>OX235267.1:57567234-58191126 GCA_944472135.2 Trichobilharzia regenti | reverse complement strand
CAGAAGCGTTCACTTCTAAGTTTGTATCCAACACTAGAATTTGTTTACCAGTTTCAAAATATTCTACGGATGACGATGACTGGTTCCTGAAAACTCCACAGGATACAACACCATAAGCAGAGAAGCAAGCAAACAACGCGGACCAGTGAGAAGACGAAGCGACGTGCAGTATGCTCAGTTCTAAATGTACTCAAAGGTTACGTAAATATTTAAGATGAATCGTCTTAAACAAGAGTTATGTACAATGTTTCCATTTTTAACACAATCAGTTTGCCTAATCAAACCGATGAGGAGCTGAAATAACTAATGGAATCTTTAGAAAAACTGAGAGTACTTGGCAGCTTCTTTGCCCTAGTTTTTCATGGATTCAACATCGCAGCTTGCAATGAATCTGTTTCAGAATGTTATCTTAGTATTTTCTTCTTATTTGAAGTGGAATTTTCGAAAATGTGCTGAAAGCACTACCCTCTGACTATTACTAGTGAATCATGGTGTAATTTGATTTCACATAATTAAACCGAACACATTGAGTAATGGTAAAGAATTGGCACTAAACAAGGCTGACTTATGTGATAAGGTTTATGTCAGGACTACGTTTCATTTGAAGGAAACTGAATTTACTAATGAGGGGCGAAAATAGCGTTTTTAGTACAGAGACCACAAAAATTATTATTAGTCAGTACTTTTTTCACATTGCATCGAAATATTCAATGATGGCGACACGTGATGAAGCGTGACGTTCTTCATAACCCCACCGTGTCAGCAGCATACCGAGCAAAGAAGAACAGTTGGGCGAAGAAACAACAACAACTCAACCTTCACTGAAAATTCAAAGCATAAAGCATCATTTCAAACATTGAAAAGAAGGAGTCAGAAGTGTTTCCTAAAAATTCCAAGAAATTGAGATTCTCATTTTCAGTCAACAAATCAACAAAAGGGGTAACATTATGGTCGGCAGAACAACAAATGACGTCTACTGAAGGACACTGTGGAGCTCATTATACAAAATAATCTAGAGTTTGTCTAAAATATTGCATCGCTCTTGAGGTCGAATACGTGGGTCATATTGGTAGGTCGGAGCGAATTGACTTAGTGTAGCAGAAAAACTCATCTGAATCAAGATCCATTGGCCTGGGATACATGTGAGATTAATGGTTAAACAACTCTCGCCGAGGTATGGAAAAATTCACTGTCATTTAGATAGGTGAAAAGGAATAAAGAAAAATAATAAATTCAGGTTTCGAAGTAGTATGGTCATATTTAACCCAACAACCAGGAATATATTCACTTTCATAGGATTCTGAGACATCTTGGAGCCAGGACTACATGATTTCTCATAGTCTGCAGAAATAAGACATTCACTCCTCACTAGTGTAAACGCTGTTGAAAAAGACTCTCTGAGAATTTCATTTGTATCACAGCCATATTGATGCACCAATCAGTCACTCGTGACTGCTAGTGTGGATCGGAAAAGCAACAGAATGCAATTTAATTCTCATTAGGTCACACAAAATAGATCAAACTACGAAATTTTCAAGCAGAGTAAATGTTATATACATCTTCGGAACAGTCGCAGTGCAATCGTTGCTCTTAAGACTATTTAAACTGAATTCACTGAAATTACAGAGGCTCTACGTGTTAGTATTTTTCATCACGAACTTACACAACCGAGAGTGTGTCTGTTTTGCTCCTGCAGCCATCCCTGTATGTGGACGCATTTTATTAGGCCTCATTTGGGGAATTGAAATGTAACTCCTCATTACCAGTTTTCTAATGGTAGGTTGATAACTTACACAAAAATCGATACGGTAAAATTTGAATGATCCATCGCCAAAACAAGGTTTCCTATGATCAGTAAATGTGTCAACATTCATCAAACAATTAAACAGTTACAGTCCGAACTCAGCAATTTCCGACTGAGTTCCCTGAGTTTCGAAGAATAAACTTTCGAATTGCTACGGTTATCACTGCATCAAGACTACTGTATGCCGACAGTGATCATATCAGTGGGCTAACTGAGTTTCACCCATTGTGAGTTGAGCGGCGTTACAGCAATGACTCCAATAATTATGCATTTACACAAAATGGAGAAGAACATACTGGTCAGCGAACAAACACTGTCAGTTTTACAGGGAAGAGATTACCAGTGACACGACTAGTGGTCTCACGCTACCTGAAGCAATGTATACATATATATATATATATATATAAATGATATATATATATATATATATATCATTTGAAGAAACACAATCTGAGAACATTCGAACGCTCCCATGTATGCGTGACTTCCTTGAATTACAAATGGGTGATGAGGCAGGTATCATTTCCTTGATTCATCCTGACCAATCAGACTTTTACTGTAACCTTCACCTATAAGTGTTATGACTGGAACTGAGACGTGGTAGACTATGAGCGAATACTAACTTAACGCGCTGGCTAATCAGTCCTAATCACGCGTCAACAACAAATCAAACGATAACACGCTGAGACAAAAAACTAAACGTCAACAAGACAGCTGTTGTTGACCCAAACAACAGTCAAAATGGTAGTCAGAACTCTGTATACATACTCTTAGAATGAACTTGAAAATGCATTAATTCATTGATGCTTGAAAAGGATTAACAGTCAATATGCATCCGGCAATCAAAACAGGGGGAATAACAAAAGGCTTACGCCAGTGTGCAAAAGCTCCTTGAGATAGTTACTTTGAGGTTTTAGCCAAAATCAGGCAAACCTAGGTGTACATAACAATAAACATTTCATTATTAGTCCAGAGATCTGAATCCGCCACAAACGTCTCTCTTGCATTCATTGTACCTTTTCTGTTACAAATCAAAATGCCTGTTTTAATCCTCCAGCGTAGGCTAATTGTGAAGTGCCCATTTTTATACAAACACGGTTATTCGATCATTTTAGCTGCCTTCGAGAGTTTTCTGGAGATATATCTTTCCGAGATACGCTTGTCGTGGAATTCTTTGTTGTATATTTCGCTAAACATGGTCTCTTTGTCGACTTGCTCATAACAAGAGATGAAACTTGATCCATCGATTAAGGCTCCCTCACAGGTCTATCTCAGTAGCTTTTTCCAGGTGTTGATGTCATCTCTACCTCTGTATTATTCTTCAAACACCTAAAGAGCCTCTTGTGAGTTGTCTCCTTGTTTCGTTATTAAGTCCGAAATCAATCAGCAAAACTTTGACTTCCTACAAAACGTGCGTGTTCGTCTGCTAGATTTCTGTCATAGCTCTTTAGTTCAAACTCTTGGAACTCAAAATGTCTAGTCTGCTCGGTTAAAAGTGTACTATCATCCATTTTGTCAACAAAAATCTCACATCACTTTAGCTGATTTCAATAATTTTGTGGTCCAACATCTTTTCGAGATAAGATTCTCATGGAATTCTTTGTCGTATACTTCACTAACCATGGTCTCTCAGTTGACTTCATTGCTCATATCAAGAAATGAAATTTGATTCATCGATAAAGGCTCCTTCAATGTATAAGATCGAATGACCTTGGCGGCCTGTTTGAATATTTTTGGGCTACCACATTCCATGTACATTTTGCATCTTTTTACTCGTATTTTGTTGGTATTCACATATCACATTATGCATTCTAATCGTATTATCTACTCCCGGGACTTTATAAAACGTTTTAAACCCAAAAACTTTCATATTTGCAATAAACTCAAGAAAAAGCACCATGGTGGTTGGCAGCGTGCCTTAAAATCTACACCCATACATCACACCACTGTTCCAGTTATCATTAGTACCAACTGCCGGTCCCTGCCTAATAAAATTCTAGATTTTCAGTCTCTGTTGTCTTCTAGTACCTACCACAATACTGGTATTGTCACTCTACAAGAAACCTGGCTCCATGACTCATACGATGACAATAATGTGTCTCCAAACAATTTCAATGTTTTTCGACAAGACCGTATTTGTTCCAAGAAAAAATGTGGTGGAGGTGTTGCAACTTTTATTCACTCAAAATGGTCCATTTCTAACAAAGTTTGTTTCAAATTCTCGAATGACTTCATTGATTGCATCACTGTGAGATGTCGCCCGAAACACCTGTCAAAATACAAATTCATTTATATTTCTAATGTTTATGTCTCTCCTGGCTGTACCATATTGGATTTATCTATGTTCGCCGATGAATTCACCGCTTTTGCTGCAGCTTGCTTCGAGAACTCTTTATCAATAGTAACTGGCGACTTCAATGGAAGCGATTGCTCCTTCCTTATATCACTTGGTCATGACAATATTGTTAACTTTGCCACCCATCTTGGTAAAAACTGGATCTAGTATTCATTAATGATGCTGGCATATATGAAGCTCGCAAACGTGCTCCTCTACTTAATTCTGACCACTGCATCATACGTGTACTGCCTAAAATTTATTCCAAATCACACAAAGGTGTCCTTTCTCACCTCTACAGTAAAGTTCAACAGAGATGCTACTCAAAAGACAACCTAGACAAGCTCAGATGCATGTTGAAAGACACTAACTGGGACTTATTTACAGAACAAACATTAGATGAAACAATCACAAACACTACCGATTATCTTAAATTCTGTTTCGAAATATGTTGTCCTAAAGAAACATTATTCATTCGATTTGATCGCTTATCTTCCCCATATCTCAAAAAGCTACGTAGAAATAAAGAACTGTTGTTCAAAACTAATGATAAGCCTGGTGTAAAAAAGTTAAATACTCTGATAAAACTGGAAATGAAAAGACTAAGTGTTTTATATAATCAAAGATTTTTGTCATGTAAAACCCCTTCTAATTTATGGAAACTTTTCAAAGAAATTACTAACGGTAAGCGATGTATTTCTGTTCCATCTCTTAATTTTGACACTCTTAATAAATCTTTCATACGCTCTTCTGTTGATACCCTTCCAAATGATACAAATCATATTGACAATAACTTTAGTGGTTTCAATACCCTTGATGTGCTTAAATGTCTCCGGTCTCTTAAGCCTTCTCAAAGCCTTGGTCCTGACGGCATACCTGCCATTGTCCTCAGGAATTGTGCTGATATTTTGTGTTATCCTCTTATTAACATTTTTAATGCCTCTTTTTCCGGTAAAGTTCTACCTTTTGCATGGAAAAACATTAAAATTATCCGTATACCAAAACCATCTTCTGGTTCTGATATTAAATTTCGGCCTATTGCAATTACTTCCCCCTTTTTAAAATTGATGGAAAAATTACTTTTACTTCGTCTTGAACCCGCTTTGAAACCTTTTAATGATCCTAAACAATTTGCATACAAACATGGTAGAAGTACCTTGGATGCTGCGGTTGTCTTATATCACAATGTTGTCTCTTGTTTAGACAAAGGTGCTAAATATGTTCGCAGTGCTTTCTTAGACTACACATCTGCTTTTGACTCTGTACCTAGGGGCCTTTTGTTAAATAAGCTATCGTTGACACAAACAGGATCCTGGGCAAAGAGTTGGTTGCATTCCTATTTTTCTGATAGAATGCAGTATACTGTATATAACGGCAAATCTTCTTCTACCTCGCTTACAAAATCCGGTGTTCCACAAGGTGCTGTCCTCTCTCCTTTTCTTTTTTCTTTCTTCCTACATGACCTGCCTCATTCAAACGAAACTAACTTTGACAAATATGCAGATGATCTGACTGTATCACTGCCTATCACTTCCGAGTCTGACAGCTCCAAACTTAATAGATTTCTGTCGGACATCAACAACTGGTCCAAGTCAAATGGTCTCATATTAAATCCTTCCAAATGTCAGGCGCTTGACTTTACTTTCAAGCATAAACGTGACTTACTTGAACTAGTTAACTCACATGATCCCTGTAGCATATATGGCACGGAAATTGAAACCAAATCAAGCATTAAATACCTTGGATTAGTTTTTTCCTCTGACCTTTCATGGTCTTATCATATCTTATCTATCTCTAAGAAAATGTTTCGTCTTACCTTCTACATTAAAAAGTTAAGACAATCAGGTATCAACCAACCTTTAGTTTTGCAATTTTTAAACTTCTGTATTTTACCTATTGTACTCTACTGCTCTCCATTAATCTTTCCTGGGCTTCTCAAAAAAGATTATATCATATTACGAAGAGTATTAAATGCTGTGAGTAGAGCTTGTGGTCTGCCACTGCATGAGCTCGCTAATACTATAGTCGAGAGGCATATAAATTCCTGTACGAAATGGGCAAAAGCTATAATGTCAGACCCTCTGCACCCCCTTTATTCACACCTGTCCCCTTGTATCTCATCAGGTAGGACGAGAAATCAATATAAAAAGATATATGCTCGTACTACTAAGTATAGAAATTCTACAATACTCTATTTAGCGCGTTTTTTATGTGACGAAGACTCTGTTAGACGTGAAACTTACAAGTTACTATATAATTAGCACAGTGAATCTACCCTTTTATCGATCATCTTTCTGTATTTTATGGTGTCACACTTTCTATCGTTTAAATCGTTACTCTGCTGTTTTATTTTAGTTGATATTACTATTATTACTACAATTTTGTACATTATACATATTTTTCTCCGTGTGGCACACAGTATTTTGCAACGTAGCTGCTATAACAATCGTTTTATAACTATTATGTATTGTGTATTTTTAATTTTTTTTTGTCGTTTTCGAGTAAATTAGATGCAATATTGTAGTGAATGCTGAAAATTCCTTGCTGTATCATGAATACTGTTTTTGGAATAAAGCAATTATTATTATTACCTTACTGGCGTTTTCCAGGTGTAAATCTCATCTCTGCCTCTGTACTATTCTTCAAACACCTTATGAGTTTCTTGTGAGTTGCATCCATGTTTCCTTATTAGGTTCGAAATAATTCAGCAAAACTTTGACTTCCTACAAAAAGTGTGTGATCTGCAACATTTCTGTCATAGCTCTGTAGTTCAAACTTTTCGAACTCAAAATATATAGTATACTTCGTTAAAAGTGTACGGTCATTCAATTTATCAACGATAATATCATATATTGTACCACAATCATGAGCTATTCCATACTGCATTGACAAGGCCCCGTGTTCCACTCGGAACCCGAAGGAACAATAATAAATAACAGTAATACTATACCTTTCCTATCTCCAGCAGTCCTGCCAGAACGTGTAGGATGAAAGACAAATCACAATTTTTTGAATTAATTTGTATTCATGTTTCACTTCTTGATCAGGATCCATTTAAATAATGCTTTAAGTGTGTGATCTTTTATTTAAGCAGCAGTGTACAGAAACGTTCAGCTCATGTTTGAGCAGTATAAGTCTATGTAAATAACTGTTTTCGACTATTAAACTTACAGATTCAATAAACGAAAGGGAATCGTCTTGCATTGTCTGTCACTATAAAGAGAGAACGAATTTAGACAAATCTTAGGCACGTCATTTGTGTCGAACAACTCACTTCCTAAATAATCTGAAAGGAGAGCTGCATTTTGATGTTAATCATCATCCAGTAACATGTAATTAGAGGATCCAAAGTAATTTTCAAGAAAGGCTTTTCACATTAGATTTTTAAGCAGCCTGGATGGTATATTATCTGATATTTCACCAAAGAAGCATTCTAGCCACCGTTTGTACAGTCTCCATCAATTGAGTTATGCAATATTTCAAGTAAACGGATGCAACGGTAATCGCAACTTTAACTGCGACATACTACTTAATTAAACAGTGAAGATTTTAGTGAAAGTCTACTTGTCTTAACCTAGGTGCTTATTTTCGGTAGAAGCGGAACAGCACGGATCAACTTTAATTTCTTCACAAAGGCATCGATACACATTGATATACTATAAAACACAGTAATGGGCCATTTTTGAATTGTTCAAATCATCGAATGACCGGGTACTCCCTTCAGCAAACATGTATATCAGAGCAGATTTTCACAATGGTCAACTACATGTCTGCACTGAAATGAGATCATTACAGACCTTCAAGCTTGATGTAGACGGACGGACAATCTGCGTAGTTGTGTACTTGAGCAGAATGCCATAATAATTGTAACATTCTGTGAATAAATTAACTTGGGGGTTTGCTTGGGGTGTCGTCCAGAAAGACGACAAAAGCTCCGCAACTAAAGCAACCAGCTAAGAGAACACTATTAATTTTAATTATAGTTTATATCGTATTCAAGTCTGTGTATGCGCTTCTCTGGACACCTTTCTGTGTGTATTATATTTCATAGTCATGATATTTGATATGTAATTTCCCACTACTTAAACCAACCTTCTTTTATACATGAAATGATTATTTCAAAAAAGCAGCATGAAAGATGAACTTCAGTATTTTACTGGTTAAATTTGGTTAAAATTGTGAGAACGGAGAACTTCTAACACAAAGATCATAGTTACATGTTCACTCTAGGCTTACAAATAAACGGTTGTGAGTTTAAGATCAATATTTGTTCTCTAATACATTTCATGATTTTATGAGCTTACCATTTCTTTTTACTCTGATAGACTTTAGTATTTTCTTTGAAAAACACTTGATTTACTCTACCACTTGTGCGTCGGTGGCACAATGGTTAGGACTCTCGCCGACCATGCACATGGTCCGGGGTTCAGCCCTCGCCGACGCACACCTGATATCTATGGTTGGCCTGCGAAATTTGGGCTACCGATATCCATGCTGAAAATTCCACACTTGTCCCAAAAATACGGTGTGGAATCAAGCTGTAACCATAAAAAATAAAAAAATAAAGTGTGTGTTTGAAGTTACTTAGACACTTTGATGATAATCGTTAAACGTTTTTCGCCATATACTGTGAAGAAATTCATACAAACCAAAGTGTAGAGATAAAAACGCGAATGTATTTAAACAGCGATGAGATCTGAGTATGTGATTTCAACAACCACTGCCGCCTAAGTGTTTTTCGTTATCAAGTAAGTCGTTCAATTTTCTTCGTTTTTCGTTAGCATCATTATTTCTATTCGTCATCAGAACCTCGATGAAAAAATTAGTAATTACACCTTGTAACTTTTGAAATGATAAGCTGATGGTTTAAAAGTTGATAACACTTTTCATGAATAATCCTCATCCAGGCATTAATCAAAAACCAAACACGCAGTTCAGCGAATAGTCTTTCTTCGCAGGCGAGTTTATTCACTTAGCTGTACAGTCGCAATTACATATACGCTTATTTTTGTATGTCTGTATACATTAGGTTATTAACGTCATTTCACATGTTAATAATGACATTTTAAAACGCTAGTGAGTAGTCAAATGGCAACTGACAACTGGGCGTGAAGGTTGCTAAGAGGGTGGTAGTGATGTTATATCAAAAAACAGTTAATAACACATTAATGATGTTTGATAAGCGTACTACAGTCAGGTAATAAGATGAATAGTTGAATGGGTGATTTGTGATTAGGATGCACATAGAAACGAAGGGAAATATAGAATTATATAAGAGTTCAAAAAATTACAAATATTAGAGAGTTAGAAAAAATCAAGCAAACAAACACCAAGTCATTTAGAAACCAACACAGTTGTCACCATGACAATAAAAGTGGTTGCATGATCTTCTTTTCAACACATAACTCTGGTTTCTCCAAATGAATGGCCTGGGCTTCATGAATACAAAGGAGACGAAAGCGTATCGTCTGTGGTAGGTTTTTCTTCACGTTGTAGATCACTTCGAAGTAGACGTTTGTTGGGATGGAATGACCGTTGTTGACTAGATGTTCGATTATCGCACTCCCAACAGAGCCAATATCATCTTCTTGTAGACATGCGGGATAGTTTTCTTGAACCGTTTTGTTCAGGATACGCGTCGAACGACCAACGTACCTGGCTGGCTCCACGGCAGCAAGTGAACGCCTTCGTACGGCAGTCAAAATCTCAATGAAAGATTGCCTTCAATGGGGCGGTTTTGCTCAACACACAGTCACTTTGTGACTGTCTGTGTTCAAATTCTTTCTAGAACATTAATTACTGTTTATTTTATTCCCTAATGTCTTTGTGCAAAACCCCTTAACACTTCTGCTTTACTAATACAATTCGTTGAAAAGAAATAATTCTAAGTATAAGCATGGCAAACTGTTGCCTTCGACACACTATTTCGTATCAACCCTCCATGCTTTTAAACAAAAGCTTTCTTCCCGGACGACCCACTCCTTTGCCTCGCTAAAACCAGTAATAAGACTGGTAAAGAGGAAAGGGTGAGCATGAGGCTAGCAAACCCATCCTGTTAAATTAGACACTGCTACAGAACCTTCAAGCCAACAGCTTGAGGCCCTATGTTCCACTAGTGCTAAAACCACCTGAAATAGCACCTCGAGTTGAATACTTTTAGAAAGTTAGCAAGTTTTTGTTCATCTAACGTTCAAATGTAAATAGTTTACCGAAATCGAGACTTCATAAGTTTGTCACCACCCCAAGCATTACCTTGTGTTTGACAATCTTCGAATACATGAAAGAGGAAATGATCGATGAAAGTAAAATGAAGTGACGAAAATAATATTTTTCTCATTATTAATGATGAATATATTTTATTCTTTAGATAGAAGAAATGTTTTCGTTACAATGGCAGGAATATGCAGGACTTCCTTGCTTGTAAGTTTCGCCTTCTGTCATCTTGAAGATAAACAAAGTTATTATGATAACATTATTTTTATGATCGATGTCAAAAGTTGATATGATCTCTTTGACAGTTGATATGAGCGAGTGAACTTATGCGTATGTATAATAATACTGACGTAATGAACAACTCGACTGATATGCCAAATACACCAGTTCGTCCATGGTACTTTCTGCTTCTCTGAGCCACTTAAATAGTAAAAGACATAGCCTTGCTTATGAATGTTGGTATAGTATTTTATTACGAAAAACGACCAAGGCTAGGGTCACACGGTCGATCACAATTAATCGTAACATGATAACTATTTTATTCTGATTCCTATCAATTATTGACTCAAGAAATCAACATATTCATTCTTGAAAATCATGAACCATTGGGAGAATTCCACCACTCACTTTAATGAGAAGCGAATTTGCAAATAATTTGAAGAATAAATATTTCTTCACTGACTGAAATGTTTTGCTTAACGTTCTACATTAGGAAATTTAGGCAGTCTGGCATAAAGTAGTCTTTGCTTTCTCACTTTGTACATTCTTGTATTCTACCCATCCCCATTTACTGCTCCCCATTAATCTTTCCTGGACTACTTAGGAAAGACTTTGCTTTTCTGAGAAGGGCAGTAAAAGCCGTTAGTAAGGCAAGTGAGGTATCGGTAAACCAACTGGTTAAC
Organism: Trichobilharzia regenti; assembly: GCA_944472135.2. Classification (NCBI taxonomy): domain Eukaryota; kingdom Metazoa; phylum Platyhelminthes; class Trematoda; order Strigeidida; family Schistosomatidae; genus Trichobilharzia; species Trichobilharzia regenti. The sequence goes on along the minus strand of OX235267.1, from coordinate 58,179,872 downwards.
ACTATTGTGGATAGACATATTATGTCATGTAAGATACTAGCGAATACAATATTGTCAGACCCCGAGAATCCTCTCTATACGCAGCTCTCTCCTTGCATCTGGTAGAACTAGAAGCAGCTATAGGAGGCTATACTATATTCTAGGACTACCAAGTACAAAAACTTCAGAATACCATATCTGGCACAGCTGTTATGTGTGATGAGAAATCCGTTAGGTATGACACGATCAACTTACTGCGGCATTCTAACAAATAGTCCCATTAGCTTTTGTTTTCCTTTCCTTGTTACTATTACACTGTAGATCTTATCTTCTATTACACGCCAACTTTATATTTCATATCCTGTGGTGCATTGTTTAAAATGTAAACGCTACGCTGTTGTTTTTATTTTTTTATTTACCTTTTATTTTTGGCGTTGCTTTTTTTGATTTCAAAAATCTTATAAAATTTATGAGGTAATAAGATGCAATTTATATTGCAATGCACGCTGAGAATTCCATTCCTGTACCACAAATACTGTTTGTAATAAAGCTGTCATTATTATTATTATGATTATTACAAAGATGTCAAAAATGAGTAATGTTGATACCCTGTTCGATACACAATCGTATTAAAAATCCACTCAATAAAATAATACTTCATCTCCCAGTTCTACTTCTTGTTCAGCTTGACATAAGTTAATATTTCTGCTATGTGAATGTGGAACCGTAAAGCAGTATTTTAGAAGCACAAAGGATATACTGCCAAGCGGATCACAAATGGGAAAATTGAATACTTAAAATTGATGCTGCTTTCTCACGAATATATTCACGTGATAGCAGTTGTATACGAAATTCTTCCTCGTATTTTCATCTCATATTATTTTGTGTGGAATAAAACGAAAAAAATCTTGCAATACTGATTGACAGAAAACTGAGCAAGTCTGGGTTGGTGAAACCTTCGTGGAGAGAAATTTACAAAATACCTAATAATATCATGGAATACAGTCTGCTAAATCTTATATATCTGAGTTCACCAGAGGATTGATAATTAAGACTGTGTTTCCTTTATCGTAGGAGGAAATTTATTCCTGAGATAATTCCATTAACTTTATACTTGCAGAGTTCAGGTACCTCCAGAACAATCGAATGATGTGGACTAGAAATTTAGGTAATTCGATGCATCATTGTTGTGGCTTGAATGATAAGTAGTATTGAAATACTGGGGGAGATATGCTTCTCAGACACATTCTCTTATTGAGGTCTCAACTCTCTGAGATGAATGGATGATTTGTAAAGCCTACATCGATTTTCGTAAACGACATCATCAGAGTTAACTTGATTGCGATATGATTTCATGCATTCCGCATGAGTCAAGAAAATATCTCCATTCATGAACTCGACTGAGAAATGTTGGCTGCAGATGCTTCCTTCTTATTCAGTCCACCCATAACAGCAGTGGTCATTTGACTAACCTAAAATTCCACATTTGATAAAGGACTTGTGTGTTTAGTGATAAAACCAACTTCTTTTATTTGTTACTGATGTGTCTACTGGTTTAAGTACGATACTTTGTTTAACTTATGGGAGTCAACGAAAAAAATCGAAAGACTCTAGCATTCAGAGTGATTTTCCACGTCTTCATCTCGTATTATTCTACGTAAAATAGAACATAGAACACTTTAGGAACAACAAGGACATAGTAATCACAAGGTCAGACAAAGGAAACGCAACAGTAGTATTAGACAAATCAGACTATTTGGACAAGGTAAATACTCACATACAAACAGGACCATATGAAGAAATTAATAAATCATAGACACAGTTATGAATAAAGTTAAGAAATCCACAGCGGACTTTACGCCGAATGAAGCCGCTTCTAGGTGAGTCTAAATGGTTTAATTTAACACCCAAAACTAATAACCCTCGTAGGATGTATGGTGTTGTCAAAGTTCATAAATCAGGACACCCTATTAGGCCTATAGTTGATTTTAGAAGTTCGCTTATTATGAATTATCTAAATATTTAGCCATGGTATTAAATCCTCTAAAAAGCCAATCAAAATCTAGACTAACTAATTCTTATAAAATAAAATACAGATTAGATAATTTAAAATTAGATGATGAAAAAATGCTTAGTTTTGACATTTTCAGTTTATATACACGTATACCAATAAATATGGATATAGAGGCAGTCAGAAACGAACTCATTTCTGACCAACAACTCGAACTTAGGACAAAAGTGTCACTTGAAGACATAATGCTGGGAGTGCAGCTATGCCTGACTCCCACAGTATTTAAATTCCAAGGGAAAATATACAAACAAACTGAGGGAGTTGCTATAGGGACACCAATATCCCCGACTGTAGCAGATATATTCATGGATATGTGGGAAAGCATAGCGATTGAAACGCTCACCCCCACCCCAAAAGTATAATCGAGGTATGTAGATGATACATTCACTGTACTCAGAACACAAGATATAGATAGATTTTTCGAACATATCAACTCGAAGGTAGAGGCAATTCAATTCACTTATGAATTGAAAAGTCAGGAAGGGAAGCTTTCAATGTTAGATTGCAACGTTAAATGCAAAGAAGATGGGAAGTTAAACACTAGTGTTTACAGAAAACCCACTAATTCAAACAGATACTTGGATTTCAGATCCTCCCATCCTATATCAGTAAAAATAGGATTGATGAAAAGTTTAAGTGATATAGCACAAAAGCTAAGTAGTACTAAGGAAAATCTAAGACAAGAAATGATACACATAAAAGAAGCCTTGAAACTTAATAATTATCCGGATAAATTAGTCAGGAAATATGTAAGGAAATGTAAAAATAAAATAAATAATGATAGTAGCGATAGTGATAATAATAATAACAATAATAATAATAACACTAATAATAATGATAATAATAATAGTGATAATAATAATATGAATGACGACACCAACAATAAGGAATCTAAATCATCAACAGTAAGTCCATACAAGGAAGGAACCTCGGAAGCCTTAAGCAGAGTTCTTTCCAAGGCAGGAGTAAAAGTGGCTGGGATTCAAACCCACAAACTCAATTAGAAATAAGCTTTGTCGGTTAAAGGATCCTGTGGAGCCTCCAAAACAAAACAATTTAGTTTATCTAATACCTTGACTGCAATGAATGTCACGTCAAATACATAGGTCAGACTAGTAGTACAGATGCAGTGAGTCAGACTAGCCGAACATAAAAATCTAGCTAAATCTAGATTGGTTGACCGAAATAAGATAAGAAATCTAGAGAATAGTTCGGCTATAGCACTACATGCAGTAACACACAACCATACAATATTTTTTTGATTTACAGCTTGATTCCACACCGTATTTTTGGTACAAGTATGGAATTTTCAGCATGGATATCGGTAGCCCAAATTTAGCAGGCCGACCATAGATATCAGGTGTGCGTCGGCAGAGGATCGAACCTCAGACCATGTGCATGGTAGGCGAGAGGCCTAACCACCGTGCCACCGATGATCGGATAGGATGACAGTTTTAAAATCTAATGTCACAGGTGGAGGGAGAGATTGATAACAGAAGCGTTGTTTATCGAATCAACTGCAAATACATGTAATAGAAATGATTCATCACCTGTCCAGCCAGATATCTGGAAAATTCTACTACCCCTACGACAAGTAGGAGAAGACAAAGAAAACTACAAAACTCAAGTTTCAAAGTCGTGTGACTACAATTCATATGATTATGAACAAAAAATTGTGTTCGAAACGTCATCCAGTAAGTTATACTGTTTCACTGTGTGACATATCTAATAAACAAACTAATATGGAAGAACAAACGGTTTTTAGACTAATTATGAACAAACAACTACCAAACGAAGCATAGAGGTTAAGTCAAAGAAAACAAAATCTTTAAACATTAACAAACTTGGCCAGTAAACTGATGGCCAAGGCTCAGTTTATTCAGTCAGCGGCAAAGCGAGTACATCAGGAAAACGTTGTCAGTTGCTTTGAATATCAGGAACGTTATACTAACTCTGTGTTTAACTGAAGAGACCAACTAGTATAAAATAACATCGATGGGAACTGGTGACAAATTCTAAAAATGTGGATGATAAGTACTCCTAAATCGTCATCTAGTCAACTTAACTGTTTCAATGTATGTGATGTTTATAGCATAATATTTTTATTTACAACGACATGTTATTTAAATGCTGTACTTTGATGCGTGCAACGTTATATCATGATGCTTTTAAATATTGAATTGAGCTCGAAATGTCATTGTGTGCTCTTATCTCCACCTGCATGAACATTGCAGCGTGATACTTTCAGTCTGTGTCTCAATGGTAGAATGCTTGTCAAACAACCTCAAGTGTTCACCAGTTTAGGTTTCCAGTCTGTGTACTTAAACACTTCGCTTAGCAGGAAAGAAGCATAGTGAAGAAAGGAAAATTCTTGTCAGACTGGCAACTTGACTTCGGAATAACAACACTGTTGCTGAAATGTCAAAGCTCAAAACTTGTCTGAAGTCATTGTTGCATTCGGAAGGCATAGTGATGGAAAATAAGGATGGAATACGTGTCACATTTTTTTTTAAATTCATTGTGTTTCTGCAATTGTATTTCAGAGTAGTGGCCAGCATACTCAGCATATTGTTCTTTACTCTTAGAACTAAATTAGTAGTCGCAATGTTCCTGATGCCGCTCATTGTAAGTTTTTTCTTAGAATCCAAACTATAATCTGATTTGATTTACTCATCATCATTTTCTGTAGATTGTACAATTCACTCGAAAACTGAACATTCTCTTTTCATTTGTTTACGTCGCAAAAATAGACAAGGGATTATGTTGTAGTAACGTGGATGAGTAAATACACTTCAAGCCATCCCAGTGCATCAGTAGCACATACTGATATTTATCACAAACTGATGTTATTATATGTTAAATGCAGAGTGAGAAAAGTGTACGATCTAGATGAACCGACTCAGAGATATTTCCCACTGAATGTATCATTATGTGTCACATTTCATAGAACTATGAATGACGTTCACTCTCAGGATGAATTCCTTCAATCTTTATTTATCGACTTTATAAACAATATTTTATATCACCAAGCCTTTATCCCTTTCCTCTGATCGTCATCAAAATTTGATCACATAAAATTAAATTAATTATGTAAATTCATGGTTTCTTGATGCTTCGAAAAATCCATACACTCCTTATAATTATTATTATTGCTCCCTTGGGTTCCTAGTGGAACATAGGACTTCAACCGCACTTCTTCATTTGCTTCTGTCTGCTGCTGTACTTTTCAACTCCATCCATGTTAGTCCATACTGTTTCAACTCCTCTTCACACGATCGCCTCCATGTCACCCTTGGACGTCCCTTTCGGCTTCCACTCGAGCAATGGCCTGACGCGCGATGTCACCAAGCGGCCTCCTCAGCCACGAGTGTCCAATCCACCTTCACTTTCTCCTGCATATTTGTTGGGCGATTGCTTATTTGTTGCCATAGTTTATTGTTGGCCTGGCCACCTGATCTTGAGTATAGAGCGAAGACAGTTGTTGGTTGATAAAAGTCTGAAACAGGCTGTTGGAAATATTCTTTGTGACCTGCACACCAAGTTTTTGATCCGTTTAGAAGAACTGACTGACTTGAAGTTTGTCTTGAAAATCCGACTGAATTTTGTTGTTGATGCTGAGTGACGAAGATTTCCAGATTGATTTCAGGTTGATAAATGCGTTTCTCGCCTTCCCGATTCTCGCTCGATTTGACATCCCCTTCCGTTCCTCCTGTAGTTGAGACAATGCACCCTAGATAAGTGAATGAAGTAACCTCTTTCAAATCCCTCCCGTTGATGGTGATTGACGCTGGAAGTTACTGCTGTTGTTGGTTGGTTATTTTTATAATCTCCATTTTGTCTATGTTCACATGGAGTCCTGTCTTCGACGGCTGCTTCTTCGACCAGTTTGTCGGTTTTCGCTTGTTAGTCTTCGATTTTGTGTGACATCAAACACAAATCATCCACGCGCGAAATCTAGGTCTTCTAGGTTCTTCACGTCGGTCGGTCCAGGATATTCCTGTCTTCTCGTTTCCCACTCACTGTCTGACGCATAATCCAGTCAGTCCACAACAATTAGGAATATCATTGGCGATAGTAAGCACCCTTGTCTGACTCCTGTGTTTACTTCAAACGCCTCGCTGAGTTTTCCGTTGTGGATCACTTGACATGTGCCGTTGTCGTACAGCTGTTGAATAAGGTTGATGAATATTTGGGGTACGCCATAGTGCTCGTGTAATTTCCAAATTACTTCACGATCAACGCTGTCGAAGGCCTTCTCAAAGTCTATAAAGTTGAGGTAGAGGTTTGATTGCCATTCCATGCTTAGTTCTGTGATGATGATGCGTAGAGTTGCAATTTAGTCAGTACATGATTTGCCTTTCCTGAATCCAGCCAGCTTGTTCTGGTCGGAGTTCTGTCTCCAGTGCGTCCTCTATTCTCTCCACGATGACGCGACAATGGATTTCACTTGGCGTCGACAGGAGCATGATTCCTCACCAGTTCTTGAAGAGTGAGGAGTAAGTCGCCCTTCTTCGGTAGTTTCACGAGGTAACCTTTCCTCCAGTTAGTAGGCACCTTTCCCCCTTCCAGACCTTTTGCAATAATGGAGTCAGCATGTCTGCTGTAGTCTCTGGGTCCGCCTTCAGTGCTTTAGGGAGATATCCATTTGGTCCAGCTGCTTTTCCAGCTTTCAGAAGCTTGATTGCATTCAAGACTTCAGCTCTCGTTGGAGGATTGGTGTCAACTTGCAGTTGTGTACGCTCTGTTGTTGGTATTTCTGGATGGGTGTCAGGTGGTGGTCGGTTCAAGAGTCTTTTGAAGTGATCTGCCCATTCTTTAATCTGTTATTCTTCGTTGGTAATTGGGTTGGTAGGACACACATCCACACACGTGACATCTAATCGGACCTCAATGCCGATGATTCCCAAACTAGGATGTAACAGCAGCTGTCCAGTACTCCCTGGTTTTCAATGGTTCTCTGACTGATATCAATCCGTGATCAACTCGTAAAACATAACTAATCCTTACAATACAAACTATAGAAAGATAATATTATGTCCTCGATCTTCGACCGCATTCAACCAGAGCTTACAAATGCACAGATGGCAATCCACTTGATAAATTAATGATTCATTTTTTCAACGAGAGTGGACGTAGTGAATTTATGTGAGGTTATTCGCACTGTGAAATCCTTGTTTCAGAACTTGTGTATCACTTGTTGATTTCGTGTGCTGCTTTGACATGTGGTAAAAAAGTAGAGACAGCTATGAGAATACTGAGTCAACGTTACTTCAAGTACTAGTGATTGTGGGATTATTAGGAACTCAGCAATTTGCTTAGATTATTCAAAGGAACTTCACAATTCTGAATGTGATTGATGCTTTTAAATATGTGAGTAGGAGATTGATTTCATGTTTGTGTTGAATGAAGAACGTCTCCTCGTGAATTGGATATCAGTATTTCATGTGCTGAACAAATCACAAAGACACACTTCAGACTGAGATTCCGTCAAGAATAAGGACCATCTCTTCACACTCGAACTATATTTCAGGGTTTGTCACGCATTCGCTACACATAGCTGCGTGATTCACATCTCCAGAAAATGTCATTGTAATAGAAAGTGGACTTCATCGAGAAAGTCATGACTTCAGTCGAGATGAATAGTGACGTCTGTTACTTAATAAAGATTTAATACTCTACCCCATGCAGACGGCAACATGCGTCACCAAAAACACACTGCACATTTATTATAAACACATAGAAACGTCGGAGTGCTTGATGAAAAGATTGTCAAAAGAATAAGCTTTTATCAGCATGCCTTATGATGCAGTTGGTTACAACTCGATTAGATATCTCACGATATGAATTCTGCCTACAAAATCTTAAATAAGCTGCTTAATGCTTTACGCGGTACACTAGTCTGGTGAGATGGTGGTTGTGCAATTTTATTTACCTCATTTCTTGCATCGCTTATCATCTTAAGTCATTTGTGGGTATACGAATATTGAACGTAGGTATTTAAATAGTTTCGGATTGATAAATCTGACACACAAGGATTGAATCACTTACACCGAATCCGATCAGAAAATGATCAATTTCACGACGATATCCGAGGAGTTTGAGTAGTGAGAGAACAAGAATTGTAAGTGTTCCAATTGATCTGAAATGAGTAATTGATATTGGTCAATTAAATCTGCGACTACAGAGTCTGTTTTCAAATCGAGTCCAATATTTGCATCATCAAAGGGTTATTAAATGACTCAGTATGGTACTGCTGATATTCTTTGTGACTATATATCTTCTAGTTGTTTTTCATTTCCTTTTCCCTTAACTTATTTGAAAGATTTATTACTATTATGTACTGACAACGTCCGTTCCACGTTTGAAGGTGAACACATTCTACAAGTGGATGGCGCTGCTATGAAGAGTCCATTAGGACCTTCGTTAGCTTATGTTTACATGTTTTATGTTGAAAACTTATCTTTTGAGTTAATTTCTAAATTGACCTTCTATAAGAGATATGTAGATGATATCATTTCGATATGCGACGATCATGAAGATGCGAGTTGTCTGTACAGAATCATATTAGTCTTACATGCGAGGAAGGAAGTCGCAACCAGCTTGCATTTTTAGACATACTTCTGAGTCGAAGAGATGATGGCTCAATAAGACGATCAATCTACAGGAAGCCCACTTGGATACGGCAGTACCTCAATTTTCACAGTTTTTGTCCATTACAGTATAAGAGAGGTTTGGGGAAGTGTCTGTTTAAGATGATTCAGCGTATTTGCACGGCTGATGTTATAGGCAAAGAAAACGAAATATTGACGGATACTCTTGTTGAAAACGGATATCCTTTAAAATGTTCAAACAGATGTAGAAGTCAACTAGTCTTTAAACCTACAATCCACACTGCCCTTAAGGAAAATGTTTTTTATCAAATTACCATATAACGGGGAAATAAACAGTAGGATTTTGTGACAAAGATTGAATTTGATCATTCGTAGAACCTACTATGCAGCTCAGCCTGTAATTGTTGAAGAAGCTAAAAATATGCTTCACTGCAAACATCAAAAGTGCACAAGTGATTATGTCACATCCCACACAATTTACCAATTTTCGTGTGTTTGAGGACACACATTCATAGGGAGGAGTAACGGCCCTTTGCACATGTGGGCAGGAGAGCATATCCCAAAATGGTTACAAAAACAAATGAATTGTGACAAGCCAACAGATGCAGGTGTCAGACTACCGACTTCGTCTATAGCTAAACATCCAATCGAGATGAACCATAAGATTGATGTTAAGTCAGCCTATATGGTCATCTATAAAAACGGTCAAGGGCGCTTACCGAAATACACTGAGGCTATAGCTATTCGTAAACTTAAGCACCCCTTGTGTGTTTGAAAACAGTTTGTTATTACTCTTAACCTACCTTGGTAATCTTTATTTGATTTGATTACTAAAAACGTTTGTGCTAATTATCCTTAATTCTTTTCTGTCAGGTTGTTTAATTTAACTTTTCCATATATATTGACTTGACAAGTAAATGTGTGATCAGACTGTTCAAAATGTATAGTGCAAATACATCACATTTTCCAGATAATCTCCGTCTTCTAACAACGCTATCAAAAGTTTAATGCATCACTGGATAACAACTTTTTCAAGGTTATCCTGACTGTATGTACAGAAAGTTCCTGTCTGGCTTTTCACTGTTGTTTTGAACCGTTTAATCTCTCATCGACGTCCAGTCTTCTTTTATATTTCGTGCTGGCGGTATTATTGTTGTAGACGCCCGAACATGACAGATTAAAAAGCGCATTAGGTCAGTATTTGTTCACCGTCTACTAGTTATTAGTTGCTTTCATAATACTTTATAGGTGAACTTTGCTTTAAAAGACTGATTGGTCTGGATGAATCAGGAAAATGATACCTGCCTCATTACCCATTTTTAATTCGAAGAAGTCAGGTATACATTGTAGCGTCCGAATGTTCTTCAGAATATGTCATTTCAAATGACAATACATATATATATACATATATATTGCTTCAGGTAGCCTGAGACCACTAGTCGTGTCACTGGTAATCTTTTCCCTGTACAATTGACAGTGTTTGTTCGCTGACCAGTATGTTCTTCTCCATTTTGTGCGAATGCGCAATTATTGGAGTCATTACTTTTACACCGTTCAAATCACAACGAATGAAACTCAGTTAGCTCACTGATACGATCACTGTCGGCTCACTGTAGTCCTGATACATGGAAAGCCGTAGGAATTCAAAACTTAATGCTTTCGGTTATGCCTCAAATCTCAAGGAACTGGGTTAATTTATTAGGAACGATTCTAACTCGCTTAATTCGGAATTCAAATGTCCTATTCTATGATGAATTTGAATACGTTTACTGATCACAGAAAGCCTTATGTTGGCAATGCATCACCCAAATTTTACGGACCGATTTGTGTGTAAGTAGTCAACCTATCATTATAAAAGCGGGTAATGAGGAGTTAAATTTCAATCCCAAATATGAGGCCTAATAAAATGCTACAGGCAGTTACTTAACATTCATACAATCAATACGCAGACAACAGAACAAACAGAGAATAAACAATGCAAACATCTGAAATGAACAACGTTTCCATGATGTCTAATAGAGGTAGACAGGTAACTCATGAATCTCTCCATTCAAAGCTGTGTGCATAAGTTTCATGAGGATATGTTGATGGAAAACGTTATAAAATAAACTTACATCAAAACAATTGTCACCCAGCTGTGGTCTTTAATCCAAAAACAAAATTCTTTCCTGTCAAAAAAAACACACAATTATTATGTTGATGAGATTCTGGCCTACACTTTGTTGACCATAACAACCATTGTCAATGTCACGAAATGCATCAGCAATGTGTCAATCACCATCTGCATGGAGCAATTTCATAACAGTGTGTTTAATTATTACCCAGACGAAGAAGTGTAGAAGTTTACCTGTTCTCGGATTCGAAGGTGTATCTTTCAAATGATTGGATCCTTCACGTCTCGCGGACATATTTCGACTTATAAAATATTTTCAAATAAATACAAAAGTTTGAAGATTACCTCAGCTCCTTAGCGGACGATGTATATTACGTAAATTATTAGGGAACGGAGCATTCATATGCAGCTAGAATTTAGTGTGTCGCTGATATTAATTGTTTTATGCAGATCTTCAGCGTGATTAGACATGTTCTCAGCTATTTATTACGAAATATATTGTTCCTTAAACGACAATATTAAGGTTGCACGCACCACTTATCCCTCAGTGGTCATAACACAAGAAGTTTCAAAGTGGAAGCGGATAAGTGAATTGGCATAAATATCCGTACCGTATTTTATACGTCCATTGTCAATAATAAGGACTGTTGTGATGATTATAGGCTTTTCGAAGTTGAATAAAGATGGCATGCTGAAATCATCACGCGAATACATGCTTTGTCTGTCCACCCTTACTTTTCTAAGTGAATTATCACTGTTTCCGTGGTATACAGGATTCAAGCATTCACAATGTGAATGTGACAGAATCATTCACGTTGAAATGATCTATTATTATTATTATCAGTATGTGAAAGAATAAGCTTGTGATGATGGACCTATGTTATCCGGTCTTTACCTCACTGTACTGCATCTCAAATACCCTCAGGCTACATAAGCGTCTTTTCCGTCCAGTTCACAATCACCAAACAACATTCACCCACCAATAACTACATTCTAGATGAGACGTCACTTTTTAAAAATAATGGCTGCCGGATTCTCAGTTACTCAGTCACTGCTCTTTCTTTCGACACTTCACTCTATATGTATTATTCAGATTTCTTTCCAGGTTCCATCTTGGACGACAGCCATCATTGACGTTCATGGATATTTATGAACAGATAATTTGCAGAGCACATACAACGTTATGTACACGATCAGCAATATAAATCGTGTCTTTGCTGATACAAATTCTACGTAATAAAACTGATAATACATCTGGCGTTCAAAACTTACTCATCACGCCTTCAGCAGTTAGTTCTATTCTCATAAATGAATAATTCATCTAAAAGTTTAATTTAATACTTTTGCTTTAATTTTTGTCTTTCATAAACTAACTAGCTGAAAGATACTTAAACTTTGGTCTACACACTCAATGAAAATATTTTCATTTCAATCTGATGATTGATGTGAACGCATCAATGATATTCAAAGAATTGTGATTTTGATTAGAAAACTTTAACGATTGGTTAATTTACTGGTACTATTATTTGTCTAACTTACATTAACGAATCACGAAGTTTCAGTGGCGTCGCCCATATCTTTTAACAGCCTAATGTTTTATGTCTGTATTTACTGCAATTATTCATTACATGACAAAAGAGTTCACGGATTTTATTTATCAGACACTAATTTACAGAGATATGATTGGTTGGGAGTTCGATCAACAGCTGACATCAGTGACAGGACCATTAGAAAACCTAGGAGTCCTGGACATTTGATCATCGTAATTTGGGACTCTCATTCACTGGAGTTCGAATCCATGACCTTACAGTTAGGATACGAGCACTTGTAACACTCAACCACCGAAACCCGAAACAATGGTCCATGCCATGTAACTTCCCTCTGTTTGTTAGGGACTTATCAATAAACACGATAATGACGCGAAATATGAGAATAAAATCCAGGTTAATGTAGAAATATGCAGTTAATATATTAGAGAAAGTCAGATGAGGAGTCATAAGAATTATTTGGTTGCTTGATAACACAACTAGAGTCCTTTGCTTTACATTAATAGCACAATACACAGAAGCGTTCACTTCTAAGTTTGTATCCACTACTAGAATGTGTTTACCAGTGTCTGAATAGTCTTCGGATGAAGATGACAGGTTTCTGCAAACTCTAGAAGGTACAACACGCTAGGTAGTGATGCAAGTAGACAGTGCTGACCTGTGAGAACACGAAGCGACATGTGGCATGCTTAATTCTAGTTGTAGTCAACGGTAACGTGGATATTTACAATGTGTCATCTTGAAACAACGTACAACGTTTCCTTTATTAACCTTAGGAGCTGATATTAGTTAGAGAATCTTTGGAAAACTCGAGAGCACTTGACATCTGCTTTGCCTTAGTTTTCAATCGATTCAACATTGCAGCTTGCAATGAACCTGTTTCAGAATGTAATGTTCATATTTCCTTCTAATTTGAAGTGGAATCTTCAAAACTGTGCTGAAATTACTACCCTGTGACTAATAATACGGAATTATGGTCTATTTGCGGAGCTTTCGCCGTCCTCCTGAACAGCATCTCTGAAACTAAACCAACCAGTTCAGAGAACACTAATAATTGCAAGTTATCTACCTGAGCTACAAATCTTCTCTATTATTCTGATTTATGTTTAATTTACATAATTTTCTCATTTTCATTCAGCAATGAAGGTAGCATTATATTTTCCAGAACAACAAATTACCTCTACTAAAGGACACTGTGGAGCTCATTATACAAAATAATTCAGTTTGTCAAAAATCTTGCGTAGCTCGTGAGGTCAGACACGTGGGTCATATTGGTAGGTCGGAGCAAATTGATTTACTGGAGCAGAAAGACTCAGGTAAATCAAGATTCATCGGTCTGGAAAATATGTAAGATTAATGGTTAGACAACTCCCGTGGAGGTATGGAAAAATTCTTTGATATTATGATAGGTGGAAAGGAATAATGAAAATTAATAAATTCAAGTCTCCAAGTAGTATGGTCATATTTTATACAACCACCAGAAATAAATTAATGATTCCGGACTCTACTTATTATTCACTTTGGACTTGAAATATTGACATTGTTATATGATGATTTTCAGGACTACATGATTTCTCCTAGTCTACACGAATTCGACATTCACTCCTCATAAATGTAGACGTTGTTGCAAAAGATTCTCTCAGAATTTCACTTGTATCACAGCTATATTGATACACCAATCAGTCATTCGCTACTGCTAATGTTGATCGGAAAAGCAAAAGAATGCAGCCAAATCCTCATCAGGCCACAGAAACCAGATCAAACTACGAAATTTTCAAGCATAGTAAGTGTAATATGCATCTTCGTAGCAGTCGTTAGCGTGACCACAGCCATACTAATTGTCATGCAATCGTTTCCCGTGATATGAGTTAAACTGCATCCGTATAAATTGCAGAGGCTCTGTTGAGTTCTGTATTTGTAATTTTCATCATGAACTCAGACAAACGCGAGTGTGTCTGTTTTGCTCTTGCAGTCATCCCTGAATGTGGACGGATTTTATTAGGCCCTATGTGGGAATCGAAATGTAACTACTCAGTACCAGTTTTTATAATGGTACGTTGATCACTTAAACACAAATCAGTACGGTGAAAACTTGAATGCTCTGTCTCCAACATAAGGCTTTCTGTGATCAGTAAATGCGTCCACATTCATCATAAAATTGAAGAGTTACAGTCCGAACTCAGCAAGCTAGAATGTTTCCTAATTCTCCAAGTTCCTTGAGTTTCGAGGCATAACCGAAAGCATAAACTTTTGAATTCCTACGGCTTTCCATGTATCAGGACTACTGTAAGCCGACAGCGATCGTATCAGTGAGCTAACTGAGTTTCATCCGTTGTGATTTGAACGGTGTAAAAGTAATGACTCCAATAATTGCGCATTTACACAAAATGGAGAACATACTGGTCAGCGAACAAACACTGTCAGTTGTACAGGGAAAAGATTACCAGTGACACGACTAGTGGTCTCAGGCTACCTGAAGCAATGTATACATATATACAAATGATATATATATATATATCATTTGAATAAACACAATCTGAGAACATTCGAAAGCTACAATGTATGCCTGACATCCTTGAATTGAAATTGGGTCAATAGAAAGCTATCAATTTCCTGATTCATCCTGATCAATCAATCTTTTAAAGTAAACTTCACCTATAGAGTATTATGACAGTAACTAAGACCTAGTAGACTATAAACGAATAATAACTTAATGCGCTGACTAATGTGTCATGACTGCACATCAACAACAACAACTAGTACTATAACAATAACACCGCCGCTACGCAAAAATAAAAATAGACCGGACGTCGATAAAAGAGCTTTAACGTTCCAAAGCAGCAGTGAAAAATACACAGTTAGGATGACCTTGAAAAAATTGTCATTCGGTGATGCATCAGAAGCGTTAACAGCTAATAGGAATCCAGCCATCTAAACAGGGGAAAAACAAAGTGTTCACGCTTGTGTGTGATAACTGCTTGAAATAGTTATTTTAAGTTTTTGGCCAAAATTTAGGAAAAACTAGAAGTATAAAACAATAAACACTTTATTATTAATTCAGAGATCTGAATCCACCACAAACGCCTATCTTGTATTAAGAGCATCTTTCCTGTTACAAACTAAACGGCCTATCTTTAACCCTCCAGGGTGGACTCAATGTGAAGTGCCCACTTTTATACGTACAGGATTATTCGATCATTTTAGCTGCCTTCGAAAATTTTATGATATGATTGTCATGGAATTCTGTGTCGTAAATTTCGCTAAACATGTTCTCTTTGTTGACTCCATTGCTCATAACATGGGCAAAAAATTGATCTTTCTCTCACTGTCTACCTCAGTGGCGTTTTCCCGTTGCAGATGTTATCTCTATCTCTGTATTATTCTTCAAACACCTAATGAGCCTCATGTGAGTTGCATCCTTCTTTCGTTAATAAGTCCTAAATCATTCAGAAAAACTTTGACTTCCTACAAAACTTGCGTGCAGTCTGCTTGATTTCTGTCATAGCTCTGTAGTTCAAAGTTTTGGAACTCAAAATATCTAGTCTACTGGTTAAAAGTGTATTATCATCCATTTTATCAACGATAATCTCACATATTGAAGTGCAATCATTAAGCAACTCCATACTGACTTGAAAAAGCAGCATTATTATTGTGGTTGAAGTACTGTGTTCCGCTTGGAACCTAAAGGAACAATTATAATAATGATAACAGTAATACTGCGTTTTCCCGTCTCTGAACCTCTCCCCTCTCCAGCAGTACTGCCAGGAGGAGGTGTGGTATGAAAAACAAGTCAAAATATTTTGAAGTACTTTGTATTTATATTTCACTTCTAGTGTTATGTGTGTGATTTTTCAGTTCAGCAGGAGTGTACAGAAACAATTAGCTCATATTTCAGAAGTATAAGTCTGTGTGAATAACTGCTCACGACTGTTCAACTTACAGATTCACTAAACGAAAGGGAAAAGTCTTGTATTGTCTGTCACTTTAAAGTGCCAACGAAATTTAGGAATTATTGGGCACGTCAGTGTATCAACCAAATCACTTCGTACATGATCTAAGCAGGAAGCTGCAGTTCGATATTGATCATCATCCGGTGACTCGTAATTAGGGGATCCAAGGTAACTTTCAAGAAAGGCTTTTCACATTAGATTCCCAAGCAGCCTAGATGGTGTATCATCCGATAAGTCACCAAATAAGCTTTCTAGCCACCATTTGTACAGTGTACATCAACTGATTTATTCTATAAATCGAGTAGAGGGATACAACGGTAATCGCAATTTTGATTGCGATACACTACTACCTAATTAAACAGTCTAGTTGCCTCAATAAAGGTGTCAATTTTCAGTAGAAGTGGAAGAGCACGGATCGACTCCGATTTCTACACACAGGCAACGATACATATCGATGTACTAGAAAGCACACTAATAGGCCATTTGTGAATAATTCAAGTCATCGAATGACCGAATACTCCCTTCAGCAACCATGTATATCAGAGCACATTTTCACAACGGTCAACTACATGTCTGCACTGAAATGAGATCATTACAGTCCTTCTAGCTTGCTGAAAACTGACGGGCAGTCTGCGTGGTTGTATACATGAGCTGAATGTTGTAATAGTTTTATTACTTTGTGAACAAATTAACTAGTGGTTCGTGTCACTCAGTGTGCTTAGAGTAATTATAGTTTATATCGTATTCAAGTATGCGTATGCGCTTCTCTGGACACTTTTTGCTGTGTGTATTATATTTCATATTCATGATATTTGATATGTAATTAACCACTACCTAAACCATCCTTCTTTTATACATGAAATGATTATTTCAAAAGAGCGGCATGAAAGATGAACTTCAGTATTTTAGTGGTTAAATCTGGTTAAAATCGTGAGAACGGAGAACTTCTCACACAAAGATCATAGTTACATGTTCACTCTAAGCTTTCAAATAAACGGTTATGAGTATGAGATCGCAATTTGTTTCTTTTTAATCTGCTAGACTTTAGTATTTTCATTGAAAAACACTTGATTTACTCCACCACTTTAACATGTGTCTTTGAAGTGACTAAAATGCTTTGATGATTATCATTAAACGTTTTTTGCCATATACAGTGAAGAAATTCACACAAATCAAAGTGTAACGATAAAAAGGCGAATGTATTTAAGGAGCAATGAGATCTGAGTATATGATTTCTACAACTACTGACTGCTGGCTGATTGTTTTTCGTTAGCAAGTAAGTCATTCAATTTTCTTCGTTTTTCGTTAGCATCATTTTCTCCATCAATCATCAGCATCTCAATGACAGAATTATTAATGATACCACATAACTTTGAAAATGATGAACTGAAGGTTTATTAGTTGACAACATTTTTCATGAATAATCCTTATCCAGATTGCCTTCAATAAGGTGGTTTTTCTGAACACACAGTCTTCTTGTAAAATAAGATGTAGAAATCAATCTAATTGAACACGTATGCAACACGAGAAGATACTAAGATTGCTAGTGTTTAAATTTTCTCCAAAATATTGAGATTTTGAGCATGAAAAATATGTAAGTGGAGCATAGTGACAACTACATTGGTACATATTCAAACTGATGTGAAATTACAAACTTAAAGCTCTGAAAGGCTGATTCTTGAATTCTAAATGTCTGCACCATGTGTCCGATTTAATGCTGATGAATGGAGATGGTCACCTCAGAGTGTTTCAGTATGACTCAAAGGATATCAGCATTGTGTATGAACATGACATTAAATTATTGCCCTTAAGTCTTTGTGTGAAACCTTTTTACCCTTTCGGTATACGAACAAAATACCTTGAAAAACGAAGAATTGTAATTATAAGTACGGTGAACTGTCACCTCCGGTACACCACTTCGTTTCCACGCTCAAATCTTTTGAACGAAAGCTTCACTGTGATAAAACACTAATGTTAAACGCAATACCCATCGATTTCTCCCCTGAAATAACGCCTCAAGTTGAACACTGACAGAAAAAAGGCGAGTTATTGTTCATCAAACATCCAAACAGCACATAAAGGCCACACGATGTGATTAGTTTTCCGAAATTGAGAATTCATAAGTTTATCATGTTATGCTTGACATTCCTCTCAAACATCATAGAACAGAGGATCGAGGAATATTATATGAAGTGACAGAAATACGATTTTTCTCATTATAAACGATGAATATATTTTATTCTTTAG
The DNA here is from genome assembly GCA_944472135.2 of Trichobilharzia regenti. Lineage (NCBI taxonomy): Eukaryota > Metazoa > Platyhelminthes > Trematoda > Strigeidida > Schistosomatidae > Trichobilharzia > Trichobilharzia regenti. The sequence continues at coordinate 58,161,354 of OX235267.1, read as the reverse complement.
ACGGAAGAAATGTATCTGTTAAAATGGCAGGAATATGCAGCGCTTCCTTGTTTGTAAGTTCCGTCTTCTGTCATCTTGAAGATAAACAAAGTTATTATGATAACATTATATTTATGATCTATGTCAATAATCTATATGATCTCTTTCACAGTTGACATGACACTGTGGACATATACCTGTGCATAATAATATCGATGCAATAAACAAATCAACTCACACGCTAAATGCGACTATTCATCCGTGGTAACTTCTGCCCCACTAAGTCACATAAATAGTAAAGGCCAAGGACTCACCTGTGAATGTTAGTATAGAATTTTATCACGAAAATCACATCATCTTTATACTTCATTACCTACATTGAAATTAGCCTGTGGCAGTAGAATAAGACCGTTTCAACTGAAAGGCGATTCAGCTGAGGTGGGCGAAAAATGAATATTCAGATTATTTGGCTATTCGACCAAGGCTAGGATCACATGAACCATGTTGATCATTCCATCAGTCACTTCAGTGAGAAGCAAGGTTGCGAACAATATGAAGAATATATATTTTGTCACTGATTTAGATGTTTAATAAGTTCATATATCAGAAACCCTGATATGCTGTTCGACACACGATCGTTTTGAAAATCCACTTAATGAAATGGCGCTTCATCCTTCTCTTCTGTCTCTTGTTCAACTTAATATGCGTTTATATTTCTGTTATGCGAATATGCATCTCTACAAAGGATATACTGCCAACCGGATCACAAACGGAAGAATTGATTACGAAAACTATAGCTGTTTCCTCACGAATATATTCACGTGATATCATTAGTACACGAAATTCTTCCTCGTATTTTCACCTCAAATTGTTTTGCGTGAAATAAAACGAAAGTGCTTTTAACTACTGACTGACAGAAAACTGACAAAGTCTGGGTTGGTAACACCTTCCTAGAGATCAATTTATAAAACAACTAGTAATATCATGGAACCTAGTCTGCTAAATCTTATATATCTGAGTTCACCACTGGATTAGTAATCAAGACTTTGTTTGCCCTATTCTACGAGGAATTTTATTCCTCAGATAATACCAATAACTTTTTACTTGGAAAGTTCATCTACCTCCAGGATAATCTAATGATGTGATCTACAAATTAAGATAACTCGATACAGCACGGTTGTGGCCTAAATGATAAGTAGTGCGTCGATCCACTGCCGACACATACCTGATATCTATGGTCGGCCTGCAACAAAATACAGTGTGGAATCAAACTGTAAATCAAAAATAAATAAATAAATAAATAGTATTGAAATACTGGTGACGATATGCTGCTCAGATGCATGCTCGTATTGAGGTCTTAACTTTCTGAGATGAATGGCTTATTTGTCAAACCTTCATTGACTTTTCTAAACGACATCATCAGAGCTAATTTAAATGCGAAGCGAATTCATGAATTGTGCATGAATTATGGAAGTATCTCCATTCATGAACTCGACTGGGAAATGTTGGCTTCACACGTGTCCCTTCAATTCAGTTCTCTCGTAACAGCAGTTGTCATTTCACTGACCTAGTATTCCACATTTGATAAAAGACATGTGTGTTTAATGATAAACTCAACTGCTTACATTTGTCTTTCATATGACTACTGGTATAAGTACGATGCTATGTGTAACTTATCGGAGTTAGCCGGAGACCGTGAAAGCCAAAAGAATTCAGAGTGATTTTTCACATATAAATTTCTCATTATTTTATGTGGAGTAGAACATAAGGTTTTCAGACTAATTGTGAACAAACAACTACCAAAATGAAGCATAGATGGTAATTAAAAGCAACAAAATCATCAAAAGTTAACAATTTAGCCAGTAAACTGATGGCCAAGGCTCGGTTTATTCATTCAGCGGTAAAGCGAGTACATCAGGAATAATTTGTCAATTGCTTTGAATTTCAGGAAAGTTATAATAACACTGTGATTGCAGAAGAGATCAACTATTATATATACACATTGTTGGGATCTGATGACAAATTCTGCAAATAAGGAAGATTGATACGAGTAAATCGTCACCCAGCAAACTATACTGTTTCAATTTATGTGATATTTATAGCATAATATTTTTATTTGCAACGAAATGTTAATAAAATGCTGAACCTTCATACATGCATCGTTATATCATGGTGCTTTTAAATATTGAATTGATCTCAAAAGGTCACCGTGCGCTATCATCTCCACCCATATGTACATTGAAGCGTGGTACTCTGAGTCTATCTCTCAATGTTATAATGTTCGCCAAATAATCACAAGTGGTAGGTTTCAAGCCTGTGCACTTCAACACTTCGCTAAGCCGGAAAGGAGCATGGTAAAGAGGGAAAACTTCGCGTCAAACTGGCAACTTGACTTCGTAATAGCAACACTGCCGCTGGAACTTCGAAGCTCGAAATTATTCCGAAGTCAGTGTTGCATTCAGAAGGTATACGAATGGAGAAGGGGATGGCATAACTTTGTCATATTTCTCCAAATTCACTTTGTGTTTCTTCATTTGTATTTCAGAGTAATGGTCGTCATACTCAGCGTATTGTTCTTTAAACTCAGAAGAAACTTAGTGATTGCAATGGTCCTGATGGCGCTCATTGTAAGTTTTTATGAGAATGAAAATTGAAATCTGATTTGACTTACTCATCATCATCATTTCCTGTAGATTGCACAGTTCACTCGTATATCGAAAATTCTATTTTTATTTGTTCACGTAGTGAAAATCGACTTGGGAATATGTCAATGTAACACGGATGAGTACAGATTCTTCATGTCACCCCAGTGCACCAGTAGCATATGTGAATTTTTATTTTCTTAATTTTTTTCGATTTACAGCTTGATTCCACCTATGGAATTTTCAGCATGGATATCGGTAGCCCAAATTTTTTTTTTCACGCCGACCACTGATATCTAGTGTGTGTCAGCAGGCGATCGAACCTCGGCCCATGTGCATGGTCGACGAGAAACCCAACCACTGTGCCACCAACGCATTATTACAAAGTGAAGTTATTATGTGTCAAATGCAGAGTTAGAAAAAGTGTACGATGTAGATGAACCGACTCAGAGATATTTCACACTGAATGTATCATTGTGTGAAACATTTCCTATAACTATGAATGACGTTCACACTCAAACGAATTCCCTTATTCCTTATTTATCGACTTTATAAGCATTATTTTATATCGCCAGGCCTTTATCTCTTTCCTCTGATCGTCATCATCTGAATTAAATTACTAATGTACCTTCGTGGTTACTTATTACTTCAAAAAGTTACATACTCTCCCTAATTTATTATAATTTCAGCTGACCCATTTTTACCATTTGATCGAAATAAAAGGAAGACATTTTACTTTAAGATGATTAAAATGCATGTGATAAAACAAAGCTGGCACATTTTAGACCTGGAAACATATTGCTCATCATAAAACAGAACTTTACAGATGTAGTAGCTGAACCAATCAGTTCCATTGGAAAATCTTTGGTTGTACCAGTAATAATAATACTAGTAATAATAATTTACTTTATTCCAAAAACAGTACTTGTGATGCAGAATGGAATTTTCATCTGTAATCACAATATTGCATCTAATTTCCTAAAATTATAAATAAAATTAATCACACACAAAATTGTCCACATTCACAACATAGGTAATATCAAAAACATGCAGCATATAAAATGGAAATAGCAATAATAATGATAACAGCCAGGGTAATAATTATAAGAATACAAGTGAAAATTGCCGTCGGCTTGTGTCACTCAGTATTGTCAATGTGGTATAGAAATCCTAGCCTTTTTAAAAATGTTGAATACAATGTTCTCTTTACATGATATGGTAATGGAAAAACAAAGATTAAAGCAGTCGTAGAGATAAGTTGGCGTTTGCAATTATGAGAGTAAAACAGAGAAGTAACAGGACCATAAATATAATAGAAGTAATAAAAGTAAAACTTGAAGGTATATAAGGATGGATGGATGTAGGAAATTGTTTATTTACTAGATGAAAAATGGTTACTTCATTCTTGCCTGACACTATTTTCATCACATAAAATACGTGCCAAGTATGGCATCAATGAATTCTTATACTTAGACGTGCGAGCATACAGTTTTCTGAGTTACTCCTTGTTCTACCTGTGGAGATGCAAGGTGAAAGCTGAGGGTGAAGTGGATGCTCCAAGTCAGACAAAATCCCTTTAGCAAATTTATTGCACGAAATCAAGTGCCTATCGACAACGACGTTAACTATGTGGTCTACCGGGACACCTCACTCACCTACTGACCGTCTTCAGCATTCTACGAATTGTGACATAGTCCTTTTTAAGCAAACCAGGAAAGAATAAGCAAGGGTGAACAATAAAGAAGAATACGTAGGATGCAAGAGTTTATGAACTGTAAGAGGAGGGGTTGGTTGAGTTATACCTGAGTGCCTTAACTTCTTAATGTAAAATGTCAGGCGGAATATTTTACTGGAGATTGCTAAAACATGGGAGAACCAGGAGAGATAAGAAGAGAGAATGAGTCCAAAATACCTAATTTCTGATTTGATTCCTATATCATTGTCGTCAATCTTACAACTGCCATGAGAATCAATGACTTCTTTTAACTGTCGTTTACATCTTGAGCTGAAATCAACAGTCTGACACTTAGAAGGATTCAGTTTAAGACCGTTAGACTCAGACCATTTCCTGACTTAATCCCTAGCGCTCCCGGGTTCAGTCATGTGAGAACTGTTTCTTTTGAGTTAGATCAATGGAAACCTATTTATTTTAGTACAATCTTGCTGGGAGTTAACAGCCATTGAAACCGTTTAATCATCAAAGTACTTCACAAAGTTTATTTCATCAGAGTGAGGCAAGTCATGGAAGAAGAAAGAAAAAAGAAAAGGAGAAAGAACATCACCTTGAGGGACAGAAAGAAAGAGCCTTTGAATGTCTGATGGAAGGTGACCACTTTCTTGGTCCAGTTTACTTGAATTTTGCCTCTATTCATCTAATATCAACCAAATGTAAAGGAAATTGGTCTGACGTCTGTATACTTCATTTCTTCTCTTTTGCATTCACTCAAAAGAAATGAAAAAGACACAATTCAGGATTTTTTCCTCCAGAATTTTAATTTTACATACATTTTATGATGGAACTTATTTTCTTCTGCTCATATAAACATTTTCCATTTGCTTTACGCATAGATTGCAATGTGGACTGTGAATATCTGTTTCACGTGTTGCGTGGAGTTCGGATTAGCCTGCTATCTATTGATTGGCTTCTGTGTTTTCGAAGATCTTGTAACAATGGATTTCTGCACCGTGGAAAGAAGACTCAAAAGACAGGTGCTTATCACAGTCTTCGTTGTATCCATGATCTGTCTTATTATAGCCTCAACATTGTACTTTATAGATTGGAATTACGTAAGTGTATTAAAAATGTTGAATGTAATTTGAATTCCAACATTTATCTCTCTATTCGCCTGAGCTAAAAGTTAAGTGTCTAGCTCATCTACACTGCTAAAACTTAAGTCATCGAAACCGAACACCCTCAACTGTGTGTGCAGTAGAAATATGTTGAACATTTTCTAGTATCGTTTCACTTGTTAGGCATTTTTATTTTAGTTGGATATGTTTAACCACACTTTATATCAAGCATTTCATTCAACCCATTTTCTTGTTTGTTGATGTTCATAATTGACCATAGTCACAAATACATTGTGTTGGTTGGAACTGCTGTTAACATTGGTAGTAGTAAATCTGTCTCCACGCTAGTATCAAAATTCTTCAGTAGTATATAAAGACACCTTTTCGGCACAAAAATACAAAATATCGTTTAGATAGATTTGACAAACACCATATTTATACGTAAATGTATAAATACAAATAAAGCACCGATTGAGGATAAGTTCGTGTATTCCCTGAATCACTTGTTTTTGTTTCGCCGCATGTTCTTGTGGAAATTTCCTGTGAATTATGGATGTCACCATCCTTTCGATTGTGTAGTGGGCTGTAACCACCTTTTTGTTCAGCAGCACTAATAAATTGAAGTGGTCTCATAATTCGGGTGAACAAGAATTCTGAAATGTTTGAATATAAAATGACATTTCACTAGTCCTTACTACATCGTTGTCCTTCCACAAAACCATGTCATTTCTCTTACTATCGCCACAAAAATATCCTTCTTGTAGTCTCTGTACATAAACTTTTGTTAAGCTACAGTTATTTTATTCTGCTCTTAATTTTGTCCGTATATAATGGAAACTTAGAATAAGCACGTAAAAGCTCATGACTTATTATCATGAATTTCTTATATTCTAACGTGATCAGTATGATTGCAATTATCGTTACATACTTCAGGAAATTATGTTTGCATTGGCGGGTGGCTTCTGGAATACTGCTGTTTGTATGGTAAGTTTCAATTGATTCATGTCTGATTAATGTTGGAAAATAAGTGTCAATTGTGTTAGGATCTTACTCTTCACTCTGTGTTATAGTAGACGCACTATTCAAAAATGCCGAAATCATATTTCTCATTTTGAGCACATCTTCCATTCTACTGAATAAATCATATGTCAAGAAACCTAACCACAAGTTCCTGTTATCTCCGAACACGCTCAAACCGACAATTTCTGAGTAGGATATTGACCCTAATTTCAAAGCAGAAGGACCTAAGAGGAATCGTATTGTTCGGAAATAAAAGTCAATACTCTGTAGAAAGTCTTTAAACCAATGTTTTACAAGGAGTGTATTGTACTTTATTCGTATCCTTTCGTCTTCTTTCAACTTGTACACAATTCACTTTTTCACGCCTTCGAGTTGACAGCCAATGGCGACCAAGTCAATGAATAAACGTTCCATGGTAACATTCGTTTACATCAGATGATTGAATATTAGCTAAACAGCTAGTTAATGAAGCGACAGAAAAGAAACTAAATTCTAAGCGTCCGAGCTCCAATGTCGTTTTTTTCTTGTTTTTTTTCTAGGTAGCGGTGATTTTCGCGAATGGCATAAAATGAATCTATAATTAGATGGCTGTATCACGACAAATTTTCTGACGATAATTATGTTCAGATAAACATGTAATTGGTTGATTGTTTGACAGTTTACATTAAACATTTGCAATAATCGACAGTAATTTCACAGTTAAACTCTTAATTCTATTTTGATGTCACAAGTTCCACGGAAAAATAAATCTTTTACGAATTCGTAATTGAATGAATAATGAGGTCTTACAGATGAATCTACATTGACTTTATTGATTTTAACCTTACGGTAAAATAGTTTCTCTGAATTATAAATCTATACACCACACCATTCAACACAAGGCGCTGACCTAGATTATTTAGGTCGATTGATTAAGCTGAAGGTACACTGTAAATCATCCAGGCTATCTGTGTGAGCTTTTGAATTACTGCTTGTTTGCTCGACCATGATTCCTAGTTGACTCAGTGGACATGAATGCTCTGAAGTCTTTCTTCCTGAAATATGTTTTGCACAACTGGACAAGTGGATTTTTCTTCGGGTTCGGTTTTCTAGTCATTGTTTCTTCAAACAAGGAAGACAAATAATTGCCTTAATTTCAATCAGTATCTTACTCATTTACCATAATCCTATAAAGTGAAATCCATGAATAGAATTGATATCGTTTTTAAGGTTTGTCAGTCTTCTACGAATGATTTGAGAGATTTGGAAACTAACGTGTATGATTTGACTAACAATGGTTTCTTAAGGTATGTCATCCTTAAATGGCCTTTAAGAGTAAACTCATAGTCAGTTTGAAAATAACGATCCAATAGAGCAACAGAATATTAGATATTGATTTTATGGGATTGCTATGGTAGGAAGACGTTAATATTTCACAGGTACACGTTTGGCAGCTGAATAAATCACAATTTTTAGATAACCTTTCCATATTAAAATCGTCCAACGGTTGAGAAAGATTTATGTAAATCATTTCGATAATGTTGCCGATAAAGATGAAACGTAAAACAATGAATAATTCTCTACCACGAAATTTCCTACTGTAATTACATCTACAGAACTTCATATGCCATAACTACCATTTGCCTGTCATTATTAGGAATCTATTAGGTTATATTCTTCGTGGGCTTTTATGGCTTCAAGTTTCATGACTTCATAGGTTTTGAGGTCATCTTAATATAAAAGAATTACAACGGAACCTTCCTCTTCATGTTTTTTATTGACATCCTGAAACGTATTTGGATATGCACTTGGAGTGGGTGGACTTCACACTCTCCAACGCAACGTGTATTGTCCACATAAACAGACTTGAATAACCTTCCATCGCCAACTAAGTTTCTGAAAATATAATATACGAGAGTAGCGTTCATTGAAGAGATCATCGTAATAAATTGAAACCTCTGCTGCACATATTCAGGGTTGATATGTTTACGTGTATATACCGGTGGTTAATTCAGGCTGGATTACTTGAATGTCACATATTTACATACTATTTCTTCTTTAATATGGACTGTAACATCTGTGTTTTGTAGTATATGAAATTCGCGCTTAGGTATCATATATTACATGTATAGACGATCTCTTTGCATCGAAATGTCATGCTAAAAAGTTACCGTGACAACCTGCTGATTTTGTCACAAATGAATGTTTCGAATGTTTGTGACCATAGCACTTGCAATCTCCTGACAAATTTTTCAGTCTGGTTTTCATAAGACATGTGTGAATACTGTCAGGATTGTGACTTAAATTCTAAACATTTTTTTCATTTCCAGGAAGATCAAAATCCTGGTATGAACTGGCACGGTTATTCAGTTGTCGGTGTCCTGTAAGTCTCACCGTACGCAATCTTCAATAAAAACACTATCAGTAGTTTTAGGTTGTAAATACTTTTGTGTTTAGTGGTAATTCAAATTCACAGAGAATCAGTCATTCCAGGTGTTGAGGGCTCGATTTATGGACTAAGTCCAAACACTGACCTTAATGAGACACCGAATTTCTGTTAATCTCATGTCTATGTATTCCCGATTTTTTCGCTGGACATATAGCGCCATCAAGGTTCATAATTCAACAGTCGGTGGGTTGACTAGAATTCAGAAGATGAATTAAACCTGATATGAATGTGGTCAGCGGGTTTATGTTTTTTACGTTTGGTGGTTATATCGCTAATACTACATAGTTCATCTCAATGACATCTTCAGTCTGAAATTATAATGAAAGTTACAGTTTGCGATAATACATTCCGGTCTTCTGAGAACAAAACTATCCTATTCTCACTATGCTAACAAGAACTTAGACAGAAAAAATAAACATACGATGAGAAATCGGGGAAATCTTAATAGGTATGGGCTGGCAAATGCTGAATATTTTGACTTAGGTATTATTCTACCAAATATTGAAAAACTGGTTTCGCCACATCTCAAACAACGTTTTGACTAGTTATTCGATGAAGTTAGAATTACTGAAGCCATCTGGAGATTGAGTGTATCCAAGGAGTATTTCCACGATTGCACCACAAATGTCGAAACTTCTGTAATTAACCGTAAAAGAATTCGATGAATAAGAAGTAAATCCAGTAACCAATAATGTTTATGCAGCTAAGGACACGCATCCAGTTAATAATATGCTTTCTTCATGCGATAACAAAATATGATAAACAGTCATCCGAGAATCGATTATTTTAAAATCAATAATTCTTGCTCAGCTCCTGGAATTCATTACAGCCGTTTCCTGTTTGAATTTTAGAGTATTGATCGTTCTGCTCTGCTTGTTACTATTCTTCAAATTCAGAAATAATTTCCTAGATGCTTTGCTGCTGATAGGAATAATAGTAAGTTTCTGAAAAAAATTAGGATTACGAATTGACTTCATGTACTCATGATCACTTCGTATTTGATGGGTTATTCACTCGAAAATAGAATAATCAGTTTTCACGAAATAATGGAAATACATAGGTTATTTGAAAGGTGTATTATTTTTGAAGAAATATTGAATTAATTTGGATGGGAAAGTCTAGCAGTTTAGATCACAGACAAAGCTTAGGTACATGTGGAAAGAATAAAAAGAGGTTGGAAAGATTACTGTGTAAGATGAACCTAGTTTCTAAAACCGGATTACGGATTGAGAGTAATGGGAAATGGTCTTTTAACAGGTAAGACATGTTAACGCCTTTTCATTGGTGAAGTTCCAGCCATTCGGTGATGTGTTCTGTAGACCTGACCAGCAGAGAAATATGAGTCCCCCTACGTGCATGTGACTGAGTTAATGTATAAAGATAAATAACAACCATACATATTGTATACATGTCATGAAGGTAAATACAAGGCTTTGAAGATGCATAATTCCTCTTTTACTGTGATCATTTAGTGCAAGCCAGATAGAATTAGCGTGAAGTATAGACTCACTTTGTATTATATTAATGTTATGAAAAATATTAGAATATTTGTGTTAACTTATTGGAGTGGTTTGCCTTATTTTGCCAACAGATTTTACTATGGTCCATCAATATCTTATTCATGTGTTGCGATTTTCAAAAAGGACACTGGTATAATCTCTTACTCTTAATTTTTCTGGAAGACGTGTTAACAATCATCTTGTGCTTCTTTATCAAAAGGTTTAAACAAAAAGTGATGATAGTCTTGCTGTCCTTGGCGATAGTCTGTGTGATAACTGGCGTAATCATGTTTTTCGAAGAGAAGGGTAGAGTAAGTGAATTGAAATTGCATACAGACTGTTGTATTTTGACATTTATTCTAGCAGTTACAAGAATTGTTTCATTATGACTATTACTCACTTGATAATCTCTGTATTTTTGAGATCAGCCATGCACACACTATGCGGGAAGAACTCCATTAGTCGTACATTATTCACCTTTCTGCAAAATGGTTTCCCACATATTTGATATGAATCTTTAGTGATTTGAAAACATTCTACTGCGTAATGGAGAGAAATGTGAAGCTGAAATTTCAATGAGGAGTATTGTAGTACGCGTTATTTTATTCACTGCATATTTGAATTTGTATGAAGAGAATTAATTCCTGTATATAAACATTTCGTAGTTGCTTTCGATTTGACCACATTTAATTTTATCACACAATTACTGCGATTGATTGACTTCCTTTTGTTCTTCTTTAATCCTGATGAAAATTCGGAACACAATTCACCTGGAAACATTTCAGCCCGTTTTGAGTGAAATTGCCGGTGGTTTTTGGAACACTGCTGTAGATCTGGTGAGTTTACTCAGTTTCTTCCAGCTTTTATGAAAGCTAATTATTTAAATTCTGATTTGATCTAAAAATTCATTTCAATACTTAAAGTGTATATAAGAGAACAGAAATTGATGTTGACGAGGCATCATATTGTGGGTGAAGTTTTCACAAACTTTCCAATCAGATTTCAAATAGATGTCAGAGATGATTTTATTCACAAATTCCAACGACGAAATGTTATCCCTCCAATGAATCAATAAACTGATAATAATGTTATTGAAAATCTGTACATTCCTGTTGTGATGTTTGCTGTTTCGTTTATTTCAGGTGGCTCTAGTTTTCGCCAGCTTGCTCAAATAGTTTCGGTATCACATAGTTCAACTGCATCACCTCGTGAATTTTTCAGTGTAATTCACGTTTTTGTACGAAATTATACATTTAATTTTGCATTGAGCAATGTTAAGTCATATTTTCAAATAATTTGAATAAACAGTTGATTGAGCACTAGAACTTTCACTTTTAATTGTGTAAAACAACTTCTCCAGAATGTAATGTTTAGGTGTTTTCATGAGTTTGGTGATTCTCTCATTGATGGAATCAGGGTTCTTTTAGATCTCTTTCCTAAGTATGAATCTATACATTCTGAGGGAGAAAGCGTAGCATGCAAATCTGGTGAAGGTGGGAATGCAGTGATGTGGAATTGAGGTAAAAATTTCAACATATTAAGGTGACGTTGATTACGCTTTTTAAAATATTCTCAAAAATACCTAAAGATGAATTTGTACAAAAATATCAATAAAAAGGAAACACATGAACATAAATGGATTCACGTACAACCAATTAAAGAAAACTATTTGGTGATCAATTAGTACTCACTATGTCAGGTTTTAGAGTAGTGTGGTCTTGATGATTCACCATCGCTTCATTTTGCATACTCATCTGTGAAGAATGACAATTTCAGGTTTAACTTTGTGTAATCACAAATCACCTTGATGTGCAAATCAATCTCGTTTATTTAATTCAATTTTTCTACCAGTAGACTTTGCATCTTGTCACCAATAGATGAATGACTTGTTAAATTCGTACTTAGAATTAGAAGTCAAAGAAAAAACTAACATTAACTGACAAACAAAATGATCAATTTTAGAATACACAGTTTAAAATCGTTCACAGTGTTGAACGTCACAATTATGGTGAATAAGTCGAGAGTGATAAAGTACACAAAATTAAAAGAATAAATTTTATTCTCCACCTCAGAAAACAGAATAAAAATATTTCTAAATTTATTGTAATAAGTAGGCAATAAAGTCCCTTAATTCATTTAAAAAATGTAAAACCACATAAAATATAACAGTCAAGTGATTTGTGAAATATTTTATTTAACCAATGACAGTGATTTTCTGGATCAAATAATAATAATGTGGTAAATGTTTTGAACGAAATTAATAACGATGATTATAATGATAACAAAATAGTGATAATAAGGTTTGTGCAGGTGGCGATAAGAATAACAAAGGTAGTATATGTATACATTTGTATACGTAGACAATTTAATAAATAAATAAATTGGGTCAAATCTTAAAAGGTGAAGTGGACATATAATCAGAGTTAAAATAAATATCATAAAAGGACTAAGGAGATGGAATATAAGAAAGGATGGGGGGGGTTTGATTAGAATTCACCCAGGGCAATGAAGAGACAAAGGTAGAATAAAATTCTTTTGTATGCAAAGACTAGGATTGTTCTCTCGAATTCCCATGACTTCGGCTAAGTGTACAAGATGGGTTCTGATTCCGTCCGAAAGACTCGATGGAATGCGCTAGATAACTTTGAAGGCAATTCGTTCACTTGGTGACCGCTATCAATCAAATGAGTCGAAATAGAACTTCGTATGGATTTTCCAAACCATGAAGGAAGATGCTCCTTAATGCGTTTATTAAGCTGTCTAGTTGTTCACCCTATATAGCTCTCCACAGGAGCAACTAAATTTAAAGATACACATTGAGGTGACACAGATGCCACCCTTTCTTATTTTCCATCTCCTTTGTACATTTATGATATTTAATTAAACAAAATATTTAGAGCAAACATTTGTTTTCAATGAATTCTTCTTCAGGCTCTACAATTATAAATCCATTAATTTAAGCATACAATATCCAGTAAAGGCAAATTAGAATCATATCAGAAAGTGTATTGTGGAACAAATATAAGATGGGATGGAACGATAGTCAGATAGTTTTTTAATATGCATAGATAAGCGCAGATACTGGACACCTGATAAAACATGGCCAAGCATTCTCAGTCATTTACCGCGTTCCTAGTGATTTATCTGGAGGAGCTCGACTACGTCTTCTATCTGTACGTGAAGCGGTCGCAATTAATACAAGAAGACCATCTCTTTGCATACAAAAGAAGTATGTTCAACCTCTATGTTTACCTTGGCCTACAATAAAGCCAACAAATCCTCCATTAACACTATAAATTCCTTTCTTAATTTTCTTTTCTTTTCCTTCTTCTATTCTTCGGCTTCATTGACAAACGTTCATTTTCGACTTTTATGATTTCACGACCTTTCTTATGATTTTATTACCTTAGGTTTAAATAGTGCTTTTCTAACTTGCTATCATATTTACAAAACCCTGTTCATTCCAGTTCATTATTACTATTTGACAATTATTCACCAATAGTGCTTGTAGTTTTACACCATATCATCGTTATTATTTTACAATCATTCTTATTGTTGTTATTTTCAACCTTCAACTTGTGTCTAGACCGCCTCATTCGTTGGTTTACTTTCATACTGTCTCACACCCTGATTACACTCACTCTCGAAACCTGTATTTTCTGTTGACTACATTTTTGGATATACACACATCAATAAATTAAATTACTTCGGCTCCTTTTGTCCCATGATCTCACTGACCATGCATATTAAAAAAAATATCTCACCTTAGTTCCATCCCATCTTATACTTCTACACAATGCACTTTCTGATGTGATTCTAATTTGGCTTCACTGGTTATTGTATGCTTAAATTAATGGATTTATAATTGTACAGCCTGAAGAAGAATCTATTGGAAACAGTTGTTCGCTCTAAATATTTTGTTCTGAATAAACTATGGGAATATTCAATTTATTTAAACTCTGATTATATGTCCACTTCACCTTTTAAGATTTGACCCAATTTATTTATTTATTGAACTGTCTACGTATACAAATATATACATATACTACCTTTGTTATTCTTATCGCCACCTGAATAAACCTTATTATCACTATTTTGTTATCATTATAATCACCGTTATTAATTTCGTTCAAAACATTTACCACATTATTATTATTTGTCCACAAAATTACCGTCATAATATAAAAATATTTATATATAAATCTATGTTAATTAGAGGAAAGCCTGAAGTAGATCTAATTAAAAACAATATTGCTCGCCTATATGTAATGATCTAATATGATAAATGGGTATATTTAAAGATGTGAAATACTTTTTTCCACTGATTATGAACATTTGATCATAGAAAATAATAAAAAGACAGTTGCAATCATGAAAATTCTCTATTCTACGAAGTTAACAACTAGGCTGTACATTCGTGTATTATTTTTAAATTGGTGGGCAATTTCTACAGTAAATTCCGGTCAACGGTCAAATGGATAACACCACCATTAGGATTGAAAACGCCATTATAAGCAGAAAGGAATGGATAAAACTCAAACGAAGTAGCATCATGATTACTGAGCACATTTGCATGTTGTGCTATTGCGAGAGTAAAAACGTAGAAACCGAACAACATACAGGATGTTTTGATAAAAATTTAGTGGGATCATAACTACTATGACGAATAATTGTTTATGGGATTGGAGAATAAATATGTAAAAATAATAAAATGACAAAATAGACAGGAAGTTAGAATGTGAAAACCTGGTTGTGTAAATAGGAGTGAAGAAAAACCTAAAAATATCATGAAAAAAGGAAGTTTGAATAATAAAGGAAGTGAGATAGTCACTACTAAAAGTATTACCTGTTTTTGATAGCCATGGCAGGGACAAGGGTTGAGCGTATTTTCTTTGTAAAGATTGTGTGGGTTTGAGTGTCTGGATGACTTATGCCTCGGCTAAGCCCGGATGTCCCGATTGTACTCCTTTTAAACGACCCTTGTATATGAATTGAGAGGATTTTTCGAAAGGTACTAAATGTTCAGAGTTGACCAGATGTTCTACCACTGAAGAAACTCTCCCTAAATCTATCTGATGACAACAAATTACAAAAAACGGACGATCGAAAAAGAATCTAACTGAACAAACGGAACTTCGGCTAACCCAGTTAATGAAAAGATGAAAGATGAATCAATTAATGAAACAGAACTGTATGAAAAACTTTGCTCGTCTGGTTTTAGATCACCATGAAGGTACGGACTATCTAAAGTGCACGAAAAGGACGTCCCAATCCACCTAATATCAGATTTGATTACTTCGCCACATCACCCAATCGCCAAATGGCTGGTAGACATTCTTTGACGAGTGAAGGAAAAGGTTTCGAGATACCTTCAGGTACATATTCGACTTCGTCGATTCATTAAAAAGTGTCAACTTTGCAGATAAAATAATGATCCCCAAAGGCGTCGTCTCTCTTTTCATCAATGTTTGTTTGTCATGAGAACCTTTACCTTGATAACGTTCTTCAAACCTTCAAAAACGTCCACTAAAACATTGACTTTACTCTTGAAGCTGAAAGCAACGGAATCTTCTACATCATAGAGAAGAAATTCCGAAAAATCTCTGAATAATTGCATGCATGAAAGGCCTGTATGGAATGGGCAAAACATCAATACTCAATGCTTCATGTCTCTAAGTAGAAAGAGGAATCTTATATACGCCCTCTCGACGAGGATTCAGAAGATATGCTGCGAGGAAGTGGTTGACGAAGGACTGCGTAATCTCCAAGGTACCTGGACGGAAAACGGTTTTCCGCCTAAGTTCTTAGACAAGAATTTGAAACCAAAGAAGACTTCCAAACAGAACCAGTCCGTATCAAAGAAGATACTTCTGCTTAATCTAGAATTCAAAGGTGACAATAAAGTTGAAATTCTGAGTAAATGCCTCTACGAATTTTTGAGGAAAACAAACTTTGCCGCAAGCCTACTACTGACGTTTTCCTGCAAGAAACTGTTCAACCAGAAAGAGGAAGACAAGCTGTTACATTGGGCCACTTCAACGTTCATATACCAGTTTACTTGTCCGTATTAAGCTGAGTACATCCACCGTACAATTTGCCAACTTGAAAAACGCACTCGCGAACACTATTAAACACTGTTTTTAGTTAATCTGTAGCATATTATGACAGCTTAACACATTGTACATCTATCGGTTTCATTCGTCATCATAAAAGACTCCGGGTAACTGCAACCCATCCATTAGCTAATAGCAACCTTCACTGATTGGTTGAATACAGAATTCACAGCTATTGGCATTGAACATTTCTTAATTTGAATGTGTGCATTGTGCCACAGTACACATAGAGACAAGGCTATAAAGGTTACTATCACTCATCATTCATTTTTCTGTTTTGTTTATAGGCATTTAACAGAATTTGCGAATCACTAACGAGCTTATTACCAAATTCATCGGTCATCATTATTGTTCATTATTGGATCATAGGGCTCCAGCAATACATCCTCACATTCTCCTATTTCCTTCCGTTCTCTTCATCTGGGTCCATGATTGCACAGACCGTCTCATCTCTTCCTCATACGATCTTCTCCAAGTCACCCTAAGACGCCCCCTTGTCGCTTCCTATTTGAATATCATTCGAGGGCCTAGCGTTCAGTCTCATTTCACATCCTCCTCAATGTGCACCCAGTGAATCTACATTTTCTTCTGCATATTTGTAGAGCAATCGGCTCTTGGTTGATTTGTTCCACTGTAGAGTTTCTTGTTACTAATTCTTTCTGGCCACTTCATCTTCAGTATGCAGTCAGTCAGGGCAGTTATTGGTGAAAGTCTGCAATTTTTAAAAAATACTTCTCGTGAAACCCGAAATGTTTGACCCGTAAAGAAGAACCGAATTGACATTGGTGTTGAGAATCCAAAATCTCTTCTTTATGCCGAGTCAGCGTAGGAAACTTCCAAAATGGTTTCAAGTTGAAAAAGGCGTGAACGGCGTTTTCAGTTCTGACTTTGATGTCTTCATTCACATTCATCACTAAAATGAGCTGAAATTCTTAACATTATTCATTCATACATAATTCTTTATGAACACCGGCGATACAAACTAGTACTGTTTACAATTTCGGATTTGCTGCATTTCTTGTCCATCGAATAGCTCATCTACCAATGATCAGACCAGGCCTGGAGAAGCCACGAATGCTTCATCAGCTCACACTGAAATGACCTCTGTCTGTCTGTCTGTCCAAAGCACACCATCACACATATTCAATAAAAAACAGCGACTTGAAATCTTTTAATGTGGATGAGGTAATGCAATGTAGACTAAATACGGAGAAATTGTAGATTAGCAAAGCTCGAAGCTCATCATCTGACTTACTCTCTATACAGCTGAAATGATTGTCGCTTCACAGAGCATAGCGTAATGCTTTTGCAAAGAGATGAAGGTGGTGTACTTTCAGTTTCCATCAAGAACAACTCTTAATCATAATAGCCAGACTTCCATCAAATTAACGAAATTGTGATAATAATTCACATAACTTGTTCCTTACCGAGAATGTGACAGAAATGGAATTGGTTTCTCGAATTATCCACTGTACACTTTAAATAATGTAAATGAACAATAACCAATTTATTTCAAAAACAATATTTATTTATATACGAAAATACTGTGCTGGGTGTTGCACACACACTGTATTTGTGGTACAAGTATGGAATTTTCAGCGTGGATATCGGTAGCCCAAAATTCGCAGGCCAACCATAGATATCAGGTGTGCGTCGGTGTGGGCTCGAACCTCGGACCATGTGCATGGTCGGCGAGAGTCATAACCACTGTGCGTCGGTGGCACAGTAGTTATGACCTGATTCATTCTGATCGATCAGTCTTTTAACGTAAACTTCACCTATAGATGTTATTACAGTAACTAATAACTATTAGACTGTGAACGAATACTAACTTAATGCGCTGGCTCATCTGTCATAATCGCGCGTCAATAACAACAAGTACAAGAATAACACCACCGACATGCAAAGATAAAAAAGGACAGGAAATCAACAAAAAAGCTGTAATTGTCTCAAACAACAGCCAGAATGCTAGACAGGAACTTTCTGTATACACAGTTAGGATCACCCTAAAAGGTTGGTGATGCATTGAAAGCATTGACAGCCAATAGGAATTCAGTGATCCAAACAGGGAAAAACAGAGTTCGCGCTAGAGAGTGATAACGCCCTGGAATAGATATTTTAAGGTTTTAGACAAAATTAGGCTAAACTAGGTGTATATAACAATAAGTCTGCTAACAATCACTTCATTATTAGTCCAGAGATCTGAAGCCATCACACACGTCTTCCTTGAATTCATAGCACCCTCCCAGTTGCAAAACGAATGGCCTCTCTTTCACTCTGCAAGTTAGACTCTTTTTGAAATGCATATTTTTATACGCACAAGGTTGCTCGTTCATTTTTGATGCCTTCGAAAATTTTGTGAACCAATATCTTTTCGAGATATGGTTGTCATAGAATTCTTTGTCGTATATTTTTCTGGTCGTGGTCTCTTTGTTGACTTCAATGTCCATAGCAAAAGGTGAAACTTGATCCATCGATACAGGCCTCCTCACTGTCTACCTCAGTGGCGTTTTCCAGGTGTAGATGTTATCTCTATCTCTGCACTATTCTTCAAACACCTTATCAGCCTCTTTTGAGTTGAATCCTTGCTTTTCTATTAAGTCCGAAACCATTCAGCAAAACGTTGACTTCCTGAAATCGTGGGCGTAGTCTGCTAGATTTCTGTCATAGCTCTGTAGTTGAAACTTTGGGAACACAAAATACCTAGTCTTCTGGATTAAAAGTGTACGAT
This sequence comes from Trichobilharzia regenti, assembly GCA_944472135.2. Classification (NCBI taxonomy): domain Eukaryota; kingdom Metazoa; phylum Platyhelminthes; class Trematoda; order Strigeidida; family Schistosomatidae; genus Trichobilharzia; species Trichobilharzia regenti. Next base: position 58,142,152 of record OX235267.1, on the reverse strand, counting down.
CATCCATTTATCTCACACAGTGTACCACAATCATTAAGCAACTCCATTCTGCCTTGACAAGGTATTATTATTATTGTTAAAGCCTTGTCTTCCAGTCGAAACCTTTGAACCTTTCCTTTCTCTAGCAGTCAAGTCCAAATTTTTTAATTACTACGTATTTATATTCCACTTCTTGATCCGGATCCATTGTAATAGTGCCGTAGTTGTGTGATTTTTACTTAAGCAGGAGTGTAGAAAAACATTTAGCTCATGTTTGAAAACTAAAAACCTATGTCAATAAATGCCTACGACTATGAAAATTACAGATTAACTAAACGAAAGGAAATAGTCTTGCCAACGAATTTAGAAAAATATTAGGCACGCTAGCTGTGTCGAACAACTATTTTCTTTAATGATCTGAATGGGAAGCTGCAATTTGATGTTAATCATCATCACCAGTAACACGTAGTTAGAGGATCCAAAGTGATTTTCAAGAAGGGCTTTTCACTTTAGATTCTCAAGCAGCCTAGATGGTATGTAATCTGGTATTTCACCAAAGAAGCTATCTAGCCACCATTTGTACAGTATACATCAACTGAGTTATCCTATAAATCGAGTAGGGGGATACAACGGTAATCGCAATTTTGATTGCGATATACTACTACCTAATTAAACAGTCTAGTTGCCTCAATAAAGGTGTCAATTTTCAGTAGAAGCGGAAGATCACGGATCGACTCCAATTTCTACACACAGGCAACGATACATAGGCCATTTGCGAATTATTCAAGTCATGGAATGACCGAATAATCCTCTCAGCAACCATGTATATCAGAGCACATTTTCACAACGGTCAACTACATGTCTGCACTGAAATGAGATCATTACAGTCCTTCTAGATTGCTGAAAACTGACGGGCAGTCTGCGTAGTTGTATACATGAACTGAATGTCGTAATAGTTTTATTACTTTGTGAACAAATTAACTAGTGGTTCGTGTCACTCAGTGTGCTTAGAGTAATTATAGTTTATATCGTATTCAAGTATGCGTATGCGCTTCTCTGGACACTTTTTGCTGTGTGTATTATATTTCATAGTCATGATATTTGATATGTAATTACCCACTACTTAAACCAACCTTCTTTTATACATGAAATGATTATTTCAAAAGAGCAGCATGAAAGATGAACTTCAGTATTTTAGTGGTAAAATCTGGTTAAAATTATGAGAACGGAGAACTTCTAACACAATGATCATAGTTACATGTTCACTCTAAGCTTTCAAATAAACGGTTATGAGTATGAGATCGCAATTTAATTCTTTTTAATCTGCTAGACTTTAGTATTTTCATTGAAAAATACTTGATTTACTCCACCACTTGAATGTGTCTGTGTGTTTGAAGTGACTTAGATGCTTTGATGATAATCATTAAACGTTTTTTGCCATATACAGTGAAGACATTCACACAAATCAAAGTGTAACGATAAAAAGGCGAATGTATTTAAGGATCAATGAGATCTGAGTATATGATTTCTACAACTACTGACTGCTGGCTGATTATTTTTCGTTAGCAAGTAAGTCATTCAATTTTCTTCGTTTTTCGTTAGCATCATTTCTTCCATTAATCATCAGAATCTCAATGACCAAATTAATAATGACACCACATAACCTTGAAAATGTTAAGCTGAAGGTTTATCAGTTGATAACATTTTTCATGAATGATCCTTATCCAGGCAGTAATCAGAACCAAACTCCTCGCAGTTCAGCGAAGAGCATCTTTTCGTAGGTGAATTTATTCACTTGACTGTACACTTGCAATCACATATGTTCTTATTTTTTGTGTCTTTGTATGCATTAGGTTTCTTACATTGAAAAAAACAAGTTTGGTTAGTAACATTATTTCAAATATTAAAAATGACATTTCAAAACGCCAGTGAGAAGTCAAATTGTAACTGACGTCGGAGGCGTGAAGGATGCTAAGGGGATAGTGATGTAGTAGTGAAGTGTTAACAAAACACAGTTATTACCACATTAGAGAGGTTGGATAAGCAAACTACAGTCACGCAATAAGATGAATAGTTTAATGAGTGATTTGTGATTAGCATGCACATAGAAATAAAGGCAAATATAGAATTATTTAAGAGTTCTAAAAATTACATATATTAGGAAGAGTTAGAAAAAATCAAGCACACAAACACCAAGTGAATAGAAATCAACAAAGTAGTCACCATAAATGCAGAAGTGGTTGGATGATCTTCCTTTGAATAAATAACTCTGGTTTCTCCAAATGAATGGACAAGGCTTCATAAATACAAAGGAGACAAAAGTTTATCGTCTTTGATAGATTTCTCTTCCCTTTATGGATCACTTCGAAGGAGACATTTGTTGATCTGGGAACATGTGTATTTGAAGTTACCTAGACGCTTTGATGATAATTATTATTAATATTCAAGTGTAAAGATAAAAGGGCGAATGTATTTAAGGAGCAATGAGATCTGAGTATATGATTTCTACAACCACTGACTGCTGGCTGATTGTTTTTTGTTAGCAAGTAAGTCATTCAATTTTCTTCGTTTTTCGTTAGCATCATTTCTTCCAATGATCATAAGAATCTCAATGACAAAATTATTAATGACATCTAATAACTTTCAAAATGATGAACTGAAGGTTTATTAGTTGACAACATTCTTCATGAATAATCCTTATCCAGATTGCCTTCAATAAGGTGGTTTTTCTGAACACACAGTCTTCTTGTAAAATAAGATGTAGAAATCAATCTAACTGAACACGTATGCAACACGAGAAGATACTAAGCTTGCTAGTGTTTAACTTTTCTCCAAAATATTGAGATTTCGAGCATGAAAAATATGTAAGTGGAGCATAGTGACAACTGCATTAGTACATATTCAAACTGATGTGAAATTACAAACTTAAAGCTCTGAAAGGCTGATTCTTGAATTCTAAATGTCTGCACCATGTGTCCGATTTAATGCTGATGAATGGAGATGGTCACTTCAGAGTGTTTCAGTATGACTCAAAGGATATCAGCATTGTGTATAAACATGACATTATATTATTGCCCTTAAGTCTTTGTGTGAAACCTTTTTACCCTTTCGGTATACGAACAAAATACCTTGAAAAACGAAGAATTGTAATTATAAATACGGTAAACTGTCACCTCCGGTACACCACTTCGTTTCCACGCTCAAATCTTTTGAACAAAAGCTTCACTGTGATGAAACACTAATGTTAAACGCAATACCCATCGATTTCTCCCCTAAAATAACGCCTCAAGTTGAACACTGACAGAAAAAAGGCAAGTTATTGTTCATCAAACATCCAAACAGCAACTGAAGGCCATACGATGTGATTAGTTTTCCGAAATTGAGAATTCATAAGTTTATCATGTTATGCTTGACATTCCTCTCAAACATCATAGAACAGAGGATCGAGGAATGTTATATGAAGTGACAGAAATACAATTTTTCTCATTATTAATGATGAATATATTTTATTCCTTAGACAGAAGAAATGTATCTGTTACAATGGCAGGAATATGTAGCACTTCCTTGTTTGTAAGTTCCGTCTTCTGTCATCTTGAAGATTAACAAAGTTATGTTAATATGATTTTCATGATCTATGTCAATATTTGATATGATCTCTTTCATAGTTGACATGACACTGTGAACATATACCTGTGCATAATAATACCGATGCAATAAACAAATCAGCTGATATGCTAAATGCCACTATTCGTCCGTGGTACCTTCTGCCCCACTAAGTCACATAAAAAGTAAAGGCCAAGGACTGACCTGTGAATGTTAGTATAGAATTTTATTACGAAAATCACATCATATTTATACTTCATTACCTACATTGAAATTAGCCTATGGCAGTAGAATAAGACCGTTTTAACTGAAAGGCGATTCAGCTGAGGTGGGCGAAAAATGAATATTCAGATTATTTGGCTATTCGACCAAGGCTAGGATCACATGAACCATGTTGACCATTCCACCAGTCACTTCAGTGAGAAGCAAGGTTGCGAATAATATGAAGAATATATATTTTTTCACTGATTTAGATGTATAATAGCGTCGGAGATCAGAAACCCTGATATCCTGTTCGACACATGATCGTTTTGAAAATCCACTCAATTAAATGACGCTTCATCCTTCTCTTCTGCCTCTTGTTCAACTTGATATACATTTATATTTCTGTTATGCGAATATGCATCTGTACAGCAGTCCCTTAGAAGCACAAAGGATATACTGCCAACCGGAACAAAAACGTAAGAATTGATTAGGAAAACTAAAGCTGTTTCCTCACGAATATATTCACGTGATAGCAGTAGTACACGAAATACTCGTGAAATAAAACGAAAATGCCTCGTACTATGGACTGACAGAAAACTGACAAAGTCTGAGTTGATAACACCTTCCTAGAGATCAATTTATAAAACAACTAGTAATATCATGGAACCTAGTCTGCTAAATCTTATATATCTGACTTCCCCACTGGATTAGTAATCAAGACTTTTTTTGCCCTATTCTACGGGGAATTTAATTCTTGAGATAATACCAATAATATTTTACTTGGAGAGTTCATCTACCTCCAGGATAATCGAATGATGTGATCTACAAATTAAGATAACTCGATACAGCACGGTTGTGGCCTAAATGATAAGTAGTGCGTCGATCCCCTGCCGACGCATAACTGATATCTATGGTCGGCCTGAAAAAAATACAGTGTGGAATCAAACTGTAAATCAAAAATAAATAAACAAAAAATAAATAGTATTGAAATACTGGTGACGATATGCTGCTCAGCTGCATGGTCGTATTAAGGTCTTAACTTTCTGAGATGAATGGCTTACTTGTCAAGCCTTCATCGATTTTTGTAAACGACATTATCAGAGCTAATTTAAATGTGAAGCGAATTCATGAAGTGTGCATGAATTATGAAAGTATATCCATTCATGAACTCGACTGGGAAATGTTGGCTTCACACGTTTCCCTTCAATTCAGTTCACTCGTAACATCAGTTGTCATTTCACTGACCTAGTATTCCACATTTGTTAAAAGACTTGTGTGTTTAATGATAAACTCAACTGCTTAAATTTGTCAGTCATATGACTACTGGTCTAAGTACGATGCTGTGTGTAACTTATCGGAGTTAGCCAGAGACCGTGAAAGCCAAAAGTATTCAGAGTGATTTTTCACATATAAATTTCTCATTATTTTATGTGGAGTAGAACATAAGGTTTTCAGACTAATTGTGAACAAACAACTACCAAAATGAAGCACAGATGGTAATTAAAAGCAACAAAATCATCAAAAGTTAACAATTTGACCAGTAAACTGATGACCAAGGCTCGGTTTATTCATTCAGCGGTAAAGCGAGTACATCAGGAAGAATTTGTCAATTGCTTTGAATTTCAGGAAAGTTATAATAATTTTGTGATTAACTGAAGAGATCAACTAGTATAAATACACATTGTTGGGAATTGATGACAAATTCTGCAAATAGGGAAGATCGGTACTCCTAAATCGTCACCCAGCAAACTATACTGTTTCGATGTATGTGATATTTATAGCATAATATTTTTATTTGCAACGAAATGTTAATAAAATGCTGAACCTTGCTGCATGCACCGTTATATCATGGTGCTTTTTAACATTGAATTGATCTCAAAAGGTCACCGTGCTCTATCATCTCCACCCATATATACATTGAAGCGTGGTACTCTGAGTCTGTGTCTCAATGGTATAATGTTCGCCAAATAATCACAAGTGGTAGGTTTCAAGCCTGTGCACTTCAACACTTTGCTAAACCGGAAAGGAGTATGATGTAGAGGGAAAACTTCGCGTCAAACTGGCAACTTGACTTCGTAATAGCAACACTGCTGCTGGAACTTCGAAGCCCGAAATTCTTCTGAAGTCAATGTTGCATTCAGAAAGCATACGAATGGAGAAGGTGGATGGCATAACAATGTCATATTTCTCTAAATTCATTTTGTGTTTCTTCATGTGTATTTCAGAGTAATGGTCGTCATACTCAGCGTATTGTTCTTTAAACTCAGAAGAAACTTAATGATTGCAATGGTCCTGATGGCGCTCATTGTAAGTTTTCATGAGAATGAAAATTGAAATCTGATTTGATTTACTCATCATCATCATTTCCTGTAGATTGCACAGTTCACTCTAATATCGAAAATTCTATTTTTATTTAATCACGTAGTGAAAATCGACTAGGGATATGTCAATGTAACACGGATGAGTAGAGATTCTTCATGTCACCCCAGTGCACCAGTAGCATATGTGAATTTTTATTTTCTTAATTTTTTTTCGATTTACAGCTTGATTCCACGTATGGAATTTTCAGCATGGATATCGGTAGCATAAATGTTTTTTCACGCCGACCACTGATATCAGGTGTGTGTCGACAGGCGATCGAACCTCGGCCCATGTGCATGGTCGGCGAGAAACCCAACCACTGTACCACCAACGCATTATTACAAAGTGAAGTTATTATGTGTTAAATGCAGAGTTAGAAAAAGTGTACGATGTAGATGAACCGACTCAGAGATATTTCACACTGAATGTATCATTGTGTGAAACATTTCCTAGAACTATGAGTGACGTTCACACTCAGAACGAATTCCCTTATTCCTTATTTATCGACTTTATAAGCATTATTTTATATCGCCAGGCCTTTATCTCTTTCCTCTGATCGTCATCATCTGAATTAAATTACTAATGTACCTTCATGGTTACTTATTACTTCAAAAAGTTACATACTCTCCCTAATTTATTATAATTTCAGCTGACCCATTTTTACCATTTGATCGAAATAAAAGGAAGACATTTTACTTTAAGATGATTAAAATGCATGTGATAAAACAAAGCTGGCACATTTTAGACCTGGAAACATATTGCTCATCATAAAACAGAACTTTACAGATGTAGTAGCTGAAGCAATCAGTTCCATTGGAAAATCTTTGGTTGTACCAGTAATAATAATACTAGTATTAATAATTTACTTTATTCCAAAAACAGTACTTGTGATACAGAATGGAATTTTCATCTGTAATCACAATATTGCATCTAATTTCCACAAATTATAAATAAAATTAATCACACACAAAATTGTCCACATTCACAACATAGGTAATATCAAAAACATGCAGCATATAAAATGGAAATAGCAATAATAATGATAACAGCCAGGGTAATAATTATAAGAATACAAGTGAAAATTGCCGTCGGCTTGTGTCACACAGTATTGTCAATGTGGTATAGAAATCCTAGCCTTTTTAAAAATGTTGAATACAATGTTCTCTTTACATGATATGGTAATGGAAAAACAAAGATTAAAGCAGTCGTAGAGATAAGTTGGCGTTTGCAATTATGAGAGTAAAACAGAGAAGTAACAGGACCATAAATATAATAGAAGTAATAAAAGTAAAACTTGAAGGTATATAAGGATGGATGGATGTAGGAAATTGTTTATTTACTAGATGAAAAATGGTTAGTTCATTCTTGCCTGACACTATTTTCATCACATAAAATACGTGCCAAGTATGGCATCAAAGAATTCTTATACTTAGACGTGCGAGCATACAGTTTTCTGAAGTTACCCCTTGTTCTGCCTGAGGAGATGCAAGGTGAAAGCTGAGGGTAAAGTGGATGCTCCAAGTCAGACAAAATCCCTTTAGGAAATTTATTGCATGAAGTCAAGTGCCTATCGACAACGACGTTAACTATGTGGTCCACTGGGACACCACTCATCCTACTGACAGTCTTCAGCATTCTAAGAATTGTGACATAGTCCCTTTTTAAGCAAACCAGGAAAGAATAAGCAGGGGTGAGCAATAAAGAAGAATAGGTAGGATGCAGGAGTTTATGAACTGTAAGAGGAGAAGTTGAGTTATACCCGAGTGTCTTAACTTCTAAATGTGAAATGTCAGGCGGAATATTTTACTGGAGATCGCTAAGACATGGGAAGTCCAAGAGAGATCAGAAGAGACAATGAGTCCAAGATACTTAATTTCTGATTTGATTCCTATATCATTGTCGTCAATCTTACAACTGCCATGAGAATCAATGACTTCTTTTAACTGTCGTTTACATCTTGATCTGAAGTCAACAGTCTGACACTTAGAAGGATTCAGTTTAAGACCGTTAGACTCAGACCATTTCCTGACTTAATCCCTAGCGCTCCCGGGTTCAGTCATGTGAGAATTGTTTCTTTTGAGTTAGATCAATGGAAACCTATTTATTTTAGTACAATCTAACTGGGAGTTAACAGCCATTGAAACCGTTATATCATCAAAGTACTTCACAAAGTTTATTTCATCAGAGTGAGGCAAGTCATGCAAGAAGAAAGAAAAAAGAAAAGGAGAAAGAACATCACCTTGAGGGACAGAAAGAAAGAGCCTTTGAAAGTCTGATGGAAGGTGACCACTATCTTCGTCCAGTTACTTCGCGTCAGCGTGTCCTAATAAGCGCCAACCTAAGACGCTGGTTTACTTGAATGTTGCCTCTATTCATCTAATATCAACCAAATGTAAAGTAAATTGGTCTGACGTCTGTATACTTCATTTCCACTCTTTTGCATCTACTCAAAAGAAATGAAACAAGACACAATTCGGGATTTTTCTCATTTTCTCCAGAATTTTAATTTTACATACATTTTATGATGGAACTTATTTTCTTCTGCTCATATAAACATTTTCCATTTGCTTTACGCATAGATTGCATTGTGGACTGTGAATATCTGTTTCACGTGTTGCGTGGAGTTCGGATTAGCCTGCTATCTATTGATTGGCTTCTGTGTTTTCGAAGATCTTGTAACAATGGATTTCTGCACCGTGGAAAGAAGACTCAAAAGACAGGTGCTTATCACAGTCTTCGTTGTATCCATGATCTGTCTTATTATAGCCTCAACATTGTACTTTATAGATTGGAATTACGTAAGTGTATTAAAAATGTTGAATGTAATTTGAATTCCAACATTTATCTCTCTATTCGCCTGAGCTTAAAGTTAAGTGTCTAGCTTATCTACACTGCTAAAACTTAAGTCATCGAAACCGAACACCCTCAACTGTGTGTGCAGTAGAAATATGTTGAACATTTTCTAGTATCGTTTCACTTGTTATGCATTTTTATTTCAGTTGGATATGTTTAACCACACTTTATATCAAGCATTTCATTCAACCCATTTTCTTGTTTGTTGATGTTCATAATTGACCATAGTCACAAATACATTGTGTTGGTTGGAACTGCTGTTAACATTGGTAGTAGTAAATCTGTCTCCACGCTAGTATCAAAATTCTTCAGTAGTATATAAAGACACCTTTTCGGCACAAAAATACAAAATATCGTTTAGATATAATTGACAAACACCATATTTATACTTTGATGTATAAATACAAATAAAGCACTGATTGAGGATAAATCCTTGAGTTCTCTAAATCGCTTGGTTTATTTCGCCGCATGTTCTTGTGGAAATTTCCCGTGAATTAAGTGTGTCACCATCCTTTAGATTGTGTAGTGGTCTGTAACCACTTTTTGTTCAGCAACATTAATGAATTGAAGTGGTCTCATAATTCGGGTGAACAAGAATTCTGACATGTTTGAATATAAAATGACATTTGACTAGTCCTTACTACATTGTTGTCCTTCCACAAAATCATGTCATTTCTCTTACTATCGCCACAAAAATATCCTTCTTGTAGTCTCTGTACATAAACTTTTGTTAAGCTACAGTGATTTTAGTCTGCTCTTAATTTTGTCCGTATATAATGGAAACTTAGAATAAGCACGTAAAAGCTCATGACTTATTATCATGAATTTCTTATATTCTAACGTGATCAGTATGATTGCAATTATCGTTACATATTTCAGGAAATTATGTTTGCATTGGCGGGTGGCTTCTGGAACACTGCTGTTTGTATGGTAAGTTTCAATTGATTCATCTCTGATTAATGTTGGAAAATAAGTGTCAATTGTGTTAGGATCTTACTCTTCACTCTGTGTTATAGTAGCCGCACTAGTCAAAAATGCCGAAATCATATTTCTCATTTTGAGCACAGCTTCCATTCTACTGAATAAATCATATGTCAAGAAACCTAACCACAAGTTCCTGTTATCTCCGAACACGCTCAAACCGACAATTTCTGAGTAGGATATTGACCCTAATTTCAAAACAGAAGGACCTAAGAGGAATTGTATTCTTCGGAAGTAAAAGTCAATACTCTGTAGAAAGTCTTTAAACCAATGTTTAACAAGGAGTGTATTGTACTTCATTCGTATCCTTTCGTCTTCTTTCAACTTGTACACAATTCACCTTTTCACGCCTTTGAGTTGACAGCCAATGGCGACCAAGTCAATGAATAAACGTTCCATGGTAACATTCGTTTACATCATATGATTGAATATTAGCTAAACAGCTTGTTAATGAAGCGACAGAAAAGAAACTAAATTCTAAGCTTCTGAGCTCCAATGTCGTTTTTTCCTTGTTTTTCTTCTAGGTAGCGGTGATTTTCGCGAATGGCCTAAAATGAATCTATAATTAGATGGCTGTATCACGACAAATTTTCTGACGATAATTATGTTCAGATAAACATGTAATTGGTTGATTGTTTGACAGTTTACATTAAACATTTGCAATAATCGACAGTAATTTCACAGTTAAACTCTTAATTTTATTTTGATGTCAAAAAATCCACGGAAAAATAAATCTTTTACGAATTCGTAATTGAATGAATAATGAGGTCTTACAGATGAATCTACATTGACTTTATTGATTTTAACCTTACGGTAAAATAGTTTCTCTGAATTATAAATCTATACACCTCACCATTCAACACAAGGCGCTGACCTAGATTATTTAGGTCGATTGATTAAGCTGAAGGTACACTGTAAATCATCCAGGCTATCTGTGTGAGCTTTTGAATTACTGCTTGTTTGCTCGACCATGATTCCTAGTTGACTCAGTGGACATGAATGCTCTGAAGTCTTTCTTCCTGAAATATGTTTTGCACAACTGGACAAGTGAATTTTTCTTCGGGTTCGGTTTTCTAGTCATTGTTTCTTCAAACAAGGAAGACAAATAATTGCCTTAATTTCAATCAGTATCTTACTCATTTACCATAATCCTATAAAGTGAAATCCGTGAATAGAATTGATATCGTTTTTAAGGTTTGTCAGTCTTCTACGAATAGTTTGAGAGATTTGGAAACTAACGTGTATGATTTGACTAACAATGGTTTCTTAAAGTATGTCATCCTTAAATGGCCTTTAAGAGTAAACTCATAGTCAGTTTGAAAATAACGATCCAATAGCGCAACAGAATATTAGATATTGATTTTATGGGACTGCCATGTTAAGAAGACGTTACTATTTCACAGGTACACGTTTGGCAGCTGAATAAATCACAATTTGTAGATAACCTTTCCATATTAAAATCATCCAACAGTTGAGAACGATTTATGTCAATCATTTCGACAATGTGACCGATAAAGATGAAACGTAAAACAATGAATAATTCTCTAGCACGAAATTTCCTACTGTAATTACATCTACAGAATTTCAAAAGTTACTTAACACAGTGCAGAAACACATGTATTGGTTATTAATCTACTCCTAACTCCTGGTCAACAGTATTTGAGTACTGGAGGAAAGTAGACGTCTACCGCTTCGTTTTCTCTGTTTAACAGTTTATCCAAAGATTTAACATGTCTAATTCATACTAGACCCTTATGATAACAAAGAATGAACAAATAACGCAATGCAAACTTCCATCGCAGATGATACGACAAGTCTGAAATCATCTACACAACTTATGTATTTTATTCACAGGCAAACGAAAGGCACATCAAGAAAAAATAAAATTGATCTATTTTGACTTTTAACTCATTCAACTACATCCTTAACCTTTTGCGAAAGGAATACACTTGCTGCAACAATACCTATTAGACCCATATCTGTCAGCATAAGATTAAATAATTTGGCTGAACAAATTAAATCAGTAGTTTACTTCAATTAAACAATTAATCGGTTAGTCAACTGACCTACATTGTTGTGCCTAACCAGCCAGAGGTTATGAAACTTAATTTTTTATGTGGACCCACCTGTTGATTTACACTAGTTTGGACACCAGGGATAATATCTGAAGCTTTAACATTTTTAGTCGTGATGTGGCTGTTAAGTGGCAAGATAACTGACCTCAAAGCGGGAGGTCCAAATGAATAGAAAATGTCTTCTTCAACCGCATTAGCATTCACACAAATATACGAATAAACAGGTCTCTAGGACTTTATGTATATCAAATTTATCTCGACCAGGAATGGAACAGAATCACTGCAGGCATAATGTGTTAATCAAATCAAATATCAGCTAATCTTGTCAGACTCACAAATACTCAGTGATTTGTGTACCCCTCTAATTATTCAGCGATGTAATAATAACACTTGTGGTGGCTTAGTTTCGCTAAATTAGGTAATTTGAACAGTCCAACCAGAAACAAATCACATATCTAGGAAAATGAAATCTGAGTGTAAAAGTGACGAGCAGCTTTAATCCCATGGAGTTAAAGCTACGATCGTCACGTCTGATCGGCACGCATGTTCCGCAGTTTTGCATTCAGACGACGTATTTTAAGTGGCTGGCGCATATTTCTGACTTATATGTGAACTTTTAGCTGCCGACTGCTGAAAATATCTACATATAATTGAGACTTTGTTGTGATGATTGAACTACTGGTGAAATGGCGTGACGATTCACTGATACATGCAGTCATAGCACAATTGTTTGTTTCTTTTTATGATGTGTCATAATGCAAATTTAATCCATCAGATTGACATACCAACAAGAGTACTCGATTATGAAAAAAAAATTTCTAAGTGTAAAATAACTGATGTCTGAGTTCACTCATAAACCTGTTTTTGAAGTTTGATGCTATACCCAGCCATTGTCTCAAACTTTTGATTTCCTGAAAATTTTTAAGCACCTTTGAGTCTAACGCGGCATATGCGTTACATCTCATCACAACTGTGAACGACTTGGTTTTCTATTTGCGGTAAAATGAACCGTGGGATATGATAACTTCAGTACTTGGAACCATAGAATGTGCAAGAAATCCAGTTGGGCAAAATAATGAGCAATGCTCTCACCTGACAAACACCTCCCTCCTAGGGATTTGTCTGCACTTCCCACATTGATGGTTTTTAGGTAGTAATGATAACTTTCTTCCAAAAAATGCTTGTTTACATATCACACATTCTTCAGTATGTTTTCTGACAGATATTTACTCTGAGCTACGAAACTTCAAGTGAATTAATAACTGGTAATATATTTAATCTTGGGACATACTGTTATATTTAAAGAGCTTGTTTTGATAGCGTGTCATGAGTGTTAAACATTTGGATGTTATTCATTATGCTGAATGTTGTACACGTCCTTCTTGATCTGACGCTTCTTTTTCTGGTCGGAGTGTTCACCCTCTTCAACTTCAAGCTCAAGAATATAAATTCGCCCTCAAAGCACACAAATTACACCCCTTCATTTTAATGCATGTGTACGGCTATAATAACCAGTGTGGTCAGTAAAATGTAGGAAATTTCGACCAATAGAAACACTGAAACATCACGAATTTCTTAGAAATTGGTACTTTGACGCCAGACAGGTGATCATTGCGCACAGTAATATCGGTCAGTATTATCAAACAACGAAGAAAATTAATCAGGTGTCGGTTAGCAAGTATTTGATTTATTTCAGGGAGGACCATTGGTTGACATCATCTGTGGAAGCAATGAAGACCAGAGATTACTAGATACCTATTGCGCCATAGATTTGACTCTCGAGCACACAGAAAGCAACAGAGCAGTGAACACATTACCTTGAGGTTGTTTGCTGATCATACAGTCGCATGGATGAAATACAACAGCCAATGATTCCTATTTGATTCCATTTCACGATTTATAGCACTACCAACAGCCGATGTCATCGGCGATTATTTGAACTTCCACAGGACCTGCTGGATATCTCAAGCCAGAACGTCTCATGAGGGCTCAAGGCAACATCACAGTATGCTAAGTTTCTACTCAGCATATGAAGATGTGGTTAACTGATCTGCTAAACAGGTCATGGGTTCATAATTGATACCTGGTCTTCAATGATTCTCCGGATGATAACAATCTACAACTAAAGTCGAATTCTCTTGATTCATCCATGAAGGCATTCATTTCTTAGCCACACGCTCAGGAAATATACCAGCGTGTGCTTTTAAAGTGTTACGAATAGATCAATTCTCAGTTAGACTATGATAATCAGGAATTTCATCATGAGCTGACATTAGTTAGAAAACCACCTGAGAACCTGGGAGTACTGGACAGCATTTTCGTCCTAGTTTGGGACTCTTCACAGTACGCACCCACAGGGACTCGAACCCAGGACCCTCCGGTTACAAGGCTAGCGAGCTCGTTTGTCATTAAGCCACTGGGATCCAAACCAATGACTCCTAAATTCTAACTTCCGCCAATTCACTAACAGCCTACGTCAGTCCGCCCGTTGTGAACAGGATAATACTGGACTTGTTTTCGTTCCTACTGTTACGATTAATCATTGAGGTAGTTTTTCATCAGTGAGGGAGATACAGAAAGAAGAGTGCGAAAGCGAATGTTTGCTGCCCTTACGAAAGATAACTGAGCTTGTTATTGATTCATTACACGTGGTTACGATGTGAAATTAATGTTTTGACTTGTAACTATGTAACTACATAAATGTAATGACTTGACCATGTTTTTACGTAAGGATCAAAGGTGCGGTTTACAGACTACGCGGAAAACACTGACTCATATGATATCTCCTCTCGTCAATCAACTCATTACAGTAAAGTACATATGAATAGAAGGCGGACTTGTTCATTGGGTAAAATGTATTACGAATGAGTACTATTTTGCTGAAGTATTAGTAAAGTGGCCTCATTTACATCGTTGACATATCGTTGTCGCTCTCAGAGATTCACTAGTATTGATACGACCGGTATATGACCACACAAAATAATGCCATGTTATTGATCTTCGACAGCATTCAATAAGATCTTTGAAATGTACAGCTGATAGAAGAATCCATTTTTAAACAGGATTGAATTTAGCGAATTAATGTGAGATTGCTCACACTGTGAAATGCATATTTCAGAAGTTGTATACAACTTGTTCATTTCTTATGCTACTCTGACAAGCAGTAAAAAAAGCAGAGACAAGTATGTAAGTACTGAGTCAACATTACTTTTATCATTACTGATTGTGATTAATCCTTTTAAACACATTGATTGGAGACTGACCTCATTTTCGTGTTGAATGATAAATTTCTGTTCATGAAGTGGATATTCAAATCGCATTTTCTGCAATAATCCCGTGGACAGAGATTCAATCAATGGTAAGGACTATTTCTTCACATTCAAATTGTATTACCATAGGTTTTTCATGTGATACACATAGATGAGTGCTATACGTCTTCAAAAATGTTATGGATACGATCGAGATTAGTGCCGGTGCTTAGTGAAGATGCTAACAACAATTCACACTGTCGACAGTGAACGTCACCACAACACACTGCTATTTCTCAGAAATACGTAGATATGCTGGAGAGCGTGATGAATACATTGCTACAGAAATCGACTTTTTAAGATATCTCTAGAAATACACTCCACCTACAAAATATCCAATAAACGTCGGTATACATTAAGCAGGACACAGTTGTAAGAGGTGGCTGCTGTGAGGATTATCCTCTTGATTTCTTCGTATATATATGGCAGATGCATTTGTCTCTTTCATCTGCAAACTGGCATCACTTGTGATTTAAAGCCTTTTGGAATATGTCTAGTCATCAGCTTATTGAGACGTATCATACATAGAAGCCAGTTAGCATGAGAACGCCAGCAAATTGAATTTCATGCTTGATTGACATAAACAAAAATCACATAAGTTATTTGCATACAAATATTCTTCCTTAAGACTTGAATTGTTTTCAGTTAATACGCGTGAAACAGAAAGACCGAAACACTTACACTGATTCCTATTAGAAAAAGATCAATTTCACGTGGATATCCGAGGAGTTGGATTAATGAGAGAACAAGAACTGGAAGTGACCCAATTGATCTGAAATGAGTAATTAATGTTGATCAATTAATTCTGTGACCACTGAGTCTGTTTTCAAATGCAGCACAATATTTGCATCATTAAAGTGTTTCCCTTAATAAATGACTTAGTATGGTACAGCTGCAATAACAATCTGTCATATGATATCTGACTGACTACAGGTTTCTTGCAAATTGTACGAATTCCTTACTATTTGAAGTGTACCTGCAAATATGTCACAAGCAGTTACTTAACATTCATGCAATCAATACGCAGACACCAGAACAAACAGAGAATAAGCAATGCAAATATCTGAAATAAACAACCCTTTTAAGGAGGTCTCATAGGGATAGAGAGATAACTCACGAATCTCTCCACGAAAGCTGTGTGCATAAGCTTCATGATCATATGTTGATGGAAAACGTTATAAAATGGACTTACATCAAAACAGCTGTCACCCAGCTGTGGTCTTTAATCCAAATTCAAAATATACACAATTATTATGTTGGTGAAATTCCGGCCTACACTTTGTTGACCATAACAACCATCATCAGTGTCACTAAGAGCATCAGGAATGTGTCGATTACCATCTGCATGGAGCAGTTTCATAACAAGTTGTTCATATTTTACCCAGACGAAGAAGTCTAGAAGTCTACCTGTTCTCGGGGTTGAAGGTGTATCTTTCAAATGATTGGATCCCTCACGTCTCGCGGACATATTTCGACCTATAAAATATTTTCAAAGAAATACAAAAGTTTGAAGATTATCTCAGCCCCTCAGTGGACGATGTGTATTATGTAAATTACTAGGGAACGGAGCATTCATATGCAGCTAGAATTTAATGTATCCCTGATATTAATTGTTTTATACAGATCTTCAGTGTCATTAGACATGTTCGCAGCTATTTATTACGAAGAATATTGTTCCTTAAACGACAATATTAAGGTTGCACGCACCACTTGTTCCTCAGTGGTCATAACACAAGAAGTTTCAAAGTGGAATCGGATAAGTGAATTGGCATAAATGTCCGTACCGTCTTTAATACGTCCATTGTCAATAATAAGGACTGTTGTGATGATTATAGGCTTTTCGAACTTGAATAAAGATGGCATGCTGAAATCATCACGCGAATACATGCTTTGTCTGTCCACCCTTAATTTTCCAAGGGAATTATCACTGTTTCCGTGGTATACAGGATTCAAGCATTCAGAGTGTGAATGTGACAGAATCATTCACGTTGAAATGATCTATTATTATTATCAGTATGTGAAAGAAAAAGCTTGTGATGATCTACGGACCTATGTTATCTGGTCTTTACCTCACTGTACTGCATCTCAAATACCCACAGGCTACATAAGCGTCTTTTCCGTCCAGTTCACAATCACCAGACAACAATCACCCACCACTAACTACATTAAAGATGAGACGTAACTTTTTCAAAATAATGGCTGCCTGATTCTCAGTTACTCAATCACTGCTCTGTCCTTCGACACTTCACTCAATAAGTATTATTCAAATTTCTTTCCAGGTTCAATCTTGGACGACAGCAATCATTGACGTTCACGGATATTTATGAACAGATAATTTGCAGAGCACATACAACGTTATGTACATGATCATCAATATGAATCGTGTCTTTGCTGATACAAATTCTACCTAATGAAACTGATAATACATCTGTCGTTCAAACACTTACCCATCACGCCTTCAGCAGTTCTATTCTCATAAATGAATTATTCATCTAAAAGTTTTATTGAATACTTTTGCTTTATTTTTGTCTTTCATAAACTAACTAGCTGAAAGATACTTAAACTTTGGTCTACACACTCAATGAAAATATTTTCATTACAATCTGATGATTAATGTGAACGCATCAATGATATTCAAAGAATTGTGATTTTGATTAGAAAACTTTAACGATTGGTTAATTTATTGGCACTATTATTTGCCTAACTTACACTAACGAATCACGAAGTTTCAGTGGCGTCGCCCATATCTCCTAACAGCCTAAGGTTTTATGTCTGTATTCACTGCAATTATTCATTACATGACAAAACAGTTCACGGATTTTATTTATCAGATACTAATTTACAGAGATATGATTGGTTGGGAGTTCGATCAACAGCTGACATCAGTGACAGGACCATTAGAAAACCTGGGAGTCCTGGACATTCGTTCGTCGTAATTTGGGACTCTCATTTACTGGAGTTCGAGTCCATGACCTTACAGTTAGGATACGAGCACTTGTAACACTCAACCACTGAAACCCGAACCAATGGTCCATGCCATGTAACTTCTCTCTGTTTGTTAGGGACTTATCAATAAACATGATAATGACGCGAAATATGAGAATGAAAATCCAAATTATTGTGGAAATATGGAGTTAATATATTAGAGAAAGTCAGATGACGAGTCATAAGGATTGATTGGTTGCTTGATAACACAACTAGAGTCCTCTGCTTTACATTAATGACATAATACAGAGAAGCGTTCACTTCTAAGTTTGTATCCACTACTAGAATGTGTTTACCAGTGTCTGAATAGTCTTCAGATGAAGATGACAGGTTTCTGCAGACTCCAGAGGATACAACACGTTAGGTAGTGATGCAAGTAGACAGTACTGACCTGTGAGAACACGAAGCGACATGCGGCATGCTTAATTCTAATTGTAGTCAACGGTAACGTAGATATTTACAATGTGTCATCTTGAAAAAACGTTATGTGCAACGTTTCCTTTTTTTAACATTTGACTAATCTGCATAATCATACTTATTACGAGCTGATATTAGTTAGAGAATCTTTGGAAAACCCGAGAGTACTTGGCATCTGCTTCGCCCCAGTTTTCAATCGATTCAACATTGTAGCTTGCAATGAACCTGTTTCAGAATGTTATGTTCATATTTCCTTCTAATCTGAAGTGGAATCTTCGAAACTGTGCTGAAATCACTACCCTGTGACTAATAATACAGAATTATGGTCTGTTTGCGGAGCTTTCGCCGTACTTCTGAACAGCATCTCTGACACTAAACCAACCGGTTCAGAGAACACTAATAATTGCAAGTTATCTACCTGAGCTACAAATCTTCTCTATTGTTCTGCTATATGTTTAATTGACATAATTTTCTCATTTTCATTCAGCAATGAAGGTAGCATTATATTTTCCAGAACAACAAATTACCTCTACTAAAGGACACTGTGGAGCTCATTATACGAAATAATTCAGTTTGTCTAAAATCTTGCGTAGCTCGTGAGGTCAAACACGTGGGTCATATTGGTAGGTCGGAGCGAATTGACTTACTGGAGCACAAAAACTCAGGTAAATTAAGATTCATCGGTCTGGAAAAAATGTAAGATTAATGGTTAGACAACTCCCGTGGAGGTATGGAAAAATTCTTTGATATTATGATAGTTGGAAAGGAATAATGAAAATTAATATTTTCAAGTTTCGAAGTAGTATGGTCATATTTTATACAACAACCAGAAACAAATTAAGGATGCCGGACTCTAGTTATTATTCACTTTGGACTTGAAATATTGACATTGTTATATGATGATTTTCAGGACTACATGATATCTCCTAGTCTACACGAATTCGACATTCACTCCTCATAAATGTAGACGTTGTTGAAAAAGACTCTCTCAGAATTTCACTTGTATCACAGCTATATTGATACACCAATCAGTCATTCGCTACTGCTAATGTTGATCGGAAAAGAAAAAGAATGCAGCCAAATCCTCATCAGGCCACAGAAACCAGATCAAACTACGAAATTTTCAAGCATAGTAAGTGTAATATGCATCTTCGTAGCAGTCGTTAGCGTGACCACAGCCATACTAATTGTCATGCAATCGTTTACCGTAATAAAAGTTAAACTGCATACGTATAATTTGCAGAGGCTCTGTTGAGTTCTGTATTTATAATTTTCATCATGACCTCATACAAACGCGAGTGTGTCTGTTTTACTCTTGCAGCCATCCCTGAATGTGGACGGATTTTATTAGGCCCTATGTGGGAATCGAAATGTAACTACTCAGTACCAGTTTTTATAATGGTAAGTTGATCACTTAAACACAAATCAGTACGGTGAAAACTTGAATGCTCTGTCTCCAACATAAGGCTTTCTGTGATCAGTAAATGCGTCCACATTCATCATATAATTGAAGAGTTACAGTCCGAACTCAGCAAGCTAGAATGTTTCCTAATTCTCCAAGTTCCTTGAGTTTCGAGGCATAACCGAAAGCATAAACTTTTGAATTCCTACGGCTTTCCATGTATCAGGACTACTGTAAGCCGACAGCGATCGTATCAGTGAGCTTACTGAGTTTCATCCGTTGTGATTTGAACGGTGTAAAAGTAATGACTCCAATAATTGCGCATTTACACAAAATGGAGAAGAACATACTGGTCAGCGAACAAACACTGTCAGTTGTACAGGGAAAAGATTACCAGTGACACGACTAGTGGTCTCAGGCTACCTGAAGCAATGTATACATATATACAAATGATATATATATATATATCATTTGAATAAACACAATCTGAGAACATTCGAAAGCTACAATGTATGCCTGACATCCTTGAATTGAAATTGGGTCAATAGAAAGCTATCAATTTCCTGATTCATCCTGATCAATCAATCTTTTAAAGTAAACTTCACCTATAGAGTATTATGACAGTAACTAAGACCTAGTAGACTATAAACGAATAATAACTTAATGCGCTGACTAATGTGTCATGACTGCACATCAACAACAACAACTAGTACTATAACAATAACACCGCCGCTACGCAAAAATAAAAATAGACCGGACGTCGATAAAAGAGCTTTAACGGTCCAAAGCAGCAGTGAAAAATACACAGTTAGGATGACCTTGAAAAAATTGTCATTCGGTGATGCATCAGAAGCGTTAACAGCTAATAGGAATCCAGCCATCTAAACAGGGGAAAAACAAAGTGTTCACGCTTGTGTGTGATAACTGCTTGAAATAGTTATTTTAAGTTTTTGGCCAAAATTTAGGAAAAACTAGAAGTATAAAACAATAAACACTTTATTATTAATTCAGAGATCTGAATCCACCACAAACGCCTATCTTGTATTAAGAGCATCTTCCTGTTACAAACTAAACGGCCTATCTTTAACCCTCCAGGGTGGACTCAATGTGAAGTGCCCACTTTTATACGTACAGGATTATTCGATCATTTTAGCTGCCTTCGAAAATTTTATGATATGATTGTCGTGGAATTCTGTGTCGTAAATTTCGCTAAACATGTTCTCTTTGTTGACTCCATTGCTCATAACATGGGCAAAAAATTGATCTTTCTCTCACTGTCTACCTCAGTGGCGTTTTCCCGTTGCAGATGTTTTCTCTATCTCTGTATTATTCTTCAAACACCTAATGAGCCTCATGTGAGTTGCATCCTTCTTTCGTTATTAAGTCCGAAATCATTCAGAAAAACTTTGACTTCCTACAAAACTTGCGTGCAGTCTGCTTGATTTCTGTCATAGCTCTGTAGTTCAAAGTTTTGGAACTCAAAATATCTAGTCTACTCGGTTAAAAGTGTATTATCATCCATTTTATCAACGATAATCTCACATATTGAAGTGCAATCATTAAGCAACTCCATACTGACTTGAAAAAGCAGCATTATTATTATGGTTGAAGTACTGTGTTCCGCTTGGAACCTAAAGGAACAATTATAATAATGATAACAGTAATACTGCGTTTTCCCGTCTCTGAACCTCTCCCCTCTCCAGCAGTACTGCCAGGAGGAGGTGTGGTATGAAAAACCAGTCAAAATATTTTGAAGTACTTTGTATTTATATTTCACTTCTAGTGTTATGTGTGTGATTTTTCAGTTCAGCAGGAGTGTACAGAAACAATTAGCTCATATTTCAGAAGTATAAGTCTGTGTGAATAACTGCTCACGACTGTTCAACTTACAGATTCACTAAACGAAAGGGAAAAGTCTTGTATTGTCTGTCACTTTAAAGTGCCAACGAAATTTAGGAATTATTGGGCACGTCAGTGTATCAACCAAATCACTTCGTACATGATCTAAGCAGGAAGCTGCAGTTCGATATTAATCATCATCCGGTAACTCGTAATTAGGGGATCCAAGGTAACTTTCAAGAAAGGCTTTTCACATTAGATTCCCAAGCAGCCTAGATGGTGTATCATCCGATAAGTCACCAAATAAGCTTTCTAGCCACCATTTGTACAGTGTACATCAACTGATTTATTCTATAAATCGAGTAGAGGGATACAACGGTAATCGCAATTTTGATTGCGATACACTACTACTTAATTAAACAGTCTAGTTGCCTCAATAAAGGTGTCAATTTTCAGTAGAAGCGGAAGAGCACGGATCCACTCCAATTTCTACACACAGGCAACGATACATATCGATGTACTAGAAAGCACACTAATAGGCCATTTGTGAATAATTCAAGTCATCGAATGACCGAATACTCCCTTCAGCAACCATGTATATCAGAGCACATTTTCACAACGGTCAACTACATGTCTGCACTGAAATGAGATCATTACAGTCCTTCTAGCTTGCTGAAAACTGACGGGCAGTCTGCGTAGTTGTATACATGAGCTGAATGTCGTAATAGTTTTATTACTTTGTGAACAAATTAACTAGTGGTTCGTGTCACTCAGTGTGCTTAGAGTAATTATAGTTTATATCGTATTCAAGTATGCGTATGCGCTTCTCTGGACACTTTTTGCTGTGTGTATTGTATTTCATATTCATGATATTTGATATGTAATTAACCACCACTTAAACCATCCTTCTTTTATACATGAAATGATTATTTCAAAAGAGCGGCATGAAAGATGAACTTCAGTATTTTAGTGGTTAAATCTGGTTAAAATCGTGAGAACGGAGAACTTCTCACACAAAGATCATAGTTACATGTTCACTCTAAGCTTTCAAATAAACGGTTATGAGTATGAGATCGCAATTTGTTTCTTTTTAATCCGCTAGACTTTAGTATTTTCATTGAAAAACACTTGATTTACTCCACCACTTTAACATGTGTCTTTGAAGTGACTAAGATGCTTTGATGAAAATCATTAAACGTTTTTTGCCATATACAGTGAAGAAATTCACACAAATCAAAGTGTAACGATAAAAAGGCGAATGTATTTAAGGAGCAATGAGATCTGAGTATATGATTTCTACAACTACTGACTGCTGGCTGATTGTTTTTCGTTAGCAAGTAAGTCATTCAATTTTCTTCGTTTTTCGGTAGCATCATTTTCTCCATCAATCATCAGCATCTCAATGACAGAATTATTAATGATACCACATAACTTTGAAAATGATGAACTGAAGGTTTATTAGTTGACAACATTTTTCATGAATAATCCTTATCCAGATTGCCTTCAATAAGGTGGTTTTTCTGAACACACATTCTTCTTGTAAAATAAGATGTAGAAATCAATCTAATTGAACACGTATGCAACACGAGAAGAAACTGAGATTGCTAGTGTTTAACTATTCTCTAAAATTTTGAGATTTTGAGCATGATAAATATGTAAGTGGAGCATAGTGACAACTGCATTATTACATATTCAAACTGATGTAAAATTACAAACTTAAAGCTCTGAAAGGCTAATTCTTGAATTCTAAATGTCTGCACCATGTGTCCGATTTAATGCTGATGAATGGAGATGGTCACCTCAGAGTGTTTCAGTATGACTCAAAGGATATCAGCATTGTGTATAAACATGACATGATATTATTGCCCTTAAGTCTTTGTGTGAAACCTTTTTACCCTTTCGGTATACGAACAAAATACCTTGAAAAACGAAGAATTGTAATTATAAATACGGTAAACTGTCACCTCCGGTACACCACTTCGTTTCCACGCTCAAATCTTTTGAACAAAAGCTTCACTGTGATAAAACACTAATGTTAAACGCAATACCCATCGATTTCTCCCCTAAAATAACGCCTCAAGTTGAACACTGACAGAAAAAAGGCGAGTTATTTTTCATCAAACATCCAAACAGCAACTGAAGGCCACACGATGTGATTAGTTTTCCGAAATTGAGAATTCATAAGTTTATCATGTTATGCTTGACATTCCTCTCAAACATCATAGAACAAAGGATCGAGGAATATTATATGAAGTGACAGAAATACGATTTTTCTCATTATAAACGATGAATATATTTTATTCTTTAGACGGAAGAAATGTATCTGTTAAAATGGCAGGAATATGCAGCGCTTCCTTGTTTGTAAGTTCCGTCTTCTGTCATCTTGAAGATAAACAAAGTTATTATGATAACATTATATTTATGATCTATGTCAATAATCTATATGATCTCTTTCACAGTTGACATGACACTGTGGACATATACCTGTGCATAATAATACCGATGCAATAAACAAATCAACTCACACGCTAAATGCGACTATTCATCCGTGGTAACTTCTGCCCCACTAAGTCACATAAATAGTAAAGGCCAAGGACTCACCTGTGAATGTTAGTATAGAATTTTATCACGAAAATCACATCATATTTATACTTCATTACCTACATTGAAATTAGCCTGTGGCAGTAGAATAAGACCGTTTCAACTGAAAGGCGATTCAGCTGAGGTGGGCGAAAAATGAATATTCAGATTATTTGGCTATTCGACCAAGGCTAGGATCACATGAACCATGTTGATCATTCCATCAGTCACTTCAGTGAGAAGCAAGGTTGCGAACAATATGAAGAATACATATATTTTCACTGATTTAGATGTATAATAACGTCGTAGATCAGAAACCCTGATATCCTGTTCGACACACGATCGTTTTGAAAATCCACTTAATGAAATGGCGCTTCATCCTTCTCTTCTGTCTCTTGTTCAACTTAATATGCGTTTATATTTCTGTTATGCGAATATGCATCTCTACAAAGGATATACTGCCAACCGGATCACAAACGGAAGAATTGATTACGAAAACTATAGCTGTTTCCTCACGAATATATTCACGTGATATCATTAGTACACGAAATTCTTCCTCGTATTTTCACCTCAAATTGTTTTGCGTGAAATAAAACGAAAGTGCTTTTAACTACTGACTGACAGAAAACTGACAAAGTCTGGGTTGGTAACACCTTCCTAGAGATCAATTTATAAAACAACTAGTAATATCATGGAACCTAGTCTGCTAAATCTTATATATCTGAGTTCACCACTGGATTAGTAATCAAGACTTTGTTTGCCCTATTCTACGAGGAATTTTATTCTCAGATAATACCAATAACTTTTTACTTGGAAAGTTCATCTACCTCCAGGATAATCTAATGATGTGATCTACAAATTAAGATAACTCGATACAGCACGGTTGTGGCCTAAATGATAAGTAGTGCGTCGATCCACTGCCGACACATACCTGATATCTATGGTCGGCCTGCAACAAAATACAGTGTGGAATCAAACTGTAAATCAAAAATAAATAAACAAAAAATAAATAGTATTGAAATACTGGTGACGATATGCTGCTCAGATGCATGCTCGTATTGAGGTCTTAACTTTCTGAGATGAATGGCTTATTTGTCAAGCCTTCATCGACTTTTGTAAACGACATCATCAGAGCTAATTTAAATGCGAAGCGAATTCATGAATTGTGCATGAATTATGGAAGTATCTCCATTCATGAACTCGACTGGGAAATGTTGGCTTCACACGTGTCCTTTCAATTCAGTTCTCTCGTAACAGCAGTTGTCATTTCACTGACCTAGTATTCCACATTTGATAAAAGACATGTGTGTTTAATGATAAACTCAACTGCTTACATTTGTCAGTCATATGACTACTGGTATAAGTACGATGCTATGTGTAACTTATCGGAGTTAGCCGGAGACCGTGAAAGCCAAAAGTATTCAGAGTGATTTTTCACATATAAATTTCTCATTATTTTATGTGGAGTAGAACATAAGGTTTTCAGACTAATTGTGAACAAACAACTACCAAAATGAAGCATAGATGACAATTCAAAGCAACAAAATCATCAAAAGTTAACAATTTAGCCAGTAAACTGATGCCCAAGGCTTAGCTTATTCATTCAGCGGTAAAGCGAGTACATCAGGAAGAATTTGTCAATTGCTTTGAATATCAGGAAAGTTATAATAATTCTGTGATTAACTGAAGAGATCAACTAGTATAAATACACATTGTTGGGATCTGATGACAAATTCTGCAAATAAGGAAGATTGGTACCCGTAAATCGTCACGCAACGAACTATACTGTTTCAATTTATGTGATATTTATAGCATAATATTTTTATTTGCAACGAAATGTTAATAAAATGCTGAACCTTGCTGCATGCATCGTTATATCATGGTGCTTTTAAACATTGAATTGATGTCGAAATGTCACCGTGCGCTATCATCTCCACCCATATGTACATTGAAGCGTGGTACTCTGAGTCTGTGTCTCAATGGTATAATGTTCGCCAAATAATCACAAGTGGTAGGTTTCAAGCCTGTGCACTTCAACACTTCGCTTAGCCGGAAAGGAGTATGGTAAAGAGGGAAAACTTCGCGTCAAACTGGCAACTTGACTTCGTAATAGCAACACTGCTGCTGGAACTTCGAAGCCCGAAATTCTTCTGAAGTCAATGTTGCATTCAGAAAGCATACGAATGGAGAAGGTGGATGGCATAACAATGTCATATTTCTCTAAATTCATTTTGTGTTTCTTCATTTGTATTTCAGAGTAATGGTCGTCATACTCAGCGTATTGTTCTTTAAACTCAGAAGAAACTTAATGATTGCAATGGTCCTGATGGCGCTCATTGTAAGTTTTCATGAGAATGAAAATTGAAATCTGATTTGATTTACTCATCATCATCATTTCCTGTAGATTGCACAGTTCACTCTAATATCGAAAATTCTATTTTTATTTAATCACGTAGTGAAAATCGACTTGGGAATATGTCAATGTAACACGGATGAGTACAGATTCTTCATGTCACCCCAGTGCACCAGTAGCATATGTGAATTTTTATTTTCTTAATTTTTTTTCGATTTACAGCTTGATTCCACCTATGGAATTTTCAGCATGGATATCGGTAGCCCACATTTTTTTTTTCACGCCGACCACTGATATCTAGTGTGTGTCAGCAGGCGATCGAACCTCGGCCCATGTGCATGGTCGACGAGAAACCCAACCACTGTGCCACCAACGCATTATTACAAAGTGAAGTTATTATGTGTCAAATGCAGAGTTAGAAAAAGTGTACGATGTAGATGAACCGACTCAGAGATATTTCACACTGAATGTGCCATTATGTGAAACATTTCCTAGAACTATGAATGACGTTCACACTCAGGACAAATTCCCTTATTTATCGACTTTATAAGCATTATTTTATATCGCCAGGCCTTTATCTCTTTCCTCTGATCGTCATCATCTGAATTAAATTACTAATGTACCTTCGTGGTTACTTATTACTTCAAAAAGTTACATACTCTCCCTAATTTATTATAATTTCAGCTGACCCATTTTTACCATTTGATCGAAATAAGAGGAAGACATTTTACTTTAAGATGATTAAAATGCATGTGATAAAACAAAGCTGGCACATTTTAGACCTGGAAACATATTGCTCATCATAAAACAGAACTTTACAGATGTAGTAGCTGAACCAATCAGTTCCATTGGAAAATCTTTGGTTGTACCAGTAATAATAATACTAGTATTAATAATTTACTTTATTCCAAAAACAGTACTTGTGATACAGAATGGAATTTTCATCTGTAATCACAATATTGCATCTAATTTCCACAAATTATAAATAAAATTAATCACACACAAAATTGTCCACATTCACAACATAGGTAATATCAAAAACATGCAGCATATAAAATGGAAATAGCAATAATAATGATAACAGCCAGGGTAATAATTATAAGAATACAAGTGAAAATTGCCGTCGGCTTGTGTCACTCAGTATTGTCAATGTGGTATAAAAATCCTAGCCTTTTTAAAAATGTTGAATACAATGTTCTCTTTACATGATATGGTAATGGAAAAACAAAGATTAAAGCAGTCGTAGAGATAAGTTGGCGTTTGCAATTATGAGAGTAAAACAGAGAAGTAACAGGACCATAAATATAATAGAAGTAATAAAAGTAAAACTTGAAGGTATATAAGGATGGATGGATGTAGGAAATTGTTTATTTACTAGATGAAAAATGGTTACTTCATTCTTGCCTGACACTATTTTCATCACATAAAATACGTGCCAAGTATGGCATCAAAGAATTCTTATACTTAGACGTGCGAGCATACAGTTTTCTGAGTTACCCTTGTTCTACCTGAGGAGATGCAAGGTGAAAGCTGAGGGTAAAGTGGATGCTCCAAGTCAGACAAAATCCCTTTAGCAAATTGATTTTATGAAGTCAAGTGCCTATCGACAACGACGTTAACTATATGGTCTACCGGGACACCTCACTCACCTACTGACCGTCTTCAGCATTCTACGAATTGTGACATAGTCCTTTTTAAGCAAACCAGGAAAGAATAAGCAAGGGTGAACAATAAAGGAGAATAGGTAGGATGCAAGAGTTTATGAACTGTAAGAGGAGGGGTTGAGTTATACTTGAGTGTCCTAACTTCTTAATGTAAAAGGCGGAATATTTTACTGGAGATTGCTAAAACATGGGAGACCAGGAGAGATAAGAAGAGAGAATGAGTCCAAAATACCTAATTTCTGATTTGATTCCTATATCATTGTCGTCAATCTTACAACTGCCATGAGAATCAATGACTTCTTTTAACTGTCGTTTACATCTTGAGCTGAAATCAACAGTCTGACACTTAGAAGGATTCAGTTTAAGACCGTTAGACTCAGACCATTTCCTGACTTAATCCCTAGCGCTCCCGGGTTCAGTCATGTGAGAACTGTTTCTTTTGAGTTAGATCAATGGAAACCTATTTATTTTAGTACAATCTAACTGGGAGTTAACAGCCATTGAAACCGTTAAATCATCAAAGTACTTCACAAAGTTTATTTCATCAGAGTGAGGCAAGTCATGCAAGAAGAAAGAAAAAAGAAAAGGAGAAAGAACATCACCTTGAGGGACAGAAAGAAAGAGCCTTTGAATGTCTGATGGAAGGTGACCACTTTCTTGGTCCAGTTTACTTGAATTTTGCCTCTATTCATCTAATATCAACCAAATGTAAAGTAAATTGGTCTGACGTCTGTATACTTCATTTCCACTCTTTTGCATCTACTCAAAAGAAATGAAAAAGACACAATTCGGGATTTTTCTCATTTTCTCCAGAATTTTAATTTTACATACATTTTATGATGGAACTTATTTTCTTCTGCTCATATAAACATTTTCCATTTGCTTTACGCATAGATTGCATTGTGGACTGTGAATATCTGTTTCACGTGTTGCGTGGAGTTCGGATTAGCCTGCTATCTATTGATTGGCTTCTGTGTTTTCGAAGATCTTGTAACAATGGATTTCTGCACCGTGGAAAGAAGACTCAAAAGACAGGTGCTTATCACAGTCTTCGTTGTATCCATGATCTGTCTTATTATAGCCTCAACATTGTACTTTATAGATTGGAATTACGTAAGTGTATTAAAAATGTTGAATGTAATTTGAATTCCAACATTTATCTCTCTATTCGCCTGAGCTTAAAGTTAAGTGTCTAGCTTATCTACACTGCTAAAACTTAAGTCATCGAAACCGAACACCCTCAACTGTGTGTGCAGTAGAAATATGTTGAACATTTTCTAGTATCGTTTCACTTGTTATGCATTTTTATTTCAGTTGGATATGTTTAACCACACTTTATATCAAGCATTTCATTCAACCCATTTTCTTGTTTGTTGATGTTCATAATTGACCATAGTCACAAATACATTGTGTTGGTTGGAACTGCTGTTAACATTGGTAGTAGTAAATCTGTCTCCACGCTAGTATCAAAATTCTTCAGTAGTATATAAAGACACCTTTTCGGCACAAAAATACAAAATATCGTTTAGATAGATTTGACAAACACCATATTTATACGTAAATGTATAAATACAAATAAAGCACCGATTGAGGATAAGTTCGTGTATTCCCTGAATCACTTGTTTTTGTTTCGCCGCATGTTCTTGTGGAAATTTCCTGTGAATTATGGATGTCACCATCCTTTCGATTGTGTAGTGGGCTGTAACCACCTTTTTGTTCAGCAGCACTAATAAATTGAAGTGGTCTCATAATTCGGGTGAACAAGAATTCTGAAATGTTTGAATATAAAATGACATTTCACTAGTCCTTACTACATCGTTGTCCTTCCACAAAACCATGTCATTTCTCTTACTATCGCCACAAAAATATCCTTCTTGTAGTCTCTGTACATAAACTTTTGTTAAGCTACAGTTATTTTATTCTGCTCTTAATTTTGTCCGTATATAATGGAAACTTAGAATAAGCACGTAAAAGCTCATGACTTATTATCATGAATTTCTTATATTCTAACGTGATCAGTATGATTGCAATTATCGTTACATACTTCAGGAAATTATGTTTGCATTGGCGGGTGGCTTCTGGAACACTGCTGTTTGTATGGTAA
Organism: Trichobilharzia regenti; assembly: GCA_944472135.2. Lineage (NCBI taxonomy): Eukaryota > Metazoa > Platyhelminthes > Trematoda > Strigeidida > Schistosomatidae > Trichobilharzia > Trichobilharzia regenti. Next base: position 58,111,444 of record OX235267.1, on the reverse strand, counting down.
GTTTCAATTGATTCATCTCTGATTAATGTTGGAAAATAAGTGTCAATTGTGTTAGGATCTTACTCTTCACTCTGTGTTATAGTAGACGCACTATTCAAAAATGCCGAAATCATATTTCTCATTTTGAGCACAACTTCCATTCTACTGAATAAATCATATGTCAAGAAACCTAACCACAAGTTCCTGTTATCTCCGAACACGCTCAAACCGACAATTTCTGAGTAGGATATTGACCCTAATTTCAAAGCAGAAGGACCTAAGAGGAATCGTATTGTTCGGAAGTAAAAGTCAATACTCTGTAGAAAGTCTTTAAACCAATGTTTTACAAGGAGTGTATTGTACTTTATTCGTATCCTTTCGTCTACTTTCAACTTGTACACAATTCACTTTTTCACGCCTTCGAGTTGACAGCCAATGGCGACCAAGTCAATGAATAAACGTTCCATGGTAACATTCGTTTACATCATATGATTGAATATTAGCTAAACAGCTAGTTAATGAAGCGACAGAAAAGAAACTAAATTCTAAGCGTCCGAGCTCCAATGTCGTTTTTTTCTTGTTTTTCTTCTAGGTAGCGGTGATTTTCGCGAATGGCATAAAATGAATCTATAATTAGATGGCTGTATCACGACAAATTTTCTGACGATAATTATGTTCAGATAAACATGTAATTGGTTGATTGTTTGACAGTTTACATTAAACATTTGCAATAATCGACAGTAATTTCACAGTTAAACTCTTAATTCTATTTTGATGTCACAAGTTCCACGGAAAAATAAATCTTTTACGAATTCGTAATTGAATGAATAATGAGGTCTTACAGATGAATCTACATTGACTTTATTGATTTTAACCTTACGGTAAAATAGTTTCTCTGAATTATAAATCTATACACCACACCATTCAACACAAGGCGCTGACCTAGATTATTTAGGTCGATTGATTAAGCTGAAGGTACACTGTAAATCATCCAGGCTATCTGTGTGAGCTTTTGAATTACTGCTTGTTTGCTCGACCATGATTCCTAGTTGACTCAGTGGACATGAATGCTCTGAAGTCTTTCTTCCTGAAATATGTTTTGCACAACTGGACAAGTGGATTTTTCTTCGGGTTCGGTTTTCTAGTCATTGTTTCTTCAAACAAGGAAGACAAATAATTGCCTTAATTTCAATCAGTATCTTACTCATTTACCATAATCCTATAAAGTGAAATCCATGAATAGAATTGATATCGTTTTTAAGGTTTGTCAGTCTTCTACGAATAGTTTGAGAGATTTGGAAACTAACGTGTATGATTTGACTAACAATGGTTTCTTAAAGTATGTCATCCTTAAATGGCCTTTAAGAGTAAACTCATAGTCAGTTTGAAAATAACGATCCAATAGAGCAACAGAATATTAGATATTGATTTTATGGGATTGCTATGGTAGGAAGACGTTAATATTTCACAGGTACACGTTTGGCAGCTGAATAAATCACAATTTTTAGATAACCTTTCCATATTAAAATCGTCCAACGGTTGAGAAAGATTTATGTAAATCATTTCGATAATGTTGCCGATAAAGATGAAACGTAAAACAATGAATAATTCTCTAGCACGAAATTTCCTACTGTAATTACATCTACAGAACTTTAAAAGTTACTTAACATAGTGCAGAAACACATGTATTGGTTATTAATCTACTCCTAACTCCTGGTCAACGGTATTTGAGTACTGGAGGAAAGTAGACGTCTACCGCTTCGTTTTCTCTGTTTAACAGTTTATCCAAAGATTTAACATGTCTAATTAATACTGGACCCTTATGATAACAAAGAATGAACAAATAACGCAATGCAAACTTCCATCGCAGATGATACGACAAGTCTGAAATCATCTACACAACTTATGTATTTTATTCACAGGCAAACGAAAGGCACATCAAGAAAAAATAAAATTGATCTATTTTGACTTTTAACTCATTCAACTACATCCTTAACCTTTTGCGAAAGGAATACACTTGCTGCAACAATACCTATTAGACCCATATCCGTCAGCATAAGATTAAATAATTTGGCTGAACAAATTAGATCAGTAGTTTACTTCAATTAAACAATTAATTGGTTAGTCAACTGACCTACATTGTTGTGCCTAACCAGCCAGAGGTTATGAAACTTAATTTTTTATGTGGACCCACCTGTTGATTTACACTAGTTTGGACACCAGGGATAATATCTGAAGCTTTAATATTTTTAGTCGTGATGCGGCGGTTAAGTGGCAAGATAACTGACCTCAAAGCGGGAGGTCCAATTGAATAGAAAATGTCTTCTTCAACCGCATTAGCATTCACACAAATATACGAATAAACAGGTCTCTAGGACTTTATGTATATCAAATTTATCTCGACCAGGAATGGAACAGAATCACTGCAGGCATAATATTTTAATTAAATCAAATATCAGCTACTTTTGTCAGACTTACAAATACTTAGTGATTTGTGTACCCCAATAATTATTCAGCGATGTAATAATAACACTTGTGGGGGCTTAGTATCGCTAAATTAGGTAATTTGAACAGTCCAACCAGAAGCAAATCACATGTCTACCGAAATGAAATCTGAGTGTAAAAGTGACGAGCAGCTTTAATCCCATGGAGTTAAAGCTACAATCGTCACGTCTGATCGGCAGGCATGTTCCGCAGTTTTGCATTCAGACGACGTATTTTAAGTGGCTGGCGCATATTTCTGACTTATATGTGAACTTTTAGCTGCCGACTGCTGAAAATATCTACATTTAATTGAGAATTTGTTGTGATGATTGAACTACTGGTGGAATGGCATGGCAATTCACTGATACATGCAGTCATAGCACAATTGTTTGTTTCTTTTTATGATGTGTCATAATTCAAATTTAATCCATCAGATTGACATACCAACAAGAGTACTCGATTATGAAAAAAAAATTTCTAAGTGTAAAATAACTGATGTCTGAGTTCACTCATAAACTTTTTGTTGAAGTTTGATGCTATACCCAGCCATTGTCTCAAAGTTTTGATTTCGTGAAAATTTTTAAGCACCTTTGAGTCTAACGCGGCATATGCGTTACATCTCATCACAACTGTGAGCGACTTGGTTTTCTATTTGCGGTAAAATGAACCGTGGGATATGATAACTTCAGTACTTGGAACCATAGAATGTGCAAGAAATCCAGTTGGGCAAAATAATGAGCAATGCTGTTACCTGACAAACACCTCCCTCCTAGGGATCTGTCTGCACTTCCCACATTGAAGGTTTTTAGATAGTAATGATAACTTTCTTCCAAAAAATGCTTGTTTACATATCACACATTCTTCAGCATGTTTTCTGACAGATATTTACTCTGAGCTACGAAACTTCAAGTGAATTAATAACCGGTAATATATGTATTCTTGGGACATACTGTTATATTTCAAGAGCTTGATTTGATAGCGTGTCATGATTTCCTCGCCAATTTATTTGAAAAACCCATAGCTGAAGGATGAAACGTGTTTCCAGATATTCGTAAATCCTGATTGATTTTCAGAGATGGAAGGAAGTAATTCAATTAATTAAAAAAAGAGTGAGTGAGGTGCTTTACCGATAGATAATTGACTGTCTACTGGAGTTCTTTGCTGCTAATCCTTTCTGCAAGCCAGTTGGTAATACTCAACGTTGATAACTGCAAATGATTTTTGTGGTGCCTGTGCTGAAACTCTGAATCATATAAAAGTAGGGTTGTGACATAAGTGTTAAACATTTGAATGTTATTCATTATGCTGAATGTTGTACACGTCCTTCTTGATCTGACGCTTCTTTTTCTTCTTTGATGTTTTGCTAGCTGTCACTGACATCCCAGTTCACGCAGTCTGTATGGGAAAGGATTCGGTTAACTGACTTACTCAAAAGTAATCCAGAGAGGATATCGATAAATCCAGCGAAAACAAACTAAATCAACTGGTCGGAGTGTTCACCCTCTTCAACTTCAAGCTCAAGAATATAAATTAGCTCTCAAAGCACACAAATTACACCCCTTCATTTTAATGCATGTGTACGGCTATAATAACCAGTGTGGTCGGTAAAATGTAGGAAATTTCGACCAATAGAAACACTGAAACATCACGAATTTCTTAGAAATTGGTACTTTGACGCCAGACAGGTGATCATTGCGCACAGTAATATAGGCCAGTATTATCCAACAACGAAAAAAATTAATCAGGTGTCGGTTAGCAATTATTTGATTTATTTCAAGCAGGACCATTGGTTGACATCATCTGTGGAAACAATGAAGACCGGAGAGTACTAGATACCTATTGCGCCATAGATTCGACTCTCGAGCACACAGAATGCAACAGAGCAGTGAACACATTACCTTGAGGTTGTTTGCTGATCATACAGTCGCATGGATGAAATACAACAGCCAATGATTCCTATTTGATTCCATTTCGCGATTTATAGCATTACCAACAGCCGATGTCATCGGCGATTATTTGAACTTCCACAGGACCTGCTGGATATCTCTAGCCAGAACGTCTCATGAGGGCTCAAGGCAACATCACAGTATGCTCAGTTTCTACTCAGCATATGAAGATGTGGTTAACTGACCTGCTAAACAGGTCATGGGTTCATGATTGATACCTGGTCTTCAATGATTCTCCAGATGATAACAATCTACAACTAAAGTCGAATTCTCTTGATTCATCCATGAAGGCATTCATTTCTTAGCCACACGCTCAGGAAATCTACCAGCGTGTGCTTTTAAAGTGTTACGAATAGATCAATTCTCAGTTGGACTATAATAATCAGGAATTTCATCATGAGCTGACATTAGTTAGAGAACCACCTGAGAACCTGGGAGTAGTGGACAGCTGTTTCGTCCTGCTTTGGGACTCTTCACAGTACGCACCCACAGGGACTCGAACCCAGGACCCTCCGGTTACACGGCTAGCGAGCTCGTTTGTCATTAAGCCACTGGGATCCGAACCGATGGCTCATAAATTTTAACTTCCTCCAAATCACTAACAGCCTGCGTCAGTCGGACCGTTGTGAACAGGATAATACTAGACTTGTTTTCGTTCCAACTGTTACGATTAATCATTCAGATGGTTTTTCAGCAGTGAGGGAGATACAGAAGGAAGAGTGAGAAAGCGAATGTTTGCTGCCCTTGGGAAAGGTAACTGAACTTGTTATTTATTTACTACACGTGGTTACCATGTGAAATCAATGTTTTGACTTGTAACTATGTAACTACATAAATGTAATGACTTGACCATGTTTTTACGTAAGGATCAAAGGTGTGGTTTACAGACTACGCCAAAAACACTGACTCATATGATATCTCCTCTCGTCTTTCAACTTGTGTCCACATTCAGGTGTTTATATTAGCATACCCCTTTCTTGGTGATTTTGAGATCTATTCCAGATATTTTCACACTTCCTTTGTAAAGTAACATGATTATTCTACGCAGGATTCTTGTTGATAATGCATTTTGCATGTTATTTTACGTGTCTCAATGAATATGATGACAGTTTTTTCTTATTTGTCTCCGTTTGCAGTTTCAGTTTGTGTTCTGTCTCCAACTTTCCTCACGATATTCTGATTGTTCCTGAAGATTCTCTGAGGTGAATAGCTAGCTAATCATGAATGGTTTCAAAGATTTTCAGACTTTTCATTCGGAATCTTGTATATAACTTTGGCTGGTAGACATGGCTGGGTGATTTTACCGAATATACTTTGTTTTTTAGTGAATTTGAGAGTTAAAATATTTCTATTATTCCAACCTCGCTAAAGATTTAGGGATTCCTTATCTGAATGCACTAATAAATTTATTTTGAAACCCCTCATTCTGGTATTTGACATTCATTGTATATACCTACTAATAATGCCACACCTATTGTTAAGTTTACTTTTGTTCTTACAATCTTCCATACGATTCTAGATATACTTGTCAGAGGAACACTTATTCTTCAAAGCTTCTCTGCACTTTGCGTCGTCTTCAATAAATTTACCAACCCAGAAGAGTACTGATTCGCGTCCAACAAAAAATCAATATGTCTAAATACTATATGTTTGTGGTTGCTCAAAAGACAGAATTCAAAGTATTATTTCAGAACTCAAGGAAAGTTGTTACTTGAAATTCACTGAAAATGCAGATGCCCTGAACCCTAGACATGGTACATTCGGACATCATTATTGGAAAGATACTCAGATTAATTTATCTGAACGAATATACACAAAATATTCAGCTGTGTCCACCATGTCTAAATGTATTCGTCTTAGGTACTGTTCTAGATTGAGTTGATTCTCCACTTGATTCCATGTACGTTTATGACAATTAGTCCATGAGTTTTGCAGTTACCTTATACTGCATTTGAAATTTCATAGTTAAACTATTCACCTTATAACCTTTCGCAATCCATGGCTAATGCCTGTCCGTTGTTTTACCAGTCTAATTTTTATTTCGAAATCCTGCCAAAATGGAAAACTACAGATCATCACGAAGTTATTTTTGACAGTTGTGAGATACTGCGCTCTGGAAGTAGTAAACTGATGTGAACAACATGAGCATTCCTAACCACATACAGAATGCTCGAAATATTATTGAACAATGAAAAACACAATCTCATTCGATTTATCGTTAGGAGAATGAACTGGAATATTAGAAAATTAATGAAAATATACACTGAATTGTATAGACTGTTAGTTTGTAGGAGATTGATCAGTTTCAGTTGTGATCACGGACTAAAATAACTGAGGGATCCACTGAAAATCAAGTAGTGTTGGTCAGTTGTTTCGCCGCAGTTTGAGACTCTTCCGCTGTACGCACTCAAGACCTACCAGGAATGTTAGCAAAGACCACCAGGTGATGATGAGAACCTGTTGACTATTCAGTGACCTTGATGGTTTATACTGGCGTATGATACCTTTATCTTGAGCTTTCGCGATTTACATTGACGATGTCATCGTAGAGTGTTAAGTTTTACACTGGACCTGATGGATTCCACTTCTCCTGACTTGTCACTACAGTTGCATGTAACATCTTCCTACAGTCAGTTTCCACTGAACATCAGAAAATGGGTTCATGTCTGAATATTACTTAGAAGTACAAAATAAGACGTAACTGGTGTTCAATTCTACTTGGATTCCAATGCTACTCTCACTTATGTCATCCATTTGGATACTTGAATAGTTTTCATTCATTCATGTAGTAAAGGCACTCATTATTCTACTAAACATTCACCTAATGTGTTAGCCTGTGTTTGCAAAATGTCACAGCCAGAACAATTCTAAGTAGGACGAAAATAATGAGGAACTTTTTAAGTTCTATTGTAAGTATGCAACTGATATGTATTCACATGATGTGCGTTTTGTTTTTGACGGTCTCTTATATTTTGCTATGTGTATATGGATCGATGTTTCATTAAAACTGACAATATGCTTTTGTCTGTCCAATAACTAAATAAACATGTATGACCTTGTTGTCACATGACATTACTACCAATCATGGTAAGATGTTATCTTACTGGTTCATGTGTATTAGCCATTTTCATATATACTCTTGCTTATTATTCTTGTATACACACTTTTTCGTACATTTAGGTACCCTTCCACTCACACACTTGAGTGACATTTATTTTCCTTGCCTGGAAAATACAAATATTATCGTAAACCTGGTGGTCTTCTCATTTTCCTCTTTCCGCGTCAGGACTTTCAACTACTCGACGAGTACATAACATAATTGGGAAAACTGTACTATTAACCACTTACCAGCAGTACATAACATGCACTGAAAGAAAATAAATCCTACAATAGAGCTTTTGAAAATATGATCCCATGTCCCAGATTCGTGTGTGAACACTAATGACTATGCAAGATGTCCATCACATCTATCTAGTGTTCGCGTCATGCAATCAGTGTTTTGAAAACTCCGTATATTTTAACTGCTACCCGTGTGTGACTTTATATTATTCGATTATTATCACTGTATAAGCTGAACAATTAACCTGACTGATTGCTAATATAATGCAGATCATGAATCGCTTCAATAACCACTATCGTTCCCAATAAATCTTGTTAAAGATGATATCATCACACTACGTCCATACACATTTTAGTGAAGTTTGCGCCGTCAAAATTGTCTGTCTTCAAAATATTTTGACAAACAATTAAATCCTTCTGATTTTGTCTAAAATGTGTCAATTCATAACATCGAAGTTTCTATTTCTGAGTAGTGTGAATCAGAAACTTTGAGTTTTGAATGAGGCTGCCTGTGATGCACATTGTGCAATGACACTATGTCCATCTTCATTTGAACTAAGGGATTTATACTGCTATTTCTCAAATCGGATTGAAATTACAATAAGCTCTATCGAATATGTACACTCCTTGATATGCAATGAACTTGGGATTCAATGAAATGGATAAGAGGATGGATTAACTCATTCGTAGACAAAATAGTTTTGTATCTCCCACCTATACATATACAAATAAGCCATAATATTTCGACGATCAGTGCTTAGCAAATAGAATACTTCTTGAACTTACTATTATTGCAAAGAAAGTCACCGAAACGGTCGTGGCTATTTAGAAAGGCATCTGAAGATTCTATAAGAAAACAAATTCAAGGAAAATTACAATAATGGAGAAAAGTAACAGGAATCTAAGTTGGAACACATAAGTTATCTATAGTATGAATATATGTAAAGCAAACCAGGTGGTTTTTGTAGAACTTGATAAAATCGTTTAACTTGAGGATCTAATTCTCATCAGCCTTTTACAGATTAGAATTTTTATCATTTACTTACACAAGGGAAATCTTCCTAAAGTACTTTCAACAGTAAAATTGGATCAGAATACAGGGAACTTTGAATTTATCAAGATGGTCCCAGAAGTTATGCTGTAACAGTTGAAGAAGCTTTCTTTAAGAGACTCATACACACAGAAAAAAGTTAAGTAACAACCTGATGACTCCACCTCCATTTGTGGTGACAGCTTATGGCGAGTTGTCATTTGAAGTGGCGAAATACTAGTGGTGTCCGTTAAAGATGCCAGTCTACTATCCCCATCTCTATTCACACTCATCATAAACGTACTATTGGAATTAACCCCAATTCACTTGAGCGATACGAGGATTGACTTTTTACCAGGGAAGAATCTCGTTGACTTGGAATATGCAGATGATATAGTCTTTATAATAAAGACGCTGGAAAAATGCAGAGTCTTCTGAAAATCTTGAGATAAGCAGAAATCTTCAAATTTTTGACATGCAATTCGCTTCCGCCAAATGTAATCTCACGCCACATGACCAGATGGGGAAGAATACAGAGGAGGAATTATCGAGAGATGCTCCTAGTAAACCTCTGGATTTTTATGCTAAAATATTATTAAACAGAATAAATACAAAACCTCAAGTAACGCTGGATGACGAAGTTGCTAACGCAACTTATTGTTCATATTTATATCGATTATAATCTCACGACTTCGAAACAAGAGTTCTATAGTCTTATTTGTTCTCTTCTATTTGACGTAGTGGTTGTAAAATTTTCCGGATGTCTAGGTCAAGTGTTAAGTCATTCCACTTACATGTGTTTGCAGTTGATTCGATGAACAAAGCTTCTATTTTCAATTTCTTTCTCCACCCTGTTTCAATCGATTTCAAAACTTTCATCTTATCCCATCCTTTTGTATGGTTGTGTGTAACTGCATGTAGTAAGTGATAAAGCTGAACTATTCTTTGGATTTCATATCTTATTTGCCTTAAATAATCCAGATTTTACTAGGTTTTTATGCTAAGCTATTCTGACTGCCCCTATTCTACTAATCTGGCCTATGTATTTGATCTGACAATCATCGCAGGGTTTTAAATAAACTAGATTGTCTTATTTTAAAGGCTTCACAGGATCCTTTAACCGACAAAGCGTGTTTCTAATTGAGTTTGTGTGTTTGAATGCCGGCCACTTTTATTCCTGCCTTGTTAAGTATTCTGCGTAAGGCTTCCGAGGTTCCTTCCTTGTATGGAATTTCTACTAATGATTTAAATTCCTTATTGTTGGTGTTGTCTTGAGCATGTTTGGCATGCATGTCGTCATTATTATAATTATTATTATTATCATCATCACTATCACTACTATCATTATTTATTTTATTTTTACCTTTCCCTACTGACTAGTTTATCAGGGTAATTATAAAGTTCAAAACTTCTGTTCTATGTATCACTTCCTGTCTTAGATTTGTCTTGGTACTACTTAGTTTTTGTGCTATATTGCTTAAAGATTACACCAATCGTATTTTCACCGACATACGATGGGATGATTAGAAGTGTAAATATCTGTTTGAATGTGTGTCTTTTCTGTAAAAACACTGGTGCTTCACTTCCCATATTCCTTCCTTTTTACGCTATAATTTAACATTTGAAGCTCTCCTTCCTGACTTTCCAATTCAAAAGTAAATTGAATAGAGTCGATCTTTGATTTGATAAGTTCAAAAAATATATGAATGCCATGTGTACTAAGTACAGTGAATGTGTCATCTTTATACCTCCACCATACTTTTCGGGTGGGGCTGATGCCACAATGTGAAGAAAGAGATTGAAAATAGAAACTTTGTTCACAAAATCAACTCCAAACACATGTAAGTGGAATGACTTAACACTGGTCCTAGACATCCGGAAAATTTTACAACCACTACGTCAAAAAAAGAGAACAAATAAGGCTATAGAACTCCTGTTTCGAAGTCGTGAGATTATAATCGATATGAATATGGACAATAGGTTTTGTCCGAAACTTCATCATCCAGTAAAATAAACTGCTTCAAAACGTGTGGTATATCTAACAGACTAAGTAATATTAAACTTCCAAGTGTTTTATTCACACATGAATAGGACTTGAACAATAAACTTTTATAAAACTGTCATGCTGTAAATATTTTGCTGAAAATAATAATTTTTCAGTGATTGATGAATGAAAGTTAGAGCACTGTCAACACATAATATATGGAAGAACAGCTGACAAAAGTCGGAACTGCAGAATCCGAAAAAACGAACATTCCAGATCCATATTATTCCGCATTATTTCCAATGTTCCGTAAACTATACTTCATGTGAATTTTAAAAACATCCATTCACTTCATGTGTTGATAGAAATCGATCAATTCCATGTTGTGACAAAAACTATTCATTTAGTCTTCAAGTGTTGGTTTGAAGGGATTTGATTGGTTTCAGGATTTCATCATGAGCTGACATTAGTTGGAGAACCATTGGAAAACCTGGGAGTACTGGACAGATGTTTCTTCCTAGTTTGGCACTATTCAGCAGACGCACCCACCGGGGTTCCAACCCAGGACCATCTGGTTACAAGGCGAGCATGGGAGCCACTGATACCCGATCAAATGGTCTTTGAATTCTAACTTCTGCCAATTCACCACATGCCGCGACCGCTAGTCAATGTCTTCGGCGAGTATTTGTCCTCACACCTGACCCACTGCACCCTACTGGTCACGACATCCCAATGGAATCCATGTTGCTACCTAATTGAATAGGTATTTATCTCTCATAATTGAATTATATTTGAAAACTTACTTCTTCACTATGAAAAACGTGTTGTAAAGTGGCCATGAGTATTCCATTTTCAGCGAAAACACATCGTATACTGAAGATAATCACAGTATAATACATCTTGACAGTTCTCAACAGCAGACTCAAAAATGTCACAATCTCACTGACCACTACTGTAAAAGGAGAGATATAAGAGATGAAAACACCTGAAGACACAGAAACGCACCCGAGAAGGCAACAGAGATCAGTAGATACTGAAAACAGATGAAGAATTGTGCCAGTAAATCATATTTACACGTTTGCATTAAAATATATCAGTTCAGTGGTGAGTCATATGCAAGAGAATCGATCATCTGTCGACACTAATATTATTTAACTCAATCTAATGATACTGACAATATTTAACAAAAAGCTTCCATTACTGACAATACTTGACAGTTAGTATGCGGCACAACATCCTCAGTATGTATTTTAAATTGTATTCCTAGATGTAAGTTACAATACATGTTGTCAATAAGTTACAAATTCTTTAAATCAATTAACTCCCAAAACGTCGAATAAAAGAAAAGCTGTCCGACATCCTCACTGATATCATGAATGTCATCCTAGAATATTTGAAACCACAGAAGGTCAGAAATCTCGTATTTCAAGAACAACACAATTTTACCCAATGGAGATACTGCCTTATTCTTTGTGGTATCTAATCCCACATGAACTGTTTCTTTTCATCTCATCTCAAAAAGTTTCGAAGAGAAAAAGAAAAGCTGCACAAGAAAAAGAATAAATCTGGTCTTAGGAATATAAGCATCCAAACTAAATCTGAAATCAAGAGACTAAACAATATTTGTAAAACTCCAGAAAACATATGGAAGCTTTCTAAAGAAATTACAGGTTGTCGTAAGCATAGTAATTGTGCCTCTTCTATTGATGTAAATACTATCAATAGATCTTTCATCGGCCCTCCAAATGTCCCTTTTGCCTTCAATGAAAATAATAACACGAACAGATGACCTGACTGTTTCGCTTCCCGTTAAGTCTCAGTCAGACTGTTTCAAATTAAATACTTTCCTGTCGGACATCAGTCAGTGGTCTAAACTAAATGGTCTCACGCTGAATCCCTCAAAATGCCAAACTATTGACTTCTCCTTTAGGCATAAACGAGATCTACAAACACTAGGAAGCACTCATGAAGCCTGTAGCATTGAGGGAACTAAAACTGAAACTAAGTCTTATGCAAAATACCTCGGATTAGTTCTGCCTTCCGACCTTACCTGGTCATCTCATATCCAAATGATTTCCAAGAAAGTGTTTCCTCTAACCTACTACATTAAGAAACTCAGACTAACTGGAGTCCTCAACCTCTGCCTTCACAATTTGTCAACTCTCGTATCCTACCTATTCTACTGTAATGTTCCGCATTAGTCTTTCCTTTGTTACTGAACAAGGACTACGCCGTACTGAGAAGGATGTTGAAGGTAGTTAGTAGAACTAGCGGTGTAAAACCCAGTCAGCTTGTCACTACATTACTGGATAAGCATCGCAATACATGCGAAAAATGGTCTAAAACCATACTCTCTGACCCCCAACACCCCTCTATTCCCAACTCTCTTCTTGCATCTCATCAGGTAGAACCAGAAATCAGTACAAAATAATATATGCTCGTACAACCAAGTATAGGAACTCAACGATACCATATTTGGCCAGCCCGTGTTCCAAGTGACAGAGACAATGGTAAGCGTCAAACCTATGACTTGCTTTGTTGTTATTAACATAATTTTGGCTTTTTTATTTCTCCCTTATACTCTCTTATTTGTACTCTACAGTGAACAACCTTCTTATACATACTTAGCTACCTAAAATTATTATCATTGGCTTATTTTTGTATTCTTTATTCTATTCCTTCTTTTATGTATCTACTGGGTCCAACTGTATTATCACTATGAGTATTGCAAATTGTCCTGTCATTAACCATCATGTAATATTAGTTTTGTGATTGTTCTTTTGTTCGGAAATATTAAAACTGACAATCTTGGTTGTGAACGCCGTTATCACCATCCTAAAGTTTTTGTATTATGCATGATTATTCACACTACCACAACAAACACCGCATTAATGCTGACAATAAACAAAAAAACCGAAAATGTTTATTTTATGATTGTTTAGTGCAGCTAAATCAAATTGACTGATCATCTTGGCTATAAACATTCTTAAGAACATATCATAAATTCCTGTATGATAATAGCTGTTACTGTTCACCACGCATACACATATCATAGCTTCCACTACCAAATACTGAAATTTTTTTTTTCATTATTGGTGTTTATATTCCATTCTACTTGTTATTTTAATTTGCACTTTTTTGTTATTTTTGTGTTTCTTTTTGGTTTTTGTTGTTGCTTTTTTACATTTATATTCAAATTCATGAGAACACCTAAGAATCACATTCTGAAGAAATTGTTTTACACAAATAAAAGTGGAAATTCTAGTGCGGAATCAGCAATTTATTTGAATTACTTGAAAACATGACTCCATGCAAAATATAATGAATACTTTTGTACCAACTCGTGAATTACACTGAAAATTGCATGACACGATGCAGTTGAACAATGTGATATCAAAGCTATTTGAGGAAGCTGGCGAAAATCAAAGCCACCTGAAATAAAACAAATACCAATTAACATGAATATACAGAGTTTCAATTACAATAATGTCAGTTTATTCATCCGCCGAATGGATAACATTTCCTCATTTAAGCAAAATCAGCAGTGACATCTATATGAAATCTGATTGTGAAGTTTGTGGTAACTTCACCCACATTATGAAGTCTCTTATATGCTCTTTATGTATTCAAATGACTGTTCAGCTCAAATCAGACATTAAATAATTCTTTTTCATAATAGTGGCAAAAAATGTGTAAACTCACCAGAGCTAGAGCAGTGTTCCAAAGGAAACCGCCAAATGCAATCTAAAGGTGCTCAAATGTTTCCAGGTGAACTGTATTCCGTATTTTCATCACGAGTCAAAGAGAATAAAAGGAAGTTAATAAATGTCAGTAATGGAGCGATGAAATTACATGTGGTCAAATCGAACGCAACTACGGAATGTTTATTTACAGGAATTAATTATCTCCATTCACATTCAAATATGCAGTGTAAAAAAGCAAGTACTGCAATGCCCCTTCCAATTGAATTTTCAGCCTCACATTTCTCTCAACCATGCAATAGAGTGTTTTCACATCATTAGAGAAATACTTATCAATTAAATGGAATACCGTTTCGCAGATAGGTAAATACAGTACGGTTAATGGAGTGCTGGACGATCAGTTTTACTTGCAGTCTTCTTTCTTGTAAGTGTGTGAATGGCTGATCTCAAGAATAGAGATTATAAAAAGGTTTAAATAAAATGGGATTGATAGTCACAAAGAAAACAATTCTTGTAGCTGCAGGAATAAATGTCAAAATACAACAGTCTATATGAAATTTCAATTCACATACCCTACTCCTCCCTGCGGAAAGCAGAATTATCCCGGTTATCAAGAACACTGCCGACAAGGACAGCAGGAGTAGCATCACTTGTTGTTTGAATCCTTTGATAATGATGCAGAAGATTATAGTTATCAAGTCTTCCAGAATAATGAAGACTAACACAATAAAGCAGTTTTTTGTTTAAAATCGCAACATATAAACAAGAAATTGGTAGACCATAGTACAATCTATCGGGAAAACAAAACAAACCATTTAGATAAGTGAATACAAATGTTGTAATATTTTATCACAACATTGGTAAAATACTAAATGAGTCTATACTTTGCTCTAATTCACTCTGGCTGGCACCGAAGCCCTTTATTCATCTTTATGACAGATATGCAATTTGTATGGTTGTTGATCTGGTTCTAGTTTTGAGTGAGTGACGACATTTCTGTTTTTCAGTAGTCTGTATTCACAGTCATATATATATATATATATATATATATATATATGGAGAACCCATCTTTCTCTACTGGTCAGATCAACAAAACACATTTTCGAATGGCTGGAAAAAGGAATAAACTCACCTGGTACTGAAGATGTATTTCAAACTTCATGTATTCATCGGTCAGCACATCATTGAGACAGGTCACAAATGTCTTCCTAGTAATTCTTCCAAAACTAAATGCTTTATAGGTTTTATAATATACACGAATTCAATGAAACCCTGGCAATTAATTGGCTAAAACATGTCTTATCTGTAAAAAGATAATTTCCTATTCCTGTCAACCTGTCTTCGTAATCCGGTTTTAGAACCTTTGCTGATCTTACACAGCAATCTTTTCAACCTCCCTTTATTCTTTCCTCACTTATCTACGCATTGTCTGTGACCTGAACCGGTAACTATTCTAACCAAATTAATTCTACTGTTTCTTCAAAAAGGATAAATGTTTCAGGCAACTTATGTCTTCTTATTGTTTCGTCAAAATTAATTGACCTTTTCTCGAGTAAATAACACATCAAATACGAAGTGATTATGAGTACATGAACTTAATTCACAATCCTAATTTTTTTCAGAAACTTACTATTATTCCTATCAGGATCAATGAGACCGGCAAATTGTTCCTGAATTTGAAGAATACCAGCAAGCAGAGCAGAAAAATCAGTACTCTAAAATACAAGTAGAAAACAGCTCTAATGAATTCCGGAATCTGACACAGAGAAAATAATGTAAAATAAATCGATTTTGTGTTGGTAAAACATTGTATATCATATTTTGTTATCACTTGCAGAAAGTATATCATTATTCTGTTTTGCCCCCATATCTTCATATCCAGTATTCGTTACTAGACTGAATTTTAATTCATCGAATTCTTTCACGGTTAATGCGTGAAGGAGTTTCGACATTTGTGGAGCTACCGTGAAGCTACCCCTAGCATACATTCACTTACTAAATTATTGAACAATTTTATGGTCATCAGTTTAGCTGTCCGATACGTTGTTTGTGATGAAATGAATTCAATCAAGGGATAGTATCCAGATTTTCGATATTCCTGTCTCGTTAAAGTCAAATTTGTTCCATTTCGTTAGGAATCGCTTGAATAATATCCAGTCCAACTTATTTATTATTTGCCAGTACATACCTGTTAAGAAACTAAGCTTTTCATATGTCTGCTGAATATCGGATTCCCATGATTTCTCCCCCTATCTTCAGTTTTCTATTTCATTTATAGCACAATGATAATAAAATATCTTTGTTCTCAGAACACTGGAATCCCAAATAGCAAACTCTGCTTTGACCTAGTAATTTGAGATATAAGATGCCGTTGAGATGAACTGTGATACGACCACCAGACGTAAAGAACATGATTACCTCGACTAGTTTTCTGTGGATTATAATTATTACTGTACATAAATGTATTTACAGTCATACATAATTACTAGTCCTTTTACGAAAGACTGCGAAAAGCAAAACTTAGAGGCAACCGAGGACTGTATAACCGACCCAATGCATACTAGGAGTTTTAGCAACCTGAAAAACAAAACATTCGTAATCCTCATAGTATTCACTGATGGCATTTTCAAAAACCAAATGAGGAATTTGTGCTGACGTTATAAGTGTGGTGGTCTCAAGCTTACGAAACATTAATTTGTAACAAAATCACCAGGTCGTTGTGTTGACTTTTAGCATGAAATTTCGAAGCATACAGATCGCCTATATTTGTAAGACATGATAATTATTTGCGAATTTCATTTTCTATGAAACACAGATATGACAGTCCCTATTAAATAAGAAGAAATACTATGTAAATATGTGACATTCAAGTAATCCGACCTTAAATAACTACCAGTATATACATGAAAACGTATCAACTCTCAATGTGTGAAGTAGATATTTCAGTTTATCAAGACAATCCTTTCAATAAACGTTAATCATGTATGTTATATATTCAGAATATTACTTAGCGGTGGACGGATTTTGCACAATACAAGTCGTGTTGCAGGGTCTGAAGCGTTTCGACTCCAAGTGTATGAACAGATAGGTTTCAGGATGTCAATAAAAGACATGAAGAGAAAGATTCCGTTCGAATCCTCTTATATAAAATTGAATGTCCTCTACTGATATCAAGTAATAAACCTCATAAACTGTGAAGTCATGAAACTTGTAGCCATAAAATCTCACGAAGACTGCAACGTTTGAGATTCTGAATAATGACAGGCGAATGATAATTACGACATATGTCAAATACTGAGCTGATTACCTGAACGTGACAAGCCATTTCACACCAGACGTTACAGTATTCACCAGAAAAAGATCCTCAGCTAATGTGTAAATATATCCATTTCACTATTCATACTTTGATTCTTAGTTCTTTTCATTTATTCGTTGTGAACCGTTCAGTAATTGGTATCAAAGCTTTCAGTTAAAATTTAATTACTCTTATTGATGTGAATAGTTAAGCCATCGTTCCAACAATCATTTGAGACTTTTTAACACAGTGGAAAATGTTTCACTTTGAACCCTGTCGTGTTATTCGATAAAAAGTGGTTAATTCATAAAAAAATTGAAGTAGGTCAAGAATAAAAAATAATTGATGTTAGCTAAAATTTACAGGACGTTCATTAATTGATACCAAAGGCTACACTTCAAACAAAATTAATTTTTTCGTGAGTACAATGAAGTCGTTATTTCAAGAATCAGTTAAGACTTTTTATCACAACTGAAAATATTTCACTTTGAACCGTGTGGTTTTATATGATTACAAGTGGTGAATTCATAAAAAATGTGAAACTGGTGATGGATCAAAATTTGTTTGTGTTGACTTAAATGTAACTTTATTGTGATCATTTGCGCAGTAGTCGTCGATGCGTTTATTGACTACTAGATTCACATCAAATAATACAGTCAACAGTTTGATCTCCACTCCGTGGACATCTCGTAACAAATTGAGATATAACGTGGTGCGTGGTTAAGTCAACGTGATATCTGAAAGTGAGTGAATGAAATTTGAGTAAAATACTCGTCAACAGAATTTCCTGCATCGAAAATGTTAAAACGTTTACAGCGAATAAAGGAAGTGAATTTGCGTAGATTGTACTAAGTTGAGAAATTCATAATATCCTGATTGTTCAAGTGCATAACAAGTTGTTTCTAACCTCTTCAAAACTGAGTCGTCTAAAACTGCGTATTTATTTTCAGCTCCAGTAGTCTCACATAACAACATGATTGGTATTAGTTTTATGTCAAACTGCATACATCAGCACACGACCCTCGATGAGTTGTTTTAAGCAGAAGTGAATACGTTTGTTATCTATATAAGCAATTGTCTATTTCTTTTTTGATTACAGCTTGATTCCATCATAGGTAGCAATTTACATAGACTTAATATTTGCCACTCTAGCCATACCGAGTATTTTACCCTGTCTTATTCCAGCCATCTTCATTTTGTAAAGACCTACATTTTGTCGTCGTTGGTGCCATTTGTACGCAGCTCTCCATTTATATGTAGAGATTGGCTTCTTGCATTGAGACCATTATACGTCACCTTTAATCATTTCAGACACAATTCGAATTTCTGATCCAAATACACTCATAACCCGATGTAATAACACAATTTCATTAATGAATACCTGACGCGTAGATAATAAATCTAATACGAAACTATACGTGTGTTTCTGTCGACAAACACTAAGCTACCTTCGTTTTTATAAAAAAATATTTATCCAACCTCTCAGAATTTACAATATGTAATCACATCTTCGAAAACTTATCTATGGTCATACGCATCTTGGGATGGTTTCCAACTTAGAATTATCAGAAGAACATCTCAAGGGTGTTTCCTGTGTTTTGCACTTAAATTCACTTCGCAAGGTGATTAACTGTACACTTATTGTCCAGTCTCACATCCTTCTCAAATGACGAATGTTTGCCTGTAAAAAACACTGATTTGATAGAGTATTCTAAACAGGCCGTTCACCGAACGTTTCAATGAAAAAAATGAGATGCACAGATGAATAACACTCTAGTCATGTCACCCATTGTTGAGTATGATTAGTAGAGCAGTCTAGAAAAACGAATACATTTTTAAGCACTTTCCGTAAGGTTCAAATTCAGAAAATCTGTCACCTCCCAGAAGCGATCACACCTACATGGTTCAGTCTTGCCTAACTATATCCAGTCTCATTACACCGACATTCTACATTCATTTGGCTAATTTAATTCACGGTACGACAACAAATTAACAATTAATACATTAAAGAAACTCACTGAAAATATCATACATTAATATGTGCTTATAGAGACAGTTAGTAGAAATAATAATAAGGAATATTCACCCAGGATGCATCTATTTGAAATCTCCATAGTTGATACACCCGAAGAAGAATACATTCTTCGAAGGAACACTTATCGAGGGAAATCGGCGTAGTTATTTTATATAAGAATCATCTTTCTTAAACTGTGAGACTCTGGGTGAATATGTATCTAAAGAAATGACCATCTGTCTAATACCTATATCAAGCTGATCAACCAAGAATTAGTGAGAAGCATCCATCTGAAGATTAAGCGAAACATGAATAGAAGTCCAAATTTGGAGTACATGGATTATTTTTGCCAAAAGTATGGAATGTGAAATGCCACCACTATTCTAGTAGTATGTATTAACTTTGTACAATGCACTGAGTTTCTGGGTATCAACACGTATTGACAAAACAAAATTAGCTACAACAATTCGTCTCAGCATAATATTTAAGCATCGAATGAGTTATCTTCATTTCTGAATTGGCTGTTTTTACCTGTTGTGTGTCCTACAAATGATCGTTCTTATTAACTAACACAACTAATGATTAGTGTATTTTGATCTGATTCCATAATTATTAGTGTAGAACAGTTTAAGGAGAACTAATGGAAAGTGAATATTCCTTTCCGTAAAATTTACTGTTTTTAAAAATCTGGAGTCGGTTTGAATAAGTAATGTACCTTATCGGTAAGTCACATTTATCAGATATTTATAAATGATGCATCGATAATTTATCGCAAGATTTAAGTGGAAATATACCACTCTAATAGAGGACATGTAAGCGCCGTTATAAACATAATTATTAATACTTATTTTAACACTTGTAATCACATCGAATGAATGAAGTGACAAAAAGACTGTCACCAACGTCTTTAAAAGAGCAAGCCAACTGTTTACTCTTCTTGGTATCTTGAAGTTTCTTTTGTGACTGAATACATTTTTCATGGTCCCTTTGAAGACTAAGAGGGATTAATAGATATTTTTCTTCGTATCTAAGATGAGTAAGCCACAATATATATTTTATTTCCCTAGACTATGAACAATTGAAGATAACAACATAGTAACCACTGTTTAATTCTACCTTGGAAACGGTTGTATTGTATTGTATTGTAAAGTCTGTATTGTAATTCTTTATCTACACACTGTTGATTTAAGTGGAACGCTTCAGCATTTGTACAGCGCTTTCTACATCCCACTGGTTTTTCTGTGAGTTATTTTGATGTCAATTATAACATTTGTTTCTTTGCGATTGTTTAATAATAGTTTTCGGATAGTTTCATGGGGATTATTCTGATTGCGCTTCTGAATAATGCAGACTGACGGTGGAATCTAGGACTCGGGTTTCTCTTTTTTTTTCGGACTCGTTAGCAAGATGCAACTGTGTTCTTAGTAATAAACCGGGCTTCCATTGACCCCTGAATCAAGTGGTGGTCGCTTACACATGATAGACACTTCGTGTTTCACGGGTATCAATTACTATTTGTTGAATTAAAGTTGAGACAGTATTCGGTCGCTGTCGACCTGTCAGCTTATAAAGGATGCTTCGTCAGTGTTCAGGGATAAATACGTTATACTTTACATGGTGAAGAAAAAAAGCTAAGGTCAAATGGAATCGCCCAACTGGAACTGCAAAATTATTTTAAGTTAGCAAACAGTTACTTGACTTTAATTTTTGTTTCAATGGTGTGTCAGAATGCGTTCTGTTATCACTTCATGAACTCTAATGACCGGAAGTAGTTGTAATTAACTTTGCGTCGATTGAAACAACACTGATATGATGATTGAACGCTAGTCACCATCAAAACGGCTTATAACTCTTTGTGAAAAGTCGATGCATAATGTTGTTGATTTTCTCTATTCAACCAATTCTATTATTTTTCTTTTCCAGTGTACTCGGTGCAGTTCCTGTGTCAATGTTGTTCGTTATTACGAAACTTAGAGAGACATTTCCATATAATGATTTACTGATCTCACTTTCGGTGAGTTTGCCCTCTTTGATTGCACAATGCATGTCTGTTTCTTCCGAACCCCTGACAAATAAGCAAAATAATCGCTATATATCAACGACTGGATCGCATATTTGTACTTGATGTTACAGTCCTACTCATCACAGATTAGTCCTATATATATGATTTGTTTCACGTATGTTGATCACTCTAGTTCACCAGTCTAAGATGTGTGAGCGTTAGGCAATTTCCTGTCAGTAAGTACTGCAGAACAAGTAGCGGATATTCCAAACTTTAAGCGAGAGAGAGTTATTTTCAAAGGCAAATTGTTTTATATTTTTGCTTTAGAACCTGTGTGATTATCACGCCACTACAGTTATATTTGGGCAAAATGGCATTACATTTTCCCAAGATACGCCAACTGCTCAACTTGGTTTGAGTCAGTGCCTAGTTGAATATTGAAGAGGGGACTTAAGCGATGTAATCAACTTGTGATATGAAGGGTGTTCAATTTGCTTGAGTTGTCCCTCAAGAAAATACGTGTACTGTCGATTCTGTCACAAAATGCCTCATAGTTTCAGATTGGTCCATCTACTTTTAAATGCACACTGATCAAATTATTACTAGTCTGTAAGAAGAAAACAGAATCCATCATGTTTCTATCCGAATAATAAACCAACTAATAACAAGTGCCGCAATAGCGCTATGTCCACATTTCACACGTAAATGATAAAGTTAATTTGTCCAAATAAACACACTTACGATTTCATACCTCAATCCAATCTATACATGTTGTAGGTCTTATTATGGTCTTTTGCATTACCTGCTGTCACCAAATCCATGGGATTATCAATTTTTGCACCATGGACTATTACAAACATCCTAGCTGTGTTGACACTGATAATTGGGTACAAAACTGTGAAACGGAGTACGAAAGTGAGCATCATACTATTGGGCGTCGCTGGTGGAATCACATTTCTGGGTATCACTGTGTTAATTGCTTTCAGAATTACCGGGCGTGAAGTAAGTAGTGTGTTATTCTTTGAAGCAGTAACTTGGCATGCGATTGTCCCATGTGGTTTATATAATGTCGATAAACTACTATTTCTTGCCTAAGTCGTCGTATGCTGTGCAATTCATTCTATTCGAACATTTGTCAACAACGTAGAACATGCCACTGTATTGTAGCAGAACTGTACATTAGTCAAATTTCACTCAGTTATCAAACGATATATCAACTATAAGTGGAGGCTCCGAATTACACAATATATTTCTTCTATGCCTCTTATATCTTCATTTTGAGCTTCCCGTGTTGCATCACGGTTATGCTCATTTCACTTTTTTGCAATCTCATCCATGCCTGTACAGTTCAAGATTCATGAGTTATATATGAATTTACGTATCAGTTTCAAATTTTCCTCAATTGCTAACGACACATAACATTTCCATATACACGAACTATACAAGTGAAAAACTGACCAAATCTCTTATTGCATCAACCATCTATTGCATTTCAGTAATTTGAATTGTGACCGATTGCTGTCAACTTGACCTGGTAGCCTATCGTGCATACCATAGTGACCCTGTGAGCTACACTGTTTGCGCTGAATGTTACTGCAGGTCGTGCCATGACACAAATTTTGTTCTGATACCGGTAAGACTAAGAAAGTTATCGTCATAGTGTAAATTGTTCGCATTGTGTTGAAGGTCTTTAGGTGACGTTGTAGCGATGGGGAGTCAGAATATAACATAATATGGTGTCTGCTTCAGATGAGTATCAAGCCGACTCTCCTGACTTATCACCCTGTCAAGTGAGAACTAGAAGAGATCGATCCTGGATATCGGGCATCCGACTAATCATGCGGTGCCCAGCAGCTGGCGGTTAGATCTTAGTACGACAATCAAGCGGATTAAGTGTGTAGCTTATGTATTTCAGCAAGTGATATCATATTTATCAAGTCTATAATAAAGACTGAATTCTAAATATTCTTACAATCTCATCACATTACTAACAGCCCACCTGTACATTGTATAGTCTAAGTGATTGACTGATTGAAGGGGCTACTGACGATAGCTGGCGTGACAATAACCCCAATCACTGCACATATTATGCCGTCAAGTATTGGATAACATAGAACAGAGATAAAGAGTAGGAAATAAGAAAATAAAGGTACTCGTATAATATAAAAGACAAATCGCTAATTCACTCTTGGTCCATATCACTTTCTATCTCTTACTTACAGGTAACTGCAGTTATTCTGTCCGGCATAATTTTGGCTATCGCTGTACTCATAGTAAGTCAGATGGTGAATTTTGAGAATGTTTATCGGGCTTAGCATGTTATATATTCTTTATGCCAAGAGTAATTGTCCATTGTTATCACACGGATATGTCATCAATACACGTCTCCGCATCCAGTGATGCATTATGTTGCATGTGTGTGGAGGTGTGATTTCCCTTTCTACTATGAAAACACTTCTCTTAACCTTGGTTGACTGTATACTTTTTTGTTATTTAGGAATTTCGATTTCTTCCTACTCTTGTTTAGTCACATCATCAATAAACAGACGTCTTCGTGCATGTGTCCTGTATCTAACAAACTGGAATTAACTTATTTCATTTATGTATTACCAAGTTGGCCATGAATTACGTAATCCTATAATTTGATTACCTCAACATATTGTTGCTAATGTTGAAAATATGTTGATTTCTGAATCATACCTCAGTTTGAGAAAGTCATGTGAATTAAGTGAATATCTCTTGGCAGGAAGACCGTCAGTCGAATCAATATACGTGCAAAAACTTCAGGACAGTGATTTTCACATTTTGAAGTTTGCGGCAATCTCCCTGAAGGGGTCATTCATATAACTTCCGGTGTTTTCATATTTTGCTTCTCTTTGATAGGTGTTATATCTCACTGGACAAATTATAAAGCGGTGCACCAATGAGACAACGAAGACCCTCCTATCGATGTGGTTAGCTCTGATTACTTGGGCAGGAAGCGTCTATTTATTCGTATCCATAGCTGTGATGTTTATAGAAGGCAGGACGGTGACACATCATCAACAAAAGAATCATGTCCTCCTCCTTTGAAACAGCATGGTGCTTTATGCATGGAAAACACTCACCTGTTTATCTCTTTTGTTGGTTCAGTTGTCAAAATGAATCATATTTGAAATAAATTTGGAGTGATGTATTTTTTGTTTACTAATAACGGATGAAGCGATTCTACTAATGTGTCTAATGGTGAGACACCATCTACTACGTATTATAGTATGAGTAAATTTTATCTTGAGATGAAGAAAGTGATAAGAAGTTGCAAATGCAATACTCGTGTTTACTTACTGATAAATATTAGATATAAATTAATGGTGAGTTAGTTTACACATAAATTGTATAGTTCGAATGTTTACCAACTGTCATCATAAGAAAGTTTGTTACGACTATACTACTGACAAACTTTGAGCATTTACCAATATTAATTCTGCATACAAATAAAGATCTAGGTTTCCATTGATCTAACTCAACGGAAACACTCCTCACATGACTGAACCCGGGAGCGCTAGGGATTTAGTCAGTAAATTGTCTTAGTCTAACAGCCTTAAACTGAATCCTTCTAAATGTCAAACTGTTAATTTCAGCTTAAGGTGTAAAAGACAGTTCAAAGAAGTCATCGTTCTCATGACAGTTGTAAAATTGACGACAATGATATAGGAATCAAATCAGAAATTAAGTATCTTGGACTTATTCTCACTTCTGATCTCTCCTGGACTTTCCATGTCTTAGCAATCTCCAGTAAAATATTCCACCTGACATTTTATATTAAGAAGTTAAGACATTCAGGTATAACCTAACCCCTCCTCTTATAGTTTATAAACTCTTGCATCCTACCTATTCTTCTTTATTGCTCACCCTTATTCTTTCCTGGTTTGCTTAAAAAAGACTATGTCACAATTCGTAGAATACTGAAGACTGTCAGTAGGGTGAGTGGTGTCCCAGTGGACCACATAGTTAACGTCGTTGTCGATAGGCACCTGACTTCATGCAATAAATTTGCTAAAGGGATTTTGTCTGACTTGGAGCATCCGCTTTACCCTCAGCTTTCACCTTGCATCTCCTCAGGTAGAACAACGGGTAACTTCAGAAAACTGTATGCTCGCATGTCTAAGTATAGAAATTCTATGGTACCATACTTGGCACGTATTTTATGTGATGAAAATAGTGTCAGGCAACAATTAACTAACCTTTTTTCGTCTAGAATATAAACAGTTTTCCTCCATCCATCCTTATATACCTTCAAGTTTTACTTTTATTATTTCTATTTTATTTATGGTCCTGTTACTTCTTTGTTTTACTCTCATAATTGCAAACACCAATTTATCTCTACGACTGCTTTAATCTTTGTTTTCCCCTCACCATATCATGTAAAGAGAACATTATATTCAATATATTTAAAAAAAACTAGGATTTCTATACCGCATTGCCAATACTGTGTGACACAAGCTCACGGCAATTTTCACTTGTATTATTATTATTACGTTAGCTGAAACCGATTCCATATGGTTGTGTGTGCGCTTTAACGAAACTTAGGAAACTTAAATCATCCTCAAGTGGGTTAGACTTTGGTTCACTTAATGTTAGGTCGATTCCGTCTGACCTATTTCTTTTTGAAAAAACTACAAATTTAGTTAAGAAAAATATATTCCTTATCACTAGCTCTACGCAAACACATACTTCGTTTGCATTTATTCTCAACACAGTTTATACGAAGGTCCTTGGAAAGGCTCCTTACAGCAGCTAAGCTAAACTGTTTATTCAATAGCCAAACAACCAATACTCAGTTCAAAAAATAAAGACGAACTGCCCTGTTTAGTTTTTTCTGTTTGTATTGATCAGTATGACTTCTCAAGTGGAGGTAATTACACTAGGCGTACGACTAGAACTAGGCCCGATGAATTCTTAAGGTGGTTCAATACTAGCTCATCTCGTGGTTACTGGACATCAAGTTGACTTTAATGAAGCTTTGCAAGTCACTGATCGTATTCCACTCAGGCATTTAAACTGCTGTACTGGTATGACTATCACAAATTGCAAAAGTAATCAGATTTCATTTGAACAAATCAAATGTGTATGTGTTCGCAGATTCTTTTATTGCTGTGGCCAATCACATAATATGTATTGTTTCAAAAATCGATTTTTTCGCCTCCTCTTATAACAACACTTTTACTCTACTATTTTATTATGATTACAACTCTGTCTTATTCTGTTAATGCGTTTGTGCCTAATGTGATTTCACTGAGTCAATCTATTCTTTTTAGCTATCATTATTTTTTATTTGTCTCGATTATGTAATAAACTGTTGATAAATCCCACGAATTAACTGACCTTGAATTCTATATTTATATTCACTATATTTCACCGTCCGTACACATGGAATTGGTCACTTTCATTGACTTAAGCAATCACACTAGTGGTGTCATTTTTATGTAGAACTATGTAGAGACGAGTCTGAGGAACTATCTGAAGAGAAATGTACTTTTTCTCTCAACTCAATGTCTTCACTGAATGTTTAAATGTGAATTTATTTCAGGCCTGATTTTAGATTTGTGTCACGAATAGATGAACGCTGACTCCTTATAATGCAATGCGAATTCACCTTCTTTGTGTTTTCAATGTTATACCTCTCGATAAAGGTGAAATATTGGAAGTACAGACTTAATGGAGAGACATTCAGTAAGCAGGATGTCATATAAGTGCCACATCAGTGTGAGATAAATATCCCGTTGTAATTGCAGCAGAACAATTTCATGGAGTAAAGTAATTTCCCGAATGTCTAGAAAATATTTGACAAGCAAAAACTGAACAAGTACCAGAAATTATGAGGCAACTGTTTACATTCAGCTAGTTAGCGTATACTCCGTTATATGGCTCAAAACAACACTTGAGCACTTCATAGAGCAAGGCCTAACTCATCTTTGTCTCCTTTGCAGCCCAATGCGATCTTAGATAACATTTCTGAATAGATAATATAGCAGATTAGCATGCATAATACATATCATTTTCATTTCTCCCTTCAATGAATCTATTATCAAACTGTTGAGTCGTATATGTAAATGTTTTCTAATTAGAAATTATATTCGATGAAGGAATTAAATCAGAGGTGTGAATTCATGAAATAACTATATTTCGAAAAACCATTAAAATATTTTTGATTAACTCGTAGTTAATTGTTCAGTGGCAAAACAACTAATGGCATTTAAAGATGCACACACCCTTCATGGAACCCTATTATTATCCAGAACTTTCCAACATCTCTATATCTCATGAATTATTCTATATGTGAAATCAGTCGTCTCTTCTCTGAATATTGAGTTTCTAATATATATGTATATAAATAAAGTTACTGCATCAGACTTTTGAAATGAATGCTGATTCTGATGTGCTTTTTCCCCTAACTCCATCTCCCAACTGCGTCTGCTGCATATTACGCACGTAACAAAATCTGAGAATCCAATTAGAGCTTAATCTCATGGTATTTGAAACTCAACATCTCAGTGTTTTCCCCTGTTAACTTGTGCGATATGTCACTGAACAAGCTTTGAAGAAATTCAAATTGGTGAATTTGTATTAACGAGAAATTAGTCATTTGAACACCACCGGAGGTTCATAAAAGGACGCATATACTACTGAAAACAATATGATAATTTCCAACCATAAGCAGAAAGATTTAAATATTACTGCGCATAGAACATTTTTAAACTCGGTGCATTATCATAGCCTACTCATCGTCACGAAAATGGCCTGCACCGTAAGAACATTAAGTAACATTACATCAATGCAATGATCAAGTAAGGATAATAGTAGTTTCATCACATATATTCCTTCTGCACACCCATGATGTCTTCATAATTTTCTGATACACATGCATGATGACAGTGAAATGTGCATGGATTTTTACTGAAAGGATATTTATCAGTGTTCAAAATAGACGTCAAAATACACAAACGCATTAAAATGCACAAACCATGAGCGTCGTTAAGACCTACATTCTCAATGATAAACTCACCATACTTCAAATTAGCACAGTGGACACGTGAACTGTTGCAGCCCTTGCGGAAACATTTCGAAACGTATATAGTTTCTGATTCATTCCAGTTTGCCAAGAAATTTAAGTATTTCAATGTATCTGCTAGGCATTTGGTCTCTTTCGATGTTACCTTCCTCTTCACAAATGTGCCAGTCGTTGAGACTATCGACTTCATATATAAAGAAGCTGTAGACATACCTATCTCAACATTGGAACTGAGGAAATTGTTACTTTCATGTACTAAAATTGTCCAATTAAGATTAGACGGGCGTCTATTCCGTCAAGTTGATGGTGTCGCAATGGGAAGTTCTTTGGGACCACTTTTCGCAGACATTCTTGTCAGGCCTAGAAACCGTCACCTTGCAGCAACATATACAAGAAACGGATGTATACCTAAGATATGTTGATGACATTTTTATTGTCTGTGGAAGCAAATCAAAAGCAGAAGACGTGTTGATAAAATTCATTTCATGCCATCTAAATCTCAATTTCACAGTAGAACACGAGGAAAACGACACTATTAAACTCCTAGACATTTTTCTAGCGAAAATGAATGATAGCACACTCGAAAGATCTATATTTAGAAAGTCTTCATGGACAGGATAGTATATGCATTTCAAAATCTTTGTTCCAATCCAGTATAAAAAGAACTTAGTCAGAACACTGTTCAATAGAGCACGAAAAATTTATTCTGACAGTATTATTGAGCATGAAATAAAATCTCTGAAGGATATTTTACATAAGAATGGATATCCTGAGAAGTTCATTAATAAATACTCTAAAGAAATTCCGAATAAACATGTCTATATCAGTTTGCTGTTCAAAGGAGATGATGTACAGGAAGCAGTCAAACGAAGACTCGATTACGCCATCAAGAGAACTTATTATGCTGCAAAACTTGTTATCCTTAACACCACTAAGCGAGTGCTTCAAAAATCTGGGAAAGACCAGTCGCCGATTCTAGACACTTGAAACTGCGTAGTGTGTTTGTGGAAACAAGTACATAGGCCGTACAGAGAGGCGATTGTCTACTCGCATGATGGGGCATTTGCCAAAATGGTTGAAAACAGCTGAGTGCAAAGTACCGAAATCCTAAGTAACAAAACACCTTGTGTACTACGGACATTATGTCGACGCGGTCAAGTCATTCACTGTTTTCAGCAGACAAAGACACAAGAAGATGCGTGTAACTGCAGAGTCTTGCGCGATTCGAGTTTATAAACCAGGTGTCTGTGTACAAAAGGAGATGGTCGTGACTCAGAATCTAGAGTGGTTTTACTTGTTTTACTTATTATTCTACCTCTTATTATTATTATCACTGGTATTATTATTCTTGATTCATCTAAAACTATCATTTATCAGTAGGATTATCTTGTATCACCTCAACACTTTTATTATTGCTATTGTTAATATAACTATTGCTATTGATATTACTCCGCTTGTAATTGTCGTTATATTCTCTAATGAGTAATTGTTTATCTAAGTGATGGGATTGAAGCGTGATGTAATTTATCTTAATTTTGATCTCTCATACTCTCTCTCCCCTTATCTATTTGAACATGACCTGGAAAACATTCGGACCTGCCTTTCTGCATGACTAGTTCAATGCAGTTTCTTTTCTTACCAGTCTTATATCACTCAATGCAATTTAAAAAGTATATATATCCGCGTATGTAGATTATTCGGCTGACGAGTTCTACGGAAATATGATGAATTCATTAAATCTCGCTTTATTAACCTTTTTGCTTGTTTTAAATTCGTATTGAGAAATAAACGTTTTCAATTATCAGTGTTTAGCCTGTTTCGCAGATGACTTGACATCATCCAATGAATATGCACTGCCAATATTGAGCATATGTCCTACTAATTGTCATGAAAGAAATACGTTCCCTACCTAAAACACTGAGAGATTTGTTGTTTCTGGACTCCAATAATCCGCCTTTTATTTTTGTATTCCGTGTAACTGAAAGGTAAGTATGCCTAGATATGAGACAATCAGGAATCTGTGGCTGCGCAAATATAGGAATGAAGGTGGATTAACCACAAGCTGAGCAGACTGCCGAATCAGATCCATCTAATGTAACCCTATTCAAAAACGACATGTTGGTCATGGGCCTGAGTGTGACATGGTGTAGGTCATTTGAGGATGAGGTGAGAGCCCAAGCAAAATCGTGTAACCAGCTAGAAGCTAAATTATAGACGCCTCGTTGAAACCTTTGATTACACCCGGGACCTCAAGTAAATTATATTTTGTATTTTGAGATGAATTTTCTATAAATTACTGATGTCAACATCCTCGTATAGTCGTATGTTCCACTCATGACACATGTAACATTATTTTTTTAGCCACTCTGTTAGCATTAGGTGGTCTCGTTATTCAGAAAGTGAAACAATGAAAATGTTGATATATCAATTCCCATCTGACTAGTCCCTACTACACCACTCTAATTAAATGAATCAGTGTCAACGGTTTTTCTATTTCCTTCAAGTAGTCTTTATCCTATTCTGGACATACACTTTTTTTAGCTACAATGATTCAAGCCTAAAGTAAATTTTGTCAACTAATTTATCGACTTAAATTGTGCATAATAAAAACTGATAGTTCATTCTTGCTTATATATGTTAATATGAACAATTAATTTCAGTTATCCCAACATATTTCAGAAATGTTACAGTGCACAGGCGGATGGCCCCTGGAACATTGTTGTGCATCTGATAAGTTCGAATGGAATTATCTCTTCTGCATTTGTGAAAACTAATGTTAACTGTGGCTTAATCGTTCTCTTCGATAAAACATTTATTTCGTAATTTCCACATTCTCCCGTGTACAACTCAATATATTACAAAAATATTTCAAATTGAGCGCATCCTGAATTTAACTGAATAACTTATATTACTGAATGCACACAAGAAAGTAATTGGAACTTCAATCAATTCCATCCCCATGTTGTTCTGTTTCTTGTAGGCAGCAATTATTTTTGCAAACGCCATAATATGAGATATACATCAGTTGTCTATGCCAAGACTTATCTTCCGATTTCCACTGTATCGCCTACATTCTGCGAACAATTACGTTCAAACAGTCATGCTGTCAGTTGATTGTATGAGAATGCACACTTCATATTTTAAATATCAACACCATTTTCGCATTAAATCTTCCAATTTTATTTGCGTTACACATGTTCCTTAGAATAATAAACCATTTATGAATTTCAATTAGGATTACTATATGTCCGCTTGTATCATTCATCCCCTTAAATGAAGTGCATGTAAAGAAGTCTTCGTCAACATCGCTCTAGTGGTTTTGAATATTTCAAAAAACATTTTCACGAATTCTTATGTCAAATCATTTAGAAAATTCAATTCAGTTATTTGTCTCGTGTTTCTTTTGAGACTCATGTTTGAATTCAGACTGGTGAGGAAGAGTATCACGAGACCTGTGTCCTTAACACGGTCTTATTTCAGTCCCTATTTCATCCAGTTTGAAAGATATAATTATGCAGTTCCTCAGGATTACATTTGGATCGATGACAAAAAACGTGCTTTGGTTTATTCATGTTTAAACAGAAGGTTGCACGGCCTCACGTATAATCATGCACACATCCCCTGAGAGCTTTCTAAAGTAAAGCTACTACAAGACTGCCAAATTGAAATCAGCATACAGATAGAAAATAAGGTACTGACTGGTCAAGGGAAACATAGATGCGAATAATATATATGTATATGTCAACTAGATAGATTGCACATTAACAATGGCTACTCAATAATAACCTATTGATGACGTTTATGATATGCTTCAGTTAATTCAGTCTGATGATTAAAAGATGCAAAATTTCAATCAGCGAATAATTACCAAGCAGAAAGTGTCCTTCTCTTTCTTTCTTAAAGAGGTTCAGATAAGTCCAGAAGCTACTTGTCAGGGTTAGGAAACACCTGTATTTGTTGAAGCTTCACTTCCGACCATAAGTCAGTGATAATCGAGTGGCGTAGGAAAGTGGATGGTTTCCTCCTTGGAACAGCTGAATGCGCCCCCAACGCAACATGGCAGCAGTGTATTTCGTCAGAAGTACTTAGCTGTATATCACAATGTGATAAATTTCAGATTACGGAATATACACACTGGCTGAATATTCTTAGCTGTTTTTGAACGTTCGGCAATCAAAGTGTTGAAAGAGTTTTAATTTATTACAGCTCATTACAAGTATCTGACTGGGATGGCTGAAATATATTTTTTTCATATATTAACCTTTCCAAATTGGTAATTAGAAACAACTGAAAACTCAGATGTTCGTTTTGTCGTATGGATTTGCATAAGACAAAGCGCATGGACTACTGCGAGATAGTAATGGAGCGATTTATTGCGCAGTAACAATTGAAATGAGTGAAAGTAATAATTTAAATGCTCACACAAATATTTGTCATAGTATGATCTTTTGTGCCTTATTCAGCACAGTCGGTTCATTGCAGACGTATGGGAAAGCTGTGTGTTTAGCAGTTTCGGTAGGAGGTGGGTAGTGAGATAATCATAATACATTAGCATCATCATCAGGTGGAGAAGGATTATAGTTTATTCGCTTACCACCAATGGTTTTCCCAAGTACTTTCCACATTTTTTCTCTTGATTTCTGATCTGACTAATGTACTCAGTCTCTTAACATCATGTTTATCTTTCATATTATACAGCCTTCTGTCTTTCGATGAAGATTTTTTAGGTGAGAAGAACGAAAGCAGTCGACTTCCAAAGAAAGTAAGTATCAGATAACAGTTCACCTTCGTGATAGTGTTGCCTAGAACTTGTTCAGTGAATGAGTCCCAGCTTGTTTATTTTGACACACTTCTGAGAGTATGCGTATTGTGTCTAGTGAAAGGTCTATTTTGAGGTTTGTTTTGAAAGTGTAAAGCTAGTTTTTTTGTAGCTTTCCATATACTTTCAACACTATTCGTGTAGTAGTGCGGCACATTTTCATTCATTGCATATACAAAAGTCAGTTAATTGTCCATTCTAGTTCGAAAGTTGGTGACAATTTTGCGAGGGAAAGATGTGAGAAAACGGCAGTCTTTGGATTTCATTGACAATCAATTGGGAAAGAAGCTGCCAGGAAATGAGGTGAATCAATGAGTAAGTCAAGAAAGTTCTAAGGGATTACAACAGATCCTTCCATGTGTCGCTCTTCGCGAGGTACTCAGGTTGTAAAAAATTGAACTTAAAAAACCACCAGAAGTACTATACACTTCTCGAGGACTTTCCAGATCTCTTAACACCTTCCAAGTTCTAAATAAATGATACATTGCTATTGATTAGTTACAGTGTAATGTTTTAAAAAACATGTATGAATGTCTTATCGGAATATATTCGCATTTGAATAAAGTAACTGCATTATTTTTCTGAAATGAAAGTTACTTCTCACATGCCTTTTCAACTGTCTTCATCCTCTCCCAGAATGTTTAACATATTTTTCATGTTACGAATCAACAAATTCACTAGGTGTTTACAATTGAGACTAAGGAAAATCAGCAGCCTAAACTTCTACATATGAGGTGACTGAACAAAACCGTGAAGATTTTCCAAATTATAAATGAGCATTTCCAACCACAAAAGGAAAGCTCGGAATATTATTGTACAGTAAACATCTTTGTAGGCGATGCAAAATCTTAGTCTATTCATTGTCAGGAAGATATCCTGCTGTGACAGAAAATAAGACAACATCGAATCAATTATAAATCGAAGTAGAGACAGTAATTCTACTGCCACACAACTGTTTCATTCATGAATATTTTACTAGTTTGGCTAACCGATAGGCATACACAAAACAGAATTAAATTGAAACTACATATTTCGGAGAGTGGTCTCATCATCAGCATGTTATGTGATTCTGACATGACCGTATTTCACTCGCCAAGATATTCCACTTGATTCAACGAATGATACATTATGCATATACGTGTAAAACTTGGGCACTACGGTAGTAAGTAATTCCGTATTAGTTTGTTTATTGGATGTATCATACAGTGAAACAGTATTATTTGCTGGATGAGGTTTAGAACAAAATTTATTGTTCATAATCATATCAATCGTAATCACGCGTTTTTGAAACTTGAGTTTTGTAGTTTTCTTTGACTTCTATTTTTCGTAGGGGTAGCAGAATTTTCCAGATATCTGGGACAGGTGTTGAACCATTCCTATTACATATATTTGCAGTTGATTCGATAAACAAAGCTTCTGTTATCATTCTCTCCCTCCACCTTGTAACATTAGGTTCTAAAACTGTTATCCTATCGCACCATATTGTATGGCTGTGTGTAACTGCATGCAGTGAGTGGTATAAATGAACTATTTCCTAGATTTCTTATCTTATTCGGGTCAACCAACCTAGAATTTGCTAGGTTATTATATGTTCGGCTAGTCTGACTCACTGCATCTGTTCTACCAGTCTGACCTTTGTATTTTACCTGACAATCATTGCAGTCAGGGTATTAGATAAACTAAATTGTTTTGTTTCAAAGGCTCTACAGGATCTTTTAACAGACAAAGCTTGTTTATAATTGAGTCTGTGGGTTTGAATGCCAGCCACGTTTTTTCCTGCCTTGTTAAGATTTGTGAGTAAGGTTTCCAAGGTTTCTTCCTTGTATGAAATTACTACTGATGATTTAGATTTCTTATTGCTGGTGTCGTAGAAGTGATATTTATATTAATAATAATAATAATGAAGAAAACTACAAAACGTATGTTTCAAAGTCGTGTGATTACAGTTGATATGATTATGAACAGACAATTTTGTTCAAAACATCGCCCAGTAAATAATACTGTTTCACTGTGGGGTACATCTAATAAACAAACTATATGGGATACATTGTGCAATCTATGGAATGTATTCTTCTCCCTCTTTAAAAGATGTCCACTTCCAACTCAGTGTTATGTCTGGTAAGCAGACAGAAGCCCGAATGTTCCCCCAGAGATTAAAATAACTGTAATTATGATAACGGTCTTTAAAGTTGAATGATGAAATATTATTTTGTGTGCGTATATACTGGTGTGTAGACGTGACGAAAATGTTTTTTGTTTTAAATATGAGCAGAACTGTCATGATAAAATGATCAATTGAATACTCAGAGCATATGAACGAAGTGAATTCTATTCAGTTGTCTTTGCTGAAGATAAAACGGATAAATGAGTGTAATTTCTACCACTGAGCTCACTATATTCACACTTAAGTTTATCATGATTATAAGGAAATAAAACTTACTAACACCATAGCGAGAATGAAGCTAACGCCAACTGAAATCCTTTTGCGCAATCTGAAAACGCGAAAGTAAAATGGGATAATTTGTCAAAGCGAATCAAAGTTTCAGGTATTCAGATATCCACATTGAAATGAGATTACTGAAATGTTTTGATGAATCAACTTTGCATACAGTGACTTGGGTTTTATCGAAAGCTGCTAACTTGAAGTGGTGGTCGGTCCAGCATTTCAAAATGACCCAAATAGTGATACTGATTTGAAATAGTGTTTTTTAAATGTCTGAATGAATCTTTTCGCTACATTGAAATCAAATTGAAATACTCAACAGCCGACCCTAGCCAGTATTCCGATCTCCAAAACCCACACAGCTCTGAAAATAAACTCACTATGAGCCGTTTGCACTCAAACTCAAGCAGTTGTCTTCTGGTCCATTCGGTCACTCAGGACTAACATTTTTTCGACATCAGGTTTTCCAAAGCGAAGTCTACTTCGATAGTCTCTGTTGACTGAGAGAACTAACAATTCACAAATCTCTCATGAAGGTTGCTCACTTATGTCTTTATCGCCCTCGTCATCTTGCTTTCATCCTTCTCTGAATACTGATACACAGACAACCCCTCTTATCGTCTCTTAACACTGTGACCACGAATAGCAATCTTACAATAATATGTCTCACTTGTATGTTAGCGACCTTCAAAATATGTGACATCCAATGAAAAAACCTTTTCATATTCATTCATTCTCAATAAAACGAATATCTCACTATGAAATGAAAGCGTAATAAATCAAGTTCAGATTTTCAAAAATATCGAACAATCGAACGATACCTGTTTAGTACTACCTGATACGTATTTAATAATGTACGAAATTAGTCCAGCAAGCGTGGAGCCAAATAAAGCTGAAAAAAAGTGCAATGCTGAACTGGAAATTAGTATCCCTCATGTACAGAGCCATAAAGAGCGCAACTGCAGTCAACAGGAGCGTCGCGCCACCTGCTGCCAAAGCTGCTAGCCAGTCAACAGTTTTGAACACAGTGGCAAAACCCATCGAACATAGCACGAACTGAAATGAAAGAAAGTATCACTTAACACATTACAGTAAAGTACATATGAATAGGAGGAGGACTTGTTCATTGGGGGAAATATATTACGAAATAGTACTATTTTGCTGAAGTATTAGTAAAGTGGCCTCATTCACGTCGTTGACATATCGTTGTCACTCCGAGAAATTCACTAGTACTGATACGACCAGTATATCACCACACAAAATGATACCATGTTCTGGATCTTAAACCGCATTGAATAAGATCTTTGAAATGTTCAGCTGATAAAATAATCCATTTTTAAACAGGATTGAATTAAGTGAATTTATGTGAGATTGCTCACACTGTGAAATGCGTGTTTCGGGAGTTGTATACCGCTTGTTCATTTCTTATGCTACTCTGACATGCAGTAACATAAAGCAGAGACAAATATGTAAGTACTGAGTCAACATTACTTTTATCATTACTGATTGTGATTAACCGTTTTAAAGACGTTGGTGGGGGACTGACCTCATTTTCGTGTTGAATGATAAATTTCTGTTCATGAAGTGGATATTCAAATCGCATTTTCTGCAATAATCCCGTGGACTGAGATTCAATCAAGGTTAAGGACTATTTCTTCACATTCAAATTGTATTACCATAGGTTTTTTCATGTGATACACAGATATGAGTGCTATACGTCTTCAAAAATGTTATGGATACGATCGAGATTAATTCTGGTGCCTAATGAAGATGATAACAATAATTCACACAGTCGGCAGCGAACGTCACCACAACACATTGCTATTTACCATACATACATATAAATGCTAGAGCGCATGATGAATACATTGCTGCAGAAATCGATTGTTTAAGATATCTCTAGAAATGAATTCCACCTACAAAATATCCAATAAACTTCGATATACATCACGCGGGACACAGTTGTAAGAGGTGGCTTCTGTGAGGATTATCCTCTTGATTTCTTCGTATATATATGGCAGATGCATTTGTCTCTTTCATCTGCAAACTGGCATCACTTGTGATTTAAAGCCTTTTGGAATATGTCTAGTCATCAGCTTATTGAGACTAATCATACACAGAAGCCAGTTAGGATGAGAACGCAAGCAAATTGAATTTTATGCTCGATTGACATAAACAAAAATCACATAAGTTATTTGCATACAAATATTCTTCCTTAGACCTGAAATAGTTTCCAATTGATACGCGTGAAACAGAAAACCGAAACACACACTGAATCCTGTTAGAAAATGATCTATTTCACGTTGATATCCGAGGAGTTTGAGTAATGAGAGAACAAGAACTGGAAGTGTCCCAATTGATCTGAAATGAGTAATTAATATTGGTCAATTAATTCTGTGACCACAGAGTCTGTTTTCAAATGCAGCACAATATTTGCATCATTAGAGTGTTTCCCTTATTAAATGACTTAGTGTGGTACAGCTGCAATAACCATCTGTCATATGGTATCTGACTGTCTACAGGTTTCTTGCAAATTGTACGAATTCCTTATTATTTGAAATGAACCTGCATATATGCCACAAGCAGTTACTTAACATTCATGCAATTTATACGCAGACACCAGAACAAACAGAGGATAAGCAATGCAAATATCTAAATTGAACAACCCCTTTCAGGAGGTCTCAAAGAAATAGACAGATAACTCATGAATCTCTCCATAAAAGGTGTGTGTACAAGTTTCATGATTATATGTTGATGGAAAACGTTATAAAATGGACTTACTTCAAAACAGCTGTCACCCAGCTGTGGTCTTTAATCCAAATCAAAATTCTTTCCTATCAAATAAACACAATTATTATGTTGGTGAGATTCCGGCCTACACTTTGTTGACCATAACAACCATCGTCAATGTCACTAAAAGCATCAGCAATGTGTCGACTACCATCTGCATGGAGCAGTTTCATAGCAAGTTGTCAATTTCTTACCCAGACGAAGAAGTGTAGAAGTTTACCTGTTCTCGAGGTTGAAGGTGTATCTTTCAAATGATTGGATCCTTCGCGTTTCGCAGACATATTTCGACCTATAAAATATTTTCAAAGAAACACAACAGTTTGAAGATAAACGTGGCCCCATAATGGACGTTGTGCACTACGTTAATTGCTAGGGAACGGAGCATTCATATGCAGCTAGAATTTAATGTATCACTGATATTATTTGTTTTATGCAGGTCTTCTGTGTGGTTAGGCATCTTCGCAGTTATTTATCGCAAAATATGTTGTACGTTAAGTAATGATATTTAGGTAGTATGCATCATTTGTCCCTCGACAGTCATGGCATTCAAAGTTTCAAGGTGGAACGAGTGAAAAATGCTGGTAACTTCAATCTGTTTAATGAGCACTGTTTTCCAAATTATTACTAGTATAACTGTCAACACTGTCTCCATTAAGGACAGTAGTATTGGCCAAACTTTTTAACATAGTTGAATGAAGGTGAAAGAAAATGGAGATCTCCGATCAAAATCATCACATGTATACATGCTTTGTCAATCATCCCTTACTTTTCTAGGTGAATTAGGACTGTTTCCGTCGTATACAGGATTCAAGCTTTCTAAGTGTGAATATGACAGAATCACGTTGAAATGACCTGTTATTGTCAGTATGTGAAAGTATATGCTTGTGGTGATCTGTGGACCTATGTTATCCGGTCTTTATCTCGCTGTACTGCATGCCAAATACGCTCAGGCTATATAAGCGTCTTTTTCGTCCAGTTCACTATTTACAGGCAACATTTACCCACGAATAACTGCATTCTAGATAAAAGGGCTTTTTTTCAGAAATAATGGCTATCGGATTCGCAGTTTATCAATCACTTCTCTGTCCTTTGACTCGTCACTCCATATGAATCAATCAAACTTTCATACAAGGTCCATCTCCGATGACAGCCATCATTGACGTTCGTGGATATTTATGAACATATAATTTTTAGAGCACATACAACGTTGTGTATAAAGTCAGCAATATGAATCAAGTTTGTGAAGAAACGAATTGTACTTAATGAAAATGATAATACATTTGTCGTTCAAAAACTTACCCATCACGCCTTCAGCAGTTAGTTATATTCTCATTAATGAATATTTCATCTAAATGTTTTATTTAATAATAATGTTGGTTTATTTTTCGTCTATCATAAACTGAGTAGCTGAAAAAAAACGCTTGAACTTCGGTCTTCACATACAATGAAAATATTTTCATTTTATTCTAATGATTGTTTTGAGCGCATCAATGATATTCAAAGAATTGTGACTTGGATTAGATAACTCTAACGATTGGTTAATTTACTGGTACTATTATTTTGCTAGCTTACAATAACGAATCACGAAGGTTCCGTGGCATCACCCATATCTCCTGAAAGCCTAATGTTTTATGTCTGTATTTACTGCAATTATTCATTACATGACAAAACAGTTCACGGATTTTATTTATCAGATACTAATTTACAGAGATATGATTGGTTAGGAGTTCGATCAACAGCTGACATCAGTGACAGGACCACTAGATAATCAAGGAGTCCGGGACATTTACTCGTCGTAATTTGGAACTCTCTTTCACTGGATTCCGAAACCTGGTCCTTCCAGTTACGAGACGAGCTTGTCTAACACTCAAACACTGAAACCCAACCCAATAGTCCATGCCATGTAACGTCTGTCTATTTTTGGAGACTTATCAATAAACATGATAATGACGCGAAATATGAGAATAAAATACGGGTTAATTTGAAAATATGCAGTCAGTACAGCATAGAAAATCAGATGACGAGTAATAATAATTATTTGATTACTTGATAACACAACTAGAGTCCTCTGCTTTACATTTATAGCATAATCCATAGAAGCGTCCACTTCTAAGTTTGTATCTTCTACTAGAATTTGTTTACTAGTTGCAAAATAGTCTTCAGACGAAGATGAGGGGTTTCTGCAAACTTTAGACGATACGGCACGTTAAGTAGTGAAGCAAGTAGACAATACAGACCAGTGAGAAGACGAAGTGACGTGCATCATGCATCATTCTAGTTGTACTCAAAAGTTACGTTAATATTAACAGTGAATCGTCTTAAACAGAGGTTATGTACAATGTTTCCATTTTTAACATTTAAAAAGTCTGCATAATCATACTGATGAGGAGCTGATATACGTTAGAGAATCTTTGTAAAAACCTAAGGTTACTTGACAGCTGTCTCGCTATAGTTTTTATTGGAACTAACATTACAGCTTGCAGTGAACCTGTTTCAGAATGCAATCTTCATATTTTCTTCTAATTTGAAGTGGAATCTTCGAAATTGTGCTGAAATCACTACCGTCTGACTAATACTTCAGAATTACGGTGTATATTGAACTTACATACTGAAAACGAATACAATAATGGCCAATAATGGCTATAATAGCCTTTTCATTACAGTGATCACGAAAATGGCTATTAGTCAGTACGTTTTGCACATTGCAACAACATTTTCAATGGTGGCAGGGACGTCAGCGACGCGTGATGCAGAAGTTTCATTGCCATGTAACTTCCTTGAAACCTCACCGTGTCAGCAGTATATTGGGCAAAGTGGAACGGTTGGGCGAAGAACCAACGCCACCCTGACCGAAAATTCACAGACTGAAGCATCATTTCCTACATTGAAATGAAGGAGTCAGAAAGGTTCTCTTAATTTTCCAAGAAATCAGGATTCTCATTTTCATTCAACAAAATGGGCAGCATTATGATTTATAGAACAACAAATTACGTCTTTAAAGGACACTGTGGAGCTCATTATACAAAATAATTTAATTTGTCCAAATTCCTGCAGTCGTTGGCGTGAGTCTGGTAAACTAATTATCATGCATAGTTTCCCGTGGTAGGAGTTAAACTGAATACGTAAATTTGCAGAGGCTCTGTTGAGTTCCGTAATTGTTATTTTCATCATGACCTCACACAAACGCAAGTGCGTATGTTTTGCTCCTGCAACCAGCCTTTAATTCGGAGGCATTTTATTAGGTCTCATGTGAA
This sequence comes from Trichobilharzia regenti, assembly GCA_944472135.2. Taxonomy (NCBI): domain Eukaryota; kingdom Metazoa; phylum Platyhelminthes; class Trematoda; order Strigeidida; family Schistosomatidae; genus Trichobilharzia; species Trichobilharzia regenti. The sequence goes on along the minus strand of OX235267.1, from coordinate 58,069,313 downwards.
GAAGTGAAATTTTACTCCTAATCACAAGTTTTTATAATGGTAAGTTGTTGACTTGAACACAAATCAGTACGGTAAAAAACTTGAATAGCCCATCGGAAACACAAGGCTTCCTAATGTCAGTAGAGGTATCCACAGTCAACATAGAATTGAAGAATTACAGTCGGAACTCAGCAAGTTAGAATCATCTCTAATAAATTCACCCCACTTCCTGACTTTCGTGGCATAACAGCAAGCTTAAACGTTTGAAAGACTACGGTTTCCCATGTATCAGGACTACTGTAAGCCGACAGCGATCGTACCAGTGAACTACCTCAGTTTCATCCGTTGTGATTTGAGCGGTGAAAAAGTAATGACTCCAATAGTTGCCCATTTACACAATTGGAAGAAGGAAATACTGGTCAGCAAACGAACACTGTCAGTTGTAGAGATTAGAGATTAACAGGGACACGACTAGTGGTCTCACGCTACCTGAAGCAATATATATATATACATTATCATTTTAAAAAACACATTCTGAGAACATTCAAACGCTACACTGTATGTCTGACATCCCAGAATTGAAAATGGGTGATGAGGCATATCATTTTCCTGATTCATCCTGATCGATCAGTCTTTTAACGTAAACTTCACCAATAGATGTTATTACAGTAACTAAGAACTATTAGACTGTGAACGAATACTAACCTAATGCGCTGGCTCATCTTTCATAATCGCGCGTCAATAACAACAACTTCAACAATAACAACGCCAACACGCAAAGATAAAAAAGGACTGGACATCGACAAAAGAGCTGTAATTGTCTCAAACAACAGTCAGAATGCTAGACAGGAACTTTCTTTATGCACAGTAAGGATCACCCTAAAAAAGTTGTTATTCGTTGATGCATTAAAAGCATTGACAGCCAATAGGAATTCAGTGATCCAAACAGGGGAAAAACAAAGAGTTCACACTAGAGAGTGATAACTCCTTGGAATAGATACTTTAAGGTTTTAGACAAAATTAGGCTTAACTAGGTGTATATAACAATAAGTCCGCTAATAATCACATCATTATTAGTTCAGAGATCTGAAACCGCCATACACGTCTTCCTTGAATTCACAGCACCCTCCCAGCTGCAAAACGAATGGCCTATCTTTCACTCTTCAAGTTAGACTCTTTGTGAAATGCATATTTTTATACGCGCAAGGTTATTCGTTCATTTTTGCTGCCCTCGAAAATTTTGTGAACCAATATCTTTTCGAGATATGATTGTCATGGAATTCTTTGTCGTTTATTTTGCTGGTCGCGGATCTTTGTTGACTTCAATGCTCATAACAAAAGATGAAACTTGATCCATCGATACAGGCCTCCTCACTGTCTACCTCAGTGGCGTTTTCCAGGTGTAGATGTTATCTCTATCTCTGTACTATTCTTCAAACACCTTATCAGCCTCTTTGGAGTTGAATCCTTGCTTTTCTATTAAGTCCGAAACCATTCAGCAAAACTTTGACTTCCTAAAATCGTGGGCGTAGTCTGCTAGATTTCTGTCATAGCTCTGTAGTTGAAACTTTGGGAACACAAAATACCTAGTCTTCTGGATTAAAAGTGTACGATCATCCATTTATCTCACACAGTGTACAATAATAATAACAATAACAATTTCGCTTTATTCCAGAAACAGTACTTGTGGTACAGTGTGGAATTTTCAGCACATATCTACAATATTGCATCTAAATTTCATCGTACATTTAAAAGGAGTATTATAAAAAAAAAAATAAAATATATAAAAAAACACAACAAAAAAAACCAAAAAAAGAAACACAGAAATAACAAAAAAAAACATTAGAAAAAAATGCAAATAAAAATACCAACTAAAAAGGAAGATAAACACAAATAATGAAAAAAATATTTCAGTATTGGTTAGTAGAAGCTACGATATGTGTATGAGTGGTGGACAGTAACAGCTATAATCATACAAGAAATTATGAGATGTTCTTAAGAATGTTTATAGCCAAGATGATCAGTTAATTTGATTGAACAACACTTAACAATCATAAGATAAACATTTCAGGTTGTGTTTTTTTTGGTCAGCACTAATGCGGTGTTTGTAGTGGTATTGTGAGGAGTCATGTATAATACAAAATTTTTTTTATAAGATGGTGATAGTGGCATTCACAAACAAGATTGTCATTTAAATAGTGCCAACAAAGAACAACCACAAAACTAATGTTACATGATGGTTAATGACGGGAAAATTTTTTTAATAATCATAGTGATAATATAGTCGGACCCAGTAGATATACAAAAGAAGGAATAGAGTAAAAGTGCAAAAAAGTAAGCCAACGATAATTAATTTTAGGCAGCTAAGTATGTTTAAGAAGGTTGTTCACTATAGAGTACAAATAAGAGAGTATAAGGGAGAAATAACAAGGGCCAAAATTATGTTATTAACAACAAAGCAAGTCATAGGTTTCACGCTTACCATTGTCTCTGTCACTTAGAACACGGGCTGGCCAAATATGGTATCGTTGAGTTCCTATACTTGGTTGTACGAGCATATATTATTTTGTACTGATTTCTGGTTCTACCTGATGAGATGCAAGGGGAGAGTTAGGAATAGAGGGGATGTTGGGGGTCAGAGAGTATGGTTTTAGACCATTTTTCGCATGTATTGCGATGCTTATCCAGTAATGTAGTGACGAGCTGACTGGGTTTTACACCGCTAGTTCTACTAACTACCTTCAACATCCTTCTCAGGACGGCGTAGTCCTTGTTCAGTAACAAAGGAAAGACTAATGCGGAACATTACAGTAGAATAGGTAGGATACGAGAGTTGACAAATTGTGAAGGCAGAGGTTGAAGGACGCCAGTTAGCCTGAGTTTCTTAATGTAGTAGGTTAGACGAAACACTTTCTTAGAAAGCTTTTGGGTATGAGATGACGAAGTAAGGTCGGAAGGCAGAACTAATCCGAGGTATTTTGGATTAGACTTAGTTTCTATTTTAGTTCCCTCAATGCTACGGGCTTCATGAGTGCTTCCTAGTCTTTGAAGATCTCGTTTATGCCTAATGGAGAAGTCGACAGTCTGGCATTTTGAGGGATTCAGCGTGAGACCATTTATTTTAGACCACTGACTGATGTCCGACAGGAAGCTATTTAATTTGAAGCAGTCTGACTGAGACTTAATGGGAAGCGAAACAGTCAGGTTGTCTGCATATTTGACGAAGTTGATTTCGTCTGAGAGAGGTAAGTCATGTAAGAAGAAGGAAAAGAGAAACGGCGAGAGAACAGCACCCTGAGGAACACCAGCTTCAGTAAGCAAAGGAGAGGAAGCTACACCATTATATACCGTGTACTGCATCCTATTAGAGAAGCAAGAGTACAGCCAGTTGATACACCAGGACTCAGTTTGTGTAAGGCTAAGCTTGTTTAACAAAAGGCCTCTAGGTACAGAGTCAAAAGCAGATGTGTAATCAAGGAAAGTACAACGGACATACTTGGCCCCTTTGTCTAAGGAGGATACAATGTTGTGATGAAACACAGCAGCAGCATCCAAAGTACTTCTACCCTGTTTGTAAGCAAACTGCTTTGGATCGTTTGAGAAGCTTAGGGAGGGAATGAGTTTTTGTAACAGTAATTTCTCCATCAGTTTCAAAAAAGGAGAGGTAATGGCAATTGGTCTAAACTTAACACTATCTCCAGAACCAGACTTGGGTACAGGGATGATTTTAATATCTTTCCACAGAGAAGGTACATTATTATTAGAAAAAGAAGTATTGAAAATGCTTGTAACTGGGTCACTTAAAATATCAGCACATTTCTTTAGAACAATGGCAGGTATACCATCAGGGCCTAGACTTTGGGAAGGTTTAAGAGATTTCAAACATTTAAGAACAATAATTAAGCAACTACATACAGCCTTGACAAGGTATTATTATTATTGTTAAAGCCTCGTCTTCCACTCGAAACCTTTGAACCTTTCCTTTCTCTAGCAGTCAAGTCCAAATTTTTCAATTACTGTATTTATATTCCACTTCTTGATCCGAATCCATTGTAATAGTGCCGTAGTTGTGTGATTTTTACTTACGCAGGAGTGTAGAAAAACATTTAGGTCATGTTTAAAAACTATAAGCCTATGTGAATAACTGCCTACGACTATTTAAATAACAGATTAACTAAACGAAAAGAAATAGTCTTGCATTATCTTCCACTTCAAAGTGCCAACGAATTTAGAATAATATAAGGCAAGCCAACTGTGTCGAACAACTATTTTCCTTAATGATCTGAATGGGAAGCTGCGATTTGATGTTAATCATCATCACCAGTTACACGTAATTAGGGGATCCAAGGTAACTTTCAAGAAAGGCTTTTCACATTAGATTCCCAAGCAGCCTAGATGGTGTATCATCTGATAAGTCACCAAATAAGCTTTCTAGCCAACATTTGTACAGTCTCTATCAACTGATTTATGTTATGAATCGAGTAGGGAGATGCAACGGTAATCGCAATTTTGATTGCAATATACTACTACCTAATTAAACAGTCTAGTTGCCTCAATAAAGGTGTCAATTTTCAGTAGAAGCGGAAGACCACGGATCCACTCCAATTTCTACACACAGGCAGCGATAAACATTGATGTACTAGAAAGCACAGTAATAGGCCATTTGTGAATTATTCAAGTCATCGAATGACCGGGTGCTCCCTTCAGCAACCGTGTATATCAGAGCAGATTTTCACAACGGTCAACTACATGTCTGCACTGAAATGAGATCATTACAATCCTTCTAGCTTGCTGAAAACTGACGGGCAGTCTGCGGTGTTGTATACATGAGCTGAATGTCGTAATAGTTTTATTACTTTGTGAACAAATTAACTAGTGGTTTGTGTCACTCAGTGTGCTTAGAGTAATTATAGTTTATATCGTATTCAAGCATGCGTATGCGCTTCTCTGGACACTTTTTGCTGTGTGTATTATATTTCATATTCATGATATTTGATATGTAATTTAACCGCTACATAAATAATCTTTTCTTTATACATGAAATGATTATTTCATAAGAGCAGCATGAAAGATGAACTTCAGTATTTTACTGGTTAAATCAGGTTAAAATCGTGAGAACGGAGAACTTCTCACACAAAGATCATAGTTACATGTTCACTCTAAGCTTTCAAATAAACGGTTATGAGTATTAGATCGCAATTTAATTCTTTTTAATCTGCTAGACTTTAGTATTTTCATTGAAAAACACTTGATTTACTCCGCCACTTTAATATGTGTCTTTGAAGTGACTTAGATGCTTTGATGATTATCATTAAACGTTTTTTGCCATATACAGTGAAGAAATTCACACAAATCAAAGTGTAACGATAAAAAAGCGAATGTATTTAAGGAGCAATGAGATCTGAGTATATGATTTCTGCAACCACTGAGTGTTATTTGTTAGCAAGTAAGTCATTCAATTTTCTTCGTTTTTCGTTAGCATCATTTTCTCCATCAATCATCAGCATCTCAATGACAAAATTATTAATGACACCACATAACTTTGAAAATGATAAGCTGAAGGTTTATCAGTTGATAACACTTTTCATGAATAATCCTTATCCAGACTGCCTTCAATAAGGTGGTTTTTCTGAACACACAGTCTTCTTGTAAAATAAGATGTAGAAATCAACCTAATTGAACACGTATGCAACATGAGAAGATACTGAGATTGCTAGTGTTTAACTTTTCTCCAAAATATTGAGATTTTGAGCATGAAAAATATGTAAGTGGAGCATAGTGACAACTGCATTAGTACATATTCAAACTGATGTAAAATTACAAACTTAAAGCTCTGAAAGGTTAATTCTTGTATTCAAAATGTCTGCGCCATGTGTCCGATTTAATGCTGATGAATGGAGATGGTCACCTCAGATTGTTTCAGTATGACTCAAAGGATATCAGCATTGTGTATAAACATGACATTATATTATTTACCTTAATTCTTCGTGTGAGAGCTTTTTACCCTTTCGGTATACGAACAAAATACCTTGAAAAACGAAGAATTGGAATTATAAGTACGGTAAACTGTCAACTCCAGTACACCACTTCGTTTCCACGCTCAAATCTTTTGAACAAAAGCTTCACTGTGATGAAACACTAATGTTAAACGCAATACCCATCGATTTTTCCCATAAATAGAGCCTCAAGTTGAACACTGACAGAAAAAAGAGGCAAGTTGTTGTTCATCAAACATCCAAACAGCACATAAAGGCCATACGATGTGATTAGTTTTCCGAAATTGAGAATTCATAAGTTTATCATGTTATGCTTGACATTCCTCTCAAACATCATAGAACAGAGGATCGAGGAATGTTATATGAAGTGACAGAAATACAATTTATCTCACTATTAATGATTTTTATATTTTATTCTTTAGACAGAAGAAATGTATCTGTTAAAATGGCAGGAATATGTAGCACTTCCTTGTTTGTAAGTTCCGTCTTCTGTCATCTAGAAGATAAACAAAGTTATTATGATAACATGATATTTATGATCCATGTCAATATTTGATATGATCTCTTTCACAGTTGACACGACAGAGTGAACCTATACCCGTGCATAATAATACCGATGCAATAAACAAATCAACTCACATGCCAAATGCGACTATTCATCCGTGGTACCTTCTGCCCCACTAAGTCACATAAATAGTAAAGGCCAAGGACTCACCTGTGAATGTTAGTATAGAATTTTATTAGGAAAATCACATCATATTTATACTTCATTACCTACACTGAAATTAGCCTATGGCAGTAGAATGAAACCGATTCAACTGAAAGCCGATTCAGCTGATGTTGGCGAAAAATGAATATTCAGATTATTTGGCTATTCGACCAAGGCTAGGATCACATGAACCATGTTGATCATTCCACCAGTCACTTCAGTGAGAAGCAAGGTTCCGAATAATATGAAGAATACATATTTTGTCACTGATTTAGATGTATAATAACGTCGTAGATCAGAAACCCTGATATCCTGTTCGACACACGATCGTTTGAAAATCCACTCAATGAAATAACGCTTCATCCTTCTCTTCTGCCTCTTGTTCAACTTGATATACGTTTATATTTCTGTTAAGCGAATATGCATCTGTACAGCAGTCTCTTAGTAGCACAAAGATATACTGCCAATTGGATCACAAACGGAAAAATTGATTACGAAAACTATAGCTGTTTCCTCACGATATGTTCACGTGATATCACTAGTACACGAAATTCTTCCTCGTATTTTCATCTCAAATTGTTTTGCGTGAAATGAAACGAAACTGCCTCGCATCACCGACTGACAGAAAACTGACAATGTCTGGGTTGGTAACACCTTCCTAGAGATCAATTTATAAAACAACTAGTAATATCATGGAACTCAGTCTGCCAAACCTCATATATCTGACTTCACCACTGGATTAGTAATCAAGACTTTGTTTGCCCTATTCTACGAGGAATTTTATTCTTCAGATAATACCAATAACTGTTTACTTGGAGAGTTCATCTACCTCAAGGATAATCGAATGATGTGATCTAGAAACTAAGATAACTCGATACACCACCGTTGTGGCTTGAATGATAAGCAGTGCATCGATCCCGGGCCGACGCATACCTGATATCTATGGTCAGCCTGCAACAAAATACAGTGTGGAATCAAACTGTAAATCAAAAACAAATAAACAAAAAACAAATAGTATTGAAATACTGGTGACGATATGCTGCTCAGATGCGTGCTCGTATTGAGGTCTGAACTTTCTGAGATGAATGGCTTATTTGTCAAGCCTTCATCGACTTTTGTAAACGACATTATCAGAGCTAATTTAAATGCGGAGCGAATTCATGAATTGTGCATGAATTATGGAAGTATCTCCATTCATGAACTCGACTGGGAAATGTTGGCTTCACACGTGTCCTTTCAATTCAGTTCTCTCGTAACAGCAGTCGTCATTTCACTGACCTAGTATTCCACATTTGATAAAAGACATGTGTGTTTAATGATAAACTCAACTGCTTACATTTGTCAGTCATATGACTACTGGTCTAGGTTCGATGCTATGTGTAACTTATCGGAGTTAGCCGGAGACCGTGAAAGCCAAAAGTATTCAGAGTGATTTTTCACATATAAATTTCTCATTATTTTATGTGGAGTAGAACATAAGGTTTTCAGACTAATTGTGAACAAACAACTACCAAAATGAAGCACAGATGGTAATTCAAAGCAACAAAATCATCAAAAGTTAACAATTTAGCCAGTAAACTGATGGCCAAGGCTCGGTTTATTCATTCAGTGGTAAAGCGAGTACATCAGGAAGAATTTGTCAATTGCTTTGAATTTCAGGATAGTTATAATAACACTGTGATTGCAGAAGAGATCAACTATTATATATACACATTGTTGGGATCTGATGACAAATTCTGCAAATAAGGAAGATTGGTACCCGTAAATCGTCACCCAGCAAACTATACTGTTTCTGTGTATGTGATATTTATAGCATAATATTTTTATTTGCAACGAAATGTTAATAAAATGCTGAACCTTGATGCATGCATCGTTATACCATGGTGCTTTTAAACATTGAATTGATGTCGAAATGTCACCGTGCGCTATTATCTCCACCCATATGTTCATTGAAGCGTGGTACTCTGAGTCTGTGTCTCAATGGTATAGTGTTCGCCAAATAATCACAAGTGGTAGGTTTCAAGCCTGTGTACTTCAACACTTCGCTTAGCCGGAAAGGAGCATGGTAAAGAGGGAAAACTTCGCGTCAAACTGGCAACTTGACTTCGTAATACCAACACTGCTGCTGGAACTTCGAAGCTAGAAATTCTTCTTCCGAAGTCAGTGTTGCATTCAGAAAGCATACGAATGGAGAAGGTGGATGGCATAACAATGTCATATTTCTCTAAATCCACTTTGTGTTTCTTCATTTGTATTTCAGAGTAATGGCCGTCATACTCAGCGTATTGGTCTTTACACTCAGAAGAAACTTAGTGATTGCAATGGTCCTGATGGCGCTCATTGTAAGTTTTTATGAGAATGAAAATTGAAATCTGATTTGACCTACTCATCATCATCATCATTTCCTGTAGATTGCACAGTTCACTCTAATATCGAAAATTCTATTTTTATTTGTTCACGTAGTGAAAATCGACTAGGGGATATGTCATTGTAACACGGATGAGTAGAGATTCTTCATGTCACCCCAGTGCACCAGTAGCGTATGTGAATTTTTATTTTCCTAATTTTTTTTTCGATTTATAGCTTGATTCCACGTATGGAATTTTCAGCATGGATATCGGTAGCCCAATGTGCATGGTCAGCGACAGTCCCAACCACTGTGCCACCAACGCATTATTACAAAGTGAAGTTATTATGTGTTAAATGCAGAGTTAGAAAAAGTGTACGATTTAGATGAACCGACTCAGAGATATTTCACACTGAATGTGCCATTATGTGAAACATTTCTCTGAACTATGAATGACGTTCCCACTCAGGACAAATTCCCTTATTCCTTATTTATCGACTTTATAAGCGTTATTTTATATCGCCAGGCCTTTCTCTCTTTACTCTGATCTTCATCATCTGAACTAAATTACTAATGTACCTTCATGGTTACTTATTACTTCAAAAAGTGACATACTCTCCCTAATTTATTATAATTTCAGCTGACCCATTTTTACCATCTGATCGAAATAAGAGGAAGACATTTTACCATGTGATGATTAAAATGCATGTGATAAAATAAAGATGGCACATTTTAGACCTGGAAACATATTGCTCATCATAAAACAGAACTTTACAGATGTAGTAGCTGCACCAATCAGTTCCATTGGAAAATCTTTGGTTGTACCAGTAGAAGAAAGAACCTTTGAAAGTCTGATGGAAGGTGACCACTTTCTTCGTCCAGTCACTTCGCGTCAACGTGTCCTAATAAGCGCAAACCTCAGACGCTGGTTCCCTTGAATTTCACCTGTATTCATCTAATATCAACCAAATGTAAAGTTAATTGGTTGGACGTCTGTATACTTTATTTCCACTCTTTTGCATCCACTCAAAAGAAATGAAACAAGACACAATTCGGGATTTTTCTCATTTTCTCCAAAATTTTAATTTTGCATGCGTTTCATGATGGAACTTATTTTCTTCTGCTCATATAAACATTTTCCATTTGCTTTATGCATAGATTGCATTGTGGACCGTGAATATCTGTTTCACGTGTTGCGTGGAGTTCGAATTACCCTGCAATCTATTGATTGGCTTCTGTGTTTTCGAAGATGTGGCAACAATGATCTTTTGCACCGTGGCAAGAAGACTCAAAAGACAGGTGCTTATCAACGTCTTCGGTGTATCCATGATCTGTCTTATTATAGCCTCAGCATTGTACATTTTTGTAGATCAGAATCGCGTAAGTGTATTAAAAATATCAAATATAATTTTGAATCTCGACATTTATCCCTATGTTCGCCTGAGTTTAAATTTAAGTGTCTACCTCATTTACACTGCTGAAGCTTAAGTCATAGAAACCAAACAGCCTTAACTGTGCATGCAGTAGAAATATGCTGAACATTTTCTAGTATCGTTTCACTTGTTAGGCATTTTTATTTTAGTTGGATGTATTTAGCCACAACTTTACATCAAGACACTTTCTCCACACAAAGAATTTTAATTAACGGTGAGATGAATTCGGCACAGAACATATATATATATTAATATGTAAATACAAATATAGTTCTGATCGAGGATAAGTTCGTTAGAGAATCTCTCCTCTGAATCAGTTGATTTGTTGCTCCGCATGTTCTAGTGGGAGTCTCCTTTTAATAAAGGATGTGAATATCGGCTTGACTGTGAAGTGTGCTGTAACCACATGTTGGATTATCCTTTCAGAAGCCCTAGTAAATTGTAGAGGTCTCATAATTCACGTAAAGAAGAGTTTAAATATAAAGTAGCATTTCACTATTCCTTACTACATCACTCTACCTCCAGAAAATCATGTTGATGCTCTTACTATTGCCACAAACGTGTCCTTCTCGTAATCTCTGCACATAAACTTTTGGTAAGCTACAGTGATTTCAGTCTGCTTTGAATTTCGTCAGTATGTTATGTGAACCTAAATATTCATGAAAAAGCTCATGATTCAGTTTTACGTATTTCTTATATTTTAACGTGATCAGCTTGACTACAATTATTGTAACCATTTTCAGAGTCTTTTCACTGCACTGGAAGGTGGCTTCTGCAATACTGCTGTTTGTATGGTAAGTTGAAATTGATTTATCTCTGCTTAATGTGTGAATTCAAATGTCAACTTTGCTGGGATCTTACTCTTCAACAAATTAGTAACATGACATCTTATGTTATAGAAGCCACACTACTCAAAAAAGTCAAAATCATATTTCACATATTGAGAACATCCTTCCTTTTACTGAATAAATCGTTTGATTGAATGTTAGTCACACAGCCGGTTAATGAACTGACAAGACAGAAAATGGAATTCCTACTTTTAAGTTGTGGCTTTTTGGTTTTTCTTCTAGCTGGCGGTGTTTTTCGCGAATGGCATTAAATGAATCGTATATCAGATCGCCGTGTCATAACAGATGTCTGACGATAATTACGTTCAAATAAGCATCTTATCGGTTGATTGTTTCACAATTCACATTTTCAATAAACAACAATAATTTTGCAGTAAATCTCTCAATTACATTTTGATGCTACATGTTCCACAGAAAAGTAAATCTTTTACGAATCCTTAGCTTAATGAATAATGAGGTCTTGTAGATCCTTATTTGTTCTCATGAATCAACACTGACTTTGATGATTTATGTGTTCAGGTTTCCAAACAAATTACTTTCACGTAAATAACCTCAGTGTTGCCTACTTGTTCCTCACAGAATCTCATGCTATGAGTACAATTCATTGATCTCCAAGTATATATTAGTAAGAAGCGTTGAATGAATACGTCCTGCTGAAATACGTAATGTTATGGTGAAATGATTTGTCTAAATTATAAGCCTTCACAGGTCACCTTTCAACACTGAATGTTGACCTAGATTGTTTAGATCGATCGGTTTAGCCAAAGGTACATTGTCAATCATCCAGGCTATTTCGAATCGTTTTTGCTTAACTTTCTGTTGTTCGTCCAAGATTCCTAGTTGGTTAGGCGGACATCACCAACCTGCATCTTTTCATCATGAGATATTTTTTGTATTTCGGACAAGTGGATTTTCGTTCTAGTCCGGTTTTCTAGTCATTCCTTCTCCAAGCAAGGAAGAAAGATAATTGCCTAAAGTTCGGTCCGTATCTCCTGTGTACTTGCCATCAGTCCCTAAAATGTTATTCATGAGTAGAATTGACGTTTGGCAGCAACCTATGAATAGCCTGAGAGATTTAAAAACTATAGTGTGTCAACCACTTGACAATGGTTTCTTCAGGTATATCAACTTTACAAAGCCTTTAAGAGTAAACCCATATTCAGTCTGGAATATGCGAACCAATAGTGCAACACAATATTAGATATTGATTCAATAGGACAGTTATGGAAGGGAATCTTCGCTATTTAAAAGGTGTACGTTTGGTAGCTGAATAAATCACAGTTTGCAGATAACGTTTCTGTAATAAAATCGTCCAACAGTTTAGGGAGGTTTGTGTCAGTCAGTTCGATAATAAGGCTGAAATACGTGATACTGGGAGCAATGAATACTTTTCTAGCACAAAATATCTTTCTGCAATTACATCTACAGAATTTCAAAAGTCACTTAAGGAGGTCCAGAAACATGTGTATTGGTCAACGGTAATTCAGTACTGGAGGAAAGTAGACGTCAGTCACTTCGTTTTCTGTGTCTATCAGTCTATCCGAAGATTCATACTGGAGCTTGATGATAACAAAGGATCCACAGATAACAGGCAACAATACAAGCGTCCACAGCAGACAATACAGCATATCTGAAATCATATACGAGAACTTTGTTTGGTATCCTCAAGGAAAGCAGACAAAAACAGTACAATATGAATAAAACTAATATTTCTGACATATGACTCATTCAACTGCATGCTTTTCTGTTTTCCAAAGAGGAGTACTGCCTGCAACACATTTATTAAGGCTTTATCTATCAGAATTTGATCAAATAATTTGGCTGGACAAATTAGGTGATTAGCTTACTTCAATGAATTGGTTATTTGGTCAGTTAACTTACCTCAACTTGCTGAAATCCCTACAGTATGATGCCTTACAAGCGAGAGATAATCAAACTTAATTATTTTCTGAGGACCTAATACCTGATATACACCTGATATACAACAGGGATAATATCCTAAACGTCAATATTTTCAGTCGTGATTTGGCTGTTAAGTGGTAAGATACTAGACCTTCAAGCTGGAGGTCAGAGTGAATAGAAAATGTCTTCTTAAACCCTACTAGCACTCACACAAATGTACTCAAAGACAGGTCTCTAAAACGTTATCTAAATGAAATTCATCTTGACTAAGAATCGGACAAAAAGTTGGATGTAAATCACTGCAGGCATAATAGGTTGAATCAAGCGCTAGGTATAATTATCGAAAATAAGTCAAATTTGTCAGATTTGCAAATGCTTAGTGATTTGAGTACCACACTTAGTATTCAGCTATGTAATGAAGACAGTTGTTAGGGTCAGTATTGCTAAACTAAAAATCTGATCAGTCAAATCGAAAAACAAATCACGTATTTATGAAAATGAATTATGTTGAAAGAAAATGACAAGTAGTTTTAATCCCATAGGGTTTAAGCTGGGATCGTCTTATCTGGCCAACAGGCATGTTCTGTTGTGAGCTTCACTAAACTGAATGAGTTTACACTCATATGAAGAGTTTTCAGTAGCTGACGAACATAATTTACTTCTTTGTTGAACTTTAGTTGCCGACGTAATTTATTTACTGAGACCTGGTTGTCATGATTGAACTACTGGTTTAATGACATTAAAACCGAATTAAACGTCTAGTGGAAAAGCAATTTCCCGTTTTGTTTTACCACGTCACTGTTAGATACTCGTTGAGTAGTTATTAGTCCTGACTCAAGAAGGCGGAAATCAGAAAAACCACTAGGTTTGCGATGATACTTGTATTTTCCAAACACAAGGAAAAATCAATGTCACACAAGTGTGTGAGTGAAATAGTATGAATGTCCGGACAAGTGTGAGAACACAAGTGTATGAGCGAATGTTCAAAAATGAACAAATCAGTAGACAGTCTTAACATGATTGTTAATTATAATGGAATATCGATCCATATATGCATAGCAAAATATAACAGACTGTCAAACAAACAAACATATTATATGGATATATATCACCTCCCCTTTTGAGAAGATTGATGATTAGTAGCGTGTTTTCCTGGGGGTTTATCTGGAACCATTGAGCTTGTTGTTGACGTCTGTCACTTCGTCTGCCTGTTGGGTTTGCGGCTTCAGCTTCGTCCGGAAATGTCTGACATTTTATGCTTTTTGACTGCATTGCATACAGAACTAAGTGGGATGTCAGCCAGATGTAAACGATCGTACCAATCAAGTCCCAAAAGATTTAAATCACTCTTGGTTACGTAGCAAATTCCTGTGAATTTGGTATTGCGGAAGGAAACAGAACATTTGAGTTCACCAATTAGTTTGAGCTGCCCACCACAGGTGCTGACAAGAGTCTGGGAAGTATTTGTGATAGGTGGTCTGCCAATATCGTTCCAAAGTTTCTCTGATATAACAGTAATATCAGAGGCGGTATCTAGCTGCAGACGTGTATCATGACCATTCATCTGAAGATCAAGATATTTCCGCATACCTGGTGTTGTGACTTGACAGGTTGCGACTAGGCACATTGACGTTTTTGGGGATTTAGGACCAACAGTTTGTCGAGCTTTCGCTGGATTATGATATCTGAGTTTGCGTGGCTGGCAAAATCCACTTTTATGACCGATGATTTTGCACTTGCTGCGACGATGATTTTTGTACGGACAAGACTTTACAAAGTGCCACGCGCCACAATGCCAGCATGGTGATGGTGGGGTCTTCTTTGCAGTATTTTGTGAAGTTGGACGAGTATGTGTAGATTTCTGCGGAACACTAGAAGAAGGTGGGTCAGGACTGGATGATGAGAGATTTTCTCTCTTTCGTAATGCACGAATATCAGAGCTTCTCGAAGTTGTTGATTCGACCAGCTGTGTGTCTTTCTGCAAATTAATCAGCCGTTGATATTCATCAGCTATGTCGTGTAATAGTAACCTAAGATTTTGTTCTAGCTGATTGAGCAGTCGAGTTCGGATATCTGTGAAACGAGGAGATTTAAGACTGCATATGAGAATCAAGGCTTTGAATTGATCATCTGTTAAGGACCTGAGTCGAAATCTCTCACATTCTCGGTTGACTGTGCCAACATGCGTAATAAAATCATCATTTTCATTCATCGTCAGCTTGAAGCAACGATAACGTATGCTGAATAATGAGGAGTGGTCTCCAAAATGTTCACGCAGCAGCTTTATTGTATCATCGAAACACTTGTCACCTGCTTTTTGGAGCAAAATTGGGTTGCAGTACCGTTCATATTCTGCGGGACCCAATTTACGTAATAACTCTCGCACCTTCCAGGCATCGTCTTGAGAGGCGAGATCAACCGTGAATAAATCCTCATATCATTGAATTGAATTTTTGATTTTCCCCTCTATTGATTGGACCGAAGTGCTCGGTCTCAGGTTGACATGTCGGCTTCTTGTGCAGATGTTTCGACGATGTCTGGGCATTTAGTTAGTATTTAACTGGTGGATGATGGTGACTAGCAGTGGAATTCAGGATGCGCATTTCGTCCTATCTGGGACTCGTCATCTGGATGTACCTGCATTTCTCAGTGAGTGATGATGTTCTCACCGAGGCTCGAACCCAGTACCCATAGTTTCAAAAGCCGAAGCGTTATCCACTAGACCACTTGGGACACGAGAGCCATTTAACTGGTGGATGATGGTGACTAAATACTAACTAAATGCCCAGACATCGTTGAAACATCTGCACAAGAAGCCGACATGTCAACCTGAGACCGAGCACTTCGGTCCAATCAATAGAGGGGAAAATCAAAAATTCAATTCAATAATTAATATGACCCGTTGCACAAGAGGTGACTCTCGTGGCCCAAGTGGTCTATTGGATAACGCTTCGGCGTTTGAAACTATGAGTACTGGGTTCGAGCCTCGGTGGGAACATCATCACTCACTGAGAAATGCAGGTACATCCAGCTGACGAGTCCCAAATAGGACGAAATACGCATCCTGGATTCCACTGCTAGTCACCATCATCCACCAGTTAAATTCTCATATCGTTGATTCCTTGTTTCAAAAGTGACATTAGCATCTGGATCATAATTGAACTGTGAAATACTGTTCACAATTCCGTCGACCGATGGTAGCATGATATGATTCAGATTGCTTGAAGTTGAAACTGAACCAGTCTGCTGGTTGATGAGCATTTCTATCAATTTCTTCTGTTGCCCAAGTAGTAATTCCAATTTAGAAGGATCCATAGTTTTCCCCGTCGCCAAAGTATTGTTATGTACTAGTCGAGTAGTTATTAGTCCTGACTCAAGAAGGCGGAAATCAGAAAAACCACTAGGTTTGCGATGATACTTGTATTTTCCAAACACAAGGAAAAATCAATGTCACACAAGTGTGTGAGTGGAAAAGTATGAATGTCCGGACAAGTGTGAGAACACAAGTGTATGAGCGAATGTTCAAAAATGAACAAATCAATAGACAGTCTTAACACGATTCCTAATTATAATGGAATATCGATCCTTATATGCATAGCAAAATATAACAGACTGTCAAACAAACAAACATATTATATGGATACATATCAGTGACATAAGACAAATTTAATGCAGCAGTGGGACATAGTGATAGGACTAATCTAGTAAACAATATTTTGATGTTTAACTTCAGCCATAAACTTGTTACTGAACCTTGATTTGTCACCTACCCATTCTTTCAAAGTTGTGATTTCCTGAAAGTTTCGGAGCGATCTTGAGCCATATAAAGCGTATACAGTACATCGCAGAAATGTGAATGACTTGGTTTTCTACTTGCTACAAAATGAGCTGTACGATGTGATAACTCCAGTACTACAAACCATATGATGTCCAAGAAATCCATTCGGGCAAAACAATAAGCATTGGTGTTAAATGTCATACACATCTCCTCTATGGATTCGCCTGCATTTCCCTCTGCGAAGCTTTTAGCTAATAATGAAGATTTTATTCTGAAAAAATGCTTTAATACATATCACACATTCCTCAGCATGTTCTTTGACAGGTATTTACCCTGAGTGACGAAAATTCAAGTAAACTTATAATCGATAATATATGTTATTTGGTGCGTCGGTGATACAGTGGTTAGGACTCTCGCCGACCATGCACATGGACCGAGGTTCGAGCCCACGCCGACGCACCCAGCTATCTATGGTCGGCCTGCAAACTTTGGGCTACCGATATCCATGCTGAAAATTCCATACTTGTACCAAAAATACGGTGTGGAATCAAGCTGTAATCAAAAATAAAAAAAACAAAAATATTGTTATATCAAGAGTTTGCTCCTACAGCCTGTCATGAATTTCTCGCCATTTTATTTGAAAGACCCATAGTTGTTGGATGAAATGCATTTCAAGATAGGCGTGATTGACAAATGCGTTTCAGAGATGTCATTACATAATTAATACAACATGAAATACTCTGAAAAGGATACATTTTCAGGGATGCAACATTAAGAATCACAGTGCATGAGGCACGTCGCCAATACTTTGTTGACTGCCTGGTAGATTTCTTTGTCGTTAATATTTTCTGCAAGCTGACTTGCAATATCGAACGTTGATATTTATAAATGAAAATCTGCTGGTAGCTGTGAATAGTTTGTGTGGAGCCTGTGACGAAATTCTGAATCATGTAAAAGCATGGCTTTGACATTAGTGTTCAACATTTGGATGTTGTTCATTATGCTAAATGTTGTAGGCCACCCTCTTGAGCTGTAAGTGATGACACTTCTTTAACTTCTTCGATACTATGCTAGTTGTCAACGACATCCTAATTCTTGGGGTTTGTATTTCAAGTGATGCTGTTAATCAAATGACTCCATGGTAACCTATAGAGGATATCGATAAATTCCGCAAAACAAACTCCACCAACCAGTCGAAATGTTCGCCCTCTTCCATTTCAAGTTCGAGAAATTAAACAAGCTCTCAAAGCACACGACTTACACACCTTCGTTTAAAAGCATGTATGCAACTATACCAACCAGTGTGATCAGTAAAATGTTAGAAATTTTGAACCATGGAAACACTTGAACACCATAGAATTCCCAGAAATACGGTACTCAGTCGAAAGGCAGGCAATCAACAGACACAATATTTTGTATCGATATTTTCAATTAATGAATAAAATCAAACAAGTGTTGGTTTTCAAGTATTTGATTTAATTCGGGTATGATCATTGTTTGACATCATTTAAGGAATCACTGAAAGCCATGGAATTCTAGATATCTGCAACGTCTCAGATATGACTCGAGCACGCAGAAAGCAACAGAGGGGTCGAACACGTCTCCTCCAGATTGTTCGCTAACCATCCAGTCACATGGATGAAATACAACAGCCAATAACTTCCAACTTCAGCCATTTCGTGATTTATAGCATCACCAACAGCCAATGTCATAGCGGATTATTTGAACTTGCACCCGACCTGGTGAACACCATAGTCCATTATAGCTCGAGACAAGGGCATCCAGTAGTCAGTCTCTACTCACCATCCGAAGACGTCGTTAGCTGTCCTGGTTAACAGGTAATGTGTTCATGTGTGATTCCTGGTTTCCAATGGTTCTCCATGCGGTATCAATCCACAACTAAACTCAAATTCTCTTAATTCACCCATGTATTGGAGTCATACAATTTTTAGCCACACGTTCAGCAAATCTGCCAGTGTGTGCCTGTGAAATATCACAAATCGAACAATTCTCACTCAGACTAAAATAATGACGAATTCCCGGATATCTATCCTAAATAGTAATTTTGCACTGGAATAAAGTACATCTTACAATATGGATACTAAAAATATGACCTTTGGACAGATAAATCATGAACCAGCATCCCATTCTTCACTAAGATATTTACATATATCGCCCAAATGTGTATCACCATTGCAATAGTTGAATTCTAGGCACTGCAGAAGAATTTAGTCTTCATTTGGACACACTCATTCCATGCAACACACAGTGTTGTCAACGACAGAATAATTCCTCCAGAATTTGTTATTCACAGTTATATTACCGTCTTCTTACAACTTAATAACCTGCTTTGCATCACTTTATTTCCTTTTGTGTTCAACAGATATTTCTTCATATCCCAGATTCGTTAGTTAAAAATAGTGACTTTCAGTTATATCGGGCAGTGCTGTCTCTCAAATGTGTGTGTTTCGTTCCGTCGCATTGGGATTACTTCTCACATTCGACTGTATCTTAATCGATTGCTGTCATTGCGTAGATTGAAAAACTAACCTGACTGCCAGCTGAATGGATTGATCACAATTCGTTTCAGTTAGCACTACCTCTTCTAGCATTCTTCGTTATCATCAAACTGTCACCATATACGTTTATTGGTGAGTGGTTAGTTCGTCTGTGGATAGTGAACTTAAAAATTTAGGAGTGAACCGAAACATTGGGATTCTCCAGCAAATTCATTCCTGTTGGACTTACTCGTACTGAGAAGAAGCCCAGAAAAAAAAGGAAGGGACTATTTTGAAGTGCATCTGAAGGTTTCAGAAAAACTTCCATTGAGAAGTTGTGTGCTTATCGGAAGTTGAAGATATAGAGAATTGTGAATTTCAATAAGTAATATCACTGTTTTCCTTCTCCACTCCCCTTTCGTGAATGCAAATCAATGCAGTTGGAAACGTATGGCAGCCAGATAAAAACAATTAACATCTAAGATCAACTTCATAGACAGTTTTCAATATTCTGAATTCCAAAACACTACTTCCAACTATTCATAGATGTTTAAGTGTCTACTGGATGTTAATTCCAACTTACATTACTCATCATAGTCTTACAAATTGTAATCAGACAAGGTTGAAGCTCGATTTTTGTATGTAGAGAAGATTCTGGTACATGAAAACGCAGAATAATGAGAAGTCAAGCGTGAGTATTTAAATAAAATCCACACATTCACACCCATATTTGGATTTTTGTTTGGAAGTAGAACTAGTTACATTTTCCATTAATAAGGCGAAACCAACACGTTCACGGCATATAACAGTGATTATGACAAGAAATAACTATCCTGAAAATTGAATCATGAATCACACAGCATATCTTAGGAATAAAATGAAGTATGCTATTTATGAAAATAATTACAAGCATTCTAAGAAAGATGACAATGATTGCAGTAGGTGATTAAACATCAGTGCCCCCGCCATACAAAAAGTCAACCCCTGAAAGCTTGAATAGAGTTCTTGGCAAAGACAGGGACATTTAAATGCACGAACCCAATTAGACGTAAAATATGTCATCCAAAATATCTTGTGGATCCCAACAGAACAAAATATTTCACCTTATCCAATACTCCAGAATGACAGGAATGTCAAAGTAGTGGAGTGGTGTAGGGTGGATTAGTTGAGCGAAAAGGAACTAGTGTAATTTAGGTTATTCGACATAGATAAAGTAGGGAATTCAGAAAAAGGCTAAGGCATAGGATCATGAACAGTTACATTCATTGCAGGATGAGGTGGAACAAAGTGGCAGTATAAAAATCTGATAAACCATGGTGTAGAGTGAGACGTTGATAATTGAAGATGTTTTTATCAAATCACTTAAGAACTCGTGCAATGCAAATAAATCGACAGCTATTCCGGACACATGCGTAATTCAACCAACCGCATAACAAATAGGAAGAAAGAAAGAGAAATATAAATATTGTATTCCGAAGTTGCCTAATTAGAGTTTATCCACGTATGACCGATGAATCGTGTCTGAAGTATCATCCAGTAAGCATTACTATTTCAAGATGTTGACTAATGTAAGGAAATTTTGAAATTGTATATCACCATTGTGCTCATATCGCATAAATGTACATCAACTCTGCTGAAACTTCTTTTAATGTTTGTTGTCGCCATATGTTCCACTTAGAAGGCAAATGAAGAAAGAAGAGTATTTTTTCTCAACTGTTGAATGAAATTATTCATTTTTTGGTGGTGAATGAATGAAATTCCAGTGACAACACTCCCTATAATGCCGATGATCATGGTGTACACTATCTGAATATAAGATATAATATTTACTGAAGAAGTTTCAAGCACAATTTATCGCCTCTCATAATCATATCAAGATACTCACCCAATTTTCTAACTTCGTTTATATCACTCCATTTTTTCCTCCGTGTGATCTGATTTATAGTACCAATTTCCATATTTCCGGTAACAGTGATGAGTGATTCCTAATGCACGTGTTGCGTGTCGGGATACTCGATGAACAAAGATTCAGTAATCAATCTCTCTCTTCCAAAATCGCTTAGCTTCGCTGGATTTTATGTGTTCGACAGTCGGACTGCCCGCGACCTACTAGTTTGATTTTTGTAGTTGACATCACAGTAATTGCAGGGTATTTTGTAAATTGTGATAATAAGGCTGATTGCGTCAACCTACAGGGTGCCTAAGCCTGCAGAGATTGTCCTGCCGAATGAGTTTGTAGGTTAAAATGCCACTTTAATTCATGCTTCATTAAGAATCTTACGTAGGGTCTCAGATATCACCTCCTTACATAATAAAGTTACTGTGAATGCCTTATATTTTCTCTTATTTATGTTGTCATTACCATTTTCACAATTATTTTTATTTCCCTTTTGACCTTTTTCATATTCCTAATGAAATTTATAGAATAGTTGTTCTACACTAATGCTTCTTCTATCAGTTTCATTTCATCATTCAGGTCTTTACTTGTACTAATTAGTGTTTCTTCTCCTTTTGTTAGACACTTAACCAAGCCTGTCTTAACAGGTAATGGGTGAGATGAATTAGAGTCTAAATATCTATTAAAATGCGCTTGTTTTCATAAACGCGAGTGTGAAGTCCGCCCTCTTCTATTCCTCTTATTTTACATTCTAACATCACAGCTAATTCTCCTTGTTCATTTTCCGATTCTCATATTATATATTCCTTTATTGGTGAGTTTATATGTATGAAGAAACTAGAGATATATTCTGTTTTGAACACTGTGAAAGTGTCATCAACAGATCTTCATCATTTTTGGAGTAGGATTAAATAAATTAAGGGCCATATTTCCCAGCTCTCCATAAAGATTTTTGCTACGATAGCGGATATTGGTAATCCCATTGCTACACCTTCTGAATTCCTTTAATAATTACCTCAATTCGCAGCTTCGACGTATGGGTGAGTTCGGGATCTGCAGTGAGTTCTTTCTTAAGTGCTTCTAAGGCCATATTGACTGGTATATTAGTATAAAGACTAGTTATATCAAAGCTAACCTTCATCTCATAGGAATTAGTTAGTCTAGAGACTAAACGATATCTTATTTAGTCTAATCGACCAGTCTCAATATGTTCAGTAACTTTCTTGATATAGTCCGATTTATCCGAACCTCTTGTAGAGTTTCCTTTTTCAGCTTTTGCAATGACGATGTTTTTATCCTGTTCTAGACTGATTAGAGCTGGTTCTTCAAATTTTGTTGAGTTTTGATTTTTCAGGTTTGATGCAGATTGTATTCGAACCTCTACTGCTGTCGTCTTATCTATTGAACTAAGTGATACGTCTATGTTAGGAATGACATCCTCTGGCTTCAATTTAGTAACTGCCACGTTGAAATTTACTCCTTTCTTGAGAAATTCCAGCCCACCAGAGCTAAATTCTTATGATCACACACTTTTTTTCTGTAAACGATGTTGTCTTCTTCATCATTTATTAGGCTGTCCCTTTGATTTTCTCAATGCTGTTTCTCCAGCTTTTTCTCAAACCAGTTCCATATGATGTGACTGAACGCAAAATTGAAGATATTCAAATTTATTTATTTATCAAAAGTAACATTGCATGATCAAGGTGAAAATATTAGTGCATTTTCACATGCAGCAGGAGTTTCCTCAAATGGAATATATGCCGCTACAAATATTATGAGCATTTCTAACCATAAACAGAAGGCTCGAAATATTATTGTGCAATAAACATCTTTATATGCGGTGCAAAATCGCAGTCTATTCACCGTCAAGAAAAAGGCCTACAATGTAAGAAAATAAAGTCATATCAAATGAATTGTAAATTCCATCACTCACAAATATTCCGTTCGCTTTAACGTCTAATAAGCTACGCGGAGAAGATATATGTGGTGCGGATCTACCGGGGAACTAGAATGCGACACTCAAGCACACAGACACAGAAATTCATTGTTTCTTCCACTTAAATAATGAGCATTTGGAACTAAGCGTTTCATCTCCTAGACAGAGAAAGTGACTTCTTATGTAAACTTCCTCTGGGTCAGATATTTTTTGACAGACCATCAGAGAATGTCAAGACAGGAGATGCAGTATGAGAGTGATTGCTAAGTCATGAGACTACTCAACCTCCACATTTTGTTCATTCAAATGGTGAGGAATTGAGTTCATAAATGGACAGCTGACTGAGTACAAGTTCCTGTCTCTGGTATTTCGATGCAAATTCAGTCTTAGTTGAAATTTTCAAGCAGTATGAACAATCATCTCTCTAACAGTTGGTATGTGTTTCTGTGAATCGAATAATTGACTTGTGAAATAACATGTCCACACATTCGCAGTTATTCAGATGTAACCAAACTATTACGAACAACAAGCTTTCAGAACGTATTAGCACTCAGATAGTCAAGGGAAGTTGGCCTAACTGCAAACAATTTGTTCATTTTACTGCACTTAAAAGTATTTTTAAAACATCATGATGGAACTTACTAAAACCATAGCGAAAAGGAAGCAAACTCCAACGGTGATTCTCAGGTTCTCCTGAAAACATGAAAAATTATGGGGTAACGTGAAAATAAATAAGTCGAAAGTTCTGGTTTTCTGATCTCCAAAATGAAATTTTAACATTGAAACTATCGGTGAACCAATGTTTCAGACGTAACCATGGCTAAAATGGTTCACAATCACTCGAGCGTAACCGACTTTGCAAAGTAAACCAGCTGAAGTAATTACTCGAGAACATAAGTTTATATATTTCGGATATTTCAGTAAGACCAAAGTCATACGGTGTTGTTAGACATTTGATAGTACGCCATCGTCGATTAGCATCCTAAATTTCAAAACACCTCGGATTCCGGTCACGTTGTATGCAGGTGGAATTCAAACTATTCAGATGTCAGTAGGCATAACAAATAACAAAATCGTAATGAGATCGTTTAACAGATTACTTCCACTGATCTGACAAGGATACCCCACAGTCGTTATATTTTCAAACTTTGACATACTTGACTTACAGCGAGGAACTCCCTTAATGTCAACATTCGTTGTCAACAAGACAACACCTCACTCTCAGTGAAAACATCTCAAATCAAGTCAAAATTGTCAAAGACTGTGATATATTACGCATCTGTTTTTGGTTGTTACCTGTTTTCCCTCCTTTACGAATTCAATAATGAACATAATAATAATTCCCCTGAGAAGTGAAGCACATGAAACTGAGAAAAGTGTAATGGTAAATTGGAAATTCGAATCTCTCATACAAGAGCCATAAGGAGTACAGCTGCAGTCACTACAAGTGTCAAACCAATGGCTGTCAAAGCTGTATATAAATAAACAGTATTGAACGCAGTGGCAAAGCCCATTGAGCATAGTGTGAACTGAAATGAAAAAGCAAGGTGTCATATTAAGAAATTATTACAATGAAGTGCACATGAATAGTAGACGGATTTGTTGATGGGGCAAATTGTATTGAGAAATTTCAGGCTCTATTGCATCTTGGAATTTTCATTATTACTCCCTGAAATTCACTGGTCTTTATACGACTAACAGACGACTGCAAAACAAAATACCAGGTCCTCGATCTTCGACCGCATTTAACAAGAGTTTACAAATGTGTAGATGGCAATCCCCTTGATAAATTAATGATTCATTTTTTCAACGAGAGTGGACGTAGTGAATTTATGTGAGGTTATTTGCACTGTGAAATCCTTGTTTCAGAACTTGTGTATCACTTGTTGATTTCATGTGCTGCTTTGACATGCAGTAAAAAAGTAGAGACAGCTATGAGAATACTGAGTCAACGTTACTTCAAGTACTAGTGATTGTGGGATTATTAGGAACTCAGCAATTTGCTTAGATTATTCAAAAGAACACAATTCTGAATGTGATTGATGCTTTTAAATATGTGAGTAGGAGATTGATGTCATGTTTGTGTTGAATGAAGAACGTCTCCTCGTGAATTGGATATCAGTATTTCATGTGCTGAACAAATCACAAAGACACACTTCAGACTGAGATTCCGTCAAGAATAAGGACCATCTCTTCACATTCGAACTATATTTCAGGGTTTGTCACGCATTCGCTACACATAGCTGCGTGATTCACATCTCCAGAAAATGTCATTGTAATAGAAAGTGGACTTCATCGAGAAAGTTACGACTTCAGTCGAGATGAATACTGACGTCTGTTACTTAATGCAGATATATTACTCTACTCCAAGCAGACGGCAACATGCGTCACCAAAAACACATTGCACTTTTATTATAAACACATAGAAAGGTCGGAGTGCTTGATGAAAAGATTGTCAAAAGAATAAGTTTTTATCAGCACGCCTTATGATGCAGTTGGTTACAACTCGATTACATATCTTGCGATATGAATTCTGCCTACAAAATCTTAAATTAGCTGCTTAATGCTTTACGCGGTACAGTAGTCTGGTAAGATAGCTGTTGTGCAATTTTATTTACCTCATTTCTTGCATCACTTATCATCTTAAGTCATTTGTGGGTATACGAATATTGAACGTAGGTATTTAAATAGTTTCGGATTGATAAATCTGACACACAAGGATTGAATCACTTACACCGAATCCGATCAGAAAATGATCAATATCACGACGATATCCGAGGAGTTTGAGTAATGAGAGAACAAGAATTGGAAGTGTTCCAATTGATCTGAAATGAGTAATTAATATTGGTCAATTAAATCTGCGACTACAGAGTCTGCATCATCAAAGTGTTATTAAATGACTCAGTATGGTACTGTTATTATGTAGATGACATCATTTCGATATGCGACGATCATGAGGATGCGAGTTGTCTGTACAGAATTATATTAGTCTTACATGCGAGGAAGGAAGTCGCAACCAGCTTGCATTTTTGGACATACTTCTGAGTCGAAGAGATGATGGCTCAATAAGACGATCAATCTACAGAAAGCCCACTTGGATACGGCAGTACCTTAATTTTCACAGTTTCTGTCCATTACAGTATAAGAGAGTCTTGGCAAATTGTCTGTTTAAGATGATTCGGCGTATTTGCACAGCTGATGTTATAGGCAAAGAAAACGAAATATTGACGGATACTCTTGTTGAAAACGGATATCCTTTAAAATCTTCAAACAGATGTAGAAGTCAACTAGTCTCTAAACCTACAATCCACACTGCCCTTAAGGAAAACGTTTTTCATCAAATTACCATATAACGGGGAAATAAACAGTATGATTTTGTGACAAAGGTTGAATTTGATCATTCGTGGAACCTACTATGCAGCCCAGCTTGTAATTGTGGAAGAAGCTAAAAATATGCTTCACTGCAAACATCAAAAGTGCTTAAGGGATTATGTCACATCCCACACAATTTACCAGTTTTCGTGTGTGTGTGTGTATGTTGACATACATGCATATGGAGGAGTAATCGCGCTTTGCACATGAGGGTGGGAGAGCATATCCCAAAATGGTTAGAAAAACAAATGAATTGTGACAAGCCAATAGATGCAGGTGTCAGACTACCAACTTCGTCTATAGCTAAACATCCAATCGAGATGAACCATAAGATTTATGTTAAGTCAGCCTATAAGGTCATCTATGAATACGGTTACGAGCGTTTACTGAAATACCCTGAGGCTATAGCTATTCATAAACTAAAGTCCCCCATGTGTATTCAAAAACAGTTTGTTATTACTCTTAACCTACCTTGGTAATCTTTATTTGGTTTGATTACTAAACGTTTCTGTTAATTATCCTTAATTCTTTTCTGTCACGTTGTTTAATTTAACTTTTCCATATATATTGACTTGACAAGTAAATGTGTGATCAGACTGTTCAAAATGTGTAGTGCAAATACATCACATTTTCCAGATAATCTCCGTCTTCTAATAACGCTATCAAAAAGTTAATGCATCATTGGATAACAACTTTTTCACGGTAATCCTAAATGTATGAACAGAAAGTTCCTGTCTGGCTTTTCACTGTTGTTTTGAACCGTTGAATCTCTCATCGACGTCCAGTCTTCTTTTATATTTCGTGCTGGCGGTGTTATTGTTGTTGACGCCCGAACATGACAGATTAAAAAGCGAATTAGGTCAGTATTTGTTCACCGTCTACTAGTTATTAGTTGCTTTCATAATACTTGATAGGTGAACTTTGCTTTAAAAGACTGATTGGTCTGGATGAATCAGGAAAATGATACCTGCCTCATTGCCCATTTTTAATTCGAAGAAGTCAGGTATACATTGTAGCGTCCGAATGTTCTTACGAATATGTCATTTCAAATGATAATACATATATATATATACATATATATTGCTTCAGGTAGCCTGATACCACTAGTCGTGTCACTGGTAATCTTTTCCCTGTACAACTGACAGTGTTTGTTTGCTGACCAGTATGTTCTTCTCCATTTTGTTTAAATGCGCAATTATTGCAGTCATTACTTTTACACTGTTCAAATCACAACGGATGAAACTCAGTTGGCTCACTGATACGATCGCTGTCGGCTTACAGTAGTCCTGATACATGGAAAGCCATAGGAATTCAAAAGTTGATGCTTTCGGTTATGCTTCAAAACTCAGGGAACCGGGTGAATTTATTAGGAAAGATTCTAACTCGCTTAATTCGGAATGTAAATGTCCAATTCTATGATGAATGTGAATACGTTTACTGATCACAGAAATCCTTGTGTTGGCAATGCATCACCCAAATTTTACGGACCGATTTGTGTGTAAGTAGTGAACCTATCATTATAAAAGCGGGTAATGAGGAGTCAAATCTCAATCCCAAATATGAGGCCTAATAAAATGCTACAGGCAGTTACTTAACATTCATGCAATCAATACGCAGACAACAGAACAAACAGAGAATAAACAATGCAAACATCTAAAATGAACAACGTTTCCATGATGTCTAGTAGTGGTAGACAGGTAACTCATGAATCTCTCCATTCAAAGTTGTGTGCATAATTTTCATGAGGATATGTTGATGGAAAACGTTATAAAATGGACTTACATCAAAACAATTGTCACCCAGCTGTGGTCTTTAATCCAAAAACAAAATTCTTTCCTGTCAAAAAAAACACACAATTATTATGTTGATGAGATTCTGGCCTACACTTTGTTGACCATAACAACCATCGTCAATGTCACTAAAAGCATCAGCAATGTGTCAATCACCATCTGAATGGAGCAGTTTCATAACAAGTTGTTAATTTCTTACCCAGACGAAGAAGTGTAGAAGTTTACCTGTTCTCGGGGTTGAAGGTGTATCTTTCAAATGATTGCATCCTTCACGTTTCGCGGACATATTTCGACCTATAAAATATTTTCAAATAAATACAAAAGTTTGAAGATTACCTCAGCTCCTTAGCGGACGATGTATATTAGGTAAATTATTAGGGAACGGAGCATTCATAGGCAGGTAAAATTTAATTTATCACTGATATTAGTTGTTTTATGCAGATCTTCAGCGTGATTAGACATGTTCGGAGCTATTTATTACGAAATATGTTGTTCGTTAAACGACAATATTAAGGTTGCACGCACCACTTGTCCCTCAGTGGTCATAACACAAGAAGTTTCAAAGTGGAAGCGGATAAGTGAATTGACATAAATGTCCGTACCGTCTTTAATACGTCCATTGTCAATAATAAGGACTGTTGTGATGATTATAGGCTTTTCGAACTTGAATAAAGATGGCATGCTGAAATCATCACGCGAATACATGCTTTGTCTGTCCACCCTTACTTTTCTAAGTGAATTATCACTGTTTCCGTGGTATACAGGATTCAAGCATTCAGAGTGTGAATGTGACAGAATCATTCACGTTGAAATGATCTATTATTATTATCAGTATGTGAAAGAATAAGCTTGTGATGATCTATGGACCTATGTTATCTGGTCTTTACCTCACTGTACTGCATCTCAAATACCCTCAGGCTACATAAGCGTCTTTTCCGTCCAGTTCACAATCACCAGACAACTATCACCCACCAATAACTACATTCTAGATGAGACGTAACTTTTAAAAATAATGGCTGCCAGATTCTCAGTTACTCAATCACTGCTCTGTCCTTCGACACTTCACTCTATAAGTATTATTCAGATTTCTTTCCAGGTTCCATCTTGGACGACAGCAATCATTGACGTTCACGGATATTTATGAACAGATAATTTGCAGAGCACATACAACGTTATGTACATGATCAGCAATATGAAACGTTTCTTTGCTGATACAAGTTCTACCTAATGAAACTGATAATACATCTGTCGTTCAAAACTGACCCATCACGCCTTTAGCAGTTCTATCCTCATAAATGAATTATTCATCTGAAAGTTTTATTGATGACTTTCGCTTTATTTTTGTCTTTCATAAACTAACTAGCTGAAAGATACTTAAACTTTGTTCTACACACTCAATGAAAATATTTTCATTTCAATCTGATGATTCATGTGAACGCATCAATGATATTCAAAGAAGTGTGATTTTGATTAGATAAATTAACGATTGGTAAATTTACTGCTACTTTTATTTGTCTAATTTACATTAACGAATCACGAAGTTTCAGTGGCGTCGCCCATATCTCCTAACAGCCTAATGTTTAATATCTGTATTTACTGCAATTATTCATTACATGACAAAACAGTTCACGGATGTTATTTATCAGATACTAATTTACAGAGATATGATTGGTTGGGAGTTCGATCAACAGCTGACATCAGTGACAGGACCATTAGAAAACCTGGGAGTCCTGGACATTCGTTCGTCGTAATTTGGGACTCTCATTCACTGGAGTTCGAATCCATGACCTTACAGTTAGGATACGAGCACTTGTAACACTCAACCACTGAAACCCGAACCAATGGTCCATGCCATGTAACTTCTCTCTGTTTGTTAGGGACTTATCAATAAACATGATAATGACGCGATATATGAGAATAAAATCCAGGTTGATGTAGAAATATGCAGTTAATATATTAGAGAAACTCAGATGACGAGTTATAAGAATTATTTGGTTGCTTGATAACACAATTAGAGTCCTCTACTTTACATTATTAGCACAATACTCAGAAGCGTTCACTTCTAAGTTTGTATCCACTACTAGAATGTGTTTACCAGTGCCTGAATAGTCTTCGGACGAAGATGACAGGTTTCTGCAGACTCTAGAGGATACAACACGTTAGGTAGTGATGCAAGTAGACAGTGCTGTCCTGTGAGAACACGAAGCGATGTGCGGCATGCTTAATTCTAATTGTAGTCAACGTAAACGTAGATATTTACAATGTGTCATCTATTTGAGCTACAAATCTTCTCTATTATTATGTTTAATGTTTAATTTACATAATTTTCTCATTTTCATTCAGCAATGAAGGTAGCATTATATTTTCCAGAACAACAAATTACCTCTACTAAAGGACACTGTGGAGCTCATTATACGAAATAATTCAGTTTGTCTAAAATCTTGCGTAGCTCGTGAGGTCAAACACGTGGGTCATATTGGTAGGTCGGAGCAAATTGACTTACTGGAGCAGAAAAACTCAGCTAAATCAAGATTCATCGGTCTGGAAAATTTGTAAGATTAATAGTTGGACAACTCCCGTGGAGGTATGGAAAAATTCTTTGATATTATGATAGGTGGAAAGGAATAATGAAAATCAATAAATTCAAGTTTCGAAGTAGTATGGTCATATTTTATACAACAACCAGAAACAAATTAAGGATGCCGGACTCTAGTTATTATTCACTTTGGACTTGAAATATTGACATTGTTGTATATTAATTTTCAGGACTACGTGATTTCTCCTAGTCTACACGAATTCGACATTCACTCCTCATAAATGTAGACATTGTTGCAGAAGACTCTCTCAGGATTTCACTTGTGTCACAGCTATATTGATACACCAATCAGTCATTCGCTACTGCTACTGTGGATCAGAAATGCAACAGAGTGCAACCAAAGCCTCATTAGGCCACACAAAGCAGATCAAACTACGAAATTTTCAAGCATAGTAAGTGTAATATGCATCTTCGTAGCAGTCGTTAGCGTGACCACAGGCATACTAATTGTCATGCAATCGTTTACCGTAATAAAAGTTAAACTGCATACGTATAATTTGCAGAGGCTCTGTTGAGTTCTGTATTTATAATTTTCATCATGACCTCATACAAACGCGAGTGTGTCTGTTTTACTCTTGCAGCCATCCCTGAATGTGGACGGATTTTATTGTGCCCTATGTGGGAATCGAAATGTAACTACTCAGTACCAGTTTTTATAATGGTAAGTTGATCACTTAAACACAAATCAGTACGGTAAAAACTTGAATGCTCTGTCTCCAACATAAGGCTTTCTGTGATCAGTAAATGCGTCCACATTCATCATATAATTGAAGAGTTACAGTCCGAACTCAGTATGCTAGAATGTTTCCTAATTCTCCAAGTTCTTCGAGTTTCGAGGCATAACCGAAAGCATAAACTTTTGAATTCCTACGGCTTTCCATATATCAGGACTACTGAAAGCCGACGGCGATCGTATCAGTGGGCCAACTGAGTTTCATTCGTTGTGATTTGAACGGTGTAAAGGTAATGACTCCAATAGTTGCGCATTTACACAAAATGGAGAAGAACATACTGGTCAGCGAACAAACAATGTCAGTTGTACAGGGAAAAGATTACCAGTGACACGACTAGGGGTCTCAGGCTACGTGAAGCAATGTATACATATATATAAATGATATATAAATATATCATTTGAAGAAACACAATCTGAGAACATTCGAAAGCCACAATGTATGGCTGACTTCCTTGAATTAAAATTTGGTCAATAGGAAGGTATCATTTTCCTGATTCATCCAGACCAATCAGTCTTTTAAAGTAAACTTCACCTATAAAGTGTCATGACAGTAACTGAGATCTAGTAGACTATAAACGAATACTAACTTAATGCGCTGACTAATCTGTCATGACTGCACATCAACAACAAGAACTTCTACTACAATAACACCGCCGACACGCAAAAATAAAAATAGACTGGACGTCCATAAAAGAGCTTTAACGGTCCAAAGCAGCAGTGAAAAATATACAGTGAGGATGACCTTGAAAAATTTGTCATTCGGTGATGCATCAGAAGCATTAACAGCTAATAGGAATCCAGCTATCTAAACAGGGGAAAAACAAAGTGTTCACGCTTGTGTGTGATAAGTGATTGAAATAGTTACTTTAAGGTTTTAGCCAAAATGAGGAAAAACTAGGTGTATATAACAATAAACACTTCATTATTAGTTCAGAGATCTGAATCCACCACAAACGTCTTTCTTGTATTAACAGCACCTTTCCTGTTACAAACTAAACGACCTATCTTTAACCCTCCAGGGTGGACTCATTGTGAAGTGCCCATTTTTATACGTACAAGGTTATTTGATCATTTTAGCTACCTTCGAAAATTTTGTGATATGATTGTCATGAAATTCTGTGTCGTAAATTTCGCTAAGCATGGTCTCTTTGTTGACTCCATTATTATTATTATTATTGTATCCTTTAGTTCCTAGAGGAACATAGGGCTTCAGCTGCGCACCTCCATTGACTTCGGTTTTTTGACAACTTTTTCACCCTGCTCCAGGTCTGCCCACATGCTTTCATCTCCTCTTCACATGACCTCCTCCAAGTCACCCTTGGACGACCAACTCGCCGCCTCCCTTTCGGGTTCCATTCGAGGGCTTGTCTAGTGATGTCACTTGATGGTTTCCTAAGCGTATGGCCAATCCATCTCCATTTCTTTCTGCCTATTTGTTTAACAATCGGTTCCTGATTGGTTCGCTCCCAGAGATCCCTGTTGCTGATCTTTTCTGGCCATCTGATCTTGAGTATTGAGCGAAGACAGCTGTTAATGAAGGTCTGAAGTTTGTTTGAGATGCTCTTTATGACACGCCAAGTCTCTGATCCGTATAGTAGCACTGACTTCACATTGGAGTTGAAAATCCGGATCTTATTTTTGATGCTGAATGCTGTTGACCTCCACACAGATTTGAGAGTAATGAAAGCTTGTCTTGCTTTTCCGATTCTGGCTTTGATGTCCTCGTCAGTTCCGCCTGTAGTTGAGACGATGCTTCCCAGGTAGGTGAAGGAGGTTGTTTCTTTCAGGTTCTTCCCACTTATGCTTATTGTGGTCTGTTGTTGCTGTTGATGTTGGCAAGGAATCTTCATCATCTCTGTTTTATCTATGTTCACGTGAAGTCCTATCTTTGATGCTTCTTCTGCCAATTTGTTACTTTTCATTTGCATATCTTCCAGTTTATGGGAAATCAGACATATATCATCGGCGAAATCCAGATCCTCCAAGTCTTTTGTGTCAGTCCATTTTATGCCTGTTCCCTCGTTGGTTGCCGTTGTCTGTCGCATTATCCAATCGATTGCAATCAGGAAGATCATTGGTGATAGTAGACAGCCTTGCCTCACTCCCGTCCTCACTTCGAAGGCTTCCGTAAGTTTCCCGTTGTGGATTACTTGGCATGCAGCATTGTCGTATAACTGTTGGATGAGGTGTATAATTGTCGATGGGACCCCGTAGTAGCGAAGTAGTTTCCAAATGACCTCTCGATCGACGCTGTCGAAGGCCTTTTCAAAGTCGATGAAGTTGAGATAGAGAGGTGACTGTCATTCCAAGCTTTGTTCAATGATGATCCGTAGAGTGGCGATTTGATCAATGCATGATTTGTTTCTCCTGAATCCAGCCTGTTCCGGACGAAGTTTTTCATCTAGGGCTTGTTTGATTCTCTCCAGGATGATGCGACTTAGTATCTTGCTTGGAATGGACAGAAGCATAATTCCACGCCAGTTTTTACATTGACTTAAGTCTCCTTTCTTTGGAAGTTTGAATAAGTATCCTTTCTTTCAATCCTCGGGTACTTTGCCCTCTTTCCACACCTTCTCCAGTAGTGGTGTCATCAAGTCCGCTGTTGTCTCTGGGTCTATTTTCAAAGCCTCTGCTGGGATTCCATCTGGTCCTGGTGCTTTCCCAGTTTTAAGCATCTTGATTGCATTCAGGACTTCCGATTTCGTCGGGGGGTCAGTGTTCACTGGTAGTTATGCTTCCGTTGTTGGTATTGCTGGACGTGTTGTAGGTGACGGACGATTTAGAAGTCTTTTGAAGTGTTCAACCCAGTGCTTTCTCTGTTCCACCTCTTTGGTGATTGACTTTCCATTGTCGTCCTTTATTGGCTTAATCTGTGTCGAACGTTTGCCCGAAAGGTTCCTAGTTGTTTGGTAGAGTGTGGCGAGGTCTCCTTTGCCTGCAGCTTGTTCTGCTTCGTTTGCCATGGTTTCATAATATTTTCTTTTGTCTTCCCTAGCACTATTCTTCACTCTTTTGTTCAGTGTATTGTAGCTTGCATTCAGCTCCTGTTTTTGTTGCTCGTCGGAGCACTGGATAATCTTTTGCTTCACTGTCTTTCTCTCTTCTATTGTGGTGAGAGCAGGCTGCTAGCCGATTGGTTGGCACTAATCTACGTTAAGGTCTAGGTCACTAATATGGGCCGTGAACAAGGCTGAGTCAACAACCAATCACAGCGAAGTTAACGTGGCAAAATATGATTCGCAGATAGAGAACTCTGTTTGTCAAGGAATCCCGAAACAACCAATCAGAAGCCTGCGTTTGTCTACCTAAACAACCAATCAGATGACTGCGCTTGTCTATAATAATGTTGTCTGAAATATGTATAAATACGTGTTGATTTTCATAATAAAACGATCTGTTGCCTGGCCCGTGTCTTCTGTTGTTACATTTGGTGTCGCTGCCTACCGACAAATGAAAAGCCTATACCCTGCAGTTTTTGATGGAGACATATGGATCTTCGGGCAGGACTTCAAGGCTTCTGCGCAGTTGAGTGGCGTTCAAGATCTGTCAGCGATGGAGCTGCTACTTGAGACGCTGCTGGGAGGTCGGGCGAAAGCAGCATATGAAGGTGTCGGCCGAAGTATGGACGAATGTTCGACAGGGTCAGGCAAACAGTTTCCAAAGTGGGAAGGACCATATATGGTCACTTCGAGATGGGGTTACGCAGACACAGTCGCAATGGCGAACAATGAGAGGCGCGTGAACGTCAGCGAGCTCCAGAAATGGATACAGCGAGACAAGCCAACGATGACGCCTGCACCAAGTAGATCAAGCCGACTTCAGTCGCACGTATTTGACGGGGGGACGAGTGTGGTGAGAGCAGGCTGCTAGCCGATTGGTTGGCACTAATCTACGTTAAGGTCTAGGTCACTAATATGGGCCGTGAACAAGGCTGAGTCAACAACCAATCACAGCGAAGTTAACGTGGCAAAATATGATTCGCAGATAGAGAACTCTGTTTGTCAAGGAATCCCGAAACAACCAATCAGAAGCCTGCGTTTGTCTACCTAAACAACCAATCAGATGACTGCGCTTGTCTATAATAATGTTGTCTGAAATATGTATAAATACGTGTTGATTTTCATAATAAAACGATCTGTTGCCTGGCCCTTGTCTTCTGTTGTTACACTATTAGTTTCCAAGTGTCCGTAGTGAGCCACTGTTTGTCCTGTCTTTTTTTTCTGCCTAGAATTTCTATACAGGTTTGGCTCCACACCGTTTTCAAGTTGTTCCAGTGCTTTTCAACGCCGACCTCTTCGCTAGTGTTGATTTGTGTCTCGGCTTTGTCCTTTATGCTTGCAATGAAGATGTCCTTTGTAGCCTGGTCCTTCAGCTTTTGAGTGTTGAACTTGGCTTGTGGTCTATCTGCAGCTCCTCCTTCTTTGAAAGCTTTTAATTTGATTTGGATTGTCCCTTGTACGAGATAGTGGTCTGAGCCAACGTCTGCTCCTCTTCTTGCTTTTGTATCCAGTAGGCTGCGCCTCCACTTCCTTGAGATTAAGATGAAGTCGATTTGGTTTTTGGTTTGCCCGTCTGGTGACACCCATGTAGCCTTGTGGATGTCTTTGTGCTTGTATACACTGCCACGAATCACTAGTTCGTTGAAGGCGCAGAAGTCGGCGAAGAGTTCTCCATTTTCATTCATTTCTCCCAGAGCTCCTCTACCTATGATGAGTTCCCTTCCTGTGTTGTCTGGTCCCAGTTTGGCGTTCATGTCTCCCATTAGTATTTTCATGTCACCAGCTGGAGTATTGTCCATTGTTGCCTGTAGTTGCCTGTCGAATTCTTGTTTATTTTCGGGGTCTGCGTTGTCTGTGGGTGCATAACATTGTATGATTGACACTTTCCTTCCTTTGGAGTTGAATCTGGCAGTCATTATCCTGGACGAGATCGCTTCCCATTGCATCAGGGCTTTCGTTGCCGTTGGTGACATCGTGATAGCCACGCCCTCGGTGTGCGTGTGGTTATCTTCAGGGTGAACGGAGTAGATCACTGACTCACCTGTTGACAATTTGGTCAGTCCACTCCCATTCCATCTGCTCTCACATATTCCCAGCACTTGTATTCCGTATCTTTTCATCTCGTTGGCTATCTGGGCAGCTTTTCCAGTCTCGTACATAGTTCGGACGTTCCATGTTCCTACACAGACTTTTTCTTTAGGTGCAAAGAGGTTCATTTTGC
Organism: Trichobilharzia regenti; assembly: GCA_944472135.2. NCBI lineage: Eukaryota > Metazoa > Platyhelminthes > Trematoda > Strigeidida > Schistosomatidae > Trichobilharzia > Trichobilharzia regenti. Next base: position 58,032,279 of record OX235267.1, on the reverse strand, counting down.
TGAAGGTTCTGTAGCAACTTTGTTTACAGGGTGTGGTTGCTAGCCTCACGCCTGAGAAGAGAATGATTACATTAAGTAAAAGTTTAGAGAGAAGCAACTTTCTGGGTTGCTCCCCTCAAAATCAGAAAATAACGGACAAACAATGAGAACAACATCAACAAAGGAAACAGTTCACAGAAAAAAGGGCAAAAAGCGACGACAACTATAAAATAGGACAACATGTAATATAGTTCAGTACGTTTAACTAAAATGATATCTTAACCATAAACTCACTGACTTGGAGCAACTTGAACATATAAATCCAACAATATATACAATTATAGATGTGTTTATGTTTAAAAATTCCACAAATCCAAACAGTGAGTTATGTGTATTATCTGTCAATAAGATGGTATTTTTTGGATTCAGTGTTCAAAAGGTTAATAATTGTGATAATTTCCGCAAACACTTTGCATAAAATTTTAGAGTTATAAGAGATTTTATTTATGACCAAAATGTAGCGTAATAGTCGAAAAGCGCGCTCAAGGTAATACCGTGAACGAAATATATATATAACAAAATACCGTTGACTCCATTGCTCATAACAAAAGATAAAAACTGATCTTTCTCTCACTGTCTACCTCAGTAGCGTTTTCCCGGTGTAGATGTTATCTCTATCTCTGTATTATTCTTCAAACACCTAAAGAGCCTCATGTGAGTTGCATCCTTCTTTCGTTATTTAGTCCAAAATCATTCAGAAAAACTCTGACTTCCTACAAAACTTGCATGAAGTCTGCTTGATTTCTGTGATAACTCTGTAGTTCAAACTTTTGGAACTCAAAATATCTAGCCTACTCGGTTAAAAGTGTATTATCATCCATTTTATCAACGATAATCTCACATATTGAAGTGCAATCATTAAGCAACTCCATACTGACTTGAAAAAGCAGCATTATTATTATGGTTGAAGTACTGTGTTCCGCTTGGAACCTAAAGGAACAATAATAATAATGATAACAGTAATACTGCGTTTTCCCTTCTCTGAACCTTTCCCCTCTCCAGCAGTACTGCCAGGAGGAAGTGTGGTATGAAAAACAAGTCAAAATTTTTTGAAGTACTTTGTATTTATATTTCACTTCTAGTGTTATAAGTGTGTGGTTTTTCAGTTCAGCAGGAGTGTGCAGAAACAATTAGCTCATATTTCAGAAGTATAAGTCTGTGTGAATAACTGCTCACGACTATTAAACCTACAGATTCATTAAACGAAAGGAAAAAGTCTTGTATTGTCTGTCACTTTAAAGTGCCAACGAAATTTAGGAATTATTGGGCACGTCAGTGTGTCAAACAACTCACTTCGTACATGATCTAAGCAGAAAGCTGAAGTTCGATATTAATCATCATCCAGTAACACGTAACTAGGGGATCCAAGGTAACTTCCAAGAAAGGCTTTTCACATTAGATTCCCAAGCAGCCTAGATGGTGTATAATCTGAAAAGTCACCAAATAAGCTTTCTAGCCACCAGTCTCCATCAACTGATTTATGTTATAAATCGAGTAGGGAGATACAACAGTGATCGAAATTTTGATTGCAATATACTACTACCTAATTAAACAGTCTAGTTGCCTCAATAAAGGTGTCAATTTTGGTAAAAGCGGAAGAGCACGGATCGACTCCAATTTCTACATACAGGCAACGATACATAGGCCATTTGCGAATTATTCAAGTTATTGAATGACCGAATACTCCCTTCAGCAACCGTGTATATCAGAGCAGATTTTCACGACGGTCAACTACATGTCTGCACTGAAATGAGATCATTACAGTCCTTCTAGCTTGCTAAAAACTGACGGGCAGTCTGCGTAGTTGTATACATGAGTTGAATGTCATAATAGTTTTATTACTTTGTGAACAAATTAACTAGTGGTTCTTGTCACTCAGTGTGCTTAGAGTAATTATAGTTTATATCGTATTCAAGTATGCGTATGTGCTTCTCTGGACACCTTTCTGTGTGTATTATATTTCATATTCATGATATTTGATATGTAACTAACCACTACATAAATAATCATTTCTTTATACATGAAATGATTATTTCAAAAGAGCAGCATGAAAGATGAACTTCAGTATTTTAGTGGTTAAATCTGGTTAAAATCGTGAGAACGGAGAACTTCTAACACAAAGATCATAGTTACATGTTCACTCTAAGCTTTCAAATAAACGGTTGTGAGTTTAAGATCAATATGTTCTCTAATACATTTCATGATTTTATGAGCTCACTGTTTCTTTTTCCTCTGATAGACTTTAGTATTTGCTTTGAAAAACACTTGATTTACTCTAACACTTGAATATGTGTGTTTGAAGTGACTTAGATGCTTTGATGATAATCATTAAACGTTTTTTACTATATACAGTGAAGAAATTCACACAAATCAAAGTGTAACGATAAAAAGGCGAATGTATTTAAACAGCGATGAGATCTGAGTATATGATTTCTACAACCACTGAGTGTTTTCTGTTAGCAAGTAAGTCATTCAATTTTCTTCGTTTTTCGTTCGCATCATTTTTCCATCAATCATCAGCATCTCAATGACAAAATTATTAATGACACCACATAACTTTGAAAATTTTAAGCTGAAGGTTTATTAGTTGACAACACTTTTCATGAATGATCCTTATCCAGGCAGTAATCAGAACGAAACTCCTCGCAGTTCAGCGAAGAGCATCTTTTCGTCAGTGAATTTATTCACTTGACTGTACAGTTGCAATCACATATGTTCTTATTTTTTGTGTCTTTGTATGCATTACGTTTCTCACATTGAAAAAAACAAGTTTGGTTAGTAACGTCATTTCAAATGTTAAAATTGACATTTCAAAACGCCAGTGAGAAGTCAAATTGTAACTGACGTCGGAGGCGTGAAGGATGTTAAGGGGATGGTGATGTAGTACTGAAGTGTTATCAAAACACAGTTATTACCACATTAAAGAAGTTGGATAAGCATACTACAGTCACGCAATAAGATGAATAGTTTAATGAGTGATTTGTGATTAGCATGCACATAGAAATAAGGGCAAATATAGAATTATTTAAGAGTTCTAAAAATTACAAATATTAGAAAGAATTAGAAAATATCAAGCACACGAACACGAAGTGGATAGAAATCAACAAATTAGTCACCACAAATGCAGAAGTGGTTGGATGATCTTCCTTTGAATAAATAACTCTGGTTTCTCCAAATGAATGGCCTAGGCTTCATATATACAAAGGAGACAAAAGTTTATCGTCTTTGATAGATTTCTCTTCCCTATGTCGATCACTTCGAAGGAGACATTTGTTGGGATGGCAATATGTGTATTTGAAGCTACCTAGACGCTTTGATGATAATTAATATTAATATTCAAAGTGTGAACATAAAAGGCCGAATGTATTTAAACAGCAATGAAATCTGAGTATATGATTTCTACAACCACTGACTGCTGGCTGATCGTTTTTTGTTAGCAAGTAAATCATTCAATTTTCTTCGTTTTTCGTTAGCATCATTTCTTCCATTAATCATCAGAATCTCAATGACAAAATTATTAATGACATCTAATAACTTTGAAAATGATGAACTGAAGGTTTTTTAGTTGACAATATTTTTCATGAATAATCCTTATCCAGATTGCCTTCAATAAGGTGATTTTTCTGAAAACACAGTCTTCTTGTAAAATAAGATGTAGAAATCAATCTAACTGAACACGTATGCAACACGAGAAGATACTAAGCTTGCTAGTGTTTAACTTTTCTCCAAAATATTGAGATTTCGAGCATGAAAAATATGTAAGTGGAGCATATTGACAACTGCATTAGTACATATTCAAAATGATGTAAAATTACAAGCTTAAAACTCTGAGAGGCTGATTCTTGAATTCAAAATGTTTGCACCATATGACCGATTTATTGCTGATGAATGGAGATGGTCACCTCAGAGTGTTTCAGTATGACTCAAAGGATATCAGCATTGTGTATAAACATGACATTATATTATTGCCCTTAAGTCTTTGTGTGAAACCTTTTTACCCTTTCGGTATACGAACAAAATACCTTGAAAAACGAAGAATTGTAATTATAAATACGGTAAACTGTCACCTCCGGTACACCACTTCGTTTCCACGCTCAAATCTTTTGAACAAAAGCTTCACTGTGATAAAACACTAATGTTAAACGCAATACCCATCGATTTCTCCCCTGAAATAACGCCTCAAGTTGAACACTGACAGAAAAAAGGCAAGTTATTGTTCATCAAACATCCAAACAGCAAATAAAGGCCATACGATGTGATTAGTTTTCCGAAATTGAGAATTCATAAGTTTATCATGTTATGCTTGACATTCCTCTCAAACATCATAGAACAAAGGATCGAGGAATTTTATATGAAGTGACAGAAATTGAATTTATCTCACTATTAGTAATTTTTATATTTTATTCTTTAGACAGAAGAAATGTATCTGTTACAATGGCAGGAATATGCAGCGCTTCCTTGTTTGTAAGTTCCGTCTTCTGTCATCTTGAAGATAAACAAAGTTATTATGATAACATTATATTTATGATCTATGTCAATATTTGATATGATCTCTTTCACAGTTGACACGACAGAGTGAACTTATACCTGTGCATAATAATACAGATGCAATAAACAAATCAACTCACATGCTAAATGCGACTATTCATCCGTGGTACCTTCTGCCCCACTAAGTCACATAAATAGTAAAGGCCAAGGACTCACCTGTGAATGTTAGTATAGAATTTTATCACGAAAATCACATCATATTTATACTTCATTACCTACATTGAAATTAGCCTATGGCAGTAGAATAAGACCGTTTCAACTGAAAGGCGATTCAGCTGATGTGCACGAAAAATGAATATTCAGATTATTTGGCTATTCGACCAAGGCTAGGATCACATGAACCATGTTGATCATTCCACCAGTCACTTCAGTGAGAAGCAAGGTTGCGAACAATATGAAGAATATATATTTTGTCACTGATTTAGATGTTTAATAAGTTCATATATCAGACACCCTGATATGCTGTTCGACACACGATCGTTTTGAAAATCCACTCAATGAAATAACGCTTCATCCTTCTCTTCTGCCTCTTGTTCAACTTGATATACCTTTATATTTCTGTTATGCGAATATGCATCTGTACAGCAGTCCCTTAGAAGCACAAAGGATATACTGCCAACCGGATCACAAACGGAAAAATCGATTACGAAAACTATAGCTGTTTCCTCAAGAATATATTCACGTGATATCACTAGTACACGAAATACATGTGAAATAAAACGAAAATGCCTCGCACTACTGACTAACAGAAAACTGACAAAGTCTGGGTTGGTAGCACCTTCCTAGAGATCAATTTATAAAACAACTAGTAATATCATGCAACCCAGTCTGCCAAACCTTATGTATCTGAGTTCATCACTGGATTAGTAATCAAGACTTTGTTTGCCCTATTCTACGAGGAATTTTATTCCTCAGATAATACCAATAACTTTTTACTTGGAGAGTTCATCTACCTCCAGGATAATCGAATGATGTGATCTACAAATTAAGATAACTCGATACAGCACGGTTGTGGCCTGAATGATAAGTAGTGCGTCGATCCTCTGCCGACGCATACCTGATATCTATGGTTGGCCTGCAAAAAAATACAGTGTGGAATCAAACTGCAAATCAAAAATAAATAAACAAAAAATAAATAGTATTGAAATACTGGTGACGATATGCTGCTCAGATGCATGCTCGTATTAAGGTCTCAACTTTCTGAGATGAATGGCTTATTTGTCAAGCCTTCATCGACTTTTGTAAACGACATCATCAGAGCTAATTTAAATGCGGAGCGAATTCATGAATTGTGCATGAATTATGGAAGTATCTCCATTCATGAACTCGACTGGGAAATGTTGGCTTCACACGTGTCCCTTCAATTCAGTTCTGTCGTAACAGCGGTCGTCATTTCACTAACCTAGAATTCCACATTTGATAAAAGACTTGTGTGTTTAATGATAAACTCAACTGCTTAAATTTGTCAGTCATATGACTTCTGGTATAAGTACGATGCTATGTGTAACTTATCAGAGTTAACCAGAGACGGTGAAAGCCAAAAGCATTTAGAGTGATTTTCCACATCTAAATTACGCATTATTTTATGTGGAGTAGACCATAAGGATTTCAGACTAATTGTGAACAAACAACTACCAAAATGAAGCATAGATGACAATTCAAAACAACAAAATCATCAAAAGTTAACAATTTAGCCAGTAAACTGATGGCCAAGGCTCGGTTTATTCATTCAGTGGTAAAGCGAGTACATCAGGAAAAATTTGTCAATTGCTTTGAATATCAGGAAAGTTATAATAATTTTGTGATTAACTGAAGAGATCAACTAGTATAAATACACATTGTTGGGAATTGATGACAAATTCTGCAAATAGGGAAGATCGGTACTCCTAAATCGTCACCCAGCAAACTATACTGTTTCGATGTATGTGATATTTATAGCATAATATTTTTATTTGCAACGAAATGTTAATAAAATGCTGAACCTTGCTGCATGCACCGTTATATCATGGTGCTTTTTAACATTGAATTGATCTCAAAAGGTCACCGTGCTCTATCATCTCCACCCATATATACATTGAAGCGTGGTACTCTGAGTCTATGTCTCAATGGTATAATGTTTGCCAAATAATCACAAGTGGTAGGTTTCAAGCCTGTGTACTTCAACACTTCGCTTAGCCGGAAAGTTGCATGATAAAGAGGGAAAACTTCGCGTCAAACTGGCAACTTGACTTCGTAATAGCAACACTGCTGCTGGAACTTCGAAGCTCGAAATTCTTCCGAAGTCAGTGTTGCATTCAGAAGGTATACGAATGAAGAAGGGGATGGTATAACCTTGTCATATTTCTCTAAAATCACTTTGTGTCTCTTCATTTGTATTTCAGAGTAATGGTCGTCATACTCAGCGTATTGTTCTTTAAACTCAGAAGAAACTTAGTGATTGCAATGATCCTGATGGCGCTCATTGTAAGTTTTCATGAGGATGAAAACTGAAATCTGATTTGATTTACTCGTCATCATCATCATTTCCTGTAGATTTCACAGTTCACTCTAATATCGAAAATTCTATTTTATTTGTTCACGTAAAGAAAATCGACTAGGGAATATGTCAAAGTAACACGGATGAGTAGAGATTCTTCATGTCACCCCAGTGCACCAGTAGCATATGTGAATTTTTATTTTCTTAATTTTTTTTCGATTTACAGCTTGATTCCACCTATGGAATTTTCAGCATGGATATCGGTAGCCCAAATGTTTTCTTTCAGGCCGACCACTGATATCAGTGTGTGTCGGCAGGCGATCGAACCTCGGCCCATGTGCATGGTCGGCGAGAAACCCAACCACTGTACCACCAACGCATTATTACAAAGTGAAGTTATTATGTGTTAAATGCAGAGTTAGAAAAAGTGTACGATTTAGATGAACCGACTCAGAGATATTTCACACTGAATGTATCATTGTGTGAAACATTTCCTAGAACTGTGAATGACGTTCCCACTCAGGACGAATTCCCTTATTCCTTATTTATCGACTTTATAAACATTATTTTATATCGCCAGGTCTTTATCTCTTTCCTCTGATCGTCATCATCTGAATTAAATTACTAATGTATTTTCATGGTTACTTAATGCTTCGGAAAGTTACATACTCTCCTTAATTTATTATAATTTCAGCTGACCCATTTGCACCATCTGATCGAAATAAGAGGAAGAAATTTTACTTTGTGATGATTAAAATGCATGTGATAAAATAAAGCTGGCACATTTTAGACCTGGAAACATATTGCTCGTCATAAAACAGTACTTTACAGATATAGTAGCTGAACCAATCAGTTCCATTGTAAAATCTTTGGTCGTACCAGTAGAAGAAAGAGGCTTTGAATGTCTGATGAAAGGTGATCACTTTCCAGGTTTCAGTTACTTCGTGTCATCATGTGCTAATAAGCGCAAACCTCAGACGCTGGTTTACTTGAATTTTGCCTCTATTCATCTAATATCAACTAAATGTAAAGCAAATTGGTCTGAGGTCTGCATACTTCATCGGTCATCTTTTGCATGCATTTAAAAAAATGAAAAAGACACAATTAGGGATTTTTCTCATTTTCTCCAGAATTTTAATTTCACATACATTTTATGATGGGACTTATTTTCTTCTGCTAATATAAACATTTTCCATTTGCTTTATGCATAGATTGCATTGTGGACCGTGAATATCTGTTTCACGTGTTGCGTGCAGTTCAAATTAGCCTGCAAACTATTGATTGGCTTCTGTGTTTTCGAAGATGTTGTAACAATGGATTTCTGCACCGTGGAAAGAAGGCTCAAAAGACAGGTGCTTAATACTGTCTTCGTTGTATCCATGATCTGTCTTATTATAGCCTCAACATTGTACTTTATAGATTGGAATTACGTAAGTGTATTAAAAATGTTGAATGTAATTTGAATTCCAACATTTATCTCTCTATTCGCCTGAGCTAAAAGTTAAGTTTCTAGCTCATCTACACTGCTAAAACTTAAGTCATCGAAACCGAACACCCTCAACTGTGTATGCAGTAGAAATATGTTTAATAGTTTCTGGTGTCTTTTCACTTGTTACACGTTATTATTTTAGTTGGATATGTTTAACCACACTTTATATCAAGCATTTCATTCAACCCATTTTCTTGTTTGTTGATGTTCATAATTGACCATAGTCACAAATACATTGTGTTGGTTGGAACTGCTGTTAACATTGGTAGTAGTATATCTGTCTCCACGCTAGTATCTGAATTCTTCAGTAGTATAAGAAGATACGTTTTTGGCACAAAAATACAAAACATCGTTTAGATAGATTTGACAAACACCGTATTTATACTTTGATGTATAAATACAAATAAAGCACTGATTGGGGATAAATCCTTGAGTTCTCTAAATCGCTTGGTTTATTTCGCCGCATGTTCTTGTGGAAATTTCCCGTGAATTAAGTGTGTCACCATCCTTTAGATTGTGTAGTGGGCTGTAACCACTTTTTGTTCAGCAACATTAATGAATTGAAGTGGTCTCATAATTCTGGTGAACAAGAATTCGGAAATGTTTGAATATAAAATGACATTTCACTAGTCCTTACTACATCGTTGTCCTTCCACAAAATCATGTCATTTCTCTTACTATCGCCACAAAAATATCCTTCTTGTAGTCCCTGTACATAAACTTTTGTTAAGCTACAGTGATTTTAGTCTGCTCTTAATTTTGTCCGTATATAATGAAAACTTAGAATAAGCACGTAAAAGCTCATGACTTATTATCATGAATTTCTTATATTCTAACGTGATCAGTATGATTGCAATTATCGTTACATATTTCAGGAAATTATGTTTGCATTGGCGGGTGGCTTCTGGAACACTGCTGTTTGTATGGTAAGTTTCAATTGATTCATCTCTGATTAATGTTGGAAAATAAGTGTCAATTGTGTTAGGATCTTACTCTTCACTCTGTGTTATAGTAGACGCACTATTCAAAAATGCCGAAATCATATTTCTCATTTTGAGCACATCTTCCATTCTACTGAATAAATCATATGTCAAGAAACCTAACCACAAGTTCCTGTTATCTCCGAACACGCTCAAACCGACAATTTCTGAGTAGGATATTGACCTTAATTTCAAAGCAGAAGGACCTAAGAGGAATTTATATTCTTCGGAAGTAAAAGTCAATACTCTGTAGAATGTCTTTAAACCAATGTTTTACAAGGAGTGTATTGTACTTTATTCGTATCCTTTCGTCTTCTTTCAACTTGTACACAATTCACTTTTTCACGCCTTCGAGTTGACAGCCAATGGCGACCAAGTCAATGAATAAACGTTCCATGGTAACATTCGTTTACATCATATGATTGAATATTAGCTAAGCAGCTTGTTAGTGAAGCGACAGAAAAGAAACTAAATTCTAAGCGTCCGAGCTCCAATGTCGTTTTTTCCTTGTTTTTCTTCTAGGTAGCGGTGATTTTCGCGAATGGCCTAAAATGAATCTATAATTAGATGGCTGTATCACGACAAATTTTCTGACGATAATTATGTTCAGATAAACATGTAGTTGGTTGATTGTTTGACAGTTTACATTAAACATTTGCAATAATCGACAGTAATTTCACAGTTAAACTCTTAATTCTATTTTGATGTCACAAGTTCCACGGAAAAATAAATCTTTTACGAATTCGTAATTGAATGAATAATGAGGTCTTACAGATGAATCTACATTGACTTTATTGATTTTAACCTTACGGTAAAATAGTTTCTCTGAATTATAAATCTATACACCTCACCATTCAACACAAGGCGCTGACCTAGATTATTTAGGTCGATTGATTAAGCTGAAGGTACACTGTAAATCATCCAGGCTATCTGTGTGAGCTTTTGAATTACTGCTTGTTTGCTCGACCATGATTCCTAGTTGACTCAGTGGACATGAATGCTCTGAAGTCTTTCTTCCTGAAATATGTTTTGCACAACTGGACAAGTGGATTTTTCTTCGGGTTCGGTTTTCTAGTCATTGTTTCTTCAAACAAGGAAGACAAATAATTGCCTTAATTTCAATCAGTATCTTACTCATTTACCATAATCCTATAAAGTGAAATCCATGAATAGAATTGATATCGTTTTTAAGGTTTGTCAGTCTTCTACGAATAGTTTGAGAGATTTGGAAACTAACGTGTATGATTTGACTAACAATGGTTTCTTAAGATATGTCATCCTTAAATGGCCTTTAAGAGTAAACTCATAGTCAGTTTGAAAATAACGATCCAATAGCGCAACAGAATATTAGATATTGATTTTATGGGATTGCTATGGTAGGAAGACGTTAATATTTCACAGGTACACGTTTGGTAGCTGAATAAATCACAATTTGTAGATAACCTTTCCATATTAAAATCGTCCAACGGTTGAGAAAGATTTATGTAAATCATTTCGATAATGTTGCCGATAAAGATGAAACGTAAAACAATGAATAATTCTCTAGCATGAAATTTCCTACTGTAATTACATCTACAGAACTTTAAAAGTTACTTAACATAGTGCAGAAACACATGTATTGGTTATTAATCTACTCCTAACTCCTGGTCAACGGTATTTGAGTACTGGAGGAAAGTAGACGTCTACCGCTTCGTTTTCTCTGTTTAACAGTTTATCCAAAGATTTAACATGTCTAATTCATACTGGACCCTTATGATAACAAAGAATGAACAAATAACGTAATGCAAACTTCCATCGCAGATGATAAGACACGTCTGAAATCATCTACACAACTTATGTATTTTATTCACAGGCAAACGAAAGGCACATCAAGAAAAAATAAAATTGATCTATTTTGACTATTGACTCATTCAACTACATCCTTAACCTTTTGCGAAAGGAATACACTTGCTGCAACAATACCTATTAGACCCATATCTGTCAGCATAAGATTAAATAATTTGGCTGAACAAATTAAATCAGTAGTTTACTTCAATGAAATAATTAATTGGTTAGTCGACTGACCTACATTGTTGTGCCTAACCAGCCAGAGGTTGTGAAACTTAATTTTTTATGTGGACCTACCTGTTGATTTACACTAGTTTGGACACCAGGGATAATATGTTAAGCTTTAATATTTTTAGTCGTGATGCGGCTGTTAAGTGGCAAGATCACTGACCTCAAAGCGGGAGGTCCACTTGAATAGAAAATGTCTTCTTCAACCGCATTAGCATTCACACAAATATACGAATAAACAGGTCTCTAGGACTTTATGTATATTAAATTTATCTCGACCAGGAATGGAACAAAATCACTGCAGGTATAATATGTTAATCAAATCAAATATCAGCTAATCTTGTCAGACTCACAAATACTTAGTGATTTGTGTACCCCACTAATTATTCAGCGATGTAATAATAACACTTAGTATCGCTAAATTAGGAAATTTGAACAGTCCAACCAGAAGCAAATCACATGTCTACCGAAATGAAATCTGAGTGTAAAAGTGACGAGCAGCTTTAATCCCATGGAGTTAAAGCTACAATCGTCACGTCTGATCGGCACGGATGTTCCGCAGTTTTGCATTCAGACGACGTATTTTAAGTGGCTGGCGCATATTTTTGACTTATATGTGGACTTTTAGCTGCCGACTGCTGAAAATATCTACATTTAATTGAGACTTTGTTGTGATGATTGAACTACTGGTGAAATGGCATGGCAATTCACTGATACATGCAGTCATAGCACAATTGTTTGTTTCTTTTTATGATATGTCATAATGCAAATTTAATCCATCAGATTGACATACCAACAAGAGTACTCGATTATGAAATAAATATTTCTAAGTGTAAAATAACTGATGTCTGAGTTCACTCATAAACTTGTTGTTGAAGTTTGATGCTATACCCAGCCATTGTCTCAAAGTTTTGATTTCGTGAAAATTTTTAAGCACCTTTGAGCCTAACTAACATGTGTTTGCAGTTGATTCGATGAACAAAGCTTCTATTTTCAATTTCTTTCTCCACCCTGTTTCAATCGATTTCAAAACTTTCATTTTATCCCATCCTTTTGTATGGTTGTGTGTAACTGCATGTAGTAAGTGCTATAGCTGAACTATTCTTTGTATTTCATATCTTATTTGCCTTAAATAATCCGGATTTCACTAGGTTTTTATGCTCAGCTATTCTGACTGCCCCTGTTCTACTAATCTGGCCTATGTATTTGATCTGACAATCATCGCAGGGTTTTAAATAAACTAAATTGTCTTATTTTAAAGGCTCCACAGGATCCTTTAACCGACAAAGCGTGTTTCTAATTGAGTTTGTGTGTTTGAATGCCGGCCACTTTTATTCCTGGCTTGTTTAGAATTCTGCGTAAGGCTTCCGAGGTTCCTTCCTTGTATGGAATTACTACTAATGATTTAAATTCCTTATTGTTGGTGTTGTCTTGAGCATGTTTGGCATGCATGTCGTCATTATTATAATTATTATTACTATCATCATCATTATCACTACTATCATTATTTATTTTATTTTTACCTTTCCCTACTGACTAATTTATCAGGGTAATGATAAAGTTTCAAAGCTTCTCTTCTATGTATCACTTCCTGTCTTAGATTTGTCTTGGTACTACTTAGTTTTTGTGCTATATTGCTTAAACATTACACCAATCGTATTTTCACCGACATACGATGGGATGATTGGAAGTGTAAATATCTGTTTGAATGTGTGGCTTTTCTGTAAAAACACTGGTGCTTCACTTCCCATATTCTTTTCTTTTTACGCTACAATTTAACATTTAGAGTTCTCCTTCCTGACTTTCCAATTCATAAGTAAATTGAATAGAGTTGAACTTTGATTTGATAAGTTCAAAAAATATATTTATGCCATGTGTTCTAAGTACAGTGAATGTGTCATCTTTATACCTCCACCATACTTTTCGGGTGGGGCTGATGCCACAATGTGAAGAAAGAGATTGAAAATAGAAACTTTGTTCACAAAATCAACTCCAAACACATGTTAGTGGAATGACTTAACATTTGACCTAGACATCCGGAAAATTTTACAACCACTACGTCAAATAGAAGAGAACAAATAAGACTATAGAACTCTTGTTTCGAAGTCGTGAGATTATAATCGATATGAATATGGACAATAGGTTTTGTTCGAAACTTCATCATCCAGTAAAATAAACTGCTTCAAAATGTGTGGTATGTCTAACAGACTAAGTAATATTAAACTTCCAAGTGTTTAATTCACGCATGAATAGGACTTAAACAATAAATTTTATAAAGCTGTCATGCTCTAAATGTTTTGCTGAAAATAATAATTTTTCGGCGATTGATGAATGAAAGTTAGAGCATTGTCAACACATAATATATGTAAGAACAGCTGAAAAAAGTCGGAACTGCAGAATTCGAAAAAGCGAACATTCCAGATCCATATTATTCCGCATTATTTCCAATGTTCCGTAAACTATACTTGATGTGAATTTTAAAAACATCCATTCAATTCATGTGTTGATAGAAATCGATCAATTCCATGTTGTGACAAAAACTATTCATTTAGTCTTCAAGTGTTGGTTTGAAGGGATTTGATTGGTTTCAGGATTTCATCATGAGCTGACATTAGTTAGAGAACCATTGGAAAACCTGGGAATACTGGACAGATGTTTCTTCCTAGTTTGGCACTCTTCAGCAGTACGCACCCACCGGGGTTCCAACTCAGGACCATCTGGTTACAAGGCGAGCATGGGAGCCACTGGGACCCGATCCAATGGTCTTTGAATTCTAACTTCTGCCAATTCACCACATACCGCGACCGCTAGTCAATGTCTTCGGCGAGTATTTGTCCTCACACCTGACCCACTGCACCCTACTGGTTACGACATCCCAATGGAACCCATGTTACTACCTAATTGAATAGGTATTTATCTCTCATAATTGAATTATATTTGAAAACTTACTTCTTCAATATGAAAAACGTGTTGTAAAGTGGCCATGAGTATTCCATTTCCAGCGAAAGCACATCGTATACTGAAGATAATCACAGTATACTACATCTTGACAGTTCTCAACAGCAGCATCAAAAATGTCACAATCTCACTGACCACTACTGTAAAGGGAGAGATATAAGAGAGCAAAACACCTGAAGATACAGAAACGCACCCGAGAAAGCAACAGAGATCAGTAGATACTGAAAACAGATGAAGAATTGTGTCAGTAAATCATATTTACACGTCTGTATTAAAATATATCAGTTCAGTGGTGAGTCATATGCAACAGAATCGATCATCTGTCGAAACTAATATTATTTAACTCAATCTAATGATACTGACAATATTTAACAAAAAGCTTCCATTACTGACAATACTTGACAGTTAGTATGCGGCACAACATCCTCAGTATGTATTTTAAATTGTATTCCTAGATGTAAGTTACAATACATGTTGTCAATAAGTTACAAATTCTTTAAATCAATTAACTCCCAAAACGTCGAATAAAAGAAAAGCTGTCCGACATCCTCACTGATATCATGAATGTCATCCTAGAATATTTGAAAACACAGTAGGTCAGAAATCTCGTATTTCAAGAACAACACAATTTTACCCAATGGAGATACTGCCTTATTCTTTGTGGTATCTAATCCCATATGAACTGTTTCTTTTCATCTCATCTCAAAAAGTTTCGAAGAGAAAAAGAAAAGCTGCACAAGAAAAAGAATAAATCTGGTCCTAGGAATATAAGCATCCAAACTAAATCTGAAATCAAGAGACTAAACAATATTTGTAAAACTCCAGAAAACATATGGAAGCTTTTTAGAGAAATTACAGGTTGTCGTAAGCATAGTAATTGTGCCTCTTCTATTGATGTAAATACTATCGATTGATCTTTCATCCGCCCTCCAAAATTTCCTTTTTGCCTTCAATTTAACTAATAACACGACCAGATGACCTGACTGTTTCGCTTCCTGTTAAGTCTCAGTTAGACAGCTTAAAATTAAATAGCTTCCTGTCAGACATCAGTCAGTGGTCTAAAACAAATGGCCTTATGCTGAATCCCTCAAAATGCCAGACTACTGACTTCTCCTTTAGGCATAAACGAGATCTACAAGCACTAGTAAGCACTCATGAAGATTGTAGCATTGAGGGGACTACATATGAAACTGTCTTTTGCAAAATAACTCGCATTAGTTCTTTAATCCGACCTTACTTGGTCATCTCATATCCAAACGGTTTCTAAGAAAGTGTTTCGTCTAACCTACTACATTAAAAAACTCAGACTAACTGGAATCACTTAACCTCTGCTTACACAATTTGTCAACTCTCGTATCTTACCTATTCTACTTTACTGTTCCCTGTTAGTCTTTCCTGGGTTACTGAAAAAGAACTATACCATCCTGAGAAGGATGTTGAAGGTAGTTAGTAGAACTAGCGGTGTAAAACTCAGTCAGCTCGTTACTAAATTGCTGGATAAGCATCAGAATACATGCGAAAAATGGTCTAAAACCATACTCTCTCATCCCCAACACCCGCTCTATTCCCAACCCTCTCCTTGCATCTCATCAGGTGGAACCAGAAATCAGTACAAAATAATATATGCTCGTACAACCAAGTATAGGAACTCAACGATACCATATTTGGCCAGCCCGTGTTCTAAGTGACAGAGACAATGTTAGGCGTGAAACCTATGACTTGCTTTGTTGTTATTAACATAATTTTGGCTTTTTTATTTCTCCCTTATACTCTCTTATTTGTACTCTACAGTGAACAACCTTCTTAAGCATACTTAGCTACCTAAATTTATTATCATTGGCTTACTCTCTTATTCTTTATTCTATTCCTTCTTTTAGGTATCTACTGGGTCCGACTATATTATCACTATGAGTATTACAAAATTTTCCTGTCATTAACCATCATGTAATATAAGTTTTGTGATTGTTTTTTGTTCGGAAATATTAAAACTGACAATCTTGGTTGTGAACGCCGTTACCATCATCCTTAAATTTTTGTATTATGCATGATTATTCACACTACCACAACAAACACCGCATTAGTGCTGACAATAAAAAAAACAACCGAAAATGTTTATTTTATGATTGTTTAGTGTAGCTAAATAAAATTAACTGATCATCTTGGCTATAAACATTCTTAAGAACATATCATAAATTCCTGTATGATAATAGCTGTTACTGTTCACCACGCATACACATATCATAGCTTCCACTACCAAATACTGAAATTTTTTTTTCATTATTGGTGATTATATTCCATTCTACTTGTTATTTTTTTTGCATTTTTTTGTTATTTTTGTGTTTCCTTTTGGTTTTTGCTGTTGCTTTCTTATATAAATATTCAAATTCATGAGAACACCTAAGAATTACATTCTGAAGAAATTGTTTTACACAAATAAAAGTGGAAATTCTAGTGCGGAATCAGAAATGTATCTGAATTACTTGAAAATATGACTCCATGCAATATATAACTAATGCCTCTCTACAAAAACGTGAATAACACTGAAATTCGCACAAGATGAATTGGATGAACCATGTGATATCAGCGTTATTTGTGGGAGCTGGCGAAGATCACAGCCACCTGAAATAAAACCAAAATACCAAATAACATGATTATATAGAGCTCCGATTACATTAATGTCAGCTTATTGATTCGCCGAATGGATAACATTTCCTCATCTAAACACGTGAATAAAATCAGCAGTGACATCTAAATGAAATCTGATTGGAAAGAATGTGCAAACTTCACCCATATTATGAAGTCCCTTATATGCTCTTTATGTATTCAAATGAATGTTCAGCTCAAATCTTACATTAAATAATTCCTTTTCATAAAAGTTGCAAAAAATGTGTAAACTCACCAGATCTAGAGCAGTATTCCAAAGGAAAGCGCCAAATGCAATCTAAAGGTGCTCAAATGTATCCGGGTGAATTGTATTCCGTATTTCCAGCAGGAGTTAAAGAAAATAAAAGGAAGTTAATAAATGTCAGTAATGGAGCGATGAAATTAAATGTGGTCAAATCGAACGCAACTACGGAATGTTTATTTACAGGAATTGATTATCTTCATTCACTTTCAAATATGCAGTGTAAAAAAGCAAGTACTGCAATGCTCCTTCCAATTGAATTTTCAGCCTCACATTTCTCTCAATCATGCAATAGAGTGTTTTCACATCATTAGAGAAATTCTTATCAATAAAATGAAATACCGTTTCGCAGATAGGTGAACACAGGTGAACCACAAGCTAAGCAGACTGTTGAACTAAGTCCCTCTATGTAACCCTATTTGAAAACGGCATGCTGGAAATGGGCCTGGGTGTGACACCGTATAGGTTGTGTGAGGATTAGGTGACAGCCCATACACAATCGTGTAGCCAACTAGAGGCCAAAATATAGACGACAAGTTAAAACCCCTGATTCCACATAGTACCTAAGGAAATTATGTTTTGTGTTATGAGAAGAATTTTTTTTATTTAGGAAGTTCACACAGGTCACATGTTACATCATTCTTTCAGGTACTCTATTAGCAAAAGGCGGTCTAGTAATTCAGAAATTGAAACACTGAGCGAGAATCTAAAAATGGTGATATATCAATTCTCATCTGACTAGTCCCTACTACACCACTCAAATCCAATAAAACAATGTCAACGGTATCCCTTTTTCCTCCGAGCATTCTTTAATTCCATTCTGGACATACGCTTCCGTTTAGCTTAAATGATTCGAGACTGCAAGAAATTCGGTCGGCTAATTTATCGACTTAAAGTGTGCATAATATAAACTGACAGTTCATTCTTGCTTATATATGTTAATATGAACAATAAATTTCAATTATCCCAAAATATTTCAGAAACGTTTCGATATGAAGGCGGGTGGCCTCTGGAGCATTGTTGTATGTCTGATAAGTTGGATGGATTTATCTTTTCTGTTTTTGTGAAAACTCATATTAACTATGGCTTAATCTTTCTCCTCGATAAACCAGTGATTTCGTGATTTCCACATTCTTCACTGTACAACTTAGAATACTACAAAAATATTTCAAATTGAGCGCATCCTGAATTTAACTGAATAGCTTATATACTTGAATATAGATAAGACAGCAGGTTTACTAACTGATCCTAAAGTAATTGGAACTCCAATCACTTCCATCCCCATGTTAATCTGTTTCTTGTAGGTAGCAATGATTTTCGTGAACGCAGTGAAATGAGATTCATATTACTTGTCTCTGCCAATAATTATCTTCTGAATTCCACTGTATCCGTCTCCTGATAATGCAATCCGAATTCATTTTCTTTGTGTTTTTAATGGTATCCTTCTTGAACAAGGTGAAGTACTGAAAATACAGATTCTTCGAAGAGACATTTAGTAAGCAAGATGTCATATGAGTACTACAGCAGTGTGAGGTAAATATGGAGTTGTAATTGCGACAAAACGATTCAATGGAGTAAAGTAATTTCCCGAATGTCCAGAATAAATTTGACATGCAGAAACTGAACAAGTACCAGAAATTATGAGGGAAATGTGTAACATTAGGCTAGTTAGTGTTTACTCTGTCACATGTCCCAAAACAACACTTAGAGACTTCAAACAGCAACACCTAACTCATCCTTGTCTCCTGATCAACCCAGTGCGATCTTAGACAACATTCCTCAATAGATAATGCAGCAGATTAGCATGCATAATACGTGTCATTTTCATTTCTCTCTTCAGTGAATCTATCATCAGTCCGACAATGGAACGTATATGGTTTTTTATAATAAATTCTATTCGATGAAAGAGTTGAATCAAAATTATGAATACATGAAATAATAATAGTTCGAAACACCAGTAGAATATTTGTGAATAAATCGAAACTAATTGTCCAGTGGCAAAACAATTAATGTCATATAAATTTGAACACACCCTTCTTGGAGCCCTATCACTATCTAGATCTTTCCAACATCTCTTTATCTCATGAATTATTCTATATATGAAATCAATTATCTCTTCTCTGAATATTGAGTTTCTAATACCTATGTACATGAAGTTACTGCATCGGGTTTTTGAAATGAATACTGATTCTGATGTGCGCCTTCCCCCTCAATCCATCTTCAAACTGCGTCTGCTGCATATTAGGCATGTGACAAAATCTGCGAATCCAATTACAGCTTACTCTCATGGATTTCCATCGTTAACTTGTGCAATATACCACTGAAAAAGGCTTGAAAAAATTCAAAATGGTAAATGTGTATTTACGAGAAATAACTTATTGAAGCAGAGTCGAAAATACTAATACTAATGCATCTGAACACACCACCTGAGGTTCATGAAAGGACGCATATACTACTGAAAATAATATGATCACTTCCAACCATAAACAGAAAGCTTCAAATGTCACTGCGCATAGAACATTTTTAAACATGGTGCAATATCGTAGTCTACTCACAGTCAAGAAAATGGCCTACAGCGTAAGGAGATTAGGCAGCATCAAATGAATGAATTGTTCAAGTTAAGATGATAATCGCTGCATCACACATATTCCTTCTGCATAGGTGTGTTGTGTCCATAATTCGCTGATACACATGCATGATGACAGTGAAATGTTCATGGATTTTTACCGAAAGCATTTTCATCAGTGTTTAGCCTCATTCGCAGATGATTTGACATCATCATATGTATATTTACTACCACTATTGAGCATATGTCCGACTAATTGTCATGAAAGAAATACGTTCTCTACCTAAAAGACTGAGAGTTTTGTAGTTTCAGGGCTCCAATAATCCGCATTTCACTTTAATATTCCATGTAACCGAAAGGCAACTGTACCTGCATACGCGACAGTCAAGAACCTGTTGCTACGCAAATATAGGAATGAAGGTGAATATACCACAAGCTAAGCAGACTGTTGAACTAAGTCCCTCTATGTAACCCTATTTGAAAACGGCATGCTGGAAATGGGCCTGGGTGTGACACCGTATAGGTTGTGTGAGGATTAGGTGACAGCCCATACACAATCGTGTAGCCAGCTAGAGGCCAAAATATAGACGACAAGTTAAAACCCCTGATTCCACATAGTACCTAAGGAAATTATGTTTTGTGTTATGAGAAGAATTTTTTTTATTTAGGAAGTTCACACAGGTCACATGTTACATCATTCTTTCAGGTACTCTATTAGCAAAAGGCGGTCTAGTAATTCAGAAATTGAAACACTGAGCGAGAATCTAAAAATGGTGATATATCAATTCTCATCTGACTAGTCCCTACTACACCACTCAAATCCAATAAAACAATGTCAACGGTATCCCTTTTTCCTCCGAGCATTCTTTAATTCCATTCTGGACATACGCTTCCGTTTAGCTTAAATGATTCGAGACTGCAAGAAATTCGGTCGGCTAATTTATCGACTTAAAGTGTGCATAATATAAACTGACAGTTCATTCTTGCTTATATATGTTAATATGAACAATAAATTTCAATTATCCCAAAATATTTCAGAAACGTTTCGATATGAAGGCGGGTGGCCTCTGGAGCATTGTTGTATGTCTGATAAGTTGGATGGATTTATCTTTTCTGTTTTTGTGAAAACTCATATTAACTATGGCTTAATCTTTCTCCTCGATAAACCAGTGATTTAGTGATTTCCACATTCTTCACTGTACAACTTAAAATACTACAAAAATATTTCAAATTGAGCGCATCCTGAATTTAACTGAATAACTTATGTACCTGAATATAGATAAGACAGAAGGTTTACTAACTGATCCTAAAGTAATTGGAACTTTAATCAGTTCCATCCACATGCTGTTCTGTTTTTTGTAGGTAGCAATGATTTTCGTGAACGCAGTGAAATGAGATTCATAGCAACTGTCTCTGCCATGACTTATCTTCCGAATCCCACTGTATCGCGTGTATTCTGCGGACAGTTACGTTCAAACAGTCACGCTGTTAGTTGATTGTACGAGAATGTTCATTTCACATTTTAAATTACCAACACCATTTCCGTATTAAATCTTCCAATTGGATTTACAATACACATGTTTCTTAGAAAAATAAACCATTTAATAATTTCAAGTGGGATTACTATCTGTCCACTTGTATCATTCATCCCCTGGAATGAAGTGCCTGTAAAAAATTTATATCATTTAAACGTTTGTCAGCCGCGCTGAAGTGGTTTTGAATATTTCAAAAATATTTTCACGAATTCTTATGTCAAATCATTTAGAAAATTCAGTTCATTTATTTGTCTGGTGTTTCCCCTGGGATTCATGACTGCAAAATTGAAATCAGCATACAGATAGAACATTAGATACTGACTGGTCAAGTGACCCATGGATGGAAATAATATATATGTATATGTCAACTAGATAAATTGCACGTTAGGAATGGCTACTCAATAATAAGCTATTGATGAGGTAAATGATATACTACAGTTAATTCAGTCTTATGATCGAAAGGTACGACACCTAAATCAGTAAATAATTACGAAGCAGAAAGTTTCCCAATCAATCTCCCTTAAAGAAGTCTAAATAAGTACAGAAGCTACTTGACAAGGTTGAGACACTTGTATTTGTTGAAGCTTCACTTCCGACCAATAGTAAGTGATAATCGAGTGGCGTAGGAAAGTGGATGGTTTCCTCCTTGGAACATCTGAATGCTCCCTCTGCCCAACATGGCAGCAGCGTATTTCGTCTGCAGTATTCAGCTGTATATCAGAATGTGATGCATTTCTGATTAATGGTGGAGCTCACTATTATTCAACGATGAAGAACTCACCTAACATAAAAGCAAACATCTACCTCATACAACAAAACATCTTCGAACTGCGAATTGTATCCACAAGCAAACAGAAAACACAGAGAATAGGACACTAGACTGAAACCTAATAATTCAAACATTATTTCTGTCCATTTGACTAATTCGCATTCATCGCAAAACGAAATTTTTTGGCTGCAACACTTCCTGTTAGTTTGTTGAATCACACTCACACCTTGTTATGCTGCTAAATATTATATTAATTATTATTATATTGTTACTTTCAGAACTGATTAACGATTTAGGTATTTTGCCTAATATTTGGCAATGTAATGAAGTAACTGTGAGGATTGCTATTGCCATGATGAATAGTTTGATCAGCTCAACTGAAAAATTAACCGCAAAGTAGGAAAAAATAATTCTGCTAAACCAGCATGAGAAATAGTTCTGAGCCCCATTGTCCGACATGCTCCTAGTGTACCTACCAAATTTACCTGCAAACGAATAGTGATAGTGTTGTCTAGAACCTGTTTATTTTGAGACGCGTCTGAGAGTGTGCTCATTAGGCCTAGTGAAAGGTCTATTTTAAGGTTTGTTGTGAAGGTGTGAGGCTGCTTCTTCTGAATAGCTTTTCATATACTTTCAACACTTTTCGTGTAGTATTGCGGCGCGTTTTCATGCATTGGATATACAAAAGTCAGTTTATTGTCTATTCAAGTTCAAAAATTGGCGACAATTTTGCTAGGGGACCATGTGAATAAACGGCACTCTTTTGATTTCAAATCTCCAGTAATCATTAACAACGAATTGGGAAAGAAGGTGTCTGGAAATGAGGTGAATCAATGAGTAAATCCGGATAGCTCTAAGGGATAACAACACAGTCTTCCAGGTGTCGCTCATCGTGAGACAACCATGCTTTAAAAATAGAACTTATGAAACCAGCGCAAGTACTACACACTTCTGGAAGACTTTCAAGAATTCTAAACACCTTCCATGTTCTAAAGAAATGATACATTGACATCGATTAGTAACAGTGTAATGTTTCAAAAAAACATCTATGAATGTCTTATGGGAATATATCCGCTTTTTAATAAAGTACTTGCATTAATCCTCTGAAATGAAAGTTACTTCTTACATGCCTCTTTACTCGTCTACATCCTCTACCAGAATGTTTAACATATTTTCCATGTTACGACTCAACAGATTCACTAGGTGTTTACTACTAAGGCTAAGGAAAATCAGCAGCCTAAACTTTCCCGTATGAGGTGACTGAACAAAACCGTGAAGATTTTCCAAATTATAAATATTTACTTATCACAGATCACATACTACAATCGAAGTGAAAACATTAGAGCATTTGAACATGCTTCCTCAGACTTTTCAAAAGGAGCATATACTGCGGTGAACATTATGAGCGTTTCCAACCACAAAAGGAAAGCTCGGAATATTATTGTACAGTAAACATCTTTGTAGGTGATGCAAAATCTTAGTCTATTCATCGTCAGGAAGATAGCCTGCAGTGACAGAAAATAAAATAATATCGAATCAATTATAAATCTAAGTAGAGACAGTAATTCTATTGCTACACAACTGTTTCATTCATGAGTATTTTACTAGTTGAGCTAGGTGATAGACATACGCAATGTAGAATAAAATTGTAACTTATCTTTCTGAGAGTGGTTTCAGCATCCGATCTGATTCAAAAATGACTGTATATCATTCACCAAAATATTCCACTTGATTCAACGAATGATACACTATGCATATACGTGTAAAATTCAGGCGCTGTGGTAGTAAGTAATTCCATATTAGTTTGTTTATTGGATGTACATACAGTGAAACAGTATTATTTGCTGGATGTCGTTCCGAACAAAATTTATTGTTTATTGAACTGGATTTTTGATTTTCCCCTCTATTGATTGGACCGAAGTGCTCGGTCTCAGGTTGACATGTCGGCTTCTTGTGCAGATGCTTCGACGATGTCTAGGCATTTAGTTATTATTTAATTGGTGGATGGTGACTAGCGGTGGAATCCAGGATGCGCATTTCGTCCTATTTGGGACTCGTCAGCTGGATGTACCTGCATTTCTCAATGAGTGATGATGTTCCCACCGAGCCTCGAACCCAGTACACTGCTAGTCACCATCCACCAATCAAAATTTATTGTTCATGATAATGCCAATTGTAATCACGCGTTTTTGAAAATTGAGTTTTGTAGTTTTCTTTGTTTTCTCCTATTTGTCGTAGGGGTAGTAGAATTTTCCAGATATCTGGGACAGGTGTTGAACCATTCCTATTACATATATATTTGCAGTTGATTCGATAAACAAAGCTTCTGTTATCATTCTCTCCCTCCACCTTGTGACATTAGGTTCTAAAACTGTTATCCTATCGCACCATATTGTATGGCTGTGTGTAACTGCATGCATTGAGTGGTATAGCTGAACTATTCTCTAGATTTCTTATCATATTCGGGTCAACCAATCTAGAATTGGCTAGGTTATTATATGTTCGGCTAGTCTGACTCACTGCATCTGTTCTACTAGTCTGACCTATGTATTTGACCTGACAATCATTGCAGTCAAGGTATTAGATAAACTAAATTGTTTTGTTTTAAAGGCTCCACAGGATCCTCTAACAGACAAAGCTTGTGTATAATTGGGTCTGTGGGTTTGAATCCCAGCCACTTTTTTTCCTGCCTTGTTAAGATTTGTAAGTAAGGTTTCCAAGGTTTCTTCCTTGTATGGAATTACTACTGATGATTTAGATTCCTTAGTGCTGGTGTCGTAGAAGTGATGATTATGTTAATAATAATAATGAAGACAAAGAAAACTACAAAATCCAAGTTTCAAAGTCATGTGATTACAGCTGATATGATTATGAACAATAAATTTTGTTCGAAACGTCATCCAGCAAATAATATTGTTTCACTGTGTGATACATCTATTAAACAAACTATATGGATCCATTAATCAAACTATGGAGTGTATTCTTCTCCCGCTTTAAAAAATGTTCAGATACAGGCTTCTGTCTGGTAAACAGACAGGGATTGAAATAGCTGTAACTATGATAACGATCTGCACGTTTCTTTAAATTTGAATGGTGAAATATTATTTTGTGTGCGTAAATACTGGTGAGTAAGTAGATGTGACGAAAATGTTTTTTTTTGTTTTAACTATAAGCAGAACTGTCATGATAAAATGATAAATTGAATAATACTGTGGAATATTCAGAGCACATGAACGAAGTGAATTCTATTCGGTTGTCTTTGCTGAAGACAAAACGGATAAATGCGTGTAATTTCTACCACTGAGCTCACTGTATTCACACTTAAGTTTATCATGATTATAAGAAAATAAAACTTACTAATACCATAGCGAGAATGAAGCTAACGCCAACTGAAATCTTTTGTGCAATCTGAAAACGCGAAAGTAAAATGGGATAATTTGTCAAAGCGAATCAAAGTTTCACGTATTCAGATATCCACATTGAAATGAGATTACTGAAATGTTTTGATGAATCAACTTTGCATACAGTGACTTGGGTTTTATCGAAAGCTGCTAACTTGAAGTGGTGGTCGGTCCGGCATTTCAGAATGACCCAAATAGTGATACTGATTTGAAATAGTGTTTTATGAACGTCTGAATGAATCTTTTCGCTACATTGAAATCAAATTGAAAAACTCAACAGCCGACTCTAGCCAGTATTACGATCTCCAAAAAAACACACAGCTCTGAAAATAAACTCAGTATGATCCGTGTGCAATTAAACTCAAGCAGTTGTCTTCAGGTCCATTTGGGTCACTCAGGACTAATATTCTTCCACTTCAGGTTTTCAAAGCGAAGTCCACTTTGATAGTGTCGGTGGATCGAGAGAACTAACCATCTACAAATTTGCGAAAGCTGATAAATCATAAGTTTTGCTCACTTATATCTTTATCGCCCTCATCATCATCCTACCCTGAACACTATTACACAGACAATTCCTCTTATCGTCTCTTAACACTGTGACCACGAATAGCAATCTTACAATAATATGTCTCAGTTGTGTATTAGTGACCTTCGAAATACGTGACATCCAATTAAAAAAAACCTTTCATATTCATTCATTCTCAATAAAACGAATATCTCACTTTGAAATGAAAACGTAATAAATCAAGTTCAGATTTTCAAAAGTATGGAACAATCGAACGATACCTGTTTAGTACTACCTGATACGTATTCAATAATGTACGAAATTAGTCCAGCAAGCGTGGAGCCAAATAAAGCTGAAAAAAGTGCAATGCTGAACTGGAAATTAGTATCCCTCATGTACAGAGCCATAAAGAGCGCAACTGCAGTCAACAGGAGCGTCGCGCCACCTGCTGCCAAAGCTGCTAGCCAGTCAACAGTTTTGAACACAGTGGCAAAACCCATCGAACATAGCACGAACTGAAATGAAAGAAAGTATCACTTAACACATTACAGTAAAGTACATATGAATAGGAGGAGGACTTGTTCATTGGGGGAAATATATTACGAAATAGTACTATTTTGCTGAAGTATTAGTAAAGTGGCCTCGTTCACGTCGTTGACATATCGTTGTCACTCCCAGAGATTCACTAGTACTGATACGACCAGTATATCACCACACAAAATGATACCATGTTCTGGATCTTAAACCGCATTGAATAAGATCTTTGAAATGTTCAGCTGACAAAATAATCCATTTTTAAACAGGATTGAATTAAGTCAATTTATGTGAGATTGCTCACACTGTGAAATGCTTGTTTCGGAAGTTGTATACCACTTGTTCATTTCTTATGCTACTCTGACATGCAGTAACATAAAGCAGAGACAAGTATGTAAGTGCTGAGTCAACATTACTTTTATCATAACTGATTGCAATTAATCCTTTGAAACACGTTGGTGAGAGACTGACCTCATTTTCGTGTTGAATGATAAATTTCTGTTCATGAAGTGGATATTCAAATCGCATTTTCTGCAATAATCCCGTGGACTGAGATTCAATCAAGGTTAAGGACTATTTCTTCACATTCAAATTGTATTACCATAGGTTTTTTCATGTGATACACAGAGATGAGTGCTATACGTCTTCAAAAATGTTATGGATACGATCGAGATTAATGCTGGTGCCTAATGAAGATGACAGCAATAATTCACACAGTCGGCATCAAACGTCACCACAACACATTGCTATTTCCCATAAATACATATAAATGCTAGAGCGCATGATGAATGCATTGCTGCAGAAATCGATTTTTTAAGATATCTCTAGAAATCAGCTCCACCTACAAAATATCCAATAAACGTCGATATACATTACGCGGGACACAGTTGTAAGAGGTGGCTGCTGTGAGGATTATCCTCTTGATTTCTTCATATATATATGGGAGATGCATTTGTCCCTTTCATCTGCAAACTGGCATCACTTGTGATTTGAAGCCTTTTGGAATATGTCCAGTCATCAGCTTATTGAGACTATTCATACACAGAAGCCAGTTAGGATGAGAACGCAAGCGAATTCAATTTCATGCTCGATTGACATGAACAAAAATCACATAAGTTATTCGCAAACAAATATTCTTCCTTAGGCTTGAAATAGTTTCCACTTAATACGCGTGAAACAGAAAGACTGAAACACTTACACTGAATCCTATTAGAAAATGATCAATTTCACGTTGATATCCGAGGAGTTTGAGTAATGAGAGAACAAGAACTGGAAGTGACCCAATTGATCTGAAATGAGTAATTAATGTTGGTCAATTAATTCTGTGACCACTGAGTCTGTTTTCAAATTCAGCACAATATTTGCATCATTAAAGTGTTTCCCTTATTAAATGACTTAGTGTGGTACAGCTGCAATAACCATCTGTTATATGATGTCCGACTGTCTACAGGTTTCTTGCAAAATGTACGAATTCATTACTATTTGAAATGTACCTGCATATATGCCACAAGCAGTTACTTAACATTCATGCAATCAATACGCAGACACTAGAATCCACAGAGAGTAAACTATGCGAATATTTTAAATGAACAACCTCTTCATGATGTCTAATAGGGATAAACAGGTAAGTCATGACACTTTCCATTGAAAGTTGTGTGCATAAGTTTCATGAGCATATTTTGATGGAAAACGTTATAAAATGAACTTACATCAAAACAACTGTCACCCAGCTGTGGTCTCTGATCCAAAAACAAAATTCTTTCCTGTCAAAAAGACACAATTATTATGTTGATGAGATTCTGGCCTACACTTTGTTGACCATAACAACCATTGTCAATGTCACTAAAAGCATATGCGGCTAGAATTTAATGTATCACTGATATTATTTGTTTTATGCAGATCTTCTGTGTGGTTAGGCATGTTCGCAGGTATTTATCGTGAAATACTTTGTACATTAAACAATGATATTTAGGTTGCATGCATCATTTTCCTTCGACAGTCATAACATTAGTAGTTTCAAAGTGGAATGAGTGACAAATGCTGATAACTCCAATCTTTTTTATGAGTACCCTTTCCAAATTATCATTAGTATAAATGTCAATACTCTCTCCAATAAGGGCAGTAGTACTGACTATAAGTTTTTACATAGTTGAATGCAGATGAAAGAAAATGGAGATCTCTTACCTTTCTAGGTGAATTAAGACTGCTTCCGCTGTATACAGGATTCAAGCGTTCAGAGTGTGAATGTGACAGAATCATTTACGTTGAAATGATCTGTTATTGTCAGTATGTGAAAGTACAAGCTCATGCTGACCTATATTGTCTGGCCTTTATCTCACTGTACTGCATCTCAAATACCCTCAGGCTGCATAAGCGTCGTTTTCGTCCAGTTCACTTTCACCAGACAACGTTTACCCTACCAATTACTACATTCTAAATAAAAAGTAATTTTTTTCGGAGTCTAAGTTAATCAGTCCCGGTTTATTCTTTCACATGTCACTTTATATGAATCAATCAGATTTCTTTCCAAGGTCCAGCTTCGATGACAGCCATCATTGACGTTCATGGATATTTATGATCGGATAATTATCAGAGCGCATACAGCATTATGTACATGATCAGCAATATAAATCAAGTTTGTGAAGATACGAATTGTACTAAAGGAAACAAACAATACATCTGTCGTCCAAAACTTACCTATCACGTCTTCGGCAGTTCTAATCTCATCAATAAATAATTCATCAAATGTTTTATATAATAGTGTTACTTCATTTTTTTCTGTCATAAACTAGCTGAAAAATCACTTGAACTTTAGTCTTCAAACACATTGAAAATATTATCATTTTATTCTGATGCTTGATGTGAACGCATCAATGATATTCTACAATTTTTTTTACTTTGATGAGATGTCTTCACTGATTGGTTGGTTTACTGTTACTACAATTCAGCTAGCTTACATTAACGAATCAAGAAGGTTCAGTGGCGTTGCTATTATCTCCTAATAGCTTATTGACTCCTGTCTGTATTTACTGCAATTATTCATTACATGACTAAACAGTTCAAGGCTTTTATTCGTCAATTATTTGTTTGCAGGGATTTGATTGGTTACGAGGTTTGTCCACAGCAGACATTAGTAACAGAACCATTAGGAAACTTAACAGTCCTGGACATGTGTTCATCGTAATTTGAGACTCTCACTCACTGGAGTTCGAAACCATGACCTAACAGTTAGACGACGAGCTCATGTAACACTCAACCGCTGAAAGTTGACACAATGGTCCTTGCCATGTAACTTCTGTCTGTTTGTTGTGAACTTATCAATAAACATGATAATGATATGAGATATGAGGATAAAATCCGGATTGATGTGAAAATATGGAGTCAGTATAGTATAGAAAATCAGATGACGAGTTATAAGGATTAATTGGTTGCTTGATAACACAATTAGAGTCCTCTGCTTTACATTATTAGCATAATACACAGAAGCGTTCACTTCTAAGTTTGTATCCAACACTAGAATTTGTTTACCAGTTTCAAAATATTCTACGGATGACGATGACTGGTTCCTGAAAACTCCACAGGATACAACACCATAAGCAGAGAAGCAAGCAAACAACGCGGACCAGTGAGAAGACGAAGCGACGTGCAGTATGCTCAGTTCTAAATGTACTCAAAGGTTACGTAAATATTTAAGATGAATCGTCTTAAACAAGAGTTATGTACAATGTTTCCATTTTTAACACAATCAGTTTGCCTAATCAAACCGATGAGGAGCTGAAATAACTAATGGAATCTTTAGAAAAACTGAGAGTACTTGGCAGCTTCTTTGCCCTAGTTTTTCATGGATTCAACATCGCAGCTTGCAATGAATCTGTTTCAGAATGTTATCTTAGTATTTTCTTCTTATTTGAAGTGGAATTTTCGAAAATGTGCTGAAAGCACTACCCTCTGACTATTACTAGTGAATCATGGTGTAATTTGATTTCACATAATTAAACCGAACACATTGAGTAATGGTAAAGAATTGGCACTAAACAAGGCTGACTTATGTGATAAGGTTTATGTCAGGACTACGTTTCATTTGAAGGAAACTGAATTTACTAATGAGGGGCGAAAATAGCGTTTTTAGTACAGAGACCACAAAAATTATTATTAGTCAGTACTTTTTTCACATTGCATCGAAATATTCAATGATGGCGACACGTGATGAAGCGTGACGTTCTTCATAACCCCACCGTGTCAGCAGCATACCGAGCAAAGAAGAACAGTTGGGCGAAGAAACAACAACAACTCAACCTTCACTGAAAATTCAAAGCATAAAGCATCATTTCAAACATTGAAAAGAAGGAGTCAGAAGTGTTTCCTAAAAATTCCAAGAAATTGAGATTCTCATTTTCAGTCAACAAATCAACAAAAGGGGTAACATTATGGTCGGCAGAACAACAAATGACGTCTACTGAAGGACACTGTGGAGCTCATTATACAAAATAATCTAGAGTTTGTCTAAAATATTGCATCGCTCTTGAGGTCGAATACGTGGGTCATATTGGTAGGTCGGAGCGAATTGACTTAGTGTAGCAGAAAAACTCATCTGAATCAAGATCCATTGGCCTGGGATACATGTGAGATTAATGGTTAAACAACTCTCGCCGAGGTATGGAAAAATTCACTGTCATTTAGATAGGTGAAAAGGAATAAAGAAAAATAATAAATTCAGGTTTCGAAGTAGTATGGTCATATTTAACCCAACAACCAGGAATATATTCACTTTCATAGGATTCTGAGACATCTTGGAGCCAGGACTACATGATTTCTCATAGTCTGCAGAAATAAGACATTCACTCCTCACTAGTGTAAACGCTGTTGAAAAAGACTCTCTGAGAATTTCATTTGTATCACAGCCATATTGATGCACCAATCAGTCACTCGTGACTGCTAGTGTGGATCGGAAAAGCAACAGAATGCAATTTAATTCTCATTAGGTCACACAAAATAGATCAAACTACGAAATTTTCAAGCAGAGTAAATGTTATATACATCTTCGGAACAGTCGCAGTGCAATCGTTGCTCTTAAGACTATTTAAACTGAATTCACTGAAATTACAGAGGCTCTACGTGTTAGTATTTTTCATCACGAACTTACACAACCGAGAGTGTGTCTGTTTTGCTCCTGCAGCCATCCCTGTATGTGGACGCATTTTATTAGGCCTCATTTGGGGAATTGAAATGTAACTCCTCATTACCAGTTTTCTAATGGTAGGTTGATAACTTACACAAAAATCGATACGGTAAAATTTGAATGATCCATCGCCAAAACAAGGTTTCCTATGATCAGTAAATGTGTCAACATTCATCAAACAATTAAACAGTTACAGTCCGAACTCAGCAATTTCCGACTGAGTTCCCTGAGTTTCGAAGAATAAACTTTCGAATTGCTACGGTTATCACTGCATCAAGACTACTGTATGCCGACAGTGATCATATCAGTGGGCTAACTGAGTTTCACCCATTGTGAGTTGAGCGGCGTTACAGCAATGACTCCAATAATTATGCATTTACACAAAATGGAGAAGAACATACTGGTCAGCGAACAAACACTGTCAGTTTTACAGGGAAGAGATTACCAGTGACACGACTAGTGGTCTCACGCTACCTGAAGCAATGTATACATATATATATATATATATAAATGATATATATATATATATATATATCATTTGAAGAAACACAATCTGAGAACATTCGAACGCTCCCATGTATGCGTGACTTCCTTGAATTACAAATGGGTGATGAGGCAGGTATCATTTCCTTGATTCATCCTGACCAATCAGACTTTTACTGTAACCTTCACCTATAAGTGTTATGACTGGAACTGAGACGTGGTAGACTATGAGCGAATACTAACTTAACGCGCTGGCTAATCAGTCCTAATCACGCGTCAACAACAAATCAAACGATAACACGCTGAGACAAAAAACTAAACGTCAACAAGACAGCTGTTGTTGACCCAAACAACAGTCAAAATGGTAGTCAGAACTCTGTATACATACTCTTAGAATGAACTTGAAAATGCATTAATTCATTGATGCTTGAAAAGGATTAACAGTCAATATGCATCCGGCAATCAAAACAGGGGGAATAACAAAAGGCTTACGCCAGTGTGCAAAAGCTCCTTGAGATAGTTACTTTGAGGTTTTAGCCAAAATCAGGCAAACCTAGGTGTACATAACAATAAACATTTCATTATTAGTCCAGAGATCTGAATCCGCCACAAACGTCTCTCTTGCATTCATTGTACCTTTTCTGTTACAAATCAAAATGCCTGTTTTAATCCTCCAGCGTAGGCTAATTGTGAAGTGCCCATTTTTATACAAACACGGTTATTCGATCATTTTAGCTGCCTTCGAGAGTTTTCTGGAGATATATCTTTCCGAGATACGCTTGTCGTGGAATTCTTTGTTGTATATTTCGCTAAACATGGTCTCTTTGTCGACTTGCTCATAACAAGAGATGAAACTTGATCCATCGATTAAGGCTCCCTCACAGGTCTATCTCAGTAGCTTTTTCCAGGTGTTGATGTCATCTCTACCTCTGTATTATTCTTCAAACACCTAAAGAGCCTCTTGTGAGTTGTCTCCTTGTTTCGTTATTAAGTCCGAAATCAATCAGCAAAACTTTGACTTCCTACAAAACGTGCGTGTTCGTCTGCTAGATTTCTGTCATAGCTCTTTAGTTCAAACTCTTGGAACTCAAAATGTCTAGTCTGCTCGGTTAAAAGTGTACTATCATCCATTTTGTCAACAAAAATCTCACATCACTTTAGCTGATTTCAATAATTTTGTGGTCCAACATCTTTTCGAGATAAGATTCTCATGGAATTCTTTGTCGTATACTTCACTAACCATGGTCTCTCAGTTGACTTCATTGCTCATATCAAGAAATGAAATTTGATTCATCGATAAAGGCTCCTTCAATGTATAAGATCGAATGACCTTGGCGGCCTGTTTGAATATTTTTGGGCTACCACATTCCATGTACATTTTGCATCTTTTTACTCGTATTTTGTTGGTATTCACATATCACATTATGCATTCTAATCGTATTATCTACTCCCGGGACTTTATAAAACGTTTTAAACCCAAAAACTTTCATATTTGCAATAAACTCAAGAAAAAGCACCATGGTGGTTGGCAGCGTGCCTTAAAATCTACACCCATACATCACACCACTGTTCCAGTTATCATTAGTACCAACTGCCGGTCCCTGCCTAATAAAATTCTAGATTTTCAGTCTCTGTTGTCTTCTAGTACCTACCACAATACTGGTATTGTCACTCTACAAGAAACCTGGCTCCATGACTCATACGATGACAATAATGTGTCTCTAAACAATTTCAATGTTTTTCGACAAGACCGTATTTGTTCCAAGAAAAAATGTGGTGGAGGTGTTGCAACTTTTATTCACTCAAAATGGTCCATTTCTAACAAAGTTTGTTTCAAATTCTCGAATGACTTCATTGATTGCATCACTGTGAGATGTCGCCCGAAACACCTGTCAAAATACAAATTCATTTATATTTCTAATGTTTATGTCTCTCCTGGCTGTACCATATTGGATTTATCTATGTTCGCCGATGAATTCACCGCTTTTGCTGCAGCTTGCTTCGAGAACTCTTTATCAATAGTAACTGGCGACTTCAATGGAAGCGATTGCTCCTTCCTTATATCACTTGGTCATGACAATATTGTTAACTTTGCCACCCATCTTGGTAAAAACTGGATCTAGTATTCATTAATGATGCTGGCATATATGAAGCTCGCAAACGTGCTCCTCTACTTAATTCTGACCACTGCATCATACGTGTACTGCCTAAAATTTATTCCAAATCACACAAAGGTGTCCTTTCTCACCTCTACAGTAAAGTTCAACAGAGATGCTACTCAAAAGACAACCTAGACAAGCTCAGATGCATGTTGAAAGACACTAACTGGGACTTATTTACAGAACAAACATTAGATGAAACAATCACAAACACTACCGATTATCTTAAATTCTGTTTCGAAATATGTTGTCCTAAAGAAACATTATTCATTCGATTTGATCGCTTATCTTCCCCATATCTCAAAAAGCTACGTAGAAATAAAGAACTGTTGTTCAAAACTAATGATAAGCCTGGTGTAAAAAAGTTAAATACTCTGATAAAACTGGAAATGAAAAGACTAAGTGTTTTATATAATCAAAGATTTTTGTCATGTAAAACCCCTTCTAATTTATGGAAACTTTTCAAAGAAATTACTAACGGTAAGCGATGTATTTCTGTTCCATCTCTTAATGTTGACACTCTTAATAAATCTTTCATACGCTCTTCTGTTGATACCCTTCCAAATGATACAAATCATATTGACAATAACTTTAGTGGTTTTAATACCCTTGATGTGCTTAAATGTCTCCGGTCTCTTAAGCCTTCTCAAAGCCTTGGTCCTGACGGCATACCTGCCATTGTCCTCAGGAATTGTGCTGATATTTTGTGTTATCCTCTTACTAACATTTTTAATGCCTCTTTTTCCGGTAACGTTCTACCTTTTGCATGGAAAAACATTAAAATTATCCGTATACCAAAACCATCTTCTGGTTCTGATATTAAATTTCGGCCTATTGCAATTACTTCCCCCTTTTTAAAATTGATGGAAAAATTACTTTTACTTCGTCTTGAACCCGCTTTGAAACCTTTTAATGATCCTAAACAATTTGCATACAAACATGGTAGAAGTACCTTGGATGCTGCGGTTGTCTTATATCACAATGTTGTCTCTTGTTTAGACAAAGGTGCTAAATATGTTCGCAGTGCTTTCTTAGACTACACATCTGCTTTTGACTCTGTACCTAGGGGCCTTTTGTTAAATAAGCTATCGTTGACACAAACAGGATCCTGGGCAAAGAGTTGGTTGCATTCCTATTTTTCTGATAGAATGCAGTATACTGTATATAACGGCAAATCTTCTTCTACCTCGCTTACAAAATCCGGTGTTCCACAAGGTGCTGTCCTCTCTCCTTTTCTTTTTTCTTTCTTCCTACATGACCTGCCTCATTCAAACGAAACTAACTTTGACAAATATGCAGATGATCTGACTGTATCACTGCCTATCACTTCCGAGTCTGACAGCTCCAAACTTAATAGATTTCTGTCGGACATCAACAACTGGTCCAAGTCAAATGGTCTCATATTAAATCCTTCCAAATGTCAGGCGCTTGACTTTACTTTCAAGCATAAACGTGACTTACTTGAACTAGTTAACTCACATGATCCCTGTAGCATAGATGGCACGGAAATTGAAACCAAATCAAGCATTAAATACCTTGGATTAGTTTTTTCCTCTGACCTTTCATGGTCTTATCATATCTTATCTATCTCTAAGAAAATGTTTCGTCTTACCTTCTACATTAAAAAGTTAAGACAATCAGGTATCAACCAACCTTTAGTTTTGCAATTTTTAAACTTCTGTATTTTACCTATTGTACTCTACTGCTCTCCATTAATCTTTCCTGGGCTTCTCAAAAAAGATTATATCATATTACGAAGAGTATTAAATGCTGTGAGTAGAGCTTGTGGTCTGCCACTGCATGAGCTCGCTAATACTATAGTCGAGAGGCATATAAATTCCTGTACGAAATGGGCAAAAGCTATAATGTCAGACCCTCTGCACCCCCTTTATTCACACCTGTCCCCTTGTATCTCATCAGGTAGGACGAGAAATCAATATAAAAAGATATATGCTCGTACTACTAAGTATAGAAATTCTACAATACTCTATTTAGCGCGTTTTTTATGTGACGAAGACTCTGTTAGACGTGAAACTTACAAGTTACTATATAATTAGCACAGTGAATCTACCCTTTTATCGATCATCTTTCTGTATTTTATGGTGTCACACTTTCTATCGTTTAAATCGTTACTCTGCTGTTTTATTTTAGTTGATATTACTATTATTACTACAATTTTGTACATTATACATATTTTTCTCCGTGTGGCACACAGTATTTTGCAACGTAGCTGCTATAACAATCGTTTTATAACTATTATGTATTGTGTATTTTTAATTTTTTTTTGTCGTTTTCGAGTAAATTAGATGCAATATTGTACTGAATGCTGAAAATTCCTTGCTGTATCATGAATACTGTTTTTGGAATAAAGCAATTATTATTATTACCTTACTGGCGTTTTCCAGGTGTAAATCTCATCTCTGCCTCTGTACTATTCTTCAAACACCTTATGAGTTTCTTGTGAGTTGCATCCATGTTTCCTTATTAGGTTCGAAATAATTCAGCAAAACTTTGACTTCCTACAAAAAGTGTGTGATCTGCAACATTTCTGTCATAGCTCTGTAGTTCAAACTTTTCGAACTCAAAATATATAGTATACTTCGTTAAAAGTGTACGGTCATTCAATTTATCAACGATAATATCATATATTGTACCACAATCATGAGCTATTCCATACTGCATTGACAAGGCCCCGTGTTCCACTCGGAACCCGAAGGAACAATAATAAATAACAGTAATACTATACCTTTCCTATCTCCAGCAGTCCTGCCAGAACGTGTAGGATGAAAGACAAATCACAATTTTTTGAATTAATTTGTATTCATGTTTCACTTCTTGATCAGGATCCATTTAAATAATGCTTTAAGTGTGTGATCTTTTATTTAAGCAGCAGTGTACAGAAACGTTCAGCTCATGTTTGAGCAGTATAAGTCTATGTAAATAACTGTTTTCGACTATTAAACTTACAGATTCAATAAACGAAAGGGAATCGTCTTGCATTGTCTGTCACTATAAAGAGAGAACGAATTTAGACAAATCTTAGGCACGTCATTTGTGTCGAACAACTCACTTCCTAAATAATCTGAAAGGAGAGCTGCATTTTGATGTTAATCATCATCCAGTAACATGTAATTAGAGGATCCAAAGTAATTTTCAAGAAAGGCTTTTCACATTAGATTTTTAAGCAGCCTGGATGGTATATTATCTGATATTTCACCAAAGAAGCATTCTAGCCACCGTTTGTACAGTCTCCATCAATTGAGTTATGCAATATTTCAAGTAAACGGATGCAACGGTAATCGCAACTTTAACTGCGACATACTACTTAATTAAACAGTGAAGATTTTAGTGAAAGTCTACTTGTCTTAACCTAGGTGCTTATTTTCGGTAGAAGCGGAACAGCACGGATCAACTTTAATTTCTTCACAAAGGCATCGATACACATTGATATACTATAAAACACAGTAATGGGCCATTTTTGAATTGTTCAAATCATCGAATGACCGGGTACTCCCTTCAGCAAACATGTATATCAGAGCAGATTTTCACAATGGTCAACTACATGTCTGCACTGAAATGAGATCATTACAGACCTTCAAGCTTGATGTAGACGGACGGACAATCTGCGTAGTTGTGTACTTGAGCAGAATGCCATAATAATTGTAACATTCTGTGAATAAATTAACTTGGGGGTTTGCTTGGGGTGTCGTCCAGAAAGACGACAAAAGCTCCGCAACTAAAGCAACCAGCTAAGAGAACACTATTAATTTTAATTATAGTTTATATCGTATTCAAGTCTGTGTATGCGCTTCTCTGGACACCTTTCTGTGTGTATTATATTTCATAGTCATGATATTTGATATGTAATTTCCCACTACTTAAACCAACCTTCTTTTATACATGAAATGATTATTTCAAAAAAGCAGCATGAAAGATGAACTTCAGTATTTTACTGGTTAAATTTGGTTAAAATTGTGAGAACGGAGAACTTCTAACACAAAGATCATAGTTACATGTTCACTCTAGGCTTACAAATAAACGGTTGTGAGTTTAAGATCAATATTTGTTCTCTAATACATTTCATGATTTTATGAGCTTACCATTTCTTTTTACTCTGATAGACTTTAGTATTTTCTTTGAAAAACACTTGATTTACTCTACCACTTGTGCGTCGGTGGCACAGTGGTTAGGACTCTCGCCGACCATGCATATGGTCCGGGGTTCCAGCCCTCGCCGACGCACACCTGATATCTATGGTTGGCCTGCGAAATTTGGGCTACCGATATCCATGCTGAAAATTCCACACTTGTCCCAAAAATACGGTGTGGAATCAAGCTGTAACCATAAAAAAAAAAAAAAATAAAGTGTGTGTTTGAAGTTACTTAGACACTTTGATGATAATCGTTAAACGTTTTTCGCCATATACTGTGAAGAAATTCATACAAACCAAAGTGTAGAGATAAAAACGCGAATGTATTTAAACAGCGATGAGATCTGAGTATGTGATTTCAACAACCACTGCCGCCTAAGTGTTTTTCGTTATCAAGTAAGTCGTTCAATTTTCTTCGTTTTTCGTTAGCATCATTATTTCTATTCGTCATCAGAACCTCGATGAAAAAATTAGTAATTACACCTTGTAACTTTTGAAATGATAAGCTGATGGTTTAAAAGTTGATAACACTTTTCATGAATAATCCTCATCCAGGCATTAATCAAAAACCAAACACGCAGTTCAGCGAATAGTCTTTCTTCGCAGGCGAGTTTATTCACTTAGCTGTACAGTCGCAATTACATATACGCTTATTTTTGTATGTCTGTATACATTAGGTTATTAACGTCATTTCACATGTTAATAATGACATTTTAAAACGCTAGTGAGTAGTCAAATGGCAACTGACAACTGGGCGTGAAGGTTGCTAAGAGGGTGGTAGTGATGTTATATCAAAAAACAGTTAATAACACATTAATGATGTTTGATAAGCGTACTACAGTCAGGTAATAAGATGAATAGTTGAATGGGTGATTTGTGATTAGGATGCACATAGAAACGAAGGGAAATATAGAATTATATAAGAGTTCAAAAAATTACAAATATTAGAGAGTTAGAAAAAATCAAGCAAACAAACACCAAGTCATTTAGAAACCAACACAGTTGTCACCATGACAATAAAAGTGGTTGCATGATCTTCTTTTCAACACATAACTCTGGTTTCTCCAAATGAATGGCCTGGGCTTCATGAATACAAAGGAGACGAAAGCGTATCGTCTGTGGTAGGTTTTTCTTCACGTTGTAGATCACTTCGAAGTAGACGTTTGTTGGGATGGAATGACCGTTGTTGACTAGATGTTCGATTATCGCACTCCCAACAGAGCCAATATCATCTTCTTGTAGACATGCGGGATAGTTTTCTTGAACCGTTTTGTTCAGGATACGCGTCGAACGACCAACGTACCTGGCTGGCTCCACGGCAGCAAGTGAACGCCTTCGTACGGCAGTCAAAATCTCAATGAAAGATTGCCTTCAATGGGGCGGTTTTGCTCAACACACAGTCACTTTGTGACTGTCTGTGTTCAAATTCTTTCTAGAACATTAATTACTGTTTATTTTATTCCCTAATGTCTTTGTGCAAAACCCCTTAACACTTCTGCTTTACTAATACAATTCGTTGAAAAGAAATAATTCTAAGTATAAGCATGGCAAACTGTTGCCTTCGACACACTATTTCGTATCAACCCTCCATGCTTTTAAACAAAAGCTTTCTTCCCGGACGACCCACTCCTTTGCCTCGCTAAAACCAGTAATAAGACTGGTAAAGAGGAAAGGTTGAGCATGAGGCTAGCAAACCCATCCTGTTAAATTAGACACTGCTACAGAACCTTCAAGCCAACAGCTTGAGGCCCTATGTTCCACTAGTGCTAAAACCACCTGAAATAGCACCTCGAGTTGAATACTTTTAGAAAGTTAGCAAGTTTTTGTTCATCTAACGTTCAAATGTAAATAGTTTACCGAAATCGAGACTTCATAAGTTTGTCACCACCCCAAGCATTACCTTGTGTTTGACAATCTTCGAATACATGAAAGAGGAAATGATCGATGAAAGTAAAATGAAGTGACGAAAATAATATTTTTCTCATTATTAATGATGAATATATTTTATTCTTTAGATAGAAGAAATGTTTTCGTTACAATGGCAGGAATATGCAGGACTTCCTTGCTTGTAAGTTTCGCCTTCTGTCATCTTGAAGATAAACAAAGTTATTATGATAACATTATTTTTATGATCGATGTCAAAAGTTGATATGATCTCTTTGACAGTTGATATGAGCGAGTGAACTTATGCGTATGTATAATAATACTGACGTAATGAACAACTCGACTGATATGCCAAATACACCAGTTCGTCCATGGTACTTTCTGCTTCTCTGAGCCACTTAAATAGTAAAAGACATAGCCTTGCTTATGAATGTTGGTATAGTATTTTATTACGAAAAACGACCAAGGCTAGGGTCACACGGTCGATCACAATTAATCGTAACATGATAACTATTTTATTCTGATTCCTATCAATTATTGACTCAAGAAATCAACATATTCATTCTTGAAAATCATGAACCATTGGGAGAATTCCACCACTCACTTTAATGAGAAGCGAATTTGCAAATAATTTGAAGAATAAATATTTCTTCACTGACTGAAATGTTTTGCTTAACGTTCTACATTAGGAAATTTAGGCAGTCTGGCATAAAGTAGTCTTTGCTTTCTCACTTTGTACATTCTTGTATTCTACCCATCCCCATTTACTGCTCCCCATTAATCTTTCCTGGACTACTTAGGAAAGACTTTGCTTTTCTGAGAAGGGCAGTAAAAGCCGTTAGTAAGGCAAGTGAGGTATCGGTAAACCAACTGGTTAACACTATTGTGGATAGACATATTATGTCATGTAAGATACTAGCGAATACAATATTGTCAGACCCCGAGAATCCTCTCTATACGCAGCTCTCTCCTTGCATCTGGTAGAACTAGAAGCAGCTATAGGAGGCTATACTATATTCTAGGACTACCAAGTACAAAAACTTCAGAATACCATATCTGGCACAGCT
Organism: Trichobilharzia regenti; assembly: GCA_944472135.2. Taxonomy (NCBI): domain Eukaryota; kingdom Metazoa; phylum Platyhelminthes; class Trematoda; order Strigeidida; family Schistosomatidae; genus Trichobilharzia; species Trichobilharzia regenti. The sequence goes on along the minus strand of OX235267.1, from coordinate 57,990,597 downwards.
GTTATGTGTGATGAGAAATCCGTTAGGTATGACACGATCAACTTACTGCGGCATTCTAACAAATAGTCCCATTAGCTTTTGTTTTCCTTTCCTTGTTACTATTACACTGTAGATCTTATCTTCTATTACACGCCAACTTTATATTTCATATCCTGTGGTGCATTGTTTAAAATGTAAACGCTACGCTGTTGTTTTTATTTTTTTATTTACCTTTTATTTTTGGCGTTGCTTTTTTTGATTTCAAAAATCTTATAAAATTTATGAGGTAATAAGATGCAATTTATATTGCAATGCACGCTGAGAATTCCATTCCTGTACCACAAATACTGTTTGTAATAAAGCTGTCATTATTATTATTATGATTATTACAAAGATGTCAAAAATGAGTAATGTTGATACCCTGTTCGATACACAATCGTATTAAAAATCCACTCAATAAAATAATACTTCATCTCCCAGTTCTACTTCTTGTTCAGCTTGACATAAGTTAATATTTCTGCTATGTGAATGTGGAACCGTAAAGCAGTATTTTAGAAGCACAAAGGATATACTGCCAAGCGGATCACAAATGGGAAAATTGAATACTTAAAATTGATGCTGCTTTCTCACGAATATATTCACGTGATAGCAGTTGTATACGAAATTCTTCCTCGTATTTTCATCTCATATTATTTTGTGTGGAATAAAACGAAAAAGATCTTGCAATACTGATTGACAGAAAACTGAGCAAGTCTGGGTTGGTGAAACCTTCGTGGAGAGAAATTTACAAAATACCTAATAATATCATGGAATACAGTCTGCTAAATCTTATATATCTGAGTTCACCAGAGGATTGATAATTAAGACTGTGTTTCCTTTATCGTAGGAGGAAATTTATTCCTGAGATAATTCCATTAACTTTATACTTGCAGAGTTCAGGTACCTCCAGAACAATCGAATGATGTGGACTAGAAATTTAGGTAATTCGATGCATCATTGTTGTGGCTTGAATGATAAGTAGTATTGAAATACTGGGGGAGATATGCTTCTCAGACACATTCTCTTATTGAGGTCTCAACTCTCTGAGATGAATGGATGATTTGTAAAGCCTACATCGATTTTCGTAAACGACATCATCAGAGTTAACTTGATTGCGATATGATTTCATGCATTCCGCATGAGTCAAGAAAATATCTCCATTCATGAACTCGACTGAGAAATGTTGGCTGCAGATGCTTCCTTCTTATTCAGTCCACCCATAACAGCAGTGGTCATTTGACTAACCTAAAATTCCACATTTGATAAAGGACTTGTGTGTTTAGTGATAAAACCAACTTCTTTTATTTGTTACTGATGTGTCTACTGGTTTAAGTACGATACTTTGTTTAACTTATGGGAGTCAACGAAAAAAATCGAAAGACTCTAGCATTCAGAGTGATTTTCCACGTCTTCATCTCGTATTATTCTACGTAAAATAGAACATAGAACACTTTAGGAACAACAAGGACATAGTAATCACAAGGTCAGACAAAGGAAACGCAACAGTAGTATTAGACAAATCAGACTATTTGGACAAGGTAAATACTCACATACAAACAGGACCATATGAAGAAATTAATAAATCCATAGACACAGTTATGAATAAAGTTAAGAAATCCACAGCGGACTTTACGCCGAATGAAGCCGCTTCTAGGTGAGTCTAAATGGTTTAATTTAACACCCAAAACTAATAACCCTCGTAGGATGTATGGTGTTGTCAAAGTTCATAAATCAGGACACCCTATTAGGCCTATAGTTGATTTTAGAAGTTCGCTTATTATGAATTATCTAAATATTTAGCCATGGTATTAAATCCTCTAAAAAGCCAATCAAAATCTAGACTAACTAATTCTTATAAAATAAAATACAGATTAGATAATTTAAAATTAGATGATGAAAAAATGCTTAGTTTTGACATTGTCAGTTTATATACACGTATACCAATAAATATGGATATAGAGGCAGTCAGAAACGAACTCATTTCTGACCAACAACTCGAACTTAGGACAAAAGTGTCACTTGAAGACATAATGCTGGGAGTGCAGCTATGCCTGACTCCCACAGTATTTAAATTCCAAGGGAAAATATACAAACAAACTGAGGGAGTTGCTATAGGGACACCAATATCCCCGACTGTAGCAGATATATTCATGGATATGTGGGAAAGCATAGCGATTGAAACGCTCACCCCCACCCCAAAAGTATAATCGAGGTATGTAGATGATACATTCACTGTACTCAGAACACAAGATATAGATAGATTTTTCGAACATATCAACTCGAAGGTAGAGGCAATTCAATTCACTTATGAATTGAAAAGTCAGGAAGGGAAGCTTTCAATGTTAGATTGCAACGTTAAATGCAAAGAAGATGGGAAGTTAAACACTAGTGTTTACAGAAAACCCACTAATTCAAACAGATACTTGGATTTCAGATCCTCCCATCCTATATCAGTAAAAATAGGATTGATGAAAAGTTTAAGTGATATAGCACAAAAGCTAAGTAGTACTAAGGAAAATCTAAGACAAGAAATGATACACATAAAAGAAGCCTTGAAACTTAATAATTATCCGGATAAATTAGTCAGGAAATATGTAAGGAAATGTAAAAATAAAATAAATAATGATAGTAGCGATAGTGATAATAATAATAACAATAATAATAACACTAATAATAATGATAATAATAATAGTGATAATAATAATATGAATGACGACACCAACAATAAGGAATCTAAATCATCAACAGTAAGTCCATACAAGGAAGGAACCTCGGAAGCCTTAAGCAGAGTTCTTTCCAAGGCAGGAGTAAAAGTGGCTGGGATTCAAACCCACAAACTCAATTAGAAATAAGCTTTGTCGGTTAAAGGATCCTGTGGAGCCTCCAAAACAAAACAATTTAGTTTATCTAATACCTTGACTGCAATGAATGTCACGTCAAATACATAGGTCAGACTAGTAGTACAGATGCAGTGAGTCAGACTAGCCGAACATAAAAATCTAGCTAAATCTAGATTGGTTGACCGAAATAAGATAAGAAATCTAGAGAATAGTTCGGCTATAGCACTACATGCAGTTACACACAACCATACAATATTTTTTTGATTTACAGCTTGATTCCACACCTTATTTTTGGTACAAGTATGGAATTTTCAGCATGGATATCGGTAGCCCAAATTTAGCAGGCCGACCATAGATATCAGGTGTGCGTCGGCAGAGGATCGAACCTCAGACCATGTGCATGGTAGGCGAGAGTCCTAACCACCGTGCCACCGATGATCGGATAGGATGACAGTTTTAAAATCTAATGTCACAGGGTGGAGGGAGAGATTGATAACAGAAGCGTTGTTTATCGAATCAACTGCAAATACATGTAATAGAAATGATTCATCACCTGTCCAGCCAGATATCTGGAAAATTCTACTACCCCTACGACAAGTAGGAGAAGACAAAGAAAACTACAAAACTCAAGTTTCAAAGTCGTGTGACTACAATTCATATGATTATGAACAAGAAATTGTGTTCGAAACGTCATCCAGTAAGTTATACTGTTTCACTGTGTGACATATCTAATAAACAAACTAATATGAAAGAACAAACGGTTTTTAGACTAATTATGAACAAACAACTACCAAACGAAGCATAGAGGTTAAGTCAAAGAAAACAAAATCTTTAAACATTAACAAACTTGGCCAGTAAACTGATGGCCAAGGCTCAGTTTATTCAGTCAGCGGCAAAGCGAGTACATCAGGAAAACGTTGTCAGTTGCTTTGAATATCAGGAACGTTATACTAACTCTGTGTTTAACTGAAGAGACCAACTAGTATAAAATAACATCGATGGGAACTGGTGACAAATTCTAAAAATGTGGATGATAAGTACTCCTAAATCGTCATCTAGTCAACTTAACTGTTTCAATGTATGTGATGTTTATAGCATAATATTTTTATTTACAACGACATGTTATTTAAATGCTGAAATTTGATGCCTGCACCGTTATATCATGATGCTTTTAAATATTGAATTGAGCTCGAAATGTCATTGTGTGCTCTTATCTATACCTGCATGAACATTGCAGCGTGATACTTTCAGTCTGTGTCTCAATGGTAGAATGCTTGTCAAACAACCTCAAGTGTTCACAAGTTTAGGTTTCCAGTCTGTGTACTTAAACACTTCGCTTAGCAGGAAAGAAGCATAGTGAAGAAAGGAAAATTCTTGTCAGACTGGCAACTTGACTTCGGAATAACAACACTGTTGCTGAAATGTCAAAGCTCAAAACTTGTCTGAAGTCATTGTTGCATTCGGAAGGCATAGTGATGGAAAATAAGGATGGAATACGTGTCACATTTTTTTTTAAATTCATTGTGTTTCTGCTATTTTATTTCAGAGTAGTGGCCGTCATACTCAGCATATTGTTCTTTACTCTTAGAACTAAATTAGTAGTCGCAATGTTCCTGATGCCGCTCATTGTAAGTTTTTTCTTAGAATCCAAACTATAATCTGATTTGATTTACTCATCATCATTTTCTGTAGATTGTACAATTCACTCGAAAACTGAACATTCTCTTTTCATTTGTTTACGTCGCAAAAATAGACAAGGGATTATGTTGTAGTAACGTGGATGAGTAAATACACTTCAAGCCATCCCAGTGCATCAGTAGCACATACTGATATTTATCACAAACTGATGTTATTATATGTTAAATGCAGAGTTAGAAAAGTGTACGATTTAGATGAACCGACTCAGAGATATTTCCCACTGAATGTATCATTATGTGTCACATTTCATAGAACTATGAATGACGTTCACTCTCAGGATGAATTCCTTTAATCTTTATTTATCGACTTTATAAACAATATTTTATATCGCCAAGCCTTTATCCCTTTCCTCTGATCGTCATCAAAATTTGATCACATAGAATTAAATTAATTATGTAAATTCATGGTTACTTAATGCTTTGAAAAATCCATACACTCCTTATAATTATTATTATTGCTCCCTTGGGTTCCTAGTGGAACATAGGACTTCAACTGCACGTCTCCATTTGCTTCTGTCTTCTGCTGTACTTTTCAACTCCATCCATGTTAGTCCATACTGTTTCAACTCCTCTTCACACGATCGCCTCCATGTCTCCCTTGGACGTCCCTCTCGGCTTCCACTCGAGCAAAGGCCTGACGCGCGATGTCACCAAGCGGCCTCCTCAGCCGCGAGTGTCCAATCCACCTTCACTTTCTCCTGCATATTTGTTGGGCGATTACTTATTTGTTGCCAGAGTTTATTTTTGGTGATTCTTTGGCCCGGCCACCTGATCTTCAGTATAGAGCGAAGACAGTTGTTGGTTGATAAAGGTCTGAAATGGGCTGTTGGAAATATTCTTTGTGACCTGCACACCAAGTTTTTGATCCGTATAGAAGAACTGACTGACTTGACTGTTTGTATTGAAAATCCGACCGAATTTTGTTGTTGATGCTGAGTGACGAAGATTTCCAGATTGGTTTCAGGTTGATGAATGTGTTTCTCGCCCTCCCGATTCCCGTTAGATTTGACATTCTCGTCCGTTCCTCCTTCCTGTAGTTGAGACAATGCTCCCTAGATAAGTGAGTGAATGAAGTAACCTCTTTCAAATCCCTCCCGTTGATGGTGATTGACGCTTGATTTTGCTGTTTTTGGTTGGTTATTTTCATAATCTCCGTCTTGTCTATGTTCACTTGGAGTCCTGTCTTCGCTGGCTGCTTCTTCGACTAGTTTGTCGGTTTTCGCTTGTAAGTCTTCGATTTTGTGTGACATCAAACACAGATCATCCACGCGCGAAATCCAGGTCTTCTAGGTTCTTCACGTCGGTCCAGGATATCCCTGTCTTCTCGTTTCCCACTCACTGTCTGACGCATACTCCAGTCAGTTCACAACAATTAGGAATATCATGGGTGATAATAAGCACCCTTGTCTGACTGCTGTGTTTACTTCAAACGCCTCGCTGAGTCTTCCGTTGTGGATCACTTGACATGTGCCGTTGTCGTACAGCTGTTGAATAAGGTTGATGAATATTTGGGTACGCAGTAGTACTCGAGTAGTTTCCAAATTACTTCGCGGTCAGCGCAGTCGAAGGCTTTCTCAAAGTCTAAAACGTTGAGGTAGAGGTTTGATTGCCATTTCATGCTTTGTTCAATGATGATGCGTAGAACTGTAATTTGATCAGTTCAGGATTTGCCTTTCCTGAATTCAGCTTGTTCTGGTCGGAGTTCTGTCTCCAGTGCGTCCTTTATTCTCTCCACGATGATGCGACAATGGATTTCACTTGGCGTCGATAGGAGCATGATTCCTCGCCAGTTCTTGAAGAGTGAGGAGTAAGTGTCCCTTCTTTGGTAGTCTCACGAGGTAACCTTTCCTCCAGTTAGTAGGCACCTTTCCCTCCTTCCAGACCTTTTGCAATAATGGAGTCAGCATGTCTGCTGTAGTCTCTGGGTCCGCCTTCAGTGCTTCAGGAGATAATCCATTTGGTCCAGCTGCTTTTCCAGCTTTCAGAAGCTTGATTGCATTCAAGACTTCAGCTCTCGTTGGAGGATTGGTGTCAACTTGCAGTTGTGTGCGTTCTGTTGTTGGTATTTCTGGACGGGTGTCAGGTGGTGATATGTTTAAGAGTCCTTTGAAGTGATCCGCCCATTGTTTGATCTGTTTTTCTTCCTTAGTAATGGGCTTCCCTTGGCTGTCTTTTATAGGTTTCGCTTGTGTTGGTCTCTTCCCGGATAGAGACTTGGTTATCTGATATAGTGTCCTCAGGTCCCTTTTGCTTGCTGCCTTCTCGGCTTCAGTGGCGAGGTTGTCGTAGAATCGTCTTTTGTCTTTCCTAGCACTCTTCTTCACTTCTTTGTCCAGTGCTTTGTAAGTTGAGCTCAGCGTCTCTTTCTCCTGTCCGTCCTTGCATTGAATCATTTTCTCTTTCACCATTCTCCTCTCTTCTATTAATTTCCAAGTGTCCGTTGAGAGCCATTCCTTGTCTTGTCTCTTCTTTCTTCTTAGAACCGTTGAACATGTTTCGTTGAGAATTACCTCCAGAGACTTCCAATGTTCTTCCACGCATGATTCTTCAGTGATGTCGCGTAGTTTTTCCTGCTTTGCTCTGACAGTTGCAGTGTAAGTGTCTTTTGTGGTTGTGTCCTTCAGTAATTGAGTGTTGAACTTGCATTGTGGCCTATCCTCAGCTATCCTTGAGGCTTTTAGTTTCACCATGAAAGTCATTTGTAGTAGATAGTGGTCTGAACCAACATCTGCTCCTCTCCTCGACCTTGTGTCCAGTAGGCTCCATCTCCACTTTCTTGAAATTGAGATGAAGTCTACTTGGTTTTTGGTGTTTCCATCTGGTGAAATCCATGTCGTCTTGTGTATATCCTTGTGCTTGAACACACTACCACCAATCACCAAATCATTGAAGGCGCAGAAGTCTGAGAAGAGTTCACCATTGTCGTTCATTTCGCCGAGGGCCTCACGACCCATGGTGGGTTCTCTTCCTGTGTTGTCTCCCCCCAGCTTCGCATTCATGTCGCCCATTAGGATTTTGATATCGCCTTTTGGGACGTTGTCCATTATTGCTTGTAGTTGTCTGTAGAACGCCTTCTTCTTCTCTTGTTCTGAGACGTTTGTAGGCACATAGCATCGAATGACTGTAACTTTCCTTCCTTTTGAGTTGAACCTGACTATCATTATCCTGGAGGAGATTGGTTCCCACTGCATGAGAGATTTGGTTGCTGTTGGTGACATCATGATGGCCACTCCTTCGGTGTGCTCATGGTTGTCCTCTGGGTGGTCGGAATAGATTACTTTCTCTGCAGTAGGTAGTTGGCACGTTCCAGTTCCGTTCCATCTGCTCTCGCAGATTCCCAACACTTCTATTCTGTACCTTCTCATTTCAGTGGCTATCTGGGCAGCCTTTCCAGTTTCTTACATTGTACGAACATCCCAGGTACCCATCCTTACTTTTGCTTTCATTGAAAGAAAGAAGGCACATCGGCTGACTGGCTTCCCGAAGGCTTTCACCAGCCTGCGTCATTTCACTTCCCCAATTCCAGCAAAAAGTAAGGCTATTGTTTATGTTTTTAGAATTTTTATTATATTTATTCGTTGAAGTTTCTGTAGCGATTTGGTTGTTTTACAGGGGTGGAGTTGCTAGCACCACGCCCCAACCCTCCCTCTTTACCCGGGCTTGGGACCGGCTAGAAAACTAGGAAGCTGGTAGCCTAACCAGCTAGTAATTTGGCGAGGTTACATACTCTTCTTAATCTATTATAATCTCAGCTGACTTATTTTTCCCATCTGATCAAAATAAGAGGAAAACATTTCACTTTGTGATGATTAAAATGCATGTGATAAAATAAAGATGGCACATTTCGGACCTGGAAACATATCATTCATCATAAAACAGAACGTTACAGATGTAGTAGCTGAAACAATTAGTTCCAATGGAAGTTCCTTGATTGTACCAGCAGAAGAAAGAGGCTTCCAATCTCTGATGGAAGGTGATCACTTTCCAGGGTTCCGTTATTTTGTGTCAAGGTGTGCTAATAAGCGCAAACCTCCAACTTTGGTCCACTTGAATTTGGTCTCCAATCATCTAATATCAACCAAATGTAAAGTTAATAGGTGTGACGTCTGCATACTTCATCGGGCATATTTTCCATGCATTCAAATGGAATGAAAAAAGACACAATAATGGATTTCATTTCCCTCATAATTTTAATTTTGTATACATTTTATGATGGAACTTATTTTCTTCTGCTCATATAAACATTTTCAATTTGTTTTCTGATGGATAGATTGCATTGTGGACTGTGAATATCTGTTTCACGTGTTGCGTACAATTCGAATTAGCCTGCTATCTATTGATTGGCTTCTGTGTTTTCGAAGATGTTGTAACAATCATATTTTGCATCACGACAAAAAGACTCAAAAGACAGGTGCTTATCACAGTATTCGTTGTATCGTTGTTCTGTCTTATTATAGCCTCTTCATTGTACTTTTTAGAAGTGGACCGCGTAAGTGTATTAAAAATGTTGAAATTGCTGTTAGCATTGGTAGCAATATATATTTCTGCGTGCTGCTGACTAGATTTTTCAGTCGTATATAAAGACACTTTGTCGGCACAACAAGTTTTAATTAGCGGAGAGATAGATTTGACACACGTCACATACATGCGTACATATATTAATACAAATATAGTACTGATCGAGGATAACTTCGTGGAGGAATGTATCTTCTGAATCAGTTGGTTTGTTGCTCCATATGTTCTAGTGGGAATCTCCTGTGTTCTGAGGATGTCAAAATCCTCTTGATTGTGAAGTGTGCTGTAATCATGTGTTGAATCATTCTAACAGCAGCACTAATAAATTGAAGAAGTTTCATAATTCTGGTGAACGAGAATTCTGAAATAGTTAAAAATAAAGTAGCATTTTGCTATTCCCTTACCACATCACTCTACCTCCACAAAATCATGTAGATGCTCTTACAACTGCCACAAACGTGTCCTTCTCGTAATCTCTGCACATAAAATTTTGGTGAGCTACAGTGATTTTGATCGGCTTTGAATTTCGTCAGTATATTATGTGAACCTAAATATCCATGAAAAAGCTCATAATTCAGTTTTACGTATTTCTTATATTTTAACGTGATCAACGATTTTCAGATTATTGTCACTGCACTGGCGGGTTGCTTCTGGAATACTGCTGTTTGTATGGTAAGTTCGAGTTGATTTATCTCTTCTTAATGTCGGAATTCAAATGTCAACTGTGTCAAAATCCTACTCTTCGACAAATTCGTGACATGACACCTTGTGTTATAGTAGACGCACTACACAAAAAAGTCGAAATCATATTTCAAATATTGAGAACATCCTACACTTTACTGAAAAAATCGTATGATTGAATGTTACTCACACTGCTGGTTAATGAACTGACAAGTCAGAAAATGGAATTTCCACTTCAGTGTTGTTGTATTTTTGGTTTTTCTTCTAGCTGGCGGTGATTTTCGCGAATGGCATTAAATGAATCTTATATCAGATGACTGTGTGACAACAGATTTTCTGACGATAATTATATTCAAATAAACATGTAATCGGTTGATTGTTTGACAGTTCACATTTTCAATAAACAACAATAATTTTGTAGTAAATCTCTCAATCACATTTTGACGCCACAAGTTCCACAGAAAAGCAAATCTTTTACGAATCCTTAACTAAATGATTAATGAGGTCTGGTAGATCCTTATTTGTTCTCATGAATCTAAACTGACTTTCATGATTTATGTGTTCAGGTTTTCAAACCAATTACTTTCACGTAAATAACCTCAATGTTGCCTACTTAATCCTCACAGAATCCCATGCTTTGAGTACAATTCATTGATCTGCAGGTATATTAGTAAGAAGCGCTGAATTAATATGTCCTACTGAAATATGTAGTGTTGCGGTGAAATAATTTGTCTAAATTATAAGCCCTCACACGTCACCTTTCAACACTGTTTGCTGACCTAGATTGTTTAGGTCGATCGGTTTAACCGAAGGTACATTGCAAATCATCCAGGCTATTTCGAAAAGTTTTCGCTTTACTTTCTGTTGCTCGTCCAAGGTTTCTGGTTGACTAAGCGGACATCACCAACCTACAATTTTTCGTCCCGACATATGTTCCGTAATTCGGACAAGTGTATTTTCGTTCTAGTTCGGTTTTCTAGTCGTTCTTTTTCCAAGCAAGAATGACACGGAATTGCCTTAAGTTTGGTCCGTATCACCTGTGTACTTGCCATCCACCTCTAAAATGTTAAACAAGAGTAAATAAGATAAGAAAAGCTTTATTCCAAATCAGTACTTGTGATACAGAATGGAATTCTCAGCAGTTTTACTACAATATTGCATCCAGTTAGTACATGAACAATAAATATAGTTCTACATAGATTAAGGTTATCTCAGTCAGTTTTGACAACAATATATTAGCATGTCGGTAGCAAAGCCAAAATTAAACAGAGTGTTTGAAGGTGTTAGAAAAGAAGATACTACTAGCATATTTACTGGCGTAAGCGATAGCAAAATGGTCGAGATATACAGAGTGTGAAAGAGCGAACAAAAATGTTTTAAGTAAAATTTGCTAGGAAGAGAGAAACAAAGCAGCACATAACAAAAAAATACAGAATGAAGAGACAGAAAACGTTGTACCTATAAATGATGAGAGTTGGAAAGACGAGATCCATTGGTTCCACTGACTATTTAATAAGTTAAAGGTTTCACGCCTAATGATTTCTTTATCGCACAGAACACGAGCTAGGTAGGGTATGGATGAGTTTTTGTACTTACTAGTGAGGGCATATAGTTTCCTATATAGACATATGGATTTCCATGAAGAGATACATGGGGAGAGTTGTGAATGTAGAGGGTGTTGTGAGTCAGATAAAATGGATTTCGCCCATTTTTCACATGAGTCCATCTGCCTGTCCACCAGAATATTAACAAGCTGGCTAAGTGGCAAACTGCTTACCCTGCTGACAACCTTTAGCATCATACGTAATAAGGTATAGTCTTTCTTCAGTAGCCAGCCCTGGAAAACTAAGGAGGAACAATAGAGAATAATAGGCAGAATGAGAGATTTAACAAATTGTATGAGTAAGGGTTGGGTTACACCAGAATGTCTTAACTTCTTGATGTAGAAGGTAAGACGGTATATTTTCTTGGAAATCGTCAAGATATGAGACGACCAGGAAAGATCAGAAGATCGAGTGACGCCTAGGTATTTAATTTCCGACTTGGTTTCTATTTCAGTGCCATCTATGTTGCACACCTCGTGAGTGCTAACCAGTTTGTTTAGGTCAGATTTGTGCCTAAAGGTGAAATTAACTGTTTGGCATTTGGAGGGTTTAAGGTGAGACCGTTTTCCTTGGACCACTAGCTGGTTTTAGATAAAAAGCCATTTAGTTTAGAGCAGTCACTTTGACATTTGACAGGTAAAGATACAGTTAGGTCATCAGCATATTTGACAAAGTTAATGTCATTTGAAGATGGTAGGTCATGTAGGAAGAATGAAAAGAGAAGTGGGGAGAGTACAGCACCTTGGGGGACACCAGCTTCAGTGAGCACAGCAGAGGAGGATTCGCCTTTGTATACGGTGTACTGCATTCTGTTTGAAAAGTAGGAATGCAACCAGTTAGTGACCCAGGACTCGGTTTGTGTCATGGAGAGCTTATTTAGCAAGAGACATCTAGGTACAGAGTCGAAAGCAGAAGTGAAGTCAAGAAACGTGCAGCGGACATATTTGGCACCTTTGTCTAATGATGAGACAATACTGTTGTGTAAGACGGCTGCAGCGTCTAAAGTACTCCTACCCTGTCTGTAGGCAAATTGTTTGGGGTCTTCGAAGCTTTTAAGGGAGGGTTCGAGTTTAAGAAGTACTAGTTTTTCCATGAGCTTTAGAAACGGGGAAGTGATGGCAATGGGTCTGAACTTTACGTTCTTGCTATTGCCAGGTTTAGGGACAGGGACTATTTTAATGTCTTTCCATGGAACAGGTACAACGTTTTCGGAGAAAGAAGCATTTAGGATATTAGTTAGAGGAGAACATAAAGCATCTGCACATTGTTTTAGAACATATGCAGGTATGCCATCAGGGCCAAGACTATGTGAGGGCTTAAGAGTTTTAAGACATTTCAAAACATCGAGAGTGTTAAAGTCCTGGAAGTTATCAGCTACAAGATTAGTAACGTTAGAAGTGGTTATAGTAGAAGGAGAGCGTATAAAAGACAGATTAAGAGCATTAACATCACAAGAGGGAAAAACATTACATCGCTTACTATTGCCAGTAATTTCATTGAAAAATTTCCACATGCTGATAGGAGATTTGCATGATAAAAGTGTTTGGTTATAGATAGCATTAAGATTTTTGATTTCAGATTTGATTTGAGCATTAATCTTTTTAAGTCCTAACTTGTCTTTGCATTTATATAACATTTCTTTTTGCCTGCGAAGTTGTTTGAGATGGGGAGACGAGAAGCGGTCGAGGCGTTTGAACAGTGTTTGTTTGGGACAGCATATGTCGAGGCAGAACTTAAGATTATCCATTATATTGGTGATTGAGTCATCTAATGTACTTTCATAGAATAGATCCCAGTTGGTATCTTTTAACATGCATCTTAGATTGAGTAAGTTGTCAGATGTGTAGCTTCTTGGTTGTGCTTTCGTATACAGGTGTGAGAAGATTTTAATATGTGTTTTGCTGTATATTTTTGGCAAAACGCGGACAATGCAGTGATCGGAGTTATGTATCGGTGAACGTCTACGTGTTTCATATACTCCTTCGTCATTAGTAAAAACGAGGTCGAGTGTTTTGTCAAGTCGAGTGGGAAATTTGACTATGTTTGTGTGACCAAGAGCTTCAAGAAAGGAGCAATCTGATGTGTTGAAGTCTCCAGTAATAACGGATAGAGAGTTGTCGAAGTTGGCAGCAGCAAACATGGTGAATTCATCAGCAAAATTAGATAGATCAGATGGAGAGCAACTAGGAGAAATGTACATGTTTGTAATATAGATTTGTTTATATTTGGGGAGATGTTTGGGGCGACATTTGACAGTAATACAGTCAATGAAGTCATTTGAGAAGGTGAAGCAGACGTTATTTGAGACAGACCATTTGGAGTGAATAAAAGTTGCAACGCCACCACCATTTTTCTTATTACAACATTGACGGTCTTGACGAAATAAAATAAAGTCCTTTAGTGAGATAAGGTTGTCATCATACAGTTCATGCAACCACGTTTCTTGTAATGTGATTATGGCGGTGTTATGATACGTATCAGTTGACATCAAGGATTGTAGGTACATTATCTTGTTTGGCAGAGAGCGACAGTTTGTGTTCATTATGACGGGGACCGTAGTTAAGTGTATTGGTGTACGTTTGAGAGCTCTCTGCCAACCACTACGATGTTTCCCCCTTGGTTTCTTTGGAATATGAAAGTCATTTGGTCGTAAATGATTAATAAAGTTACGAGAGTAAATGATTCTGTTAGAATTCATATTTAGGTGATAAATGTATGTTGGTAAACAGTAAACTGGATGCAAAATGTAGATATTATAGTAGCAGGTCCAAAACTTCGAACAGGCCGCCAAGGTCAAGGTCAAGTAATTGTCAGTGCCCTACGAATAGTTTGAGAGATTTGAAAACTAAAGTGTGTAAACCAACTGGCAATGGTTTCTTCAGGTATATCAACTTTACAAAGCCTTTAAGAGTAAACCCATATTCAGTCTGGAATATGCGAACTTTTAGTACAACACAGTATTAGATACTGAATGACACATCCGGACAGCTATGGAAGGGAAACTTCGATATTCCAAAGGTGTACATTTGGTAGCTGAACGAATCACAGTTTGTAGATAACACTTCTCTATTCAAATCGTCCAACATTTTAGACAGTTTCGCGTTAGTCAGTTCAATAATATGGCTGAAATACATGATACTGTAACCAATGAATACTTTTCTAGCACAAAATATCTTTCTGTAATTACATCTACAGAATTTCAAAAGTCACTTAACAAGGTCCAGAAACATGTGTATTGGTTTCTAGTTCACTTCTAACTCATGGACGCACTCCTTTACCTCGCTAAGCCAGAAATAATGCTAGTAAAGATTAAAGGTTAGGCATGGAGCTAGCAACCTTATCCTGTAAAATTAAACACTGCTACAGAAACTTCAAGCCACTAGCTTGAGGCCCTATGTTACACTGAGAACGTGAAGGAAAACAATTATGCGTCTAGTGGAAACACAATTTTTCCATGCTTTCTACTATTAAACATAAGACAAATTTAATGCAGCAGTGTGACATAGTGGTGAGAGTAATTTAGCAATCACTAACTGACTTACCAACTTCAAATGACATTAACTTTGTCAAATATGCTGATGACCTGACTGTATCTTTGCCTGTCAAATGTCAAAGTGGATGTTCTAAATTGAATGGCTTTTTATCTAAAACCAGCTAGTGGTCCAAGGAAAACGGTCTCACCTTAAACCCTCGAAATGCCAAACAGTTAATTTCACCTTTAGGCACAAACCTGACCTAAACTAACTGGTTAGCACTCACGAGGTGTACAACATAGATGCCACTGAAATAGAAACCAAGTCAGAAATTAAATACCTAGGCGTCATTCGATCTGCTGATCTTTCCTGGTCGTCTCATATCTTGACGATTTCTAAGAAAATATACCGTCTTACCTTCTACATCAAGAAGTTAAGACATTCTGGTATAACCCAACCCTTACTCATACAACTGGTTAAATCTCTCATTCCGCCTATTATTCTCTATTGTTCCTCCTTAGGTTTCCAGGGCTGGCTACTGAAGAAAGACTATACCTTAATACGCATGATGCTAACGGTTGTCCGCAGGGTAAGCTACGTGCCAAAATTGGCTAAATCCATTGTATCTAACTCACACCACCCTCTACACTCACAACTCTCCCCTTGTATCTCATCAGGCAAAACCAGAAGCCTATATAGGAAACAATATGATAGCACTAGCAAGTACAAAAACTGTTGTAATTTTTTGTATTAATAGTATTAGTATTTCGTGATGACTGGATTACAAGAATTCAACCAAAACCTACTTAGCTCGTGTCCTGTTCAATAAAGAAAGCATTAGGCGTGATACCTTTAACTTATTAAATAGTCAGTGGAACAACTGGATCTCGTCTTTCCAACTCATATCGATAATAGATACAACATTTTCTTTCTTTCTTTTCCTTTTCTCCTCTTATTTTCATGTGCTGTTTTGTTTCTCTCTTCCTTACAAATTCTACTAAAAACATTGTTCTTCGCTCTTTCACACTCTGTATATCTCGACCTTTTTGTTACTGCTTACGCCAGTAAATATGCTAGTAGTATCTACTTTTCTAACACCGTCAAACATTCTGTTCACTTTTTGCTTTCCTATCAACATGCTAATATGTTGTTGTCAAAACTGACTGAGATAACCTTAATCTATGTAGAACTATATTTATTGTTCATGTACTAACTGGATGCAATACTGTAGTAAAGTGTTGAGAACTCCATTCTCTATTACACGTACTGTTTTGGAATAAAGGAAATTATTATTATTGATGTCTACCTTCATTCAAACTTAACACCTACCCATTCTTTCAAAGTTGTGATTTCTTGAAAATTTTCAAGCACTTTTGAACCCTATGCAGTATTTACGGTGCATCCCACAAATGCGAGTGACTTGGTTTCCTACTTGCCATAAATTGAGCTGTGCGATGTGACAATTCCAGTACTTCAAACTATACAATGTGCAAAAACTCCAGTTGGACATAATAATTAGCAGTGGTGCTAACCAATACACACCTCCCCCCTAGGGATTCGTCTGCATTTACATCTGTGAAAATTGTTGGCTAATAATGAAAACTATTTTCTGGAAAAAAATGCTTTTATACATGTCACACATTCCTCAGCATGTTCTTCGAGAGGTGTTTACCCTGGGTGACGAAAATTCAAGTGAATGAATAATCGGTAATATATGTCATCTAGGGGAATTTGTTATATCAAGAGCTTGCTCTAATAGCTTGTCATGTCTTTCTCGCCAGTTTATTTGGAAGATCCATGGTTTCTGGATGAAATGCATTTCAAGGTGGACATCAATGCTAAATGAGTTTCAGAGATGTCGTTTCATAATGAGCGTAACATGAAATACTCTGAATAGGATACGTTTTTTGGGGATGCAAAATTAAGCAGCCCAGTGCATGAGGCACGTCGCCGATACGTCGTTGACTGCCTGGGAAAAAACTTTGTTGTTAATCCTTTCTACATGCTGACTTGCAGTATCTGCTGGCAGCTGCGAATGGTTTATGTGGCGCTTGTGACTAAACTCTGAATCATGTAAAAGCATGGCTTTGACATTAATGTTTTACATCTGGATGCTTTTCATCATGCTAAATGTTGAAGGCCACTCTCCTGACCTATAAGTGATAACACTTCTCTAACTTTTTGAAGCTATGCTAATTGTCCCTGACATCCCAATTCTTAGGGTTTGTAATTGAAGTGACGCTGTTAATCAAATGACTCAGTGTTCACCTAAAGAGGATAACAATAAACTCCGCGAAACATACTATATCAACTAGTCACCATGTTCGTCCTCTTCAATTTCAAGTTCGCGAAATTAAACTAGCTCTCAAAACACACGACTTTCACTCCGTCGTTTAAAAGCATGTATGCAACTATACCAACCAGTGTGACCAGTAAAATGTTAGAAATTTTGAACCATGGAAACACTTAAACATCGTAGAATTCCTAGAAATGTGGTACTCAGTCGAAAGACAGGCGATCAACAGACACAGTAATTTGGATGAATATTATCAACTGGTTTGCAAATATAAGATTTATATCGAGAAAGATCATTGGTTGACAACATTTCAGAAAGCATTGAAAGCCAGAGAATACTAGATATCTGTTAGGTTCTAGATTTAACTCTTGAACACACAGAAAGCACCAGAGGGGCGAACAAATTACTTTCAGGTTGTTCGCTGACTATTCTCAGTAATAGTAATGGGTTAGTGTGTGATTACTGGTTTCCAATGGTTCTCCGAAGGATATTAATCCTCACTTAAGGTCAAATTCTCATTTTTCAGCTACAAGTCCAGCAAATCCGCCAGTGTGTGCTTGTGAAATGTGACAGATAGAACAATTCTCAGTTAGACTAAAATAATAAGGAATTCTTAGATATCTATGCTGGATAATCAACTGCAACAGAATAAATTATAGAAATCATAGAATTTGGTCCTCATTTGGACACACTCAGTTTATGCAATACACAGCGTTGACAACGATAGCATATATCCGGCAGAATTTGTTATTGACAATTATATTAACGAATTCGTACAATTTAATAGCCTGCTTTGTATCAATTTATTCACTTCTGAGTAAAACTGATATTTCTCTTTGCCCCAGATTCGTTAGTTAACAACAGTGACTTTCAACTATATCAGACACGTCTGTCTCATATCTGTGTGTGTTTCATTCTGTCAATCTTTTGAAAGCTCCGTGTAATAGAATTGCAACTCACATCCGACTCTGCGTTAATCAATTGCTGTCATTGAATAGATTGAAAAACTAACCTGACTTCCAGCTGATTGGGTTGATCACAATTCGTTTCAATGACCACTACCTCTTCTAGCATTCTTTGTTATCACTAAACTGCTACCATACACGTTTCATGGTGAGTGGTTAGTTCGTCTGTGGACAGTGAACTGAGGAACTTAGAGGGGAACTAAAATTTTAAGATTCTTCAGCGAATTTATTACTGTTGGACTTACTCATACTGCAAAGAAGCTGAGGCAAAATGAAGCGACTATTTTGAAGTGCATCTGGAAATTTCCAAAAAAAATTCCATTGAGTATTTACTTAATTATCGGACATCGAAAACATAGAGGAATCTTTGTGCCAACATATAAGTTATCCATATTGTGAATTCGAATAGATAATACCACTGTATTTCTTCTCAACTTCCCTTTCATGAATACAAATCAACATAGTAGGAAACGTATGACAGTCAGATAAAAATGATTAACATCTGAGATATGCTTTATAGACGATTTTCAAAACTCTGAATTCCAAAACATTACTTCCAACTATTCAAAGATGTTTAAGTGTCTACTGTATAGAGATTCCAACCTTAATTACTCATCATAGTCTTACTAATTGTAATCAAACAAGGTTGAACTTCTATCTTTATATGTAGAGGAGATTCTGGTGCCAGATTATATCATGAAAACACAGAATAGTTAGAAGTCGAGCGTGAGTATTTAAATAAAATTCACACATTCACACCCAAATTTAGGTTTAATTTGTACGTAGGACTAGTCACATTTTCCAGTAATAAGGCGAAACCAACACGTTCACGGCATACAAGAGTGGCTATGACAAGAAATGACAAAATGAATCAAGACTCATACAGCACGTCTTAAGAATAAAATGAAGTAGGCTAAGGATGAAAATAATTACAAGCATTCACAGAAAGACGGCAATGCTTACGGTCGGTGATTAAAAATTGGTGCCCCTACCATAAAGAAACGCAACCTCTGAAACCTTGAATAGAATTCCTGGAAAAGGTAGGGATACAAGTGGCATTTATATCCACAAACCCAATTAGAAATCAAATATGTAGGCTAAAATATCTTGTGGATCCTCACTGAACAAAATATTTCACCTTATATAATACTCCAGAATGACAGGAATGTCATAGTAGTGAAGTGATGTGAGGTGAATTAGTTGAGCAAAAAGAAACTAGTGTATTCTAGGTTATTCGACCTAGATAAAGTAGAGAATTCAGAAAACATCTGAGGTAAAGGATCATGTACAATTGTATTCATCACAGGATAAGGTGGAACAAAGTGGCAGTATTGAGATGTGATATAACATGGTGTAGAGTGAGACGTTGATAATTGAAGATGTTTTTATCAAATCACTTAAGGACTCTTTCAATGCAAGTAACTCGAGAGCTATCTCAGATATACGGGTAATTCTTACAAACGCATGACGAATGGGAAGGAAAAAAAGAGAACCATAAATATTGTATTCTGAACTTGCCTAATTACAGTTTGTTCAAGTATGACCGATAAATCGTGTCTGAAGTATCATCCAGTAAGCAGTACTATTTCAACATGTTGACTAATGTAAGTAAATTTTGAAATTATATATCACTATTGTGCCCGTAATCAATCTCTCTCTCAACCTACCTATATTACTTTTCAGAATTTTAAAGCTCTCTCGCCCACTTATGTGGTTGTGTGTTATTGCATTCAGTGCAATCACTGAGCTTTTTCCAGAATTGCTTTGCTTCGCTAAATTTTTTGTTTTGACAGTCTGACTGCCCGCGACCTACTAGTTTGACCTTTGTAATTGACTTAACTCACAGTTATTGCAGGGCATTTTGTAAATTGTATTATTAAGGCTAATTGCGTCAACCTAAAGGGTCCCTAAACCTATAGAGCTTGTCCTGCCCTAATGAGTTTGTAGGTTAAAATTCCACTGTATTTCCTGCTTTATTAAGAATCTTACGTAGGGTCTCAGACGTCACCTCCTTACATGGTAAAGTTACTGTGAATGCCTTATATTTTCTCTTTTTTATGTTATAATTACTGTTTTCACAATTATTTTTATTTTGCCTTTGACCTTTTTCATATTCCTAATGAATTTTATAGGATAGTTATTCAACACCAACGCTTCTTCTATCAGTTTCATTTCATCATTAAGGTCTTTTCTTTAACTAATTAGTCATTCTGCTCCTTTTGTTAGACACTTAAGTAAGCCCGTCTATATAGGTAATGGATTAGATGAATTACAGTCTAAATATCTATTAAATTGCGTTTGTTTTCATAAACGCGAGTGTTCAGTCTGCCCTCTTCTATTCGTTTTAATTTACAATCTAACATCACAGCTAATACTCCTTATTCATTTTCCGATTCTTATGTGAATTTCATTCCCTTTACTAGTGAATTTATATGAATGAAATAACTAGAGATATGTTCTGTTTTGAACATTGTGAAAGGGTCATCCACAAAACAGCATCGTTATTTGAAATAGGAGTGAATATATTAGGAGAAATATTTTCCCAGCTGTCCATAAAGATACCTGCCACGATAGTGGACATTGGTGATCCCATTGCTACACCTTCTGTTTTTCTACATATTTCTCTCTGACATTTAAATAAAGTGTATGTGAGGCATTACTGAATTCCTGTAATAATTAACTCAATAGGCAGCTTCGACATAGAGGAAAGTTCAGGATCTGCAGTTAGTTCCTTCTTAACTGCTTTTAAGACATATTGATCGGTATATTAGTATAAAGACTAGTTATATCAAAGCTAACCATTGTTTCATCATTCTCTAGTTCAATGCTATTCAGCATCTTCTTCATCTTATATAAATTATTTAGTCTAGAGCCTGAAAGATTTCTAATGGGACATCGCATTCGAGCTATGTGTTCCGACAATTCTGAAATCTACTATTGGTCTTGAGGTTTGACCTGGAATACGTAATTTTATAATACCATATATTCTACTGGCGTTATTAGTTTTAGGCATTACATTAAACCATTTAGATTCACACAGAGACCACTTCATTCTGTGTATTCAATCCGCTGTAGATTTTTTAACCTTATTCATTATTGTATCAACATACTGCTTAATTTCCTCATTTCGACCAGTCTCAATAGGTTCAGTAACTTTCCTCATATAGTCCGATTTGTCCAAACCTCTTGTAGATTTTCGTTTATCAGCTTTTGCAGCGACGATGTTTTTATCCTGTACTAGACTGATTAGAGCTAGTTCTTCAAATTTTGTTGAGTTTTCATTTTTCAGGTTGGACGCAGATGGTATTCGAACCTCTACTGCTGTCGTCTTATCTATTGAACTAAGTGCTAATTCTATGTTAGGAATGACATCCTCTGGCTTCAAATTACTAACTGTCACGTTGAAATTTAGTCCTTTCTCGAGTACTTTCATCTCAACAGAGCTTAGTTTCCTTGATGAGAGGTCGATCAAACATTTTTTTCTGTCAATAGAGGATGAAACGTTGTTGTCTACTTCTTCATTTATTGTGCTGTTCTTTTGATAATCTCATTGCTGTTTCTCCAGCTTTTTATCAAACCATTTTCATATTATGTGACTGAACGCAAAATTGAAGATATTCAAAATTATGAATATTTATTTGTGATAACACGAATCATGAAAAACAGCATGATTAAACATTAAAATGTTCAGGTGGATTTAGCCTATAAAGGCTAGTAAAAACAAATAAACGAAACAAGTAATGTTAGATTTTAAGGGAAGGAAATAAAACATGATTATCTTGGAGATGTGATAAGATTAAAAGATGACAAGAGGCGGGTTGAAAACATGAACAAGGGTTGGTGCAGACATCATTATTTGGTTATGTCTCTAAGAGCCAAGGGAGGGATTATGACTGTACGACATATTTTTGAATGCAAAGTTTAGGTTTATTAGTTTGAAAACCTATCGCCCCAGCTGCGTGCAGTAGACGAATACGAAGTCTATTAGAAAGATTCACTGAGAGACGATGAATTGCTTTCAATATTGATTTACCGAAAATAACATTTCATAATCAAGGCGAAAATATTAGTGCATTTTCACACGACACCGGAGACTGTTCAAATGGAATATATGCCGCTGCAAATATTATGAGCATTTCTAACCATAAACAGAAGGCTCGAAATAGTATTGTGCAATAAACATCTTTATATGCGGTGCAAAATCGCAGTCTATTCACCATAAGAAAAATGGCCTACAATGTAAGAAAATTAAGTCATATCAAATGAATTATAAAATCCATCACTCACAAATATTTTGCTTTATTAGCCGTCTGATACACAAATGTGTGATGAAAAAAAACTGGAGGTTCATCTTTAAGAAAAGTGCTTTCGTCAACATATAACCTGATTCCCACAACACTCAGTGTCAAATGCTGAATATTCCGTTGGATTTAACGTCTAATAAGCTATGCAGAGTAGATATATGTGGTGTGGATCCACCGAGAAACTAGAATTTGACACTCCGCCTCACAGACTCGGAAACGTATTGTTTCTTTCACTTAAATAATGAGCATTTGGAACTAAGCGTCTCATCATGTAGACAGGGAGAGTGACTGTTTATGTGAATTTCCTCTGGGTCAGATATTTTTTGACAGACCATCACAGAATGTCAACAGAGGAGATGCAGTATGAGGGTGATTGCTGAGTGATGATAATACTCAACCATCATATATTCATTCATTCAAACAATGATGAATTCAGTCCATAAATGGAAAGTTGACTGAGTACAAGTTCCTGTCTCTGGTATTTCGATGCAAATTCAGTCTTAGTTTAAATTACCAAGCAATATATCATTCCACTATTAATCAGTATGTGTTTCTGTGAATTGAATGATTGACTTGTGGAATAACTTGTGCACACATTCACAGGTATTCAGATGCAACAAAACTATATTTTCTGTTCATTAGGAACATTGAGCTTTGTGAACGTATTAGTAATCAGATAGTCAAGGGAAGTTGACCCAACTACAAACAATTTTTTTCACCTTACTGCACTTAAAAGTATTTTGAATACATCATGATGGAACTTACTAACACCATTGCGAAAAGGAAACAAACTCCAACGGCGATTCTCAGCTTCTCCTGAAAACATGAAAAAACTAATGTGGTAACTTGTGAAAATAAATAAATCGAAAGTTCTGATTTTCTGATCTCCAAAATGAAATTTTAACATTGAAACTATCGGTGAACCAATGTTTCAGACGTGACCATGGCTAAAATGGTTCACAATCACTCGAGCGTAACCGACTTTGCAAAGTAAACCAGCTGAAGTAATTACTCGCGAACATAAGTTTATATATTTCAGATATTTCAGTAAGACCAAAGTCATACGGTGTTGTTAGGCGTTTGATAGTACGCCATCATCGATTAGCATCATAAATTTCAAAACACCTCGGATTCCGGTCACGTTGTATGCAGGTGGAATTCAAACTATTCAGATGTCAGTAGGCATAACAAATAACAAAATCGTAATGAGATCGTTTAACAGATTACTTCCACTGATCTGACAAGGATACCCCACAGTCGTTGTATTTTCAAACTTCGACACACTTGACTTACAGCGAGGAACTCCCTTAATGTCAACATTCGTTGTCAACAAGACAACACCTCACTCTCAGTGAAAACATGTCAAATCAAGTTAAAATTGTCAAAGACTGTGATATATTACGCATTTGTTTTTGGTTGTTACCTGTTTTCCCTCCTTTACGAATTCAATAATGAACATAATAATTCCACTGAGTAGTGAAGCACAGAAAACCGCGAAAAGTGTAATGGTAAATTGGAAATTCGAATCTCTCATATATGGAGCCATATGGAGTACAGCTGCAGTCACTACAAGTGTCAAACCAATGGCTGTCAAAGCCGTATATAAATAAACAGTATTGAACACAGTGGCAAAACCCATTGAGCATAGTGTCAACTAAAATGAAAAAGCAAGGTGTCATATTAAGAAATTATTACAATGAAGTGGACATGAATAGTAGACGGATTTGTTGATGGGGCAAATTGTATTGAAAATTTCAGGCTCCATTGCATCTTGGAATTTTCATTATTACTCCCTGAAATTCACTGATCTTTATACGACTAACAGATGACTGCAAAACAAAATACCAGGTCCTCGATCTTCGACCACATTTAACAAGAGTTTACAAATGTGTAGATGGCAATCCCCTTGATAAATTAATGATTCACTTTTTCAACCAGAGTGGACGTAGTGAATTTATGTGTGGTTATTCGCACTGTGAAATCCTTGTTTCAGAACTTGTGTATCACTTGTTGATTTCATGTGCTGCTTTGACATGCGGTAAAAAAAAGAAGAGACAGCGAAGAGAATACTGAGTCAACGTTACTTCAAGTACTAGTGATTGTGGGATTATTAGGAACTCAGCAATTTGCTTAGATTATTCAAAAGAACTTCACAATTCTGAATGTGATTGATGCTTTTAAATATGTGAGTAGGAGATTGATTTCATGTTTGCGTTGAATGAAGAACGTCTCCTCGTGAATTGGATATCAGTATTTCATGTGCTGAACAAATCACAAAGACACACTTCAGACTGAGATTCCGTCAAGAATAAGGACCATCTCTTCACATTCGAACTATATTTCAGGGTTTGTCACGCATTCGCTACACATAGCTGCGTGATTCACATCTCCAGAAAATGTCATTGTAATAGAAAGTGGACTTCATCGAGAAAGTCATGACTTCAGTCGAGATGAATAGTGACGTCTGTTACTTAATAAAGATATAATACTCTACTCCAAGCAGACAGCAACATGCGTCGCCAAAACACATTGCACATGTATTATAAACACATAGAAACGTCGGAATGCTTGATGAAAACATTGTCACAATATCAGTTTTTATCAGCACGCCTTATGATGCAGTTGGTTACAACTCGATTAGATATCTTACGATATGAATTCTGCCTACAAAATCTTAAATTAGCTGCTTAATGCTTTACGCGGTACACTAGCCTGGTAAGATAGATGTTGTGCAATTTTATTTACCTCATTTCTTGCATCACTTATCATCTTAAGTCATTTGTGGGTATACGAATATTGAACGTAGTAATTTAAATAGTTTCGGATTGATAAATCTGACACACAAGGATTGAATCACTTACACTGAATCCGATCAGAAAATGATCAATTTCACGACGATATCCGAGGAGTTTGAGTAATGAGAGAACAAGAATTGGAAGTGTTCCAATTGATCTGAAATGAGTAATTAATATTGGTCAATTAAATCTGCGACTACAGAGTCTGCATCATCAAAGTGTTATTAAATGACTCAGTATGGTACTGTTGATATGTAGATGATATCATTTCGATATGCGACGATCATGAGGATGCGAGTTGTCTGTACAGAATTATATTAGTCTTACATGCGAGGAAGGAAGTCGCAACCAGCTTGCATTTTTAGACATACTTCTGAGTCGAAGAGATGATGGCTCAATAAGACGATCAATCTACAGAAAGCCCACTTGGATACGGCAGTACCTCAATTTTCACAGTTTCTGTCCATTACAGTATAAGAGATGCTTGGTGAAGTGTCTGTTTAAGATGATTCGGCGTATTTGCACGGCTGATGTTATAGGCAAAGAAAACGAAATATTGACGGATACTCTTGTTGAAAACGGATATCCTTTAAAATGTTCAAACAAATGTAGAAGTCAACTAGTCTCTAAACCTACAATCAATACCACCCTTAGGAAAAACATTATTCATCAAATTACCATATAACGGTGAAATAAACAGTAGGATTTTGTGAATATGGTTGAATTTGATCATTCGTGGAACCTACTATGCAGCCCAGCTTGTAATTGTGGAAAAAGCTAAAAATGTGCTTCACTGCAAACATCAAAAGTGCACAAGTGATTATGTTACATCCCACAAAATTTACCAGTTTTCGTGTGTGTGTGGACACACATTCATAGGGAGGAGTAACGACGATTTGCACATGAGGGTGGGAGAGCATATCCCAAAATGGTTAGAAAAACAAATGAATTGTGACAAGCCAACAGATGCAGGTGTCAGACTACCAACTTCGTCTATAGCTAAACATCCAATCGAGATGAACCATAAGATTGATGTTAACTGAGACTTTAAGGTCATCTATGAATACGCTTACGAGCGTTTACTGAAATACTCTGAGGCTATAGCTATTCATAAACTTAAGTCCCCCATGTGTATTCAAAAACAGTTTGTTATTACTCTTAACCTACCTTGGTAATCTTTATTTGATTTGATTACTAAACGTTTGTGTTAACTATCCTTAATTCTTTTCTGTCACGTTGTTTAATATAACTTTTCCATATATATTGATTTGACAAGTATATGTGTGATCAGACTGTTCGAAATGAATAGTGCAAATACATCACATTTTCCAGATAATCTCCGTCTTCTAATAACGCTATCAAAATTTTAATGAATCATTGGATAACAACTTTTTCACGGTAATCCTAAATGTATGAACAGAAAGTTCCTGTCTGGCTTTTCACTGTTGTTTTGAACCGTTATATCTCTCATCGACGTCCAGTCTTATTTTATATTTCGTGCTGGCGGTGTTATTGTTGTAGTAGTTGTTATTGTTATTGACGCCCGAACATGACAGATTAACAAGCACATTAGGTCAGTATTTGTTCACAGTCTACTAGTTCTTAGTTACTGTCATAACACTTTATAGGTGAAGTTTACTTTAAAAGACTGATTAGTCTGGATGAATCAGGAAAATGATACCTGTCTCATTACCCATTTTTAATTCGAAGAAGTCAGGTATACATTGTAGCGTCCGAGTGTTCTTCAGAATATGTTATTTCAAATGATAATACATATATATATATACATATATATTGCTTCAGGTAGCCTGAGACCACTAGTCGTGTCACCGGTAATCTCCATCCTATTCAACTGACAGTGTTTGTTTGCTGACCAGTATGTTCTTCTCCATTTTGTGTAAATGCGCAATTATTGCAGTCATTAGTTTTGCACCGTTCAAATCACAACGGATGAAACTCAGTTAGCTCACTGATACGATCGCTGTCGGCTTACAGTAGTCCTGATACATGGAAAGCCATAGGAATTCAAAAGTTTATGCTTTCGGTTATGCCTCAAAACTCAGGGAACTGGGTGAATTTATTAGGAAAGATTCTAACTCGCTTAATTCGGAATGTAAATGTCCAATTCTATGATGAATGTGAATACGTTTACTGATCACAGAAAGCCTTGTGTTGGCAATGGATCACCCAAATTTTACGGACCGATTTGTGTGTAAATAGTGGACCTATCATTATAAAAGCGGGTAATGAGGAGTTAAATTTCAATCCCAAATATGAGGCCTAATAAAATGCTACAGGCAGTTACTTAACATTCATGCAATCAATACGCAGACAACAGAACAAACAGAGAATAAACAATGCAAACAACTAAAATGAACAACGTTTCCATGATGTCTCATGGATGTAGACAGGTAACTCATGAATCTCTCCATTCAAAGCTGTGTGCATAAGTTTCATGAGGATATGTTGATGGAAAACGTTATAAAATGAACTTACATCAAAACAATTGTCACCCAGCTGTGGTCTTTAATCCAAAAACAAAATTCTTTCCCGTCAAAAAAAAACAATTGTTATGTTGATGAGATTCTGGCCTACACTTTGTTGACCATAACAACCATTGTCAATGTCACTAAAAGCATCAGCAATGTGTCAATCACCATCTGAATAGAGCAGTTTCATAACAAGATGTTAATTTCTTACCCAGACGAAGAAGTGTAGAAGTTTACCTGTTCTCGGGGTCGAAGGCGTATCTTTCAAATTATTGGATCCTTCACGTTTCGCGGACACATTTCGACCTATAAAATATTTTCGAAGAAATACAAAAGTTTGAAGATTACCTCAGACCCTCAGTGGACGATGTGTATTGCGTAAATTACTAGGGAACGGAGCATTCATATGCAGCTACAATTTAATGTATCGCTGATATTAGTTGTTTCATGCAGATCTTCAGCGTGATTAGACATGTTCGCAGCTATTTATTACGAAATATGTTGTTCGTTAAACGACAATATTAAGGTTGCACGCACCACGTGTCCCTCAGTGGTCATACCACAAGAAGTTTCAAAGTGGAAGCGGATAAGTGAATTGGCATAAATGTCCGTATCGTCTTTAATACGTCCATTGTCAATAATGAGGACTGTTGTGATGATTATAAGCTTTTCGAACTTGAATAAAGATGGCATGCTGAAATCATCACGCGAATACATGCTTTGTCTGTCCACCCTTAATTTTCCAAGGGAATTATCACTGTTTCCGTGGTATACAGGATTCAAGCATTCAGAGTGTGAATGTGACAGAATCATTCACGTTGAAATGATCTATTATTATTATCAGTATGTGAAAGAATAAGCTTGTGATGATCTATGGACCTATGTTATCCGGTCTTTACCTCACTGTACTGCATCTCAAATACCCTCAGGCTACATAAGCGTCTTTTCCGTCCAGTTCACAATCACCAGACAACTATCACCCACCAATAACTACATTCTAGATGAGACGTAACTTTTAAAAATAATGGCTGCCTGATTCTCAGTTACTCAATCACTGCTCTGTCCTTCGACACTTCACTCTATAAGTATTATTCAGATTTCTTTCCAGGTTCCATCTTGGACGACAGCAATCATTGACGTTCATGGATATTTATGAACACATAATTTGCAGAGCACATACAACGTTATGTACACGATCAGCAATATGAAACGTGTCTTTGCTGATACAAGTTCTACCTAATGAAACTGATAATACATCTGTCGTTCAAAACTGACCCATCACGCCTTCAGCAGTTCTATTCTCATAAATGAATTATTCATCTGAAAGTTTTATTGAATACTTTTGCTTTATTTTTGTCTTTCATAAACTAACTAGCTGAAAGATACTTAAACTTTGGTCTACACACTCAATGAAAATATTTTCATTTCAATCTGATGATTGATGTGAACGCATCAATGATATTCAAAGAATTGTGATTTTGATTAGAAAACATTAACGATTAGTTAATTAACTGGTACTATTATTTGCCTAACTTACACCAACGAATCACGAAGTTTCAGTGGCGTCGCCCATATCTCCTAACAGCCTAATGTTTTATGTCTGTATTTACTGCAATTATTCATTACATGACAAAACAGTTCACGGATTTTATTTATCAGATACTAATTTACAGAGACATGATTGGTTGGGAGTTCGATCAACAGCTGACATCAGTAACAGGAACATTAGAAAACCTGGGAGTCCTGGACATTTGATCGTCGTAATTTGGGACTCTCATTCACTGGAGTTCGAATCCATGAACTTACAGCTAGGATACGAGCACTTGTAACACTCAACCACTGAAACCCGAACGAATAGTCCGTGCCCTGTAACTTCTCTCTGTTTGCTAGGGACTTATTATTAAACATGATAATGACGCGATTTATGAGAATAAAATTCAAATTAATGTGGAAATTTGGAGTTAATATATTAGAGAAACTCAGATGACGAGTTATAAGAATTATTTGGTTGCTTGATAACACAACTAGAGTCCTCTGCTTTACATTAATAGCATAATACACAGAAGCGTTCACTTCTAAGTTTTTATCCACTGCTAGAATTTGTTCACCAGTGTCTGAATAGTCTTCGGATGGAGATGACAGGTTTCTGCAAACTCTAGAGAATACAACACGTTAGCTGGTGAAGCAAGTAGACAGTGCTGACCTGTGAGAACACGAAGCGACGTGCGGCATGATTAATTCTAATTGTAGTCAACGGTAACGTAGATATTTACAATGTGTCATCTTGAAAAAACGTTATGTACAACGTTTCCTTTTTTTAACATTTGACTAGTCTGCATAATCATACTAATTAGGAGCTGATATTAGTTAGAGAATCTTTGGAAAACTCGAGAGCACTTGACATCTGCTTTGCCTTAGTTTTCAATCGATTCAACATTGCAGCTTGCAATGAACCTGTTTCAGAATGTTATGTTCATATTTCCTTCTAATTTGAAGTGGAATCTTCGAAACTGTGCTGAAATTACTACCCTGTGACTAATAATACGGAATTATGGTCTATTTGCGGAGCTTTCGCCGTCCTCCTGAACAGCATCTCTGAAACTAAACCAACCAGTTCAGAGAACACTAATAATTGCAAGTTATCTACCTGAGCTACAAATCTTCTCTATTATTATGCTTTATGTTTAATTTACATAATTTTCTCATTTTCATTCAGCAATGAAGGTAGCATTATATTTTCCAGAACAACAAATTACCTCTACTAAAGGACACTGTGGAGCTCATTATACGAAATAATTCAGTTTGTCTAAATTCTTGCGTAGCTCGTGAGGTCAAACACGTGGGTCATATTGGTAGGTCGGAGCGAATTGATTTACTGGAGCAGAAAAACTCAGGTAAATCAAGATTCATCGGCCTGGAAAATATGTAAGATTAATGGTTAGACAACTCCCGTGGAGGTATGGAAAAATTCTTTGATATTATGATAGTTGGAAAGGAATAATGAAAATTAATATTTTCAAGTTTCGAAGTAGTATGGTCATATTTTATACAACAACCAGAAACAAATTAATTGTGCCGAACTAGGTTATTATTCACTTTGGACTTGAAATATTGACATTGTTATATAATAATTTTCAGGACTACATGATTTCTCCTAGTCTACACGAATTCGACATTCACTCCTCATAAATGTAGACGTTGTTGCAAAAGACTCTCAGAATTTCACTTGTATCACAGCCATAATCATGCACCAATCAGTCACTCTCATTTGCTACTATGGTTCGGAAAAGCAACAGAGTGCAGCCAAGTTCCCATCAGGCCACACAAAGCAGATCAAACTACGGAAGTTTCAAGCATAGTAAGTGTAATATGCATCTTCGTAGCAGTCGTGAGCGTGACCACAGGTATACTAATTGTCATGCAATCGTTTCCCGTAATAAAAGTTTAACTGCATACGTATAAATTGCAGAGGCTCTGTTGAGTTCTGTATTTATAATTTTCATCATGACCTCAGACAAACGCTAGTGTGTCTGTTTTACTCTTGCAGTCATCCCTGAATGTGGACGGATTTTATTGTGCCCTATGTGGGAATCGAAATGTAACTACTCAGTACCAGTTTTTATAATGGTAAGTCGATCACTTAAACACAAATCAATACGGTGAAAAATTGAATGCTCTGTCTCCAACATAAGGCTTTCTGTGATCAGTAAATGCGTCCATATTCATCATATAATTGAAGAGTTACAGTCCGAATTCAGCAAGTTAGAATGTTTTGTAATAAATTCATCCAGTTTCCTGAGTTTGAAGGCATAACCCCAAGCATTAAGTTTTGAATTCCTACGGTTATTTATGTATTAAGACTAATGTAAGCCGACAGCGATCGTATCAGTGAGCTAACTGAGTTTCATCCGTTGTGATTTGAACGGTGTAAAACTAATGACTGCAATAATTGCACATTTACACAAAATGGAGAAGAACATACTGGTCAGCAAACAAACACTATCAGTTGTACAGGGAAAAGATTACCAGTGACACAACTAGTGGTCTCACGCTACGTGAAGCAATACTTATATATAAATGATATATATATATATATATATATCATTTGAAGAAACACAATCTGAGAACATTCGAAAGCTGCAATGTATGCCTGACTTCCTTGAATTAAAATTTGGTCGATAGGAAGCTATCATTTTCCTGATTCATCCTGATCAATCAGTCTTTTAAAGTAAACTTCACCCATAAAGTGTTATGACAGTAACTAAGATCTAGTAGACTATAAACGAACACTAACTTAATGCGCTGGCTAATCTGTCATGACCGTATATCAACAACAACAACTACTACAACAATAACATCGCCGGCACGCAAAAATAAAAATAGACTGGACGTCCATAAAAGAGCTTTAACGGTCCAAAGCAGCAGTGAAAAATATACAGTGAGGATGACCTTGAAAAATTTGTCATTCGGTGATGCATCAGAAGAAATAACAGCTAATAGGAATCCAGCTATCTAAACAGGGGAAAAACAAAGAGTTCACGCTTGTGTGTGATAGCTGCCTGAAATAGTTATTTTAATGTTTTAGCCAAAATTAGGAAAAACTAGGTGTATATAACAATAAACACTTCATTATTAGTTCAGAGATCTGAATCCACCACAAACATCTTTCTTGTATTAACAGCGCCTTTCCTGTTACAAACTAAACGGCCTATCTTTAACCCTCCAGGATGGACTCATTGTGAAGTGCCCAATTTTATACGTACAAGGTCATTTGATCATTTTAGCTGCCTTCGAAAATTTTATGATATGATTGTCATGAAATTCTGTGTCGTAAATTTCGCTAACCATGGTCTCTTTGTTGACTCCATTGCTCATAACAAGAGATAAAAATTGATCTTTCTCTCACTGTCTACCTCAGTAGCGTTTTCCCGGTGTAGATGTTATCTCTATCTCTGTATTATTCTTCAAACACCTAATGAGCCTCATGTGAGTTGCATCCTTCTTTCGTTATTAAGTCCTAAATCATTCAGAAAAACTTTGACTTCCTACAAAACTTGCGTGCAGTCTGCTTGATTTCTGTCATAGCTCTGTAGTTCAAAGTTTTGGAACTCAAAACATCTAGTCTACTGGGTTAAAAGTGTATTATCATCCATTTTATCAACGATAATCTCACATATTGATGTGCAATCATTAAGCAACTCCATACTGACTTGAAAAAGCAGCATTATTATTATGGTTGAAGTACTGTGTTCCGCTTGGAACCTAAAGGAACAATTATAATAATGATAACAGTAATACTGCGTTATCCCTTCTCTGAACCTCTCCCCTCTCCAGCAGTACTGTCAGGAGGAGGTACTTTGTATTTATATTTCACTTCTAGTGTTATAAGTGTGTGATTTTTCAGTTCAGCAGGAGTGTACAGAAACAATTAGCTCATATTTCAGAAGTATAAGTCTGTGTGAATAACTGCTCACGACCATTAAACTTACAGATTCACTAAACGGAAGGCAAAAGTCTTGTATTGTCTGTCACTTTAAAGTGCCAACGAAATTTAAGAATTATTGGGCACGTCAGTGTGTCAAACAACTCACTTCGTACATGATATAAGCAGGAAGATGAAATTCGATATCAATCATCATCACCAGTTACACGTAATTAGGGGATCCATGGTAACTTTCAAGAAAGGCTTTTCACATTAGATTCCCAAGCAGCCTAGATGGTGTATGATCTGATAAGTCACCAAATAAGCTTTCTAGCCACCATTTGTACAGTGTACATCAACTGATTTATTCTATAAATCGAGGAGAGGGATACAACGGTAATCGCAATTTTGATTGCGATATACTACTACCTAATTAAACAGTCTAGTTGCCTCAATAAAGGTGTCAATTTTCAGGAGAAGCGGAAGAGCACGGATCGACTCCGATTTCTACACACAGGCAACGATACATATCGATGTTCTAGAAAGCACACTAATAGGCCATTTGTGAATAATTCAAGTCATCGAATGACCGAATACTCCCTTCAGCAACCGTGTATATCAGAGCAGATTTTCACAACGGTCAACTACATGTCTGCACTGAGATGAGATCATTACAGTCCTTCTAGCTTGCTGAAAACTGACAGGCAGTGTGCGTAGTTGTATACATGAGCTGAATGTTGTAATAGTTTTATTACTTTGTGAACAAATTAACTAGTGGTTCGTGTCACTCAGTGTGCTTAGAGTAATTATAGTTTATATCGTATTCAAGTATGCGTATGTGCTTCTCTGGACACTTTTTGCTGTGTGTATTATATTTCATATTCATGATATTTGATATGTAATTAACCACTACATAAATAATCATTTCTTTATACATGAAATGATTATTTCAAAAGAGCAGCATGAAAGATGAACTTCAGTATTTTAGTGGTTAAATCTGGTTAAAGTCGTGAGAACGGAGAACTTCTAACACAAAGATCATAGTTACATGTTCACTCTAAGCTTTCAAATAAACGGTTATGAGTATGAGATCGCGATTTGTTTCTTTTTAATATGCTAGACTTTAGTATTTTCATTGAAAAACACTTGATTTACTCCACCACTTTAACATGTGTCTTTGAAGTGACTAAGATGCTTTGATGATTATCATTAAACGTTTTTTACTATATACAGTGAAGAAATTCACACAAATCAAAGTGTAACGATAAAAAGACGAATGTATTTAAACAGCAATGAGATCTGAGTATATGATTTCTACAACCACTGACTGCTGGCTGATTGTTTTTCGTTAGCAAGTAAGTCATTCAATTTTCTTCGTTTTTCGTTAGCATCATTTCTTCCATTAATCATCATAATCTCAATGACAAAATTAATAATGACATCTAATAACTTTCAAAATGATGAACTGAAGGTTTATTAGTTGACAACATTTTTCATGAATAATCCTTATCCAGATTGCCTTCAATAAGGTGGTTTTTCTGAACACACTGTCTTCTTGTAAAATAAGATGTAGAAATCAATCTACTTGAACACGTATGCAACACGAGAAGATACTAAGATTGCTAGTGTTTAACTTTTCTCTAAAATATTGAGATTTTGAGCATGAAAAATATGTAAGTGGAGCATAGTGACAACTACATTGGTACATATTCAAACTGATGTAAAATTACAAACTTAAAGCTCTGAAAGGCTGATTCTTGAATTCTAAATGTCTGCACCATGTGTCCGATTTAATGCTGATGAATGGAGATGGTCACCTCAGAGTGTTTCAGTATGACTCAAAGGA
The DNA here is from genome assembly GCA_944472135.2 of Trichobilharzia regenti. Lineage (NCBI taxonomy): Eukaryota > Metazoa > Platyhelminthes > Trematoda > Strigeidida > Schistosomatidae > Trichobilharzia > Trichobilharzia regenti. The sequence goes on along the minus strand of OX235267.1, from coordinate 57,955,652 downwards.
TATCAGCATTGTGTATAAACATGACATGATATTATTGCCCTTAAGTCTTCGTGTGAAACCTTTTTACCCTTTCGGTATACGAACAAAATACCTTGAAAAACGAAGAATTGGAATTATAAGTACGGTAAACTGTTACCTCCGGTACACCACTTCGTTTCCACGCTCAAATCTTTTAAATAAAAGCTTCACTGTGATGAAACACTAATGTTAAACGCAATACCCATCGATTTCTCCCCTAAAATAACGCCTCAAGTTGAACACTGACAGAAAAAAGGCGAGTTATTGTTCATCAAACATCCAAACAACAACTGAAGGCCATACGATGTGATTAGTTTTCCGAAATTGAGAATTCATAAGTTTATCATGTTATGCTTGACATTCCTCTCAAACATCATAGAACAAAGGATCGAGGAATATTATATGAAGTGACAGAAATACGATTTTTCTCATTATAAACGATGAATATATTTTATTCTTTAGACAGAAGAAATGTATCTGTTAAAATGGCAGGAATATGCAGCGCTTCCTTGTTTGTAAGTTCCGTCTTCTGTCATCTTGAAGATAAACAAAGATATGTTAACATGATTTTTATGATCTATGTCAATAATCTATATGATCTCTTTCACAGTTGACATGACACTGTGGACATATACCTGTGCATAATAATACAGATGCAATAAACAAATCAAGTGATATGCTAAATGCGACTATTCATCCGTGGTACCTTCTGCCCCACTAAGTCACATAAATAGTAAAGGCCAAGGACTCACCTGTGAATGTTAGTATAGAATTTTATCACGAAAATCACATCATCTTTATACTTCATTACCTACATTGAAATTAGCCTATGGCAGTAGAAAAAGACCGTTTCAACTGAAAGGCGATTCAGCTGATGTGGGCGAAAAATGAATATTCAGATTATTTGGCTATTCGACCAAGGCTAGGATCACATGAACCATGTTGATCATTCCATCAGTCACTTCAGTGAGAAGCAAGGTTGCGAAAATATGAAGAATACATATTTTTTCACTGATTTAGATGTATAATAACGTCGTAGATCTGAAAACCTGATATTCTGTTCGACACACGATCGTTTGAAAATCCACTCAATGAAATGACGCTTCATCCTTCTCTTCTGCCTCTTGTTCAACTTGATATACGTTTATATTTCTGTTATGCGAATATGCATCTGTACAGCAGTCCCTTAGAAGCACAAAGGATATACTGCCAACCGGAACACAAACGGAAAAATTGATTACGAAAACTATAGCTGTTTCCTCACGAATATATTCACGTGATAGCACTAGTACACGAAATACACGTGAAATAAAACGAAAATGCCTCGCACTACTGACTGACAGAAAACTGACAAAGTCTGGGTTGGTAACACCTTCCTAGAGATCAATTTATAAAACAACTAGTAATATCATGGAACCTAGTCTGCTAAATCTTATATATCTGAGTTCACCACTGGATTAGTAATCAAGACTTTGTTTGCCCTATTCTACGAGGAATTTTATTCTCAGATAATACCAATAACTTTTTACTTGGAAAGTTCATCTACCTCCAGGATAATCGAATGATGTGATCTACAAATTAAGATAACTCGATACAGCACGGTTGTGGCCTAAATGATAAGTAGTGCGTCGATCCCCTGCCGACACATACCTGATATCTATGGTCGGCCTGCAACAAATACAGTGTGGAATCAAACTGTAAATCAAAAATAAATAAACAAAAAATAAATAGTATTGAAATACTGGTGACGATATGCTGCTCAGATGCATGCTCGTATTGAGGTCTTAACTTTCTGAGATGAATGGCTTATTTGTCAAGCCTTCATCGACTTTTGTAAACGACATCATCAGAGCTAATTTAAATGCGAAGCGAATTCATGAATTGTGCATGAATTATGGAAGTATCTCCATTCATGAACTCGACTGGGAAATGTTGGCTTCACACGTGTCCCTTCAATTCAGTTCTCTCGTAACAGCAGTCGTCATTTCACTGACCTAGTATTCCACATTTGATAAAAGACATGTGTGTTTAATGATAAACTCAACTGCTTACATTTGTCAGTCATATGACTACTGGTCTAAGTACGATGCTATGTGTAACTTATCGGAGTTAGCCGGAGACCGTGAAAGCCAAAAGTATTCAGAGTGATTTTTCACATATAAATTTCTCATTATTTTATGTGGAGTAGAACATAAGGTTTTCAGACTAATTGTGAACAAACAACTACCAAAATGAAGCATAGATGACAATTCAAAGCAACAAAATCATCAAAAGTTAACAATTTAGCCAGTAAACTGATGGCCAAGGCTCGGCTTATTCATTCAGCGGTAAAGCGAGTACATCAGGAAGAATTTGTCAATTGCTTTGAATATCAGGAAAGTTATAATAACACTGTGATTGCAGAAGAGATCAACTAGTATAATACACATTGTTGGGAATTGATGACAAATTCTGCAAATAAGGAAGATCGGTACTCCTAAATCGTCACCCAGCAAACTATACTGTTTCGGTGTATGTGATATTTATAGCATAATATTTTTATTTGCAACGAAATGTTAATAAAATGCTGAACCTTGCTGCATGCATCGTTATATCATGGTGCTTTTAAACATTGAATTGATGTCAAAAGGTCACCGTGCGCTATCATCTCCACCCATATGTACATTGAAGCGTGGTACTCTGAGTCTATGTCTCAATGGTATAATGTTCGCCAAATAATCACAAGTGTTAGGTTTCAAGCCTGTGCACTTCAACACTTCGCTTAGCCGGAAAGTTGCATGATAAAGAGGGAAAACTTCGCGTCAAACTGGCAACTTGACTTCGTAATAGCAACACTGCTGCTGGAACTTCGAAGCTCGAAATTCTTCTGAAGTCAATGTTGCATTCAGAAAGCATACGAATGGAGAAGGTGGATGGCATAACTTTGTCATATTTCTCTAAATTCATTTTGTGTTTCTTCATTTGTATTTCAGAGTAATGGTCGTCATACTCAGCGTATTGTTCTTTAAACTCAGAAGAAACTTAGTGATTGCAATGGTCCTGATGGCGCTCATTGTAAGTTTTCATGAGAATGAAAATTGAAATCTGATTTGATTTACTCATCATCATCATTTCCTGTAGATTGCACAGTTCACACTAATATCGAAAATTCTATTTTTATTTAATCACGTAGTGAAAATCGACTAGGGATATGTCAAAGTAACACGGATGAGTAGAGATTCTTCATGTCACCCCAGTGCACCAGTAGCATATGTGAATTTTTATTTTCTTAATTTTTTTTCGATTTACAGCTTGATTCCACCTATGGAATTTTCAGCATGGATATCGGTAGCCCAAATTTTTTTTCACGCCGACCACTGATATCTAGTGTGTGTCGGCAGGCGATCGAACCTCGGCCCATGTGCATGGTCGGCGAGAAACCCAACCACTGTACCACCAACGCATTATTACAAAGTGAAGTTATTATGTGTTAAATGCAGAGTTAGAAAAAGTGTACGATGTAGATGAACCGACTCAGAGATATTTCACACTGAATGTATCATTGTGTGAAACATTTCCTAGAACTATGAATGACGTTCCCACTCAGGACGAATTCCCTTATTCCTTATTTATCGACTTTATAAACATTATTTTATATCGCCAGGCCTTTATCTCTTTCCTCTGATCGTCATCATCTGAATTAAATTACTAATGTACTTTCATGGTTACTTAATGCTTCGGAAAGTTACATACTCTCCCTAATTTATTATAATTTCAGCTGACCCATTTTTACCATCTGATCGAAATAAGAGGAAGACATTTTACTTTGTGATGATTAAAATGCATGTGATAAAACAAAGCTGGCACATTTTAGACCTGGAAACATATTGCTCATCATAAAACAGAACTTTACAGATGTAGTAGCTGAAGCAATCAGTTCCATTGGAAAATCTTTGGTTGTACCAGTAATAATAATACTAGTATTAATAATTTACTTTATTCCAAAAACAGTACTTGTGATACAGAATGGAATTTTCATCTGTAATCACAATATTGCATCTAATTTCCACAAATTATAAATAAAATTAATCACACACAAAATTTCCACATTCACAACATAGGTAATATCAAAAACATGCAGCATATAAAATGGAAATAGCAATAATAATGATAACAGCCAGGGTAATAATTATAAGAATACAAGTGAAAATTGCCGTGGACTTGTGTCACACAGTATTGTCAATAAGGAATAGAAATCCTAGCCTTTTTAAAAATGTTGAATATAACGTTCTCTTTACATGATATGGTAATGGAAAAACAAAGATTAAAGCAGTCGTAGAGATAAGTGGGCGTTTGCAATTATGAGAGTAAAACAAAGAAGCAACAGGACCATAAATATAACAGAAAAAATAAAAGTCAAACTTGAAAGTGAATAAGGATGGATGGATGTAGGAAATTGTTTATTTACTAGATGAAAAAAGGGTAGTTAGTTCTTGCCTGACACTATTTTCATCACATAAAATACGTGCCAAGTATGGTATCGTAGAATTCTTATACTTAGACGTGCGAGCATACAGTTTTCTTAAGTTACTCCTTGTTCTACCTGAGGAGATGCAAGGTGAAAGCTGAGGGTAAAGTGGATGCTCCAAGTCAGACAAAATCCCTTTGGCAAATTTATTGCATGAATTCAAGTGCCTATCGACAACGACGTTTACTATGTGGTCTACCGGGACACCTCACTCACCTACTGACCGTCTTCAGCATTCTACGAATTGTGACATAGTCCCTTTTAAGCAAACCAGGAAAGAATAAGCAGGGTGAGCAATAAAGAAGAATAGGTAGGATGCAAGAGTTTATGAACTGTAAGAGGAGGGGTTGGTTGAGTTATACCGAGTGCCTTAACTTCTTAATGTAAAAGGCGGAATATTTTACTGGAGATTGCTAAAACATGGGAGGACCAGGAGAGATCAGAAGAGAGAATGAGTCCAAGATACCTAATTTCTGATTTGATTCCTATATCATTGTCGTCAATCTTACAACTGCCATGAGAATCAATGACTTCTTTTAACTTTCGTTTACATCTTGAGCTGAAATCAACAGTCTGACACTTAGAAGGATTCAGTTTAAGACCATTAGACTCAGACCATTTCCTGACTTAATCCCTAGCGCTCCCGGGTTCAGTCATGTGAGAACTGTTTCTTTTGAGTTAGATCAATGGAAACCTATTTATTTTAGTACAATCTAGCTGGGAGTTAACAGCCATTGAAACCGTTAAATCATCAAAGTACTTCACAAAGTTTATTTCATCAGAGTGAGGCAAGTCATGCAAGAAGAAAGAAAAAAGAAAAGGAGAAAGAACTTCACTTTGAGGGACAGAAAGAAAGAGCCTTTGAATGTCTGATGGAAGGTGACCACTTTCTTCGTCCAGTTTACTTGAATTTTGCCTCTATTCATCTAATATCAACCAAATGTAAAGGAAATTGGTCTGACGTCTGTATACTTCATTTCTTCTCTTTTGCATCTACTCAAAAAAATGAAAAAGACACAATTCAGGAATTTTTTTCCCCAGAATTTTAATTTTACATACATTTTATGATGGAACTTATTTTCTTCTGCTCATATAGAAATTTTCCATTTGCTTTATGCATAGATTGCGTTGTGGACTGTGAATATCTGTTTCACGTGTTGCGTGGAGTTTGAATTACCCTGCTACCTATTGATTGGCTTCTGTGTTTTCGAAGATGTTGTAACAATGGATTTCTGCACCGTGGAAGGAAGACTCAAAAGACAGGTGCTTATTACTGTCTTCGTTGTATCCATGATCTGTCTTATTATAGCCTCAACATTGTACTTTATAGATTGGAATTACGTAAGTGTATTAAAAATGTTGAATGTAATTTGAATTCCAACATTTATCTCTCTATTCGCCTGAGCTAAATGTTAAGTGTCTAGCTCATCTACACTGCTAAAACTTAAGTCATCGAAACCGAACACCCTCAACTGTGTATGCAGTAGAAATATGTTGAACATTTTCTAGTATCGTTTCACTTGTTATGCATTTTTATTTCAGTTGGATATGTTTAACCACACTTTATATCAAGCATTTCATTCAACCCATTTTCTTCTTTGTTGATGTTCATAATTGACCATAGTCACAAATACATTGTGTAGGTTGGAACTGCCGTTAACATTGGTAGTAGTATATCTGTCTCCACGCTAGTATCTGAATTCTTCAGTAGTATAAGAAGATACGTTTTTGGCACAAAAATACAAAACATCGTTTAGATATATTTGACAAACACCATATTAATACTTTAATGTATAAATACAAATAAAGTACTCATTGAGGATAAATCCGTGACTTCTCTAAATTAAGAACAAAATTTTCAGCGAAGAGACTCTTTTCAACGAATTTATTATCAAGCTGTACAATCGTATATATATGGTTTTATAAAGAAATTATATCCGGTGAGGGAATTAGGTCAAGGGTGTAAATACGTGAAATAATAATAGTATGAAATAAATTTAAAATATTTGTGATTAGGTTCATAGTTTAAGTCAAGTGGAACAATAATTAATGTCATATATAAGATAATACATCAGGTGTATAGATTTTGGGGAGAGGCATATAATTGTAAGATTAATAGACGAATGTAAAATGTTACGTAACATGGTGTGAAATTTGATAACATAGAATTTAATATTGTAAAAATAAAGATAAAAAGTATACACATGAATAATTTTTGGTTTAAAATGTCAAGTAGATCAAGTGGAAAAGATTCAGAATGAGAGTCGTAATAATAATAATAATAATGATAATAATAATAATAATCGAAGTAATAAAGGAAAAGTACATAGAATAATAAAATAAATAAATGTCTATCCCTCTACGGCCAAGGCAGCAGTAGGGATTGTACATACTTCTTTTGTACACAAAGGTCTGGCTTAAAGTCATGAATTGCCAAGGCCTCAGCTGTCTTTAGAAGTCTGTAACAAAGAAAACGCGGGAAGTTGGCATGAATTCTATATAAGACCTTGAAATCATGGTCAGGGTTGACCGCGTGACAGGAGTCGATGAGGTGTTCTAAGATAGAGCTACGCACTCATTTCCTTTCTCCCTTGTAAAACCAAGCTAGAATATGTTCTCGTATCCGTGTGGAGAGCATTCTCTGACTACGGCCAATGTACCTTGCTCCACAAGAGCAGGTGAACTGGTAGATGCACATGGAGGCGGTCAGACGGGGGAGCTTATCTTTTACAGAGGTAGAGAACAGTTTGCGGCTCGTGAACGTCATATGTAATCTAGCTGCAGGGAACGTTTTACTAACTGATTTAGAAAGACGATTTTTGAGCATATCAGAAGCTTCATTTCAAGGTCTTATATAGAATTCATGCCAACTTCCCGCGTTTTCTTTGTTACAGACTTCTAAAGACAGCTGAGGCCTTGGCAATTCATGACTTTAAGCCAGACCTTTGTGTACAAAAGAAGTATGTACAATCCCTACTGCTGCCTTGGCCGTAGAGGGATAGACATTTATTTATTTTATTATTCTATGTACTTTTCCCTTATTACTTCGATTATTATTATTATTATCATTATTATTATTATTATTACGACTCTCATTCTGAATCTTTTCCACTTGATCTACTTGACATTTTAAACCAAAAATTATTCATGTGTATACTTTTTATCTTTATTTTTACAATATTAAATTCTATGTTATCAAATTTCACACCATGTTACGTAACATTTTACATTCGTCTATTAATCTTACAATTATATGCCTCTCCCCAAAATCTATACACCTGATGTATTATCTTATATATGACATTAATTATTGTTCCACTTGACTTAAACTATGAACCTAATCACAAATATTTTAAATTTATTTCATACTATTATTATTTCATGTATTTACACCTTTGACCTAATTCCCTCACCGGATATAATTTCTTTATAAAACCATATATATACGATTGTACAGCTTGATAATAAATTCGTTGAAAAGAGTCTCTTCGCTGAAAATTGTGTTCTTAATGCTACAATGGGAATTATTAAATTATTGAAAAAATGCAAAGACCCAATGACGATGAAGGAACTTAATGGTTTCCTACGGTATTCTGTCAAACTTGCGTTAGTGAAATCCGAGATTAACTTTCTTGAAAGCTGTATCAGTAAAAATGAATATCCTAATTTATTTTGGAAAGCGCTTAGACGTAGCCGTATATGTCCTAATTCCAAAACATTAAAGCGCCACACACTTAATCATATTGATGCAATCAGTTCTCGTGTGGTAGAATTAAACAGGAACATAACTCTGAGAAGTCATGTTCTGTTTGAACTTTCGACTGATGAACGCCGGCAATTCGAGGATTACGTTTCTTGTGTCATTGAAAAACAGTCCCAGTCTGCTAACCTCAAGCATCTTGACAGTCTCAAGCAGGTATTAGCAGAAAAGCGATTCCCGACTGACCCCAATAAATATGTATTTAATTATTCCTCCGTCACTCTTTCTGAAATTCAACTACAAGCCCTATCACTGGGCCCCAAATTCTGCAACAGTTCATCCAAAGTCAACAGACTGCATACTCAAGTGCAATTCGAAAATCTTATTAATCAGACCAACGATCTTACACCCACATCACCTGAGGAATTCCAATACTTTAAATCCACAGTTCTTGATTGCTGTCATCAGTATACTAGTTCAAAACCTAGCTCGAATAATCTTCTGACTAAAGAGCATATAGACCAACTGAAAGAGCTAGAGAAGAATGATGATATTATCATATGCCGTCCAGACAAAGGTGGGGGTGTCGTAGTTATGAATCGCCAAGATTATAATGATAAAATCTCAGCGATCCTTTCTGACCAAACGAAATTCGCCAAACCCGACGGTGAAAAGAACAAGACACATTTAATTGAAAATCAACTGACTGATGTCTTAAAGAATATGAGGAATAAGTCAGCAATATCGTCAGAAATATACGAACGCATCAGACCAGTAGGCTCCATTATACCACGTTTGTATGGACTACCAAAAATACATAAGACAGGATTACCCCTCCGTCCAATCCTCGATATGGCGGGCTCTCCTTATCACGGAATCGCTCAATGGCTAGCCGAAATATTGGAACCAGTCAGAAGGCAAGTATCTAAGTTTTCCATTGATGATACGTTTAAATTTATTGATAGTATTAAAGATTTTAATGTCTCAGAAAAAGTCCTGTTCTCATTAGATGTCACGTCGCTATTTACCAATGTTCCTCTCATGGAAACTGTTAGCTATTTATGTGAGTATATTGATACACATGGTTTGGAAATAGGTTTACCGACAATCCACCTCAAAGAACTTTTATTGAGATGCACGTTGAATGTTCAGTTCACCTTCAACAATGAGATCTATAGACAGAGAGATGGCATTGCCATGGGATCACCACTGGGTCCTTTGTTAGCTGATTGTTTTATGGCAAAGCTGGAAAATTCTCAACTTAGTCAAACCATCGGGCATTTTGACATTTATAAAAGATACGTAGACGACACTTTCGTCATCTGCGATAAGAACGTAGTTCTTGATGATGTCTTGTTCGCCTTCAACAACTGCCATCCTTCTTTACAATTCACCATTGAAAAGGAATCGGAACTAAGTATTCCGTTTCTTGATGTGTGCCTTAGCAGACGGAATGACGGATCTCTCAAGAGATCGATCCACCGGAAACGTACATGGAACGGACAACTAACTAATTTTTACAGTTGGGTGCCTATTTCCAGGAAAAGGAATTTAATCCATTCACTCTGCTTTAGGATAAGGAAAATTTGTAGTTCTGATTGCGTCGACTCAGAACTGGACTTCCTGAAAGCCACACTCGCAGAAAACGGTTACCCTAACCGATTTATTGACAGCAACATGAAAGATAAGCAGTCTAAACTGGTCACTGACTCAGTTCCAAAGAAAACCCTATTCGTGAACTTGGAATTCAAAGGAGATCAAGCTTCTGATATGCTCAAAAATCGTCTTTCTAAATCAGTTAGTAAAACGTTCCCTGCAGCTAGATTACATATGACGTTCACGAGCCGCAAACTGTTCTCTACCTCTGTAAAAGATAAGCTCCCCCGTCTGACCGCCTCCATGTGCATCTACCAGTTCACCTGCTCTTGTGGAGCAAGGTACATTGGCCGTAGTCAGAGAATGCTCTCCACACGGATACGAGAACATATTCCAGCTTGGTTTTACAAGGGAGAAAGGAAATGTGTGCGAAGCTCTATCTTAGAACACCTCATCGACTCCTGTCACGCGGTCAACCCTGACCATGATTTCAAGGTCTTATATAGAATTCATGCCAACTTCCCGCGTTTTCTTCGTTACAGACTTCTAAAGACAGCTGAGGCCTTGGCAATTCATGACTTTAAGCCAGACCTTTGTGTACAAAAGAAGTATGTACAATCCCTACTGCTGCCTTGGCCGTAGAGGGATAGACATTTATTTATTTTATTATTCTATGTACTTTTCCCTTATTACTTCGATTATTATTATTATTATCATTATTATTATTATTATTACGACTCTCATTCTGAATCTTTTCCACTTGATCTACTTGACATTTTAAACCAAAAATTATTCATGTGTATACTTTTTATCTTTATTTTTACAATATTAAATTCTATGTTATCAAATTTCACACCATGTTACGTAACATTTTACATTCGTCTATTAATCTTACAATTATATGCCTCTCCCCAAAATCTATACACCTGATGTATTATCTTATATATGACATTAATTATTGTTCCACTTGACTTAAACTATGAACCTAATCACAAATATTTTAAATTTATTTCATACTATTATTATTTCATGTATTTACACCTTTGACCTAATTCCCTCACCGGATATAATTTCTTTATAAAACCATATATATACGATTGTACAGCTTGATAATAAATTCGTTGAAAAGAGTCTCTTCGCTGAAAATTGTGTTCTTAATGCTACAATGGGAATTATTAAGTTCTCTAAATCACTTTGTTTATTTCGCCGCATGTTCTTGTGGAAATTTCCCGTGAATTAAGTGTGTCACCATCCTTTTCATTGTGTGATGGTCTATAACCACCTTTTGTTCAGCAACATTAATGAATTGAAGTGGTCTCCTAATTCGGGTGAAGAAGAATTCTGAAATGTTTGAATATAAAATGACATTTCACTAGTCCTTACTACATCGTTGTCCTTCCACAAAATCATGTCATTTCTCTTACTATCGCCACAAAAATATCCTTCTTGTAGTCTCTGTACATAAACTTTTGTTAAGCTACAGTGATTTTAGTCTGCTCTTAATTTTGTCCGTATATAATGGAAACTTAGAATAAGCACGTAGAAGCTCATGACTTATTATCATGAATTTCTTATATTCTAACGTGATCAGTATGATTGCAATTATCGTTACATATTTCAGGAAATTATGTTTGCATTGGCGGGTGGCTTCTGGAACACTGCTGTTTGTATGGTAAGTTTCAATTGATTCATCTCTGATTAATGTTGGAAAATAAGTGTCAATTGTGTTAGGATCTTACTCTTCACTCTGTGTTATAGTAGACGCACTATTCAAAAATGCCGAAATCATATTTCTCATTTTGAGCACATCTTCCATTCTACTGAATAAATCATATGTCAAGAAACCTAACCACAAGTTCCTGTTATCTCCGAACACGCTCAAGCCGACAATTTCTGAGTAGGATATTGACCCTAATTTCAAAGCAGAAGGACCTAGGAGGAATTGTATTCTTCGGAAGTAAAAGTCAATACTCTGTCGAAAGTCTTTAAACCAATGTTTTACAAGGAGTGTATTGTACTTTATTCGTTTCCTATCGTCTTCTTTCAACTTGTACACAATTCACTTTTTCACGCCTTCGAGTTGACAGCCAATGGCGACCGAGTCAATGAATAAACGTTCCATGGTAACATTCGTTTACATCATATGATTGAATATTAGCTAAACAGCTTGTTAGTGAAGCGACAGAAAAGAAACTAAATTCTAAGCGTCCGATCTCCAATGTCGTTTTTTCCTTGTTTTTCTTCTAGGTAGCGGTGATTTTCGCGAATGGCCTAAAATGAATCTATAATTAGATGGCTGTATCACGACAAATTTTTTGACGATAATTATGTTCAGATAAACATGTAATTGGTTGATTGTTTGACAGTTTACATTAAACATTTGCAATAATCGACAGTAATTTCACAGTTAAACTCTTAATTCTATTTTGATGTCAAAAAATCCACGGAAATATAAATCTTTTACGAATTCGTAATTGAATGAATAATGAGGTCTTACAGATGAATCTACATTGACTTTATTGATTTTAACCTTACGGTAAAATAGTTTCTCTGAATTATAAATCTATACACCTCACCATTCAACACAAGGCGCTGACCTAGATTATTTAGGTCGATTGATTAGGCTGAAGATACACTGTAAATCATCCAGGCTATCTGTGTGAGCTTTTGAATTACTGCTTGTTTGCTCGACCATGATTCCTAGTTGACTCAGTGGACATGAATGCTCTGAAGTCTTTCTTCCTGAAATATGTTTTGCACATCTGGACAAGTGGATTTTTCTTCGGGTTCGGTTTTCTAGTCATTGTGTCTTCAAACAAGGAAGACAAATAATTGCCTTAATTTCAATCAGTATCTTACTCATTTACCATAATCCTATAAAGTGAAATCCATGAATAGAATTGATATCGTTTTTAAGGTTTGTCAGTCTTCTACGAATAGTTTGAGAGATTTGGAAACTAACGTGTATGATTTGACTAACAATGGTTTCTTAAGATATGTCATCCTTAAATGGCCTTTAAGAGTAAACTCATAGTCAGTTTGAAAATAACGATCCAATAGCACAACAGAATATTAGATATTGATTTTATGGGATTGCTATGGTAGGAAGACGTTAATATTTCACAGGTACACGTTTGGCAGCTGAATAAATCACAATTTTTAGATAACCTTTCTATATTAAAATCGTCCAACGGTTGAGAAAGATTTATGTAAATCATTTCGATAATGTTGCCGATAAAGATGAAACGTAAAACAATGAATAATTATCTAGCACGAAATTTCCTACTGTAATTACATCTACAGAACTTTAAAAGTTACTTAACATAGTGCAGAAACACATGTATTGGTTATTAATCTACTTCTAACTCCTGGTCAACGGTATTTGAGTACTGGAGGAAAGTAGACGTCTACCGCTTCGTTTTCTCTGTTTAACAGTTTATCCAAAGATTTAACATGTCTAATTCATACTAGACCCTTATGATAACAAAGAATGAACAAATAACGCAATGCAAACTTCCATCGCAGATGATACGACAAGTCTAAAATCATCTACACAACTTATGTATTTTATTCACAAGCAAACGAAAGGCACATCAAGAAAAAATAAAATTGATCTATTTTGACTTTTAACTCATTCAACTACATCCTTAACCTTTTGCGAAAGGAATACACTTGCTGCAACAATACCTATTAGACCCATATCTGTCAGCATAAGATTAAATAATTTGGCTGAACAAATTAAATCAGTAGTTTACTTCAATTAAACAATTAATTGGTTAGTCAATTGGCCTACATTGTTGTGCCTAACCAGCCAGAGGTTATGAAACTTAATTTTTTATGTGGACCAACCTGTTGATTTACACTAGTTTGGACACCAGGGATAATATCTTAAGCTTTAATATTTTTAGTCGTGATGCGGCTGTTAAGTGGCAAGATAACTGACCTCAAAGCGGGAGGTCCAATTGAATAGAAAATGTCTTCTTCAACCGCATTAGCATTCACACAAATATACGAATAAACAGGTCTCTAGGACTTTATGTATATCAAATTTATCTCGACCAGGAATGGAACAGAATCACTGCAGGCATAATATTTTAATTAAATCAAATATCAGCTACTTTTGTCAGACTTACAAATACTTATTGATTTGTGTACCCCACTAATTATTCAGCGATGTAATAATAACACTTGTGGTGGCTTAGTATCGCTAAATTAGGTAATTTGAACAGTCCAACCAGAAACAAATCACATATCTAGGAAAATGAAATCTGAGTGTAAAAATGAAAAGCAGCTTTAATCCCATGGAGTTAAAGCTACGATCGTCACGTCTGATCGGCAGGCATGTTCCGCAGTTTTGCATTCAGACGACGTATTTTAAGTGGCTGGCGCATATTTTTGACTTATATGTGGACTTTTAGCTGCCGACTGCTGAAAATATCTACATTTAATTGAGACTTTGTTGTGATGATTGAACTACTGGTGAAATGGCATGGCAATTCACTGATACATGCAGTCATAGCACAATTGTTTGTTTCCTTTTATGATGTGTCATAATGCAAATTTAATCCATCAGATTGACATACCAACAAGAGTACTCGATTATGAAAAAAATATTTCTAAGTGTAAAATAACTGATTTCTGAGTTCACTCATAAACTTGTTGTCTAAGTTTGATGCTATACCCACCCATTGTCTCAAAGTTTTAATATCCTGAAAATTTCAAGCACCTTTGAGCCTAACGCGGCATATACGTTACATCTCATCATAACTGTGAACGACTTCGTTTTCTATTTGCGGTAAAATGAACTGTGGGATATGATAACTTCAGTACTTGGAACCATAGAATGTACAAGTAATCCAGTTGGGCAAAATAATGAGCAATGCTGTTACCTGACAAACACCTCCCTCCTAGGGATTTGTCTGAATTTCCCGCATTAAAGGTTTTTAGGTAGTAATGATAAATTTCTTCCGAAAAAATGCTTTTTTACATATTACACATTCTTCAGGATGTTTTCTGACAGATATTTACTCTGAGTTACGAAACTTCAAGTGAATTAATAACCGGTAATATATGTATTCTTGGGACATACTGTTATATTTCGAGAGCTTGATTTGATAGCGTGTCATGATTTCCTCGCCAATTTATTTGAAAAACCCATAGCTGAAGGATGAAACGTGTTTCCAGATATTCGTGAATCCTGACTGAGTTTCAGAGATGGAAGGAAGTAATTCAATTAATTAAAAAAGAGTGAGTGAGGTGCATTGCCTATAGGTAGTTGACTGTCTGCTGGAGTTCTTTGCTGCTAATCCTTTCTGCAAGCCAGTTTGTAGTACTCAACGTTGATAACTGCAAATGATTTTTGTGGTGCCTCTGCTGAAACTCTGAATCATATAAAAGTAGGGTTGTGACATAAGTGTTAAACATTTGGATGTTATTCATTATGCTGAATGTTGTACACGTCCTTCTTGATCTCACGCTTCTTTTTCTTCTTTGATATTTTGCTAGCTGTCACTGACATACCAGTTCATGCGGCCTGTATGGGAAAGGATTCGGTTAACTGACTTGCTCAAAAAAGATCCAGAGAGGATATAGATAAAGCCAGCGAAAACAAACTAAATCAACTGGTCGGAGTGTTCACCCTCTTCAACTTCAAGCTCAAGAATATAAATTAGCTCTCAAAGCACACAAATTACACCCCTTCATTTAAATGCATGTGTACGGCTATAATAACCGGTGTGGTCAGTAAAATGTAGGAAATTTCGACCAATAGAAACACTGAAACATCACGAATTTCTTAGAAATTGGTACTTTGACGCCAGACAGGTGATCATTGCGCACAGTAATATAGGCCAGTATTACCAAACAACGAAGAAAATTAATCAGGTGTCGGTTAGCAAGTATTTGATTTATTTCAAGCAGGACCATTGGTTGACATCATCTGTGGAAGCAATGAAGACCAGAGAGTACTAGATACCTATTGCGCCATAGATTTGACTCTCGAGCATACAGAAAGCAACAGAGAAGTGAACACATTAACTTGAGGTTGCATGGACGAAATACAATGCCAATGATTCCTTTTTGATTCCGTTTCGCGATTTATAGCATTACCAACAGCCGATGTCATCGGCGATTATTTGAACTTCCACAGGACCTGCTGGATATCTCTAGCCAGAAGGTCTCATGAGGGCTCAAGGAAACATCACAGTATGCTCAGGTTCTACTCAGCATATGAAGATGTGGTTAACTGACCTGCTAAACAGGTCATGGGTTCATGATTGATACCCGGTCTTCAACGATTCTCCAGACTCTTCACAGTACGCACCCACAAGGACTTGAACCCAGAATCTTCTATTTACAAGGCTAGCGAGCTCGTTTGTCATTAAGCCACTTGGATCTGAGCCGATGACTCATAAATTCTAACTTCTGCCAATTCACTAACAGATAACGTCAGTCCGCCCGTTGTGAACAGGATAATACTGGACTTGTATTCGTTCCTACTGTTACGATTAATCATTTAGGCAGTTTTTCAGCAGTGCGGGAGATACAGAAGGAAGACTGAGAAAGCGAATGTTTGCTGCCCCTGAGAAAGGTAACTGAGCTTGTTATTTATTTATTACACGTGGTTACAATGTGAAATTAATGTTTTGACTTGTAACTATGTAACTACATAAATGTAATGACTTGACCATGTTTTTACGTAAGGATCAAAGGTGTGGTTTACGGACTACGCCGAAAACACTGACTCATATGATATCTCCTCTCGTCTTTCAACTTGCGTCCACATTCAGGTGTTTATATTAGCATACCCCTTTCTTAGTGATTTTGAGATCTATTCCAGATATTTTCACACTTCCTTTGTAAGGTAACATGATTATTCTACGCAGGATTCTTGTTGATAATGCATTTTGCATGTTTATTACGTGTCTCAATGAATATGTTGACAGTTTTTTTCTTATTCGTCCCCATTTGCAGTTTCAGTTTGCATACCGTCTCCAACTTTCCACACGATATTCTGATTGTTCCTGAAGATTCTCTTAGGTGAATAGTTAGCTAATCATGAATCGTTTCAAAGGTTTTCAGACTTTTCATTCGGAATCTTGTATATAATTTTGTCTGGTAGACAGAGCTGGGTGATTTTACCGAATATACTTTGTTTTTTAGTGAATTTGAGAGTTAAAATATTTCTGTTATTCCAACCTCGCTAAAGATTTAGGGATTCCTTATCTTAATACACTAATCAACTTATTTTGAAACCCCTCATTCTGGTATTTCAAATTCATTGTGTATACCTACTAATAATGCCACACTTATTGTTAAGTTTACTTTTGTTCTTACAGTCTTCCATACGATTCTAGATATACTTGTCAGAGGAACAATTATTCTTCAAAGCTTCTCTGCACTTTGCGTCGTCTTCAATAAATTTACCAACCCAGAAGAGCACTGATTCGCGTCCAACAAAAAATCAATATGTCTAAATACTTTATGTTTGTGGTTGCTCAAAAGACAGAATTCAAAGTATTATTTCAGAACTCAAGGAAAGTTGTTACTTGAAATTCACTGAAAATGCAGATGCCCTGAACCCTAGACATGGTACATTTGGACATCATTATTGGAAAGATACTCAGATTAATTTATCTGAACGAATATACACAAAATATTCAGTTGTGTCCACCATGTCTAAATGTATTCGTCTTAGGCACTGTTCTAGATTGAGTCGATTCTCCACTTGATTCCATGTACGTTTATGACAATTAGTCCATGAATTTTGCAGTTACCTTATACTGCATTTGAAATTGATTAGTTAAACTATTCACCTTATAACCTTTCGCAATCCATGGCTAATGCCTGTCCGTTGTTTTACCAGTCTAATTTTCATTTCGAAATCCTGCATAAATGGAAAACTACAGATACCAGATGTACTGATGTATTTCAATAAACATCATCACGAAGTTATTTTTGACAGTTGTGAGATACTGCACTCTGGAAGTAGTAAACTGATGTGAACATCATGAGCATTCCGAACCACATACAGAATGCTTGAAATATTATTGAACAATGAAAAACACAATCTCATTCGATTTATCGTTAGGAGAATGAACTGGAATATTAGAAAATTAATGAAAATATACACTGAATTGTATAGACTGTTAGTTTGTAGGGATTGATCAGTTTCAGTTGTGATCACGGACTAAAATAACTGAGGGATCCACTGAAAATCAAGTAGTGTTGGACAGTTGTTTCGCCGCAGTTTGAGACTCTTCCGCTGTACGCACTCAAGACCTACCAGGAATGTTAGCAAAGACCACCAGGCAATGAGTAGAACCTGTTGACTGTTCAGTGACTTTGATGGTTTATACTGGCGTATGATACCTTTATCTTGAGCTTTCGCGATTTACATTGACGATGTCATCGTAGAGTGTTAAGTTTTACACCTGATGGATTCCACTTCTCCTGACTTGTCACTAGAGTTGCATGTAACATCTTCCTACAGTCAGTTTCCACTGAACATCAGAAAATGGGTTCATGTCTGAATATTACTAAGAAGCACAAAATAAGACGTAACTGGTGTTCAATTCTACTTGGATTCCAATACTACTCTAACTCATGTCATCCATTTGGAAACTTGAATAGTTTTAATTCATTCATGTAGTAAAGGCACTCATTAATCTACTAAACATTCACCTAATGTGTTAGCCTGTGTTTGCAAAATGTCACAGCCAGAACAATTCTAAGTAGGACGAAAATAATGAGGAACTTTTTAAGTTCTATTGTTAGTATGCAACTGATAAGTATCTACATAATGTGCGTTTTGTTTTTGACAGTCTATGTATTTTGCTATGTGTATATGGATCGATATTTCATTAAAACTGACAATATGCTTTTGTCTGTCCAATAACTAAATAAACATGTATGACCTTGTTGTCACATGACATTACTACCAATCATGGTAAGATGTTATCTTACTGGTTCATGTGTATTAGCCATTTTCATATATACTCTTGCTTATTATTCTTGTACACACAGTTTTTCGTACATTTAGGTACCCTTCCACTCACACACTTGAGTGACATTTATTTTCCTTGCCTGGAAAATACAAATATCATCGTAAACCTGCTGGTCTTCTGATTTTCCTCTTTCCGCGTCAGGACTTTTAACTACTCGACGAGTACATAACATAATTGGGAAAACTGTACTATTAACCACTTACCAGCAGTACATAACATGCACTGAAAGAAAATAAATCCTACAATAGAGCTTTTGAAAATATGATCCCATGTCCCAGATTCGTGTGTGAACACTAATGACTATGCAAGATGTCCATCACATCTATCTAGTGTTCGCGTCATGCAATCAGTGTTTTGAAAACTCCGTATATTTTAACTGCTACCCGTGTGTGACTTTATATTATTCGATTATTATCACTGTATAAGCTGAACAATTAACCTGACTGATTGCTAATATAATGCAGATCATGAATCGCTTCAATAACCACTATCGTTCCCAATAAATCTTGTTAAAGGTGATATCATCACACTACGTCCATACACATTTTAGTGAAGTTTGCGCCGTCAAAATTGTCTGTCTTCAAAATATTTTGACAAACAATTAGATCCTTCTGATTTTATCTAAAATGTGTCAATTCATAACATCGAAGTTTCTATTTCTGAGTAGTGTGAATCAAAACTTTGAGTTTTGAATGAGGCTGCCTGTGATGCACATTGTGCAATGACACTATGTCCATCTTCATTTGAACTAAGGGATTTATACTGCTATTTCTCAAATCGGATTGAAATTACAATAAGCTCTATCGAATATGTACACTCCTTGATATGCAATGAACTTGGGATTCAATGAAATGGAAAAGAGGATGGATTAACTCATTCGTAGACAAAAAGTTTTGTATCTCCCACCTATACATATACAAATAAGCCATAATATTTCGACGATCAGTGCTTAGCAAATAGAATACTTCTTGAACTTACTATTATTGCAAAGAAAGTCACCGAAACGGTCGTGGCTATTTAGAAAGGCATCTGAAGATTCTATAAGAAAACAAATTCAAGGAAAATTACAATAATGGAGAAAAGTAACAGGAATCTAAGTTGGAACACATAAGTTATCTATAGTATGAATATATGTAAAGCAAACCAGGTGGTTTTTGTAGAACTTGATAAAATCGTTTAACTTGAGGATCTAATTCTCATCAGCCTTTTACAGATTAGAATTTTTATCATTTACTTACACAAGGGAAATCTTCCTAAAGTACTTTCAACAGTAAAATTGGATCAGAATACAGGGAACTTTGAATTTATCAAGATGGTCCCAGAAGTTATGCTGTAACAGTTGAAGAAGCTTTCTTTAAGAGACGCATACACACTGAAAAAAGTTAAGTAACAACCTGATGACTCCACCTCCATTTGTGGTGACAGCTTATGGCGAGTTGTCATTTGAAGTGGCGAAATACTAGTGGTGTCCGTTAAAGATGCCAGTCTACTATCCCCATCTCTATTCACATTCATCATAAACGTACTATTGGAATTAACCCCAATTCACTTGAGCGACACGAGGATTGACTTTTTACCAGGGAAGAATCTCGTTGACTTGGAATATGCAGATGATATAGTCTTTATAATAAAGACGCTGGAAAAATGCAGAGTCTTCTGAAAATCTTGAGATAAGCAGAAATCTTCAAATTTTTGACATGCAATTCGCTTCCGCCAAATGTAATCTCACGCCACATGACCAGATGGGGAAGAATACAGAGGAGGAATTATCGAGAGATGCTCCTAGTAAACCTCTGGATTTTTATGCTAAAATATTATTAAACAGAATAAATACAAAACCTCAAGTAACGCTGGATGACGAAGTTGCTAACGCAACTTATTGTTCATATTTATATCGATTATAATCTCACGACTTCGAAACAAGAGTTCTATAGTCTTATTTGTTCTCTTCTATTTGACGTAGTGGTTGTAAAATTTTCCGGATGTCTAGGTCAAGTGTTAAGTCATTCCACTTACATGTGTTTGCAGTTGATTCGATGAACAAAGCTTCTATTTTCAATTTCTTTCTCCACCCTGTTTCAATCGATTTCAAAACTTTCATCTTATCCCATCCTTTTGTATGGTTGTGTGTAACTGCATGTAGTAAGTGCTAAAGCTGAACTATTCTTTGGATTTCATATCTTATTTGCCTTAAATAATCCAGATTTTACTAGGTTTTTATGCTAAGCTATTCTGACTGCCCCTATTCTACTAATCTGGCCTATGTATTTGATCTGACAATCATCGCAGGGTTTTAAATAAACTAGATTGTCTTATTTTAAAGGCTCACAGGATCCTTTAACCGACAAAGCGTGTTTCTAATTGAGTTTGTGTGTTTGAATGCCGGCCACTTTTATTCCTGCCTTGTTAAGTATTCTGCGTAAGGCTTCCGAGGTTCCTTCCTTGTATGGAATTTCTACTAATGATTTAAATTCCTTATTGTTGGTGTTGTCTTGAGCATGTTTGGCATGCATGTCGTCATTATTATAATTATTATTATTATCATCATCACTATCACTACTATCATTATTTATTTTATTTTTACCTTTCCCTACTGACTAGTTTATCAGGGTAATTATAAAGTTCAAAACTTCTGTTCTATGTATCACTTCCTGTCTTAGATTTGTCTTGGTACTACTTAGTTTTTGTGCTATATTGCTTAAACATTACACCAATCGTATTTTCACCGACATACGATGGGATGATTAGAAGTGTAAATATCTGTTTGAATGTGTGTCTTTTCTGTAAAAACACTGGTGCTTCACTTCCCATATTCCTTCCTTTTTACGCTATAATTTAACATTTGAAGCTCTCCTTCCTGACTTTCCAATTCAAAAGTAAATTGAATAGAGTCGATCTTTGATTTGATAAGTTCAAAAAATATATGAATGCCATGTGTACTAAGTACAGTGAATGTGTCATCTTTATACCTCCACCATACTTTTCGGGTGGGGCTGATGCCACAATGTGAAGAAAGAGATTGAAAATAGAAACTTTGTTCACAAAATCAACTCCAAACACATGTAAGTGGAATGACTTAACACTGGTCCTAGACATCCGGAAAATTTTACAACCACTACGTCAAAAAAAGAGAACAAATAAGGCTATAGAACTCCTGTTTCGAAGTCGTGAGATTATAATCGATATGAATATGGACAATAGGTTTTGTCCGAAACTTCATCATCCAGTAAAATAAACTGCTTCAAAACGTGTGGTATATCTAACAGACTAAGTAATATTAAACTTCCAAGTGTTTTATTCACACATGAATAGGACTTAAACAATAAACTTTTATAAAGCTGTCATGCTGTAAATATTTTGCTGAAAATAATAATTTTTCAGTGATTGATGAATGAAAGTTAGAGCACTGTCAACACATAATATATGCAAGAACAGCTGACAAAAGTCGGAACTGCAGAATCCGAAAAAACGAACATTCCAGATCCATATTATTCCGCATTATTTCCAATGTTCCGTAAACTATACTTGATGTGAATTTTAAAAACATCCATTCACTTCATGTGTTGATAGAAATCGATCAATTCCATGTTGTGACAAAAACTATTCATTTAGTCTTCAAGTGTTGGTTTGAAGGGATTTGATTGGTTTCAGGATTTCATCATGAGCTGACATTAGTTAGAGAACCATTGGAAAACCTGGGAATACTGGACAGATGTTTCTTCCTAGTTTGGCACTATTCAGCAGTACGCACCCACCGGGGTTCCAACCCAGGACCATCTGGTTACAAGGCGAGCATGGGAGCCACTGATACCCGATCAAATGGTCTTTGAATTCTAACTTCTGCCAATTCACCACATACCGCGACCGCTAGTCAATGTCTTCGGCGAGTATTTGTCCTCACACCTGACCCACTGCACCCTACTGGTCACGACATCCCAATGGAATCCATGTTGCTACCTAATTGAATAGGTATTTATCTCTCATAATTGAATTATATTTGAAAACTTACTTCTTCACTATGAAAAACGTGTTGTAAAGTGGCCATGAGTATTCCATTTCCAGCGAAAACACATCGTATACTGAAGATAATCACAGTATAATACATCTTGACAGTTCTCAACAGCAGACTCAAAAATGTCACAATCTCACTGACCACTACTGTAAAAGGAGAGATATAAGAGATGAAAACACCTGAAGACACAGAAACGCACCCGAGAAGGCAACAGAGATCAGTAGATACTGAAAACAGATGAAGAATTGTGTCAGTAAATCATATTTACACGTCTGCATTAAAATATATCAGTTCAGTGGTGAGTCATATGCAACAGAATCGATCATCTGTCGACACTAATATTATTTAACTCAATCTAATGATACTGACAATATTTAACAAAAAGCTTCCATTACTGACAATACTTGACAGTTAGTATGCGGCACAACATCCTCAGTATGTATTTTAAATTGTATTCCTAGATGTAAGTTACAATACATGTTGTCAATAAGTTACAAATTCTTTAAATCAATTAACTCCCAAAACGTCGAATAAAAGAAAAGCTGTCCGACATCCTCACTGATATCATGAATGTCATCCTAGAATATTTGAAACCACAGAAGGTCAGAAATCTCGTATTTCAAGAACAACACAATTTTACCCAATGGAGATACTGCCTTATTCTTTGTGGTATCTAATCCCACATGAACTGTTTCTTTTCATCTCATCTCAAAAAGTTTCGAAGAGAAAAAGAAAAGCTGCACAAGAAAAAGAATAAATCTGGTCTTAGGAATATAAGCATCCAAACTAAATCTGAAATCAAGAGACTAAACAATATTTGTAAAACTCCAGAAAACATATGGAAGCTTTCTAAAGAAATTACAGGTTGTCGTAAGCATAGTAATTGTGCCTCTTCTATTGATGTAAATACTATCAATAGATCTTTCATCGGCCCTCCAAATGTCCCTTTTGCCTTCAATGAAAATAATAACACGAACAGATGACCTGACTGTTTCGCTTCCCGTTAAGTCTCAGTCAGACTGCTTCAAATTAAATAGCTTCCTGTCAGACATCAGTCAGTGGTCTAAAATACGTGACCTTATGCTGAATCCCTCAAAATGCCAGACTTTGACTTCTCCTTTAGGCATAAACGAGATCTACAAACACTAGGAAGCACTCATGAAGATTGTAGCATTGAGGGGACTACAATCGAAACTAAATCTTTTGCAAAATAACTCGCATTAGTTCTTTAATCCGACCTTACTTGGTCATCTCATATCCAAACGGTTTCTAAGAAAGTGTTTCGTCTAACCTACTACATTAAAAAACTCAGACTAACTGGAATCACTCAACCTCTGCTTACACAATTTGTCAACTCTCGTATCATACCTTTTCTACTATAATGTTCCGCATTAGTCTTTCCTTTGTTACTGAACAAGGACTACGCCGTCCTGAGAAGGATGCTGAAGGTAGTTAGTATAACTAGCGGTGTAAAACTCAGTCAGCTCGTCACTACATTGGTGGAAAGGCATGTGAATACATGCGAAAAATGGTGTGAAACCATACTCTCCAACCCTCAACACCCCTTTATTCCCAACCCTCTCCTTGCATCTCATCAGGTGGAACCAGAAATCAGTACAAAATTATATATGCTCGTACAACCAAGTATAGGAACTCAACGATACCATATTTGGCCCGTGTTCTAAATGACAGAGACAATGGTAAGCGTCAAACCTATGACTTGCTTTGTTGTTATTAACATAATTTTGGCTTTTTTATTTCTCCCTTATACTCTCTTATTTGTACTCTATAGTGAACAACCTTCTTATACATACTTAGCTACCTAAAATTATTATCACTGTCTTACTTTCTTATTCTTTATTCTATTCCTTCTTTTATGTATCTACTGGGTCCGATTATATTATCACTATGAGTATTGCAAATTGTCCTGTCATTAACCATCATGTAATATAAGTTTTGTGATTGTTTTTTGTTCGGAAATATTAAAACTGACAATCTTGGTTGTGAACGCCGTTATCACCATCCTAAAATTTTTATATTATGCATGATTATTCACACTACCACAACAAACACCGCATTAGTGCTGACAATAAAAAAACAACCGAAAATGTTTATTTTATGATTGTTTAGTGCAGCTAAATCAAATTGACTGATCATCTTGGCTATAAACATTCTTAAGAACATATCATAAATTCCTGTATGATAATAGCTGTTACTGTTCACCACGCATACACATATCATAGCTTCCACTACCAAATACTGAAATTTTTTTTTCATTATTGGTGTTTATATTCCATTCTACTTGTTATTTTTATTTGCACTTTTTTGTTATTTTTGTGTTTCTTTTTGGTTTTTGTTGTTGCTTTTTTACATTTATATTCAAATTCATGAGAACACCTAAGAATTACATTCTGAAGAAATTGTTTTACACAAATAAAAGTGGAAATTCTAGTGCGGAATCAGCAATTTATTTGAATTACTTGAAAACATGACTCCATGCAAAATATAATGAATACTTTTGTACAAAAACCTTAATTTCACTGAAAATTGCATGATGCGATGCAGTTGAACAATGTGATATCAAAGCTATTTGAGGAAGCTGGCGAAAATCAAAGCCACCTGAAATAAAACAAATACCAATTAACATGAATATACAGAGTTTCAATTACAATAATGTCAGTTTATTCATCCGCCGAATGGATAACATTTCCTCATTTAAACAAAATCAGCAGTGACATCTATATGAAATCTGATTGTGAAGTTTGTGGTAACTCCACCAACATTATGAAGTCTCTTATATACTCTTTATGTATTCAAATGAATGTTCAGCTCAAATCAGACATTAAATAATTCGTTTTCATAAAAGTTTCAAAATAAGTGTAAACTTACCAGAGCTAGAGCAGTGTTCCAAAGGAAACCGCCAAATGTAATCTAAAGGTGCTCAAATGTTTCCAGGTGAACTGTATTCCGTATTTTCATCACGAGTCAAAGAGAATAAAAGGAAGTTAATAAATGTCAGTAATGGAGCGATGAAATTACATGTGGTCAAATCGAACGCAACTACGGAATGTTTATTTACAGGAATTAATTATCTCCATTCACATTCAAATATGCAGTGTACAAAAGCAAGTACTGCAATGCCCCTTCCAATTGAATTTTCAGCCTCACATTTCTCTCAATCATGCAATAGAGTGTTTTCACATCATCAGAGAATTACTTATCAATTAAATGGAATACCGTTTCGCAGATAGGTAAATACAGTACGGTTAATGGAGTGCTGGACGATCAGTTTTACTTGCAGTCTTCTTTCTTGTAAGTGTGTGAATGGCTGATCTCAAGAATAGAGATTATAAAAAGGTTTAAATTAAATGGGATTGATAGTCACAAAGAAAACAATTCTTGTAGCTGCAGGAATAAATGTCAAAATACAACAGTCTATATGAAATTTCAATTCACTTACCCTACACCTCCCTGCGGAAAGCAGAATTATGTTGGTTATCAAAAACAGTGCCGACAAGGACAGCAGGAGTAGCATCACTTGTTGTTTGAATCTTTGATAATGATGCAGAAGATGATAGTTATCAAGTCTTCAAGAATAATGAAGACTAACAGAATAAACTAGTTTTTTGTTTAAAATCACAACATGTAAACAAGATATTGGTAGACCATAGTACAATCTATCGGGAAAACAAAACAAACCATTTAGATAAGTGAATACTAATGTTGTAATATTTTTCACAACATTGGTAAAATACTAAATGAGTCTATACTTCGCTCTAATTCTCTCTGGCTGGCACCGAAGCCCTTTATTCATCTTTATGACAGATATGCAATTTGTATGGTTGTTGATCTGGTTCTAGTTTTGAGTGAGTGACGACATTTCTGTTTTTCAGTAGTCTGCATTCAATATATATATATATATATATATATATATATATATATATATATATATATATATATATATATATATATATATATATATGGAGAACCCATCTTTCTCTACTGGTCAGATCAACAAAACACATTTTCGAATGGCTGGAAAAAGGGATAAACTCATCTGGTACTGGAGATGTATTTCAAACTTCATGTATTCATCGGTCAGCGCATCATTGAGACAGGTCACAAATGTCTCCCTAGTAATTCTTTCAAAACTAAATGCCTTATAGGTTTTATAATATACACGAATTCAATGAAACCCTGGCAATTAATTGGCTTAAACATATCTTATCTGTAAAAAGATAATTTCCTATTCCTGTCAACCTGTCTTCGTAATCCGGTTTTAGAACCTTGGTTGATCTTACACAGCAATCTTTTCAACCTCCCTTTATTCTTTCCTCACTTATCTACGCATTGTCTGTCACCTAAAACGGTAACCACTTTAACCAAATTAATTCTACTGTTTCTTCAAAAAGGATCAATGTTTCAGGCAACTTATGTCTTCTTATTGTTTCGTCAAAGTTAATTGACCTTTTTAGAGTAAATAACACATCAAATACGAAGTGATTATGAGTAAATGAAGTCAATTCATAATCCTAATTTTTTTCAGAAACTTACTATAATTCCTATCAGGATCAATGAGACTGGCAAATTGTTCCTGAATTTGAAGAATACCAGCAAGCAGAGCAGAAAAATCAGTACTCTAAAACACAAGTAGAAAACAGCCCTAATGAATTCCGGAATCCGACACAGAGTAAATAATGTAATGTGTTGGTATAACATTGTATATCATATTTTGTTATCACATGCAGAAAGTATATCATTATTCTGTTTTGCGGCCATATCTTCATATCCAGTATTCGTTACTTGACTGAATTCTAATTCATCGAATTCTTCCACGGTTAATGTGTGAAGGAGTTTCTACATTTGTGGAGCTACCGTGAAGCTACCCCTAGCATACATTCACTCACTAAATTATTGAATAATTTTATGGTCATCAGTTTGGCTGTCCCATACGTTGTTTTAGATGAGACGAATTCAGTCAAGGGATAGTACCCAGATTTTCAATATTCCGGTCTCACAAAAGTCAAATTTGTTTCATTTCGTTAGGAATCTCTTGAATAATATCCAGTCCAACTTATTTATTATTTACAAGTCCATACCTGTTAAGAAACTAAGCCTTTTAAAGGTCTGCTGAATATCGGGTTCAAATGATTTCTCCCCCTATCTTCATTTTTCTCTCTATTTCATTTATTTGATTGCATGGAGGATTTAATCATGAGCTGACATCAGTTAGAGAACCACTGGAAAACCTGGGAGTACTGGACAGCCGTTTCGTCCTAGTTTGGGACTCCTCAGCAGTACGCACCCACCGGGATTCGAACCCAGGACCTTCTGGTTACAAGGCGAGCTCGTAGACCATTGAGCCACTGGGACCCGATCCAATGGTCCTTGAATTCTAACTTTCATTTATAGCACAATGGTAATAAAATATCTTTGTTCTCAGAACATTGGAATCCAGAAAGGCAAACTCTGCTTTGACCTAGTAATTTGAGATATGAGATGCCGTTGAGATGAACTGCGATACGACCCTTAGACAAAAAGAACATAATTACCCCGACTGGTTCTCTGTGGATTATAACTATTACTGTACATAAATGTATTTGCAGTCATACATAGGTGCTTTTACGAAGGATTGCGACAAGCAAGACTTACAGGCAAACGGGGACTGTATAACCGTGCCAATGCATACTAGGAGTTTTAGCAACCTGAAAAATAAAACATTCAGTGAATTTGTCATAATCCTCATAGTATTCACTGATGGCATTTTCAAAAACCAAATTGAGGAATTTGTGGTGACGTTATAAGTGTGGTGGTTACAAGCTTACGAAACATTAATTTGCAAAAAAACACCAGGTCGTTGTGTTGACTTTTAGCATGAAATTTCGATGCATACAGATCGCCTATATTTGTAGGACATGATAATTATTTGCGAATTTCATGTTCTATGAAACACAGACAATCCCTTCAATAAACGTTACTCTCGTATGTTATATATTCAAAATATTACTTAGCGGTGGACGGTTTTTTGGACAATACAAGTCGTGTTGCAGGGTGTGAAGAGTTTCGACTCCAGGTGCATCAACAGATACGTTTCAGGATGTCGATAAAAGACATTTAGAGAAAGATTCCGTTCGAATCCTCTTTTATAAGAATGACTGTCTACCACTGATATCAAGTAATAAACCTCATAAACTGTGAAGTCATGAAACTTGTAGCCATAAAATCTCACGAAGCCTGCAACGTTCGAGATTCTGAATAATGACAGGCGAATGCTAGTTACGACATATGTCAAATACTAAACTGATTACCTGAGAGAGAAAAGCCATCTCACACCAGACGTTACAGTATTCACCAGAAAAAGATCCTCAGCTAGTGTGTAAATATATCCATCTCATTATTCATACTTTGATTCTTAGTTCTTTTCACTTATTCGTTGTGAAGCCTTCAGCAAATGGTATCGAAGCCTTCAGTTAAAATTTAATTACTCTTATTGGTGTGAATAGTTAAGTCGTCGTTCCAACATTCATTTGAGACTTTTTAACACAACGGAAAATGTTTCACTTTGAATCTTGTCGTGTTATTCGATAAAAAGTGGTTTATTCATAAAAAAATTGAAGTAAATCAAGAATAAAAAATAATTGATGTTAGCTAAAATTAATCGGACGTTCATCAATTGATACCAAAGGCCACAAACAAAATTAATTTTTTCGTGAGTACAATGAAGTCGTTATTTCAAGATTCAGTTAAGACTTTTTATCACAACTGAAAATATTTCACTTTGAACTATGTGGTTTTATATGATTACAAGTAGTGAATTCATAAAAAAATGTGAAACTGGTGAAGGATCAAAATTTGTTTGTGTTGACTTAAATGTAACTAAAGTTACATTTAATGTGATCATTTGCGCGGTAGTCGTCGATGCGTTTATTGACTACTATATTCACATCAAATAATACAGTCAACAGTTTGATCTCCACATCGTGGAAATCTTGTAACAAATTGAGATATAACGTGGTGCGTGGTTAAATCAACGCGATATCTGAAAGTGAGTGAATGAAATTTGAGTAAAATACTTGTCAACAGAATTTCCTACAACGAAAATGTTAAAACATTAACAGCGAATAAGGGAAGTGAATTTACGTAGATTGTACTAAGTTGAGAAATTCATAATATCCTGATTGTTCAAGTGCACAACAAGTTGTTTCTAGCCTCTTTAAACTGAGTCGTCTAAAACTGCGTATTTATTTTCAGCTCCAGTAGTCTCACATAACAACATGATTGGTATTAGTTTTATGTCAAACTACATACATCAGCACACGACCCTCGATGAGTTGTTTTAAGCAGAAGTGAATATGTTTGTCATCTGTACAAGCAATTGTCCCATCATAGGTAGCAATTTACATAGACTTAATATTTGCCACTCTAGCCATACCGAGTATTTTACCATGTCTTATTCCAGCCATCTTCATTTTGTAAAGACCTACATTTTGTCGTCGTTGGTGCCATTTGTACGCAGCTATACATTTATATGCAGAGATTGGCTTCTTGCGTTGAGACCATTATACGTCACCTTTAATCATTTCAGACACAATTCGAATTTCTGATCCAAATACACTCATAACCCGACGTAATAACACAATTTCATTAATGAATACCTGACGCATAGATAATAAATCTAATACGGAACTATACGTGTATTTTTTGTCGATAAACACTAAACTACCTTCGTTTTTATAAAAAAAATATTTATCCAACCTCTCAGAATTTACAATATGCAATCACATCTTCGAAAACTTACCTATGGCCATACGCATCTTGGGATGGTTTCCAACTTAGAATTATCGGAAGAACATCTCAAGGGTGTTTCCTGTGTTTTGCACTGAAATTCACTCCGCGAAGTGATTAGCTGTGCACATATAGTCCAGTCTCACATCCTTCTCAAATGACGAATGTTTGCCTGTAAAAAACACTGATTTGATAGAGTATTCTAAACAGGCCGTTCACCGAACGTTTCAATGAAAAAAATGAGATGCACAGATGAATAACACTCTACTCATGTCACCCATTGTTGAGTATGATTAGTAGAGCAGTCTAGAAGAACGAACACATTTTTAAGCACTTCCCGTAAGGTTCAAATTCAAAAATCTGTCACCTCCCAGAAGCGATCACACCTACATGGTTCAGTTTTGCCTTACTATATTCAGTTTCATTACACTGACATTCTACATTCATTTGGCTAATTTAATTCACGGTACGATAACAAATTAACAATTATTACATTACAGAAACTCACTGGAAATACTGTGAAACACTCAGAAATGCAGTATTCTCTGACCGTTTCAAAGTATGTTTCATACATTAATATTTTATTTATTTTATTTTGATTCACAGCTTGATTCCACACTGTATTTGTGGTACAAATATGGAATTTTCAGCATGGATGTCGGCAGCCCAAATTTTGCAGGCCGACCATAGATATCAGGTGTGCGCCGGCGTGGGCTTATATAGACAGTTAGTAGAACTAATAATAAGGAATATTCACCCAGGATGCATCTATTTGAAATCTCCATAGTTGATACACCCGAAGAAGAATACATTCTTCGAAGGAACACTTATCGAGGGAAATCGGCGTAGTTATTTCATATACGAATCATCTTTCTTAAACTGTGAGACTCTAGGTGAATATGTATCTAAAGAAATGACTATCTATCTAATACCTATATCAAGCTGATCAACCAAGAATTAGTGAGAAGCATCCATCTGAATATTAAGCGAAACATAAATAGAAGTCCGAATTTGGAGTACAAAGATTATTTTTGCCAAAAGTATGGAATGTGAAATGCCACCACTATTCCAGTAGTATGTATTAACTTTGTACAATGCACTGAGTTTCTGAGTATCAACACGTATTGACAAAACAAAATTAGCCGCAACAATTCGTCTCAGCATAATATTTAAGCATCGAATGAGTTATCTTCATTTCTGAATTGGCTGTTTTTACCTGTTGTGTGTCCTACAAATGATCGTTCTTATTAACTAACACAACTACATGATTAGTTTATTTTGATGTGATTCCATAATTATTAGTTTAGAGCAGTTTAAGGAGAACTAATGGAAAGTGAATATTCCTTTCCCTCAGTCTACTGTTTTTAAAAATCTGGAGTCGGTTTGAATAAGTAATGTACCTTATCGGTAAGTCTATTTATCAGATATCCATATATGATACATCGATAATTTATCGCAAGATTTAAGTGGAAATATACCACCTTATAGAGGACATGTAAGCGACGTTATAACCATAATTATTATTACTTATTTCGACACTTTTATTCACATCGAATGAATGAAGTGAGAAAAAGACTGTCGCCAACGTCTGTAAAAGAGCAGGCCAACTGTTTACCCTTCTCGGTATCTTAAAGTTTCTTTTGTGACTGAATAAATTTTTCGTGGTCCCTTCGAAGACCAAGAGGGATTAATAGATATTTTTCTTTATATCTAAGATGAGTAACCCAGAATACATATTCTATTTCCACAGACTATGAACAATTGAAGATAACCACATAGTAATCGCGATCATTCAAAATTCTTCCGAGTTTAGTCGCCAGTTGGCATTAGACAGACAGACAGCCACTGAGAAACCATGTGATAATCGACACTGTTTAATTCTACTCTGGAAACGGTTCTTCAGCAGTACACAGTTATATTCACTGATGTCACTTCGAAAACAATTTATTGCTCATCATTATATCAAGTGACACTGGGAGACTTTGTCAAAATAAATTTTTCTCCATAATGTGATTTATCAGCATCTGCCTTCCCTCGATACTGAAGATCAGGTTGCAGGTCACAAAGGATTAGCAAAATGGTGATTAGTCAACAAACCAACCAAATATATATCGCCTAACTAATATGCAAAGGATATGAAGATGGGTTAGACATACACCGAAGAGACTGATGAGTAGCATGAGGAGTCACACGATCTTCCCAGTGGAAGCCAAATGGGAAAAAATGAGTCAAGTGTTCGATGGACGAGGAGATAAGGCTACAGTCACTTGAAAATACTTCAGTGCACAAAGCAAAACGGTGATGTACTGCTGAAGGCCTATGTTTCACTCAAAACTTGGATCAATTTAGTGTATTCTGAGTAACAGATGATCACTAGGGATAGATAAGGAACAGAGTACTTAGGTGGTGAATTGAAAATTTGATTAGAGTTATTCATTCTGTATTCATTTGAAATATATATTTGAAGTATAACAACAATAACCATTCACCAACCGCACAAGGCCAGAATATATTCACAGAGATCAATATACGAATGGAAGTTAAAACGTTGTTCAAAGTACAATAAATGCAGCTACATACCACGCATATACACTGTTCTGATGCACACTGAATCATATAAGTGAGTGAATTGAAGGTGTTAACAGCACTGAAATCAATTTAGAGTTAGGTAAATTTAGATATCGATGAATTTCAACAGTTTTGCTGATAATTTATCGTGGAATATTTGTCAGTTGATGTTTGTGATTTTTAAGACACTGCCTGGTAACATAAAATGTGCAATGGAATAACAATTCCAGTTGATCATAACGATGCTGAAAATAATAACCGAACTGGATTTTCAGAACAACATGTTGACCAGATTCCACTTCGATTCATGTAACTCATTGACACTTACGTGGTTGACAAAAGTGTTTCCTTCTACAACTCTGATGGAGGTCAACTTACCCCGAATACAGAAACAGTCAGGTGTTTAAAGATACAGCGGGAATATATTGAAGCATTGATATGCTCACAAGGAAATATAATGAAGGATGGATTACACAGATTATTGCCAATACCCATAGCTTAGAATCTACCGTTGATTGAGTGATTGCTATTCATCTGAGATTTGTATTATAGGTGATTCTGGACACCGAAATAGCGATGATGAAATATTATGGAACCGGTTATCACTTGAAAGTGGGTGAATGGATGATGAAGAGTAAGGTATGAAAGATCGTTTCGGTCAGTATGTGTAATAAAGCTGAGAGTATGTAAGATTACACGCCATGAACCGAACGTAACAAACCAAACAGCACTTTCGCCAAGACGCTCAAGAAATTCATGAGTGGTGTTATTCTTCGGCGTAATGATGGTAATAACATTTCCACTGAGAAGCAGCCCAGTCTAAGGATATATCATACCATCAATGCCAAAATTGTTCACGTTGGATTTCTCATATAGACATGCAAAAATACTTAGGAAGTCTAAAATAAGCAAAGACGGGATTCAGGATTACGTTAACAATCTTTTTAGAGTACGCATGCTAACACAGTCAAGTCATCTACATTTGGTAGTCATCTGTGAACATTCTGAGCTGGACCAGTAGAATTAGTCTTCAAAGCAACTTGCTGAAGAGCATTTTAATCCATTGAATACAATTTAAGGGGTTCACTATAAACCGAAATAGAAAGATAATTGCATCTCTGGATTCTACTATCTTCCAGAATTTGTGAGCTGTAATAGCCTGATATATCATCCTTGAAATCAGTGCTCATCTATAATTCGAAAATGAATTCCGTGCAATCTACCTAGTGTCAAAAACACTTATCTTTCACAATTTGCATTCAAATATTTTAGATATTTCGATTATTCATTAGACAGAGAGCTCAATTTTGGACTACGCGGAAAGTAAACATGAACCAAAAACTGAAGGTTTGTTGAAACATCTGCACTGCTTTATTCATAGGATACAAACCCCCATCTACTGCTGCACAAACCTGTCTTCGAAAGATAGGCGTATTTATGTATTTATGGTGTAACATGTATTCAAATCAAGTACATCACCTTTACATGTTTAATTTTGTTTTGGTAACAATGATCACTACGACCTGTGTAGAATATTTGTAAGTCTGTATTGTAATTCTTTATCTACGCACTGTTGATTTTAGTGGAACGCTTCAGCGTATGCACGGCGCTTTTTACATCCCACTGGTTATTTGATGTTATTTATAACATTTGTTTATTTGTGATTGTTTATTAATAGTTTTCGAATAGTTTCATGAGGATTATTGTGATTGAGCTTCTGAATAATGATGGCTGACGGTGGAATCTAGGACCCGGATTTCTCGCTCTTTGGGACCCGTTAGCGAGATGCAACTGTATTCTTGGTAATAACCGCTGCTTCCTCCGACCCTGAATCAAGTGGTGGTCGCTTACACATGACAGACACTTCGTGTGTCACGGGTATCAATTACAATTCGTTGAATTTAGGTTGAGACAGTATTTGGTCACTGTTGACCTGTCAGCTTATAAAGGATGCTTCGTCAGTGTTCAGGGATAACTACGTTATACTTTACGTGGTGAATAAAAAAGAGCTACGGTCAAATGGAATCGCCCAACCGGAACTACAAAATTATTTTAAGTTAGCAAACAGTTACTTGACTTTAATTTTTGTTTCAATGGTGTGTCAGAATGCGTTCTGTTATCACTTCATGAACTCTAATGACCGGAAGTAGTTGTAACTAACTTTGCGTCGATTGAAACAACACTGATATGATGATTGAACGCTAGTCACCATCAAAACGGCTTATAACTCTTTGTGAAAAGTCGATGCATAATGTTTTGATTTTCTCTATTCAACCAATTCTATTATTTTTCTTTTCCAGTGTACTCGGTGCAGTTCCTGTGTCAATGTTATTCGTTATTACGAAACTTAGAGAGACATTTCCATATAATGAATTACTGATCTCACTTTCGGTGAGTTTGCCCTCTTTGATTGCACAATGCATGTATGTTTCTTCCGAACCCCTGACAATTAAACAAAATAATCGCTATAAATCAACGACTGGATCGCATATTTGTACTTGATGTTACAGTCCTACTCATCACAGATTAGTCCTATATATATGATTTGTTTCACATATGTTGATCACTCCAGTTCACCAGTCTAAGATGTGTGAGCGTTAGGCAATTTCCTGTCAGTAAGTACTGCAGAACAAGTTGCGGATATTCCAAACTTTAAGCGAGAGAGAGTTATTTTCAAAGGCAAATTGTTTTATATTTTTGCTTTAGAACCTGTGTGATTATCACCCCACTACAGTTATATTTGGGCGAAATGGCATTACATTTTCCCAAGATACGCCAACTGCTCAACTTGGTTTGAGTCAGTGCCTAGTTGAATATTGAAGAGGGGACTTAAGCGATGTAATTAACTTGTGATATGAAGGGTGTTCAATTTGCTTGAGTTGTCCCTCAAGAAAATACGTGTACTGTCGATTCTGTCATAAAATGCCTCATCTACTTTCTAAATGCACACTGATCAAATTATTACTAGTTTGTAAGAAGACAACAGAATCCATCATGTTTCTATCCGAATAATAAACCAAGTAATAACGAGTACCGCAATAGCACCTTGTTCACATTTTACACGTAAATCTTAAAGTTAATTTGTCAAGATAAACTCACTAACGACTGCATGCCTCAATCCAGTCTATACATGTTGTAGGTCTTATTATGGTCTTTCGCATTACCTGCTGTCACCAAATCCATGGGATTATCAATTTTTGCACCATGGACTTTTACAATCATCCTAGCTGTGTTGACACTGATAATTGGGTACAAAACTGTGAAACGGAGTACGAAAGTGAGCATCATATTATTGGGCGTCGCTGGTGGAATCACAGTTCTTGGTATCACTGTGTTAATTGCTTTCAGAATTACCGGGCGTGAAGTAAGTAGTGTGTTATTCTTTGAAGCAGTAACTTGGCATGTGATTGTCCCATGTGGTTTATATAGTGTCGATAAATTACTATTTCTTGCGTAACTGGTCGTATGTTGTGCAATTCATTCTATTCGAACATTTGTCAACAACGTAGAACATGCCACTGTATTGTAGCAGAACTGTCCATTAGTCAAATTTCACTCAGTTATCAAACGACATATCAACTCTAAGTGGAAGCTCCGAATTGAACGATTTATATTTCTTCTATGCTTCTTATATCTTCATTTTGAGCTTCCGTGTTGCATCACAGTTATGTTCATTTCACTTTTTTGCAATCTCATCCATGCCTGTACAGTTCAAGATTCATGAAGAATATATGAATTTGCACATCACTTTCAAATTTTCCTCAATTGCAAGCGACACTTAACATTTCCATATACACGAACTATACAAGTGAAAAACTGACGAAATCTCTTATTGCATCAACCATCTATTGCATTTCAGTAATTTAAATTGTGACCGATTGCTGTCAACTTGACCTGATAGCCTATCTTGCATATCTTAGTGACCCAGTGAGCTACACTGTTTGCGTTCAGTGTTACTGCAGGTCGTGCCATGACACAAATTTTGTTCTGATAGCGTTAAGACCAAAAAGTTATCGTCATAGTGTAAATTGTTCGCATTGTGTTGAAGGTCTTTAGGTGAAGTTGTAGCGATGGGGAGTCAGAATATAACATCAGTATGGTGTCTGCTTCAGATGAGTATCAAGCCAGCTTTCCTGACTTTTCACCCTGTCAAGTGAGAACTAGAAGAAGTCGATCCTGGATATCGGGCATCCGACTAATCATGCGGTGCCCAGCAGCTGGCGGTTAGATCTTAGTACGACAATCAAGCGGAATAAGTGTGTAGCTTATGTATTTAAGCAAGTGATATCATATTTGTCAAGTCTATGATAAAGACTGATTTCTAAATATTCTTACAATCTCATCAAATTACTAACAGGCCACCTGTAAATTGTATGGTTTAAGTGATTGTCTGATTGAAGGGGCTACTGACGATAGCTGGCGTGACAATAACCACCAATCACTGCACATATTATGCCGTCAAGCTGTGGATAACATGGAACACAGATAAAGAGTAGGAAAGAAGAAAATAAAACTACTCGTATAATATAAAAGACAAATCGCTAATTCACTCTTGGTCCATATCACTTTCCATCTCTTACTTACAGGTAACTGCAGTTATTCTGTCCGGCATAATTTTGGCTATCGCTGTACTCCTAGTAAGTCAGATGGTGAATTTTGAGAATGTTCATCGAGCTTAGCATGTTATATATTCTTTATGCCATCGGTAATTATCCGTTGTAATCACACGGATATATCATCAATACACGTCTCCGCATCCAGTGATGCATTATGTTGCATGTGTGGAGGTGTGATTTCTCTTTCTATTATGAAACAATTCTCTTAACCTTGGTTGATTTTGTACTTTTTTGTCATTTAGGAATTTCGATTTCTTCCCACTCTTGTTTAGTCACATCATCAATAAACAGACGTCTTCGTGCATGTGTCTTGTATCTAACCAACTGGAATTAACTTATTTCATTTATGTATTACCAAGTTGTCCATGAATTACGTAATCCTATAATTCAGTACCTCAACATATTGTTGCTACCCCTCCACTGCACTTTGTTTTGTTTGAGAATCTTTGACTACATCGCCCATATGAATACAGCTATCTCCTATTCTGAGATGATTTCACTTTTCAAAATTCAAATGTTGAAAATATGTGGATTTCTGAATCTTGCTTCACTTTGTGAAAGTCATGTGAATAAGGTGAATAATCTCTGGGCAGGAAGACCGTCAGTCGAATCAATATACGTGCAGAAACTTCGGGACAGTGATTTTCACATTTTGAAGTTTGTGACAATCTCCCTGAAGGGGTCATTCATATAACTTTCGGTGTTTTCATATTTTGCTTCTCTTTGATAGGTGTTATATCTAACTGGACAAGGTATAAAGCGGTGCAACAATGAGACAACGAAGACCCTTCTATCGATGTGGTTAGCTCTGATTACTTGGGTAGGGAGTGTTTATTTATTCATATCCATAGCTGTGATGTTTATAGAAGGCAGGACGGCGACACATCATCAACAAAAGAATCATGTCCTCCTCCTTTGAAACAGCATGGTGCTTTATGCATGGAAAACATTCACCTGTTTATCTCTTTTGTTGGTTCAGTTGTCAAAATGAATCATATTTGAAATAAATTCTGGAGTGATGTATTTTGTGTTTACTAATAACGGATGAAGCGATTCTACTCATGTGTCTAATAGTGAGACACCACCTACTACGCATTATCGTATGAGTAAATTTTATCTTGAGATGAAGAAAGTGATAAGAAGTTGCAAATGCAATACTCGTGTAAATAACAGATATAAATTAATGGTGGGTTAGTTCACCTATATATTGCATAGTTCGAATGTTTACCAACTGTCATCATAAGAAAGTTTGTTACGACTATACTACTTACAAAGTTTGAGCATTTACCAATAATAATCCTGCACACAAATAAAGATCTAGGTTTCCATTGATCTAACTCAACCGGAACAATCCTCACATGACTGAACTTTGTGTATTCAAATGTTAATGTTTTGTCTGTAAATTCGTACAGCCGTCGACATAGTCTCTTTATCCTCTCTCGGACTGTGTTTTTGTGAAAATCATGCGAAAATGGAAAACTCTACTACCATTTTGACAAATAGGAGAAGATAAAGAAAACTATAAAACTAAAATTTCAAAGTCGTGTGATCAAAATTAATGTGATTATGAACAATAAATTTTCTTCGAAGCATCATCCAGTATATAATACTGTTTCACTATGTGATACATCTAATAATGAAACTC
Organism: Trichobilharzia regenti; assembly: GCA_944472135.2. Lineage (NCBI taxonomy): Eukaryota > Metazoa > Platyhelminthes > Trematoda > Strigeidida > Schistosomatidae > Trichobilharzia > Trichobilharzia regenti. The sequence continues at coordinate 57,916,200 of OX235267.1, read as the reverse complement.
TTCTATGTGTATTGACCAGCGTGACTTCTCAAGCGAAGGTAGTTACACTAGGGGTACGACCAGAACTAGGTCCGATGAATTCTTAACGTGGTTCAATACTAGCTCATCTTGCTGTTACTGGACATCAAGTTGACTCAAATGTAGCTTTGCAAGCCACTGATAGTATTTTTCCCAGCCATTCAAATGCTGTTGCAAACTACACAATATGTGTTGTTTCAATAATTGATTTTTCGCCTCCTCTTATAACAACAATTTTACTGTACTATTTTATTATGATTACATTTCTGTTTTATTCTACTAATTTATTTGTACCTTATATGATTACACTGAGTCAACCTATTCGTTTTAGCCATCATTATTTTACAAATGTCTCAATTACGTAATAAACCGTTGATAAGCCCTGAGAACTAACCAACCTTGTATTCCATATTTATATTCACCACACCTTTTCGAAGCTTAGATATCTTGTTGACAGTTTTACTCGTCAGCTGATTTAATGAAACCCAATACGTTATTTTCACCCTCCATACACATGGAGTTGGTAGCTTTCATTGACCTAAACAGACACACCAGTGGTGTAATTTTCATGTAGAGCTATTTAGAGACGAGGCTGAAGGACTAGTTGAAGAGGAATGTACTTTCTCGCTCAACTCATTGTCTTCCCTAAATGTTTAAGGAGGAATATACTTCAGGCCTGAATTTGGTTTTGTCTCCTGAAGAGATGAACGCCGTCTTGTGATAATGCAATCCCAATTCACTTTCCTTGTGTTTTTAATGTTATCCTACTCGGACTAGGTGAAATACTGAAACTACAGATTTTACGAAGAAACATTTAGTAAGCAAGATGTCATATGTGTGCTACAGCAGTGTGAGGTAAATATCCAGCTGTAATTGCAACAAAACAATTCCATGGAGTAAAGTAATTTTTCGAATGTTCAAAATAAATTTGACAAGCAAAAACTGAACACGTATCAAAAATTATCTGGCAACTGTGTAACATTCAGCTAGTTAGCGTTTACTCCGTCACATAGCTGAAAACAACAAATGAAGACTTCATGGAGCAAGGCCCAACTCATCCTTGTCTCCTTTTCAGCCCGAAACGATCTTAGGCAACATTTCTTAATAGATTTGTTGCTTCGTTGCTCCATTTATCCTCATTTCAGATTATTATTCCGTGTGATTGAAAAGCAAATATACTTGGATATGAGACAATCAGGAATCTGTGGCTGCGCAAATATAGGAATGAAGGTGGATAGAGCACAAGCTAAGCCGACTGTCAAATTATATCCCACTACTGTAATCCTATTCGAAAACGATATGTTGCACGTGGGCCTGAGTGCGATATGGTGTAGGCCGTGAAAGGATGATGTGAGAGCCCATGCTAATTGTGTGGCCAGCTGGGGGCCAAAATACAGCTGCCTCGTTGAAACCCTTGATTCCATCCGGTACCTTAGGAAATTATATTTTGTGTTTTGAGATGAATTTTCTATGAATTAGGGATGTGAACATCCTCATATAGTCGTATATTTCACTCACGACACGCGTAATATTATTCTTTTAGCTACTCTATTGGCATTAGGTGGTCTCGCAATTCAGAAAATGAAACAATGAGCAAGAATCCAAAAATGGTGAAATATCAGTGATTTTGTAATTTCCACATTCTCCACTTTACAACTGAGTATACTTCAAAAATATTTCGAATTGAGCGCATCCTGGATTTAACTGAGTAACTTATATTGCTGAATTTGGTTAAGACAGCAGGTTTACTAACTGATTCGAAAGTAATTGGAACTCCAATCGATTCCATCCTCATGTTGTTCTGTTTCTTGTAGGTAGCAGTGATTTTCGCGAACGCCGTAATATGAGATATACAACAGTTGTCTATGCCATGACTTGTCTTCCGATTTTCACTGCATCGCCAGTATTCTGCTGACAATTACGTTCAAACAGTCATGCAGTCAGTTGATTGTACGCGACTATACATTTCACATTTGTAATTATCAGCACCATTTTCGCATTAAATCCTCCAATTAGATTTGCGTTACCGATGTCCCTTATAAGAATAAATCGTTTATGAATTCCAAAATGAATGACTATGTGTTCATTTGTAAAACATTACATTTGTAAAATCTCAGTGAGATTGAAATGGGTAATTCCAACGTTTCGCTCGGCGATCTAGTCCGAACTTTTTCAGGGAGATTAATCGAAATTAACATAACAGAGGTCTATATATAAAAGAAACATCTCTTGGTTTAAATTGTTTGTCCAATCATGAGTCATAAAACAAGTATCAACAAGTATAATAAAACAAAATTGTATGAGCTGTGATCAAAATTTAACCTCAGACTTACAAATATTGGTCTACCTTTGGTAAACACTTTAAATAGGGTGTGCATGCGTGTGTGGGTAAGCAGTTATAAAACATTTCCTAACGTCTCCATAAGGAGATATAAACAGACAGGAATTTTGACCAAGTATTACTAATTAGGGATACATATCCATTTTTATTTATTAATCAGGATTTCCTATGCATCAGCTAACATCATACCTTCATGTCTGTTCAGACTGCTAGTGTCTAGAATTCTATGATGTCTAAGATTAGAGTTTAGTTGAATCACCACGTCGAACTTATTGCTTTGTCTTCCTTCTGAATATTGAGCTGCGACTACTCACTCGGAGCCCAAATATTATTGTGGTGATTGAAAATTTCTATCTCTGTATTGTTTAAATACTTACTGTTGATCATTAATATATTTCTTATATGAATTGAATAATAATTCCGCCAAATACAAATTCCTAAATTCATCCCTCCCTGTGTTTTGGTTGAATTCTTGTAATTTGATCATTGCAAAATACTAATGCTACTATTACAAATAATTACAACAATTTTAGAATCATTCTGTCAAATCTTGACGGCAGTTCATTTAGACTATGTGTTCACCTGCATCATTCATCCCTAAAAACGACGTGTCTGTAAAGAATTGATATCAGTTAAACGTTTTTCAGCCTCGCTCGATTTCATGAAATCCTATGTCAAATCATGCAATGTAAAATGCAATTCAGTTATTTGTCTGGTGTTTCATTTGGGATTTATGTTTGAATTCATACTGGTGAGAAAGAGTATCATGAGACCTGTGTCCTTAACACGGTCCTATTTCAGTCCCTATTTCCTTCAGTTTGAAAAATATAATTATGTAGTTCCTCAGGATTACATTTGGATCAATGACAAAAAAACGTGTTTTGGTTTATTCATGTTTAAACAGAAGGTTGCACGGCCTCATGCATAATCATGCACACATCACCTGAGAGCTTTCTGAAGTAAAACCATTACGAGACTGCAAAATCAAAATCAGCATACAGATAGAACATAAGATACTGACTGGTGAAGGGAACCATGGACGGGAATAATATATATGTATGCGTCAACTAGAGAAACTGCACATTAACAATGGCTACTCAATAATAGGCTATTACTGAGGTATATGATATACTTCAGTTAATTCAGTCTGATGATCAAAGGATGTGACATCTTAATCAGTGAATAATTACGAAGCAGAAAGTTTTCTAATCCTTCTCTCTTAAAGAGGTTCAAATAAGTCCAGAAGCTAATTGACAAGGTTGGGAAACACCTGTATTTAATGAAGCTTCGCTTCCCACCATAAGTCAGTGATAATTTAGTGGAGTAGAACAATGGTTAGTTTCCTCCTTGGAACAGCTGAATGCACCCCCTGCCCAAGATGGCAGCAGCGTATTTCGTTTTGATACAAAGCGTAGATTTGAACGTTTGGATAGCCAGTGCCTCGGCTATGCTCAGATGTCTTAATTTCACTCCCTTTGATAGGTTTGATTGAATCTTCTTTTTTACTTTGAGGGATTTTTCGAAAGGTGCTGAATGTCCTTGACTGATTAGATATTCTGTCACTGAACTATATACACCGTTTTGGTCTCCTTTTACTAGCCAGGCTAGATAGAGTTCACGAGCGCGTTTTTCAAGTCGGCACATAGTACGGTCGATGAACTCAGCTCCAAAAGAGCAAGTAAACTGATATATGCAGGCTGAGGTGGCTCAATGCGACAGGTTATCTTTCGCGTTCTGGCTGAACAGTTTCTTGCAGGAAAAGCAAACATCTATCTCATACAACAAAACATCTCCGAGATACGAAATGTATCCACAAGCAAACAAATAACACGCAGAAGGAAACATAAGACTGACGCCTTCTAATATTTCAAACATTATTTCTGTCTATTTGACTAATTCGCGTCCATCGCAAAACGAAATTTCTCGGGTGCAACACTTTCTGTTAGTTTGTTGAATGACACTCACACCTTGTTATAATGCTAAATATAAGCTTATATTGTCAAGTTCACGGTTAATTAACGATTTAGGTATTTTGCCTAATATTTGGCAATGTAATGAAGTAATTGTGAGGATTGATATCGCCGTGATGAATAGTTTGATTAGTTCAACTGAAAAGTTAACCGCAAAGTAGTAAAATGAATTCTCCTAAACCAGCATGAGAAGTAGTTCTCAGCCCCGTTGTTCGACAAGCTCCCAGTGTACCTACCAAATTTACCTGCACACGAATTCTTTTCACTAACTGATGAATATTTGTAGCTGTTAGTGAACGTTCGGCAATTAAAGTGTTGGAAGCGTTTTAATTTATTACAGCCTATCAAAAGTACCTGACTGGGATGGCTTAAATATTTTCTCTCACACTGCTCTGATGACATAATAACTTGTCCACATTGGTAGCTGGAAACAAGTGAAAGCTCAGATGTTCGTTTAGTCGAGTGGATTTGCATAAGACAAAGCGGATGGAGTACTGAAAGATAGTGTTGGAGAGATTTATTCCTCAGTTACTATTGAAATGAATGGAAGTAATAATTTAAATGCTAACGAAACATTTGTTATCGTACTTGAATGTGATACTAACCAGTCAATGTAAGCGTCTATTGAAATTTTTTCCAATGATCTTTTGTGCCTTATTGAGCACGCTTGGTCGATTCCAGACGTATGGGATAGCTGTGTGTTTAGCAGTTTTGGTAGTAGGTGTGTAATGCGATAATCGTAATACATTGGAACTGCCATCATCTGAAGAAGGATCTTAGCTTATTCGCCTACTACTAATGGTTTTCCCAAATACTTTCCACATTTATTCTCTTCATTTCTGATCTGACTAATGTACTCAGCCTCTTTACATCATGATTATCTTTCATATTATACAGCCTTATGTCTTCCGGTGAAGCTTTTCCAGGTGAAAAGAAGGAAAGCAGTCGACTTCCAAAGAAAGCAAGTATCAGATAACAGGTCACCTTCGTGATAGTGTTGTCTAGAGTCTGTTCAGTGAATAAGTCCCAGCTTGTTTATTTTGAGACACGTCTGAGAGTATGCGTATTGTGTCTAGTGAAAGGTCTATTTTGAGATTTGTTGTGAAGGTGTGAGGCTGCTTTTTTTAATAGCTTTCCATATATTTTCAACACTATTCGTGTAGTAGTGCGGCACATTTTCATTCACTGGATATACAAAAGTCAGTTAATTGTCTATTCTAGTTCGAAAGTTGGCGACAATTTTGCAAGGGAAAGATGTGAGAAAATGGCAGTCGTTTGATTTCAAATCTCCAGTAACCATTAACAACGAATTGGGAAAGAAGGTGTCGGGAAATGAGGTGAATCAATGAGTAAATCCGGATAGCTCTAAGGGATTGCAACAGAGTCTTCCAGGTGTCGCTCTTCGTGAGACATGTTGTGAAAATAGAACTTATATAACCATCGCAAGTACTAAACACCTCCTGAAGACTTTCAAGAATTCTAAACACCTTCCATGTTCTCAAGAAATGATACATTGCCATCGATTAGTTACAATGTAGTGTTTTAAAAAATATGTATGAATGTCTTATCGGAATATATTCGCATTAAAATTAAGTAATTGCAATAATCTTTTGAAATGAAAGTTACTTCTCACATGCCTCTTCACTCGTCTTCATCCTCTACCGGAGTGTTTAACATATTTTCCATGTTACGAATCAACAAAATTCACTAGGTGTTTACAATTGAGACTAAGGAAAATCAGCAGCCTAAACTTTCCCATATGAGGTAACTGAACAAAACCGTGAAGATTTTCCAAATTATAAATATTTATTTACCAGAGATGACATACTACAATCAAAGTGAAAACGTTAGAGTATTTGAACATGCTTCCTCAGATTTATCAAAAGGAGCATACGCTGCGGTGAACATTATGAGCATCTCCAACCACAGAAGGAATGCTCGGAATATTATTGTACAGTAAACATCATTGTAGGTGATGCAAAATTTTAGTCTATTCATCGTCAGGAAGATAACCTGCAGTGTCAGAAAATAAGACAACATCGAATCAATTAAAAATCTAAGTAGAGGCAGTATTTCTATTGCCACACAACCGTTTGATTCATGGATAATTTACTAGTTTAGATAGCTGATAAGCATACACAATAAAGAACTAAATTCAAACTACACCTTTCTGAGAGTGATTTCAGCATCTGATCAGATTCGAACATGAACGTATTTCATTCGCCAAAACATTCCACTTGATTCAACGAATGATACATTATTCATAAATGTGTAAAACTTGGGAACTGTGGTAGTAAGTAATTCCATACTAAAAAAAGATTCTGAGCGAACACTTGTTTTCGATAACTTCTTCTTCTGGCTCTACAGTTATAAATCCATGAATAATAGAGTACATATAGCCAATAAAGGCAAATGAAAATAATATCAGAAACTGTATTGGGGTGAATGTGTAAGTTGAGATGATAGTCCATTAGTTAGCATAGTCAGAAAAATGTGATGAATTGTGAATGAAGAATTGGGTGATATAGTGTTGTTTTATAGTTAACTGAATACAAGTGTCCTTGGGGTGAGAAAAATGCGATAAACGCAAAATACATGCAAACACACGTCAACAAAGGAGGTAATGGATGTGAGGGTTGACCGATAATGTCTAATGATCAAATAAAGAGGCTAAATTGTTATAAAATGCTACAGAGTTGGAAGGCTTAGTATAAAATAATAAAGGCTTCGTAAAAGAGCAATCATATCATTAAATAGTGCAATTCTGTCCCATCTAGTGGATAGCGAACCCAGCATCAAAGTAGATGAGTACCGAACAATCTTCTCAAACGCACACGATTACGCCTCCTAGCCATAGCTGAGGCTTTAGAGATTTATAGAGAGAGACCAGAGCTATGTGTACAGGAAAAACTTATTCACTCTCTTTGTCTACCCCGGCCCACTATAAGGTCACCAGGATCATAATTTTTCGTACTATTATTATCATTATTATTATTCTGTGATATCATGCCTTTATTATCCATTTCTCCACGCAGTTTATTTCACCTCATTGTTACCCTTACTTTTGTCAACCTTTATTATTTTATACTAAGCCTTCCAACTCTGTAGCATTTTATAACAATTTAGCCTCTTTATTTGATCATTAGACATTATCGGTCAACCCTCACATCCATTACCTCCTTTGTTGACGTGTGTTTGCATGTATTTTGCGTTTATCGCATTTTTCTCACCCCAAGGACACTTGTATTCAGTTAACTATAAAACAACACTATATCACCCAATTCTTCATTCACAATTCATCACATTTTTCTGACTATGCTAACTAATGGACTATCATCTCAACTTACACATTCACCCCAATACAGTTTCTGATATTATTTTCATTTGCCTTTATTGGCTATATGTACTCTATTATTCATGGATTTATAACTGTAGAGCCAGAAGAAGAAGTTATCGAAAACAAGTGTTCGCTAAAATCTTGTTTTGATTTCAATATTGGGATTTTTGATTTACTCAATTTCATATTAGTTTGTTTATTAGACATATCACACAGTGATCAGTATTATTTACTGGATGACGTTTCGAAGAAATTTTATTTTTCATAATCTTATAACTTGTGATCACACGACTTTGAAACTTCAGTTCTTAGTTTTCTTTGTTTTCTCCTATTTTTCGTAGGAGTAGTAGGACTTTCCAGATATCATGAACAGGTGATGAATCATTTCTATTACATGTATTTGCAGTTGACTCGGTAAACAAAGCTTCTGATATCAATCTCTCCCTCCACCCTATGACATTAGATTCGAAAACTGCCATCCTATCCCATCCTGTATTATGGTTGTGTGTAACTGCATGTAGTGCCGTAGCTGAACTATTCTCTAGATTTCTTATCTTATTCGGGTCAACCAATCTAGATTTTGCTAGGCTTTTATGTTCGGCCAGTCTGACTGACTGCACCTGTTCTACTAGTTTGACCTATGTATTTGACCTGACAATCATTGCAGGCAGGATATTAGATAAACTAAATTGTTTTGTTTCAAAGGCTCCACAGGCAGGTTCCTTTAAGCGATAAAGCTAGTTTCTAATTGAGTTTGTGGGTTTGAATGCCATCCACTTTTATTCTTGCCTTGTTAGGACATTTGAGTAAGGTTTCTGAGGTTCCTTCCTTGTATGGAATTTCAACTGATGATTGAGATTCCTTATTATTGGTGTCGTCATTTTAATAAAAACAGTAGTGATAATAATAATAATAATATTAATCAAATAATAATAATATTATCATCAGCAGTAATTTCATACAAGGAAGGAACCTCGAAAACCTTACTTAAAATTCTTAACAAGGCAGGAATAAAGGTGGCTGGAATTCAAACCCGCAAACCCAATTAGAAACAACCTGAAGTCTAGACAGTAGTTCAGCTATAGGACTACATGCAATTAACAAGTAACGCGCGCTTTTCGACTACTGCGTTACATTTTGCTTATTAATAAAAACTCTCGTTTCTGTAAAATTTTATGCCAAGAGTTTGTGGAAACTATCAAAATTATTTACCTTTCGAACACTGAATCCAAGAATACAATCTTATTGACAGATAACACATATAACTAACTATTTGGATTTGTGGAATTTTTAAACATAAACACATCTATAATTGTATATATTGTTGGATTTACATGTTCAAGTTGCTCCAAGTCAGTGAGTTTATGGTTAAGATATCATTTTAGTTAACTGTGCTGAACTATATTGCATGTTGTTTTATTGTATAGTTGTCGTCGCTTTTTGCCCTTTTTTCTGTGAACTGTTTCCTTTGTTGATGTTGTTCTCATTGTTTGTCCGTTATTTTCTGATTTTGAGGGGAGCAACCCAAAAAGTTGCTTCTCTCTAAACTTTAACTTAATGTAATCATTCCTTTCTCAGGCGTGAGGCTAGCAACCCCACCCTGTAAACAAAATTGCTAAAGAAACTTCAGTATGATGAACCTCTTTGCACCAAAAGAAAAAGTCTGTGTAGGAACATGGAACGTCCGAACTATGTACGAGACTGGGAAAGCTGCCCAGATCGCCAACGAGATGAAAAGATACGGAATACAAGTGCTGGGAATATGTGAAAGCAGATGGAATGGGAGTGGACTCACCAAATTGTCAACAGGTGAGTCAGTGATCTACTCCGGTCACCCAGAAGATAACCACACGCACACCGAGGGCGTGGCTATCATGATGTCACCAACGGCAACGAAAGCCCTGATACAATGGGAGGCGATTTCGTCCAGGATAATGACCGCCAGGTTCAACTCCAAAGGAAGGAAAGTGTCAATCATACAATGTTATGCACCCACAAACAACGCAGACCTCGAAAAGAAAGAAGAATTCTACAGGCAACTACAGGCAACAATGGACAATACTCCAGCTGGCGACATGAAAATACTAATGGGAGACATGAACGCCAAACTGGGACCAGACAACATAGGAAGGGAACTCATCATGGGTAGAGAAGCTCTAGGAGAAATGAATGAAAACGGAGAACTCTTCGCCGACTTCTGCGCCTTCAACGAACTGGTGATTGGTGGCAGTGTATACAAGCACAAAGATATCCACAAGGCTACATGGGTGTCACCAGACGGGCAAACCAAAAACCAAATCGACTTCATCTCAATCTCAAGGAAGTGGAGGCGCAGCCTACTGGACACAAAAGCAAGAAGAGGAGCAGACGTTGGCTCAGACCACTATCTCGTACAAGGGACAATCCAAATCAAATTAAAAGCTTTCAGGGAATCAGGAGCTGCAGATAGACCACAAGCCAAGTTCAACACTCAAAAGCTGAAGGACCAGGCTACAAAGGACATCTTCATTGCAAGCATAAAGGACAAAGCTGAGATACAAATCAACACCAGCGAAAAGGTCAGCGTCGAAAAGCACTGGAACAACTTGAAAACGGTGTGGAGCCAAACCTGCATAGAAATTCTAGGCAGAAAAAAGAGACAGGACAAACAGTGGCTCACTACGGACACTTGGAAACTAATAGAAGAGAGAAGGACAGTGAAGCAAAAGATTATCCAGTGCACTGACGAGCAACAAAAACAGGAGCTGAATGCAAGCTACAATACACTGAACAAAAGAGTGAAGAAAAGTGCCAGGGAAGACAAAAGAAAATATTATGAAACCATGGCAAACGAAGCAGAACAAGCTGCAGGCAAAGGAGACCTCGCCACACTCTACCAAACAACTAGGAACCTTTCGGGCAAACGTTCGACACAGATTAAGCCAATAAAGGACGACAATGGAAAGTCAATCACCAAAGAGGTGGAACAGAGAAAGCACTGGGTTGAACACTTCAAAAGACTTCTAAATCGTCCGCCACCTACAACACGTCCAACAATACCAACAACGGAAGCAGAACTACCAGTGAACACTGACCCCCCGACGAAATCAGAAGTCCTGAATGCAATCAAGATGCTAAAAGCTGGGAAAACACCGGGACCAGATGGAATCCCAGCAGAGGCTTTGAAAATAGACCCAGAGACAACAGCGGACTTGATGACACCACTGCTGGAGAAGGTGTGGAAAGAGGGCAAAGTACCCGAGGATTGGAAGAACAGTTACTTATTCAAACTTCCAAAGAAAGGAGACTTAAGTCAATGTAAAAACTGGCGTGGAATTATGCTTCTGTCCATTCCAAGCAAGATACTAAGTCGCATCATCCTGGAGAGAATCAAACAAGCCCTAGATGAAAAACTTCGTCCGGAACAGGCTGGATTCAGGAGAAACAAATCATGTATTGATCAAATCGCCACTCTACGGATCATCATTGAACAAAGCTTGGAATGGCAGTCACCTCTCTATCTCAACTTCATCGACTTTGAAAAGGCCTTCGACAGCGTCGATCGAGAGGTCATTTGGAAACTACTTCGCTACTACGGGGTCCCATCGACAATTATACATCTCATCCAACAGTTATACGACAATGCTGCATGCCAAGTAATCCACAACGGGAAACTTACGGAAGCCTTCGAAGTGAGGACGGGAGTGAGGCAAGGCTGTCTACTATCACCAATGATCTTCCTGATTGCAATTGATTGGATAATGCGACAGACAACGGCAACCAACGAGGGAACAGGCATAAAATGGACTGACACAAAAGACTTGGAGGATCTGGATTTCGCCGATGATATATGTCTGATTTCCCATAAACTGGAAGATATGCAAGTGAAAAGTAACAAGTTGGCAGAAGAAGCATCAAAGATAGGACTTCACGTGAACATAGATAAAACAGAGATGATGAAGATTCCTAGCCAACATCAACAGCAACAACAACAGACAACAATAAGCATAAATGGGAAGAACCTGAAAGAAACAACCTCCTTCACCTACCTGGGAAGCATCGTCTCAACTACAGGCGGAACTGACGAGGACATCAAAGCCAGAATCGGAAAAGCAAGACAAGCTTTCATTACTCTCAAATCTGTGTGGAGGTCAACAGCACTCAGCATCAAAAATAAGATCCGGATTTTCAACTCCAATGTGAAGTCAGTGCTACTATACGGATCAGAGACTTGGCGAGTCATAAAGAGCATCTCAAACAAACTTCAAACCTTCATTAACAGCTGTCTTCGCTCAATACTCAAGATCAGATGGCCAGAAAAGATCAGCAACAGGGATCTCTGGGAGCGAACCAATCAGGAACCGATTGTGAAACAAATAGGCAGGAAGAAATGGAGATGGATTGGCCATACGCTGAGGAAACCATCAAGTGACATCACTAGACAAGCCCTCGAGTGGAACCCGAAAGGGAGGCGGCGAGTTGGTCGTCCAAGGGTGACTTGGAGGAGGTCATGCGAGGAGGAGATGAAAGCATGTGGACAGACCTGGAGCAGGGTGAAAAAGTTGTCAGAAAACCGAAGTCAATGGAGGTGCGCAGCTGAAGCCCTATGTTCCTCTAGGAACTAAAGGATACAGTAATAAATAATACTACATGCAATTACACACAACTATACAAAAGGATGGAATAGGATAACAGTTTTAGAATCTAATGTCACAGGGTGCAGGGAGAGATTGATAACAGAAGCTTTGTTTACCTAATCAACTGCAAATACATGTTTTCAACATGTAATAGGAATGATTCAACACCTGTCCCAGATATCTGCACAAATAGGAAAAAACAAAGAAAACTAAAAACTTAAGTTTCAAAGTCGTGTGATCACAAATGATAAGATTATGAACAATAAATTTTGTTCGAAACGTCATCCAGTAAATAATACTGTTTCACTATGTGATCGATCTTATTAACAAACTAATATGGGATACATTATGAAAACTAAGGAATGTATTGGTATCTTGCTTCAAAAAATGTTCATTGTCAACTCAGTGTTTGGACTTGTAAAAAATGAAAGGCTAATGTTTCTCCAGGGACTAAAAGAAACTTCAAATATAATAACGATCTGTACGTTTCTGTTAAGTTGAATGATGAAATATTATTTTGTATGCATATATACTGGTGTGAAGATGTGACGAAAATGTGTTTTGTTTTAATTGTGAGCAGAATTGTCATGATAAAATGATCGAATCATACATAAATTTTGAATATTACTGCATACGCGGAATATTAGCAGCACATGAACGAAGTGAATTCTATTCGGTTGTCTTTGCTGAAGAGAAAACAGATAAATCAGTGTGATTTCTACCATTGAGCTCACTACATTTAGACTTAAGGTTATCATGAATATAAGACAGTAAAACTTACTAGCACCATAGCGATAATGAAGCTAACGCCAACTGAAATCCTTTGCGCAATCTGAAAACATGAAAGTAAAATGGACGAATTTGTCAAAGAGAGTCGAACTTTCAGGTATTCAGATATGCTCTCTGAAATTTGATTGCTGAAATGTTTGATGAGTCAATTTTGCATACATTGACTTGGTTTTTATCGAACTTGATGTGGTGGTCGGTCCGGCATTTCAAAATGACCCAAATAGTGATTCTGGTTTGAACTAGTGTTTTATAAATGTCTTAACGAATGTTTTCGTTACACTGAAATCAAACTGAAATACTCAAAAGCCGACCCCAGTCAGTATTACGATCTCGAAACGCCCACAGCTCTGAAAATAAACTCACTATGAGCCGTGTGCAATTAAACTCAAGCAGTTGTCTTCTGGTCTATTCTGTCACTCAGGACTAACATTCTTCCCACTTCAGGTTTTTCAAAGCGAAGTCTACTTCGATAGTGTCTGTGGACTGAGAGAACTAACCATTCACAAATCTCTCATGAAGGTTGCTCCCTTATGTCTTTATCGCCCTCGTCATCTTGCTTTCATCCTTCTCTGAATACTGATAAACAGACAACCCCTGTTATCGTCTCTTAACACTGTGACCCCGAATAGCAATCTTACAATAATATGTCTCACTTGTATGCTAGCGACCTTCGAAATATGTGACATCCAATGAAAAAACCTTTAATATTCATTCATTCTCAATAAAACGAATATCTCACTTTGAAATGAAAATGTAATAAATCAAGTTCAGATTTTCAAAAATATTGAACAATTGAATGATACCTTTTCAGTACCAGCTGATACGTATTCAATAATGTACGAAATTATTCCAGCAGGCGTGGAACCACATAAAGCTGAAAAAAGTGCAATACTGGACTGAAAATTAGTATCCCTCATGTACAGAGCCATAAAGAGCGCAACTGCAGTCAACAGGAGCGTCGCACCACCTGCTGCCAAAGCTGTTAACCAGCCAACAGTTTTAAACACGGTGGCGAATCCCATCGAGCATAGCACGAACTGAAATGAAAGAAAGTATCACTTAACACATTACAGTAAGTACATATGAATAGGAGGCGGACTTGTTCATTGGGTAAAATGTATTACGAAATAGTACTATTTTGCTGAAGTAATAGTAAAGTGACCTCATTTACATCGTTGACATATCGTTGTCACTCCCAGAGATTCACTAGTATTGATACGACCGGTATATGACCACACAAAATAATGCCATGTTATTGATCTTCGACAGCATTCAATAAGATTTTTGAAATGTACAGCTGATAAAATTACCCATTTTTAAACAGGATTGAATATAGCGAATTTATGTGAGATTGCTCACACTATAAAATGCATGTTTCAGAAGTTGTATACCACTAGTTCATTTCTTATGCTACTCTGACATGCAGTAACATAAAGCAGAGACAAGTATGTGAGTGCTGAGTCAACATTACTTTTATCATAACTGATTGTAATTAATCCTTTGAAACACGTTGGTGGGAGACTGACCTCATTTTCGTGTTGAATGATAAATTTCTGTTCATGAAGTGGATATTCAAATCGCATTTTCTGCAATAATCCCGTGGACAGAGATTCAATCAATGGTAAGGACTATTTCTTCACATTCCAATTGTATTACCATAGGTTTTTTTCATGTGATACATATAGATGAGTGCTATACGTCTTCAAAACTTTTATGGATACAATCGAGATTAGTGCTGGTGCTTAGTGAAGATGCTAACAACAATTCACACTGTCGACAGTGAACGTCACCAAAACACACTGCTATTCCTCGTAAATATATAGAAAACATAGATATCCTGGAGAGCCTGATGAATACATTGCTACAGAAATCGATTTTTTAAGATATCTCTAGAAATCAATTCCACCTACAAAATATCCAATAAACGTCGATATACATTACGCGGGACACAGTTGTAAGAGGTGGCTGCTGTGAGGATTATCCTCTTGATTTCTTCATATATATATATGGCAGATGCATTTGTCTCTTTCATCTGCAAACTGGCATCACTTGTGATTTAAAGCCTTTTGGAATATGTCTAGTCATCAGCTTGTTGAGACTAATCATACACAGAAGCCAGTTAGGATGAGAACGCAAGCAAATTGAATTTCATGCTTGATTGACATAAACAAAAATCACATAAGTTATTTGCATACAAATATTCTTCCTTTGGCCTGAAATAGTTTCCACTTAATACGTGTGCAACAGAAAACTGAAACACTTACACTGATTCCTATTAGAAAATGATCAATTTCACGTTGATATCCGAAGAGTTTGAGTAATGAGAGAACAAGAACTGGAAGTGACCCAATTGATCTGAAATGAGTAATTGCTACTGGTCAATTAATTCTGTGACCACTGAGTCTGTTTTCAAATTCAGCACAATATTTGCATCATCAAAGTGTTTCCCTTAATAAATGACTTAGTGTGGTACTACTGCAATAACCATTGTGGTGAGAGCAGGCCGTGAGAAAATATGAGCAAGGCTGATTCGACAACCAATCACAGCAAAGTCAACGTGGCAAAATATGATTCGCAGATAGAGAACTCTATTTGTCGAGGAATCCCGAAACAACCAATCAGAAGCCTGCGTTTGTCTGCCTAACTTCTGATAAACAACCAATCAGATGACTGCGCTTGTCTACTTGCATAAGCTATAATAATGTATGTGAAATATGTATAAATACGTGTTGATTTTCATAATAAAACGATCTGCTGCCTGGCCCTTGTCTTCTGTTGTTACACCATCTGTCATATGATATCTGACTGATTACAGGTCTCTTGCAAATTGTACGAATTTCTTACTATTTGTAGTGTACCTGCATATATGTCACAAGCAGTTACTTAACATTCATGCAATCAATACGCAGACACCAGAAAAAAAACAGAGGATAAGCAATGCAAATATCTGAATTAAACAACCCTTTTAAGGAGGTCTCATAGGGATAGAGAGATAACTCACGAATCTCTCCACGAAAGCTGTGTGCATAAGCTTCATGATCATATGTTGATGGAAAACGTTATAAAATGGACTTACATCAAAACAATTGTCACCCGGCTGTGATCTTTAATCCAAAAACAAAATTCTTTCCTGTCAAAAAATACACAATCATTATGTTGGTGAAATTCCGGCCTACACTTTGTTGACCATAACAACCATTGTCAGTGTCACTAAAAGCATCAGCAATGTGTCAATCACCATCTGAATGGAGCAGTTTCATAACAAGATGTTAATTTCTTACCCAGACGAAGAAGAGTAGAAGTTAACCTGTTCTCGGGGTTGAAGGCGTATCTTTCAAATGATTGGATCCATCACGTCTCGCGGACATATTTCGACCTGTAAAATATTTTCAAAGAAATACAAAAGTTTGAAAATTATGTCAGCTCCTAAGCAGACGATGTATATTACGTAAATTATTAGGGAACGGAGCATTCATATGCAGGTAAAATTTAATGTATCGCTGATATTAGTTGTTTTATGCAGATCTTCAGCGTGATTAGACATGTTCGCAGCTATTTATTACCAAATATATTGTTCGCTAAACGACAATATTAAAGTTGCACGCACAACTTGTCCCTCAGTGGTTATAACACAAGAAGTGTCAAAGTGGAAGCGGATAAGTGAATTATCATAAATGTCCGTATCGTCTTTAATACGTCCATTGTCAATAATAAGGACTGTTGTGATGATTATAGGCTTTTCGAACTTGAATAAAGATGGCATGCTGAAATCATTACACGAATACATGCTTTGTCTGTCCACCCTTACTTTCCTAAGAGAATTATCACTGTTTCCGTGGTATACAGGATTCAAGCATTCAGAGTGTGAATGTGACAGAATCATTCACGTTGAAATGATCTATTATTATTATCAGTATGTGAAAGAATAAGCTTGTGATGATCTATGGACCTATGTTATCTGGTCTTTACCTCACTGTACTGCATCTCAAATACCCTCAGGCTACATAAGCGTCTTTTCCGTCCAGTTCACAATCACCAGACAACAATCACCCACCAATAACTACATTCTAGATGAGACGTCACCTTTTAAAAATAATGGCTGCCTGATTCTCAGTTACTCAATCACTGCTCTGTCCTTCGACACTTCACTCTATAAGTATTATTCAAATTTCTTTCCAGGTTCAATCTTGGACGACAGCAATCATTGACGTTCACGGATATTTATGAACTGATAATTTGCAGAGCACATACAACGTTATGTACATGATCAGCAATATGAATCGTGTCTTTGCTGATACAAATTCTACCTAATGAAACTGATAATACATCTGTCGTTCAAACACTTACCCATCACGCCTTCAGCAGTTCTATTCTCATAAATGAATAATTCATCTAAAAGTTTTATTGAATACTTTTGCTTTATTTTTGTCTTTCATAAACTAACTAGCTGAAAGATACTTAAACTTTGGTCTACACACTCAATGAAAATATTTTCATTTCAATCTGATGATTGATGTGAACGCATCAATGATATTCAAAGAATTGTGATTTTGATTAGAAAACATTAACGATTAGTTAATTAACTGGTACTATTATTTGCCTAACTTACACCAACGAATCACGAAGTTTCAGTGGCGTCGCCCATATCTCCTAACAGCCTAATGTTTTATGTCTGTATTTACTGCAATTATTCATTACATGACAAAACAGTTCACGGATTTTATTTATCAGATACTAATTTACAGAGACATGATTGGTTGGGAGTTCGATCAACAGCTGACATCAGTGACAGGACCATTAGAAAACCTGGGAGTCCTGGACATTTGATCGTCGTAATTTGGGACTCTCATTCACTGGAGTTCGAATCCATGACCTTACAGCTAGGATACGAGCACTTGTAACACTCAACCACTGAAACCCGAACGAATAGTCCATGCCCTGTAACTTCTCTCTGTTTGTTAGGGACTTATCAATAAACATGATAATGACGCGAAATATGAGAATAAAATCCAAATTAATGTGGAAATATGGAGTTAATATATTAGAGAAACTCAGATGACGAGTTATAATAATTATTTGGTTGCTTGATAACACAACTAGAGTCCTCTGCTTTACATTAATAGCATAATACACAGAAGCGTTCACTTCTAAGTTTGTATCCACTACTAGAATGTGTTTACCAGTGTCTGAATAGTCTTCGGATGAAGATGACAGGTTTCTGCAACTCTAGAGGATACAACACGTTAGGTAGTGAAGCAAGTAGACAGTGCTGACCTGTGAGAACACGAAGCGACGTGCGGCATGCTTAATTCTAATTGTAGTCAACGGTAACGTAGATATTTACAATGTGTCATCTTGAAAAAACGTTATGTACAACGTTTCCTTTTTTTAACATTTGACTAGTCTGCATAATCATACTTATTACGAGCTGATATTAGTTAGAAAATCTTTGGAAAACCCGAGAGTACTTGACATCTGCTTCGCCCTAGTTTTCAATCGATTCAACATTGCAGCTTGCAATGAACCTGTTTCAGAATGTTATGTTCATATTTCCTTCTAATTTGAAGTGGAATCTTCGAAACTGTGCTGAAATCACTACCCTGTGACTAATAATACAAAATTATGGTCTGTTTGCGGAGCTTTCGCCGTCCTTCTGAACAGCATCTCTGACACTAAACCAACCAGTTCAGAGAACACTAATAATTGCAAGTTATCTACCTGAGCTACAAATCTTCTCTATTATTCTGCTTTATGTTTAATTTACATAATTTTCTCATTTTCATTCAGCAATGAAGGTAGCATTATATTTTCCAGAACAACAAATTACCTCTACTAAAGGACACTGTGGAGCTCATTATACGAAATAATTCAGTTTGTCTAAAATCTTGCGTAGCTCGTGAGGTCAAACACGTGGGTCATATTGGTAGGTCGGAGCGAATTGATTTACTGGAGCAGAAAAACTCAGGTAAATCAAGATTCATCGGCCTGGAAAATATGTAAGATTAATGGTTAGACAACTCCCGTGGAGGTATGGAAAAATTCTTTGATATTATGATAGTTGGAAAGGAATAATGAAAATTAATATTTTCAAGTTTCGAAGTAGTATGGTCATATTTTATACAACAACCAGAAACAAATTAAGGATGCCGGACTCTAGTTATTATTCACTTTGGACTTGAAATATTGACATTGTTATATAATAATTTTCAGGACTACATGATTTCTCCTAGTCTACACGAATTCGACATTCACTCCTCATAAATGTA
The DNA here is from genome assembly GCA_944472135.2 of Trichobilharzia regenti. NCBI lineage: Eukaryota > Metazoa > Platyhelminthes > Trematoda > Strigeidida > Schistosomatidae > Trichobilharzia > Trichobilharzia regenti. Next base: position 57,896,863 of record OX235267.1, on the reverse strand, counting down.
GACGTTGTTGCAAAAGACTCTCAGAATTTCACTTGTATCACAGCCATAATCATGCACCAATCAGTCACTCTCATTTGCTACTATGGTTCGGAAAAGCAACAGAGTGCAGCCAAGTCCCCATCAGGCCACACAAAGCAGATCAAACTACGAAAGTTTCAAGCATAGTAAGTGTAATATGCATCTTCGTAGCAGTCGTTGGCGTGACCACAGGTATACTAATTGTCATGCAATCGTTTCCCGTAATAAAAGTTAAACTGCATACGTATAAATTGCAGAGGCTCTGTTGAGTTCTGTATTTATAATTTTCATCATGACCTCAGACAAACGCTAGTGTGTCTGTTTTACTCTTGCAGTCATCCCTGAATGTGGACGGATTTTATTGTGCCCTATGTGGGAATCGAAATGTAACTACTCAGTACCAGTTTTTATAATGGTAAGTCGATCACTTAAACACAAATCAATACGGTGAAAAATTGAATGCTCTGTCTCCAACATAAGGCTTTCTGTGATCAGTAAATGCGTCCATATTCATCATATAATTGAAGAGTTACAGTCCGAATTCAGCAAGTTAGAATGTTTTGTAATAAATTCATCCAGTTTCCTGAGTTTGAAGGCATAACCCCAAGCATTAAGTTTTGAATTCCTACGGTTATTTATGTATTAAGACTAATGTAAGCCGACAGCGATCGTATCAGTGAGCTAACTGAGTTTCATCCGTTGTGATTTGAACGGTGTAAAACTAATGACTGCAATAATTGCACATTTACACAAAATGGAGAAGAACATACTGGTCAGCAAACAAACACTATCAGTTGTACAGGGAAAAGATTACCAGTGACACAACTAGTGGTCTCACGCTACGTGAAGCAATACTTATATATAAATGATATATATATATATATATATATATCATTTGAAGAAACACAATCTGAGAACATTCGAAAGCTGCAATGTATGCCTGACTTCCTTGAATTAAAATTTGGTCGATAGGAAGCTATCAATTTCCTGATTCATCCTGATCAATCAGTCTTTTAAAGTAAACTTCACCCATAAAGTGTTATGACAGTAACTAAGATCTAGTAGACTATAAACGAACACTAACTTAATGCGCTGGCTAATCTGTCATGACCGTATATCAACAACAACAACTACTACAACAATAACATCGCCGGCACGCAAAAATAAAAATAGACTGGACGTCCATAAAAGAGCTTTAACGGTCCAAAGCAGCAGTGAAAAATATACAGTGAGGATGACCTTGAAAAATTTGTCATTCGGTGATGCATCAGAAGAAATAACAGCTAATAGGAATCCAGCTATCTAAACAGGGGAAAAACAAAGAGTTCACGCTTGTGTGTGATAGCTGCCTGAAATAGTTATTTTAATGTTTTAGCCAAAATTAGGAAAAACTAGGTGTATATAACAATAAACACTTCATTATTAGTTCAGAGATCTGAATCCACCACAAACATCTTTCTTGTATTAACAGCGCCTTTCCTGTTACAAACTAAACGGCCTATCTTTAACCCTCCAGGATGGACTCAATGTGAAGTGCCCAATTTTATACGTACAAGGTCATTTGATCATTTTAGCTGCCTTCGAAAATTTTATGATATGATTGTCATGAAATTCTGTGTCGTAAATTTCGCTAAACATGGTCTCTTTGTTGACTCCATTGCTCATAACAAGAGATAAAAATTGATCTTTCTCTCACTGTCTACCTCAGTGGCGTTTTCCCGGTGCAGATGTTATCTCTATCTCTGTATTATTCTTCAAACACCTAATGAGCCTCATGTGAGTTGCATCCTTCTTTCGTTATTAAGTCCTAAATCATTCAGAAAAACTTTGACTTCCTACAAAACTTGCGTGCAGTCTGCTTGATTTCTGTCATAGCTCTGTAGTTCAAAGTTTTGGAACTCAAAACATCTAGTCTACTGGGTTAAAAGTGTATTATCATCCATTTTATCAACGATAATCTCACATATTGAAGTGCAATCATTAAGCAACTCCATACTGACTTGAAAAAGCAGCATTATTATTATGGTTGAAGTACTGTGTTCCGCTTGGAACCTAAAGGAACAATTATAATAATGATAACAGTAATACTGCGTTTTCCCTTCTCTGAACCTCTCCCCTCTCCAGCAGTACTGCCAGGAGGAGGTGTGGTATGAAAAACAAGTCAAAATTTTTGAAGTACTTTGTATTTATATTTCACTTCTAGTGTTATAAGTGTGTGATTTTTCAGTTCAGCAGGAGTGTACAGAAACAATTAGCTCATATTTCAGAAGTATAAGTCTGTGTGAATAACTGCTCACGACTGTTCAACTTACAGATTCACTAAACGAAAGGGAAAAGTCTTGTATTGTCTGTCACTTTAAAGTGCCAACGAAATTTAAGAATTATTGGGCACGTCAGTGTGTCAAACAACTCACTTCGTACATGATATAAGCAGGAAGATGAAATTCGATATCAATCATCATCACCAGTTACACGTAATTAGGGGATCCATGGTAACTTTCAAGAAAGGCTTTTCACATTAGATTCCCAAGCAGCCTAGATGGTGTATCATCTGATAAGTCACCAAATAAGCTTTCTAGCCACCATTTGTACAGTGTACATCAACTGATTTATTCTATAAATCGAGTAGAGGGATACAACGGTAATCGCAATTTTGATTGCGATATACTACTACCTAATTAAACAGTCTAGTTGCCTCAATAAAGGTGTCAATTTTCAGTAGAAGCGGAAGAGCACGGATCGACTCCGATTTCTACACACAGGCAACGATACATATCGATGTACTAGAAAGCACACTAATAGGCCATTTGTGAATAATTCAAGTCATCGAATGACCGAATACTCCCTTCAGCAACCGTGTATATCAGAGCAGATTTTCACAACGGTCAACTACATGTCTGCACTGAGATGAGATCATTACAGTCCTTCTAGCTTGCTGAAAACTGACGGGCAGTGTGCGTAGTTGTATACATGAGCTGAATGTTGTAATAGTTTTATTACTTTGTGAACAAATTAACTAGTGGTTCGTGTCACTCAGTGTGCTTAGAGTAATTATAGTTTATATCGTATTCAAGTATGCGTATGCGCTTCTCTGGACACTTTTTGCTGTGTGTATTATATTTCATATTCATGATATTTGATATGTAATTAACCACTACATAAATAATCATTTCTTTATACATGAAATGATTATTTCAAAAGAGCAGCATGAAAGATGAACTTCAGTATTTTAGTGGTTAAATCTGGTTAAAATCGTGAGAACGGAGAACTTCTCACACAAAGATCATAGTTACATGTTCACTCTAAGCTTTCAAATAAACGGTTATGAGTATGAGATCGCAATTTGTTTCTTTTTAATATGCTAGACTTTAGTATTTTCATTGAAAAACACTTGATTTACTCCACCACTTTAACATGTGTCTTTGAAGTGACTAAGATGCTTTGATGATTATCATTAAACGTTTTTTACTATATACAGTGAAGAAATTCACACAAATCAAAGTGTAACGATAAAAAGGCGAATGTATTTAAACAGCAATGAGATCTGAGTATATGATTTCTACAACCACTGACTGCTGGCTGATTGTTTTTCGTTAGCAAGTAAGTCATTCAATTTTCTTCGTTTTTCGTTAGCATCATTTCTTCCATTAATCATCATAATCTCAATGACAAAATTAATAATGACATCTAATAACTTTGAAAATGATGAACTGAAGGTTTATTAGTTGACAACATTTTTCATGAATAATCCTTATCCAGATTGCCTTCAATAAGGTGGTTTTTCTGAACACACTGTCTTCTTGTAAAATAAGATGTAGAAATCAATCTAATTGAACACGTATGCAACACGAGAAGATACTAAGATTGCTAGTGTTTAACTTTTCTCTAAAATATTGAGATTTTGAGCATGAAAAATATGTAAGTGGAGCATAGTGACAACTGCATTAGTACATATTCAAACTGATGTAAAATTACAAACTTAAAGCTCTGAAAGGCTGATTCTTGAATTCTAAATGTCTGCACCATGTGTCCGATTTAATGCTGATGAATGGAGATGGTCACCTCAGAGTGTTTCAGTATGACTCAAAGGATATCAGCATTGTGTATAAACATGACATGATATTATTGCCCTTAAGTCTTCGTGTGAAACCTTTTTACCCTTTCGGTATACGAACAAAATACCTTGAAAAACGAAGAATTGGAATTATAAGTACGGTAAACTGTTACCTCCGGTACACCACTTCGTTTCCACGCTCAAATCTTTTAAATAAAAGCTTCACTGTGATGAAACACTAATGTTAAACGCAATACCCATCGATTTCTCCCCTAAAATAACGCCTCAAGTTGAACACTGACAGAAAAAAGGCGAGTTATTGTTCATCAAACATCCAAACAACAACTGAAGGCCATACGATGTGATTAGTTTTCCGAAATTGAGAATTCATAAGTTTATCATGTTATGCTTGACATTCCTCTCAAACATCATAGAACAAAGGATCGAGGAATATTATATGAAGTGACAGAAATACGATTTTTCTCATTATAAACGATGAATATATTTTATTCTTTAGACGGAAGAAATGTATCTGTTAAAATGGCAGGAATATGCAGCGCTTCCTTGTTTGTAAGTTCCGTCTTCTGTCATCTTGAAGATAAACAAAGATATGTTAACATGATTTTTATGATCTATGTCAATAATCTATATGATCTCTTTCACAGTTGACATGACACTGTGGACATATACCTGTGCATAATAATACAGATGCAATAAACAAATCAACTCACATGCTAAATGCGACTATTCATCCGTGGTACCTTCTGCCCCACTAAGTCACATAAATAGTAAAGGCCAAGGACTCACCTGTGAATGTTAGTATAGAATTTTATCACGAAAATCACATCATCTTTATACTTCATTACCTACATTGAAATTAGCCTATGGCAGTAGAATAAGACCGTTTCAACTGAAAGGCGATTCAGCTGATGTGGGCGAAAAATGAATATTCAGATTATTTGGCTATTCGACCAAGGCTAGGATCACATGAACCATGTTGATCATTCCACCAGTCACTTCAGTGAGAAGCAAGGTTGCGAACAATATGAAGAATATATATTTTTCACTGATTTAGATGTATAATAACGTCGTAGATCAGAAAACCTGATATCCTGTTCGACACACGATCGTTTGAAAATCCACTCAATGAAATGACGCTTCATCCTTCTCTTCTGCCTCTTGTTCAACTTGATATACGTTTATATTTCTGTTATGCGAATATGCATCTGTACAGCAGTCCCTTAGAAGCACAAAGGATATACTGCCAACCGGAACACAAACGGAAGAATTGATTACGAAAACTATAGCTGTTTCCTCACGAATATATTCACGTGATAGCACTAGTACACGAAATACACGTGAAATAAAACGAAAATGCCTCGCACTACTGACTGACAGAAAACTGACAAAGTCTGGGTTGGTAACACCTTCCTAGAGATCAATTTATAAAACAACTAGTAATATCATGGAACCTAGTCTGCTAAATCTTATATATCTGAGTTCACCACTGGATTAGTAATCAAGACTTTGTTTGCCCTATTCTACGAGGAATTTTATTCCTCAGATAATACCAATAACTTTTTACTTGGAGAGTTCATCTACCTCCAGGATAATCGAATGATGTGATCTACAAATTAAGATAACTCGATACAGCACGGTTGTGGCCTGAATGATAAGTAGTGCGTCGATCCCCTGCCGACACATACCTGATATCTATGGTCGGCCTGCAAAAAAATACAGTGTGGAATCAAACTGTAAATCAAAAATAAATAAATAAATAGTATTGAAATACTGGTGACGATATGCTGCTCAGATGCATGCTCGTATTGAGGTCTTAACTTTCTGAGATGAATGGCTTATTTGTCAAGCCTTCATCGACTTTTGTAAACGACATCATCAGAGCTAATTTAAATGCGGAGCGAATTCATGAATTGTGCATGAATTATGGAAGTATCTCCATTCATGAACTCGACTGGGAAATGTTGGCTTCACACGTGTCCCTTCAATTCAGTTCTCTCGTAACAGCAGTCGTCATTTCACTGACCTAGTATTCCACATTTGATAAAAGACATGTGTGTTTAATGATAAACTCAACTGCTTACATTTGTCAGTCATATGACTACTGGTATAAGTACGATGCTATGTGTAACTTATCGGAGTTAGCCGGAGACCGTGAAAGCCAAAAGTATTCAGAGTGATTTTCCACATTTAAAATTCTCATTATTTTATGTGGAGTAGAACATAAGGTTTTCAGACTAATTGTGAACAAACAACTACCAAAATGAAGCATCGATGACAATTCAAAGCAACAAAATCATCAAAAGTTAACAATTTAGCCAGTAAACTGATGGCCAAGGCTCGGTTTATTCATTCAGTGTAAAGCGAGTACATCAGGAAAAATTTGTCAATTGCTTTGAATATCAGGAAAGTTATAATAATTTTGTGATTAACTGAAGAGATCAACTAGTATAAATACACATTGTTGGGAATTGATGACAAATTCTGCAAATAGGGAAGATCGGTACTCCTAAATCGTCACCCAGCAAACTATACTGTTTCGATGTATGTGATATTTATAGCATAATATTTTTATTTGCAACGAAATGTTAATAAAATGCTGAACCTTGCTGCATGCACCGTTATATCATGGTGCTTTTTAACATTGAATTGATCTCAAAAGGTCACCGTGCTCTATCATCTCCACCCATATATACATTGAAGCGTGGTACTCTGAGTCTATGTCTCAATGGTATAATGTTTGCCAAATAATCACAAGTGTAGGTTAGGTTTCAAGCCTGTGTACTTCAACACTTTGCTAAGCCGGAAAGGAGTATGATGTAGAGGGAAAACTTCGCGTCAAACTGGCAACTTGACTTCGTAATACCAACACTGCCACTGGAACTTCGAAGCTCGAAATTCTTCCGAAGTCAGTGTTGCATTCAGAAGGTATACGAATGGAGAAGGGGATGGCATAACTTTGTCATATTTCTCCAAATTCACTTTGTGTTTCTTCATTTGTATTTCAGAGTAATGGCCGTCATACTCAGCGTATTGTTCTTTAAACTCAGAACAAATTTACTAATCGCAATGTTCCTGATGGCGCTCATTGTAAGTTTTCATGAGGATGAAAACTGAAATCTGATTTGACTTACTCATCATCATCATCATTTCCTGTAGATTGCACAGTTCACTCTAATATCGAAAATTCTATTTTTATTTGTTCACGTAAAGAAAATCGACTAGGGAATATGTCAAAGTAACACGGATGAGTGGAGATTCTTCATGTCACCCCAGTGCACCAGTAGCATATGTGAATTTTTATTTTCTTAATTTTTTTTCGATTTACAGCTTGATTCCGCGTATGGAATTTTCAGCATGGATATCGGTAGCCCAAATGTTTTTTTTCAGGCCGACCACTGATATCAGGTGTGTGTCGGAAGGCGATCGAACCTCGGACCATGTGCATGATCGGCGAGAGTCCTAACCACTGTGCCACCAACGCATTATTACAAAGTGAAGTTATTATGTGTTAAATGCAGAGTTAGAAAAAGTGTACGATTTAGATGAACCGACTCAGAGATATTTCACACTGAATGTGCCATTATGTGAAACATTTCCTAGAACTATGAGTGACGTTCACACTCAGAACGAATTCCCTTATTCCTTATTTATCGACTTTATAAACATTATTTTATATCGCCAGGTCTTTATCTCTTTCCTCTGATTGTCATCATCTGAATTAAATTACTAATGTACCTTCATGGTTACTTATTACTTCAAAAAGTTACATACTCTCCCTAATTTATTATAATTTCAGCTGACCCATTTGCACCATCTGATCGAAATAAGAGGAAGAAATTTTACTTTGTGATGATTAAAATGCATGTGATAAAATAAAGCTGGCACAATTTAGACCTGGAAACATATTGCTCATCATAAAACAGAACTTTACAGATATAGTAGCTGAACCAATCAGTTCCATTGTAAAATCTTTGGTTGTACCAGTAGAAGAAAGAGCCTTTGAATGTCTGATGGAAGGTGACCACTTTCTTCATCCAGTCACTTCGCGTCAACGTGTCCCAATAAGTGCAAACCTCAGACGCTGGTCTACTTGAATTTTGCCTCTATTCATCTAATATCAACCAAATGTAAAGGAAATTGGTCTGACGTCTGTATACTTCATTTCCACTCTTTTGCATCTACTCAAAAAAATGAAAAAGACACAATTAGGGATTTTTCTCATTTTCTCCAGAATTTTAATTTTACATACATTTTATGATGAAACTTATTTTCTTCTGCTCATATAAACATTTTCCATTTGCTTTATGCATAGATTGCATTGTGGACTGTGAATATCTGTTTCACGTGTTGCGTGCGGTTCGAATTAGCCTGCTATCTATTGATTGGCTTCTGTGTTTTCGAAGATGTTGTAACAATCATCTTTTGCACCGTGGCAAGAAGACTCAAAAGGCAGGTGCTTATCAACGTCTTCGTTGTATCCATGATCTGTCTTATTATAGCCTCAGCATTGTACTTTATAGATTGGAACCGCGTAAGTGTATTAAAAATGTCAAATATAATTTTCAATCCCAACATTTATCCCTATATTCGCCTGAGTTTAAATTTAAGTGTCTACCTCATTTACACTGCTGAAGCTTAAGTCATAGAAACCAAACAGCCTTAACTGTGCATGCAGTAGAAATATGCTGAACATTTTCTAGTATCGTTTCACTTGTAAGGCATTTTTATTTTAGTTGGATGTATTTAGCCACAACTTTATACCAAGACACTTTCTCGACACAAAGAATTTTAATTAACGGTGAGATGAATTTGGCACAGAACATATATATATATATATATTAATATATAAATACAAATAAAGTACTGATCGAGGATCAGTTCGTGGGAGAATCTCTCCTCTGAATCAGTTGGTTTGTTGCTCCATATGTTCTAGTGGGAATCTCCTGTTAATTAAGGTTGTGAATATCGGCTTGACTGTGAAGTGTGCTGTAACCACATGTTGGATTATCCTTTCAGAAGCACTAATAAATTGTAGAGGTCTCATAATTCACGTAAAGAAGAGTTTAAATATAAAGTAGCATTTCACTATTCCTTACTACATCACTCTACCTCCAGAAAATCATGTTGATGCTCTTAATATTGCCACAAACGTGTCCTTCTCGTAATCTCTGCACATAAACTGTTGGTAAGCTACAGTGATTTTGATCGGCTTTGAATTTCGTCAGTATATTATGTGAACCTAAATATTCATGAAAAAGCTCATGATTCAGTTTTACGTATTTCTTATATTTTAACGTGATCAACGTGACTACAATTACTGTAACCATTTTCAGAGTCTTGTCACTGCACTGGCAGGTGGCTTTTGGAATACTGCTGCTTGTATGGTAAGTTCAAATTGATTTATCTCTGCTTAATGTGGCAATTCAAATGTCAACTGTGTTAGGATCTTACTCTTCAACAAATTAGTAACATGACACCTTATGTTATAGAAACCACACTACTCAAAAAAGTCGAAATCATATTTCACATATTGAGAACATCCTACACTTTATTGCATAAATCGTAGATTCAATGTTAGTTACACAGCTGGTTAATGAACTGACAAGATAGAAAATGGAATTCCTACTTTCAAGTTGTGGCTTTTTGGTTTTTCTTCTAGCTGGCGGTGATTTTCGCGAATGGCATTAAATGAATCTTATATCAGATCGCCGTGTCATAACAGATTTTCTAACGATAATTACGTTCAAATAAGAATGTTATCGGTTGATTGTATGACAATTTACATTTTCAATAAACAACAATAATTTTGCAGTAAATCTCTCAATTACATTTTAATGCTACAAGTGCCACAGAAAAGTAAATCTTTTACGAATCCTTAGCTAAATGAATAATGAGGTCTTGTAGATCCTTATTTGTTCTCACGAATCAACACTGACTTTCATGATTTATGTGTTCAGGTTTCCAAACAAATTACTTTCACGTAAATAACCTCAGTGTTGCCTACTTGTTCCTCAGAGAACCTCATGCTGTGAGTACAATTCATTGATCTGCAGGTATATATTAGTAGGAAGCGTTGAATCAATACGTCTTGCTGAAATACGTAATGTTATGGTGAAATGATTTGTCTAAATTATAAGCCTTCACAGGTCACCTTTCAACACTGAGTGTTGACCTAGATTGTTTAGGTCGATCAGTTTAGTCGAGGGTGAATTGTCAATCATCCAGGCTATTTCAAAATGTTTTTTTACTTTCTGTTGTTCGTCCAAGATTTCTAGTTGATCAAGGGGACATCACCAAACTGCAATTTTTCGTCCCGAAATATGTTTCGTATTTCCGACAAATGGATTTTCGTTCTAGTTCGGTTTTCTAGTCATTCTTCTCGAAGAAAGGAAGACAAGTATTTGCCTTAAGTTCGGTCCGTATCTCTTGTGTACTTGCCATCAGTCCCTAAAGTGTTATTCATGAGTAGAATTGACGTTTGTCAGCGACCTATGAATAGCCTGAGAGATTTAAAAACTATAGTGTGTCAACCACTTGACAATGGTTTCTTCAGGTATATCAACTTTACAAAGCCTTTAAGAGTAAACCCATATTCAGTCTGGAATATGCGAACCAATAGTGCAACACAATATTAGATATTGATTCAATAGGACAGTTATGGAAGGGAATCTTCGCTATTTAAAAGGTGTACGTTTGGTAGCTGAATAAATCACAGTTTGCAGATAACGTTTCTGTAATAAAATCGTCCAACAGTTTAGGGAGGTTTGTGTCAGTCAGTTCGATAATAAGGCTGAAATACGTGATACTGCGAGCAATGAATACTTTTCTAGCACAAAATATCTTTCTGCAATTACATCTACAGAATTTCAAAAGTCACTTAAGGAGGTCCAGAAACATGTGTATTGGTCAACGGTAATTCAGTACTGGAGGAAAGTAGACGTCAGTCACTTCGTTTTCTGTGTCTATCAGTCTATCCGAAGATTCATACTGGAGCTTGATGATAACAAAGGATCCACAGATAACAGGCAACAATACAAGCGTCCACAGCAGACAATACAGCATATCTGAAATCATATACGAGAACTTTGTTTGGTATCCTCAAGGAAAGCAGACAAAAACAGTACAATATGAATAAAACTAATATTTCTGACATATGACTCATTCAACTGCATGCTTTACTGTTTTCCAAAGAGGAGTACTGGCTGCGACACATTTATTAAGGCTTTATCTATCAGCATTTGATCAAATAATTTGGCTGGACAAATTAGGTGATTAGCTTACTTCAATGAATTGGTTATTTGGTCAGTTAACTTACCTCAACTTGCTGAAATCCCTACAGTATGATGCCTTACAAGCGAGAGATAATCAAACTTAATTATTATCTGAGGACCTAATACCTGATATACACTAGATTCGACAACAGGGATAATATCCTAAACGTCAATATTTTCAGTCGTGATTTGGCTGTTAAGTGGTAAGATACTAGACCTTCAAGCTGGAAGTCAGAGTGAATATAAAATGTCTTCCTCAACCCCACTAGCACTCACACAAATATACTCAAAGACAGGTCTCTAAAACTTTATCTAAATGAAATTCATCTTGACTAAGAATCGGACAAAAAGTTGGATGTAAATCACTGCAGGCATAATAGGTTGAATCAAACGCTAGATAAAATTATCGAAAATAAGCCAAATTTGTCAGATTTGCAAATGCTTAGTGATTTGAGTACGACACTTAGTATTCAGCTATGTAATGAAGACAGTTGTAAGGGTCAGTATTGCTAAACTAAAAATCTGACCAGTCAAATCGAAAAGCAAATCACGTATTTATGAAAATAAATTATGTTGAAAGAAAATGACAAGTAGTTTTAATCCCATGGGGTTTAAGATGGGATCGTCTTATCTGGCCAACAGGCATGTTCTGTTGTGAGCTTCACTAAACTGAATGAGTTTATACTCATATGAAGAGTTTTCAGTAGCTGATGAACATATTTTACTTCTTTGTTGAACTTAAGGTGCCGACGTACTTTATTTACTAAAGACCTGGGTTAATGGCATTATACAAGTCTTATACGTCTAGTGGAAAAGCAATTGCTTCTTTTGTTTCACCACGTAACTGTTAGGCACTCGTCAAGTAGTTAATAGTCATGACTCAAGAAGGCGGAAATCAGAAAAACCACTAGGTTTGCGATGATACTTGTATTTTCCAAACACAAGGAAAAATCAATGTCACACAAGTGTGTGAGTGAAATAGTATGAATGTCCGAACAAGTGTGAGAACACAAGTGTATGAGCGAATGTTCAAAAATGAACAAATCAACAGACAGTCTTAACATGATTCCTAATTATAATGGAATATCGATTCATATATGCATAGCAAAATATAACAGACTGTCAAACAAACAAACATATTATATGGATATATATCACCTCCCCTTTTGAGAAGATTGATGATTGGTAGCGTGTTTTCCTGGGGGTTTATCTGGAACCTTTCAGCTTGCTGTTGACGTCTGTCACTTCATCTGCCTGTTGGGTTTGCGGCTTCAGCTTCGTCCGGAAATGTCTGACATTTTATGCTTCTTGACAGCATTGCATACAGAACTAAGTGGGATATCAGCCAGATGTAAACGATCGTACCAATCAAGTCCCAAAAGATTTAAATCACTCTTGGTGACGTAGCAAATTCCTGTGAATTTGGTATTGCGGAAGGAAACAGAACATTTGAGTTCACCAATTAGTTTGAGCTGCCCACCACAGGCGCTGACAAGAGTCTGGGAAGTATTTGTGATAGGTGGTCTGCCAATATCGTTCCAAAGTTTCTCTGATATAACAGTAATATCAGAGGCGGTATCTAGCTGCAGACGTGTATCATGACCATTCATCTGAAGATCAAGATATTTCCGCATACCTGGTGTTGTGACTTGACAGGTTGCGACTAGGCACATTGACGTTTTTGGGGATTTAGGACCAACAGTTTGTCGAGCTTTCGCTGGATTATGATATCTGAGTTTGCGTGGCTGGCAAAATCCACTTTTATGACCGATGATTTTGCACTTGCTGCGACGATGATTTTTGTACGGACAAGACTTTACAAAGTGCCACGCGCCACAATGCCAGCATGGTGATGGTGGGGTCTTCTTTGCAGTATTTTGTGAAGTTGGACGAGTATGTGTAGATTTCTGCGGAACACTAGAAGAAGGTGGGTCAGGACTGGATGATGAGAGATTTTCTCTCTTTCGTAATGCACGAATATCAGAGCTTCTCGAAGTTGTTGATTCGACCAGCTGTGTGTCTTTCTGCAAATTAATCAGCCGTTGATATTCATCAGCTATGTCATGTAATGTTAAATTAGATTTTGCTCTAGCTGATTGAGCAGTCGAGTTCGGATATCTTTGAAACGAGGAAATTTAATACTGCATATGAGAATCAAGGCTTTGAATTGATCGTCTCTTAAGGACCTGAGTCGAAATCTCTCACATTCTCGGTTGACTGTGCCAACATGCGTAATAAAATCATCATTTTCATTCATTGCCAGCTTGAGGAAACGATAACGTATGCTGAATAACGAGGAGTGGTCCCCAAAATGTTCACGCAGCAGCTTTATTGTATCATCGAAACACTTGTCACCTGGTTTTTGGAGTAAAATTGAGTTGCAGTACCGTTCATATTTTGCGGGACCCAATTTACGTAATAACACTCGCACCTTCCAGGCATCGTCTTGAGAGGCGAGATCAACCGTGAATAAATCCTCATATCATTGAATTGAATTTTTGATTTTCCCCTCTATTGATTGGACCGAAGTGCTCGGTCTCAGGTTGACATGTCGGCTTCTTGTGCAGATGCTTCGACGATGTCTGGGCATTTAGTTAGTATTTAACTGGTGGATGGTGACTAGCAGTGGAATTCAGGATGCGCATTTCGTCCTATCTGGGACTCGTCAGCTGGATGTACCTGCATTTCTCAGTGAGTGATGATGTTCCTACCGAGGCTCGAACCCAGTACCCATAGTTTCAAACGCCGAAGCGTTATCCACTAGACCACTTGGGACACGACCATGTTAACTGGGTTGGATGATCGGTGGGAACATCATCACTCACTGAGAAATGCAGGTACATCCAGATGACGAGTCCCAAATAGGACGAAATGCACATCCTGGATTCCACTGCTAGCCACCATCCACCAACTAAATACTAACTAAATGCCCAGACATCGTCGAAACATCTGCACAAGAAGCCGACATATCAACCTGAGACCGAGCACTTCGGTCCAATCAATAGAGGGGAAAATCAAAAATTCAATTCAATTAATAATATGACCCGTTGCACAAGAGGTGGCTCTCGTGGCCCAAGTGGTCTAGTGGATAACGCTTCGGCGTTTGAAACTATGGGTACTGGGTTCGAGCCTCGGTGGGAACATCATCACTCACTGAGAAATGCAGGTACATCCAGCTGACGAGTCCCAAATAGGACGAAATGTGCATCCTGGATTCCACTGCTAGTCACCATCATCCACCAGTTAAATTCTCATATCGTTGATTCCTTGTTTCAAAAGTGACATTAGCATCTGGATCATAATTGAACTGTGAAATACTATTCACAATTCCGTCGACAGATGGTAGCATGGTATGATTCAGATTGCTTGAAGTTGAAAGTGAACCGGTCTGCTGGTTTATAAGCATTTCTATCAATTTCTTCTGTTGCTCAAATAGTAATTCCAATTTAGAAGGATCCATAGTTTTCCCCGTCGCCAAAGTATTGTTATGTACTAGTCGAGTAGTTATTAGTCCTGACTCAAGAAGGCGGAAATCAGAAAAACCACTAGGTTTGCGATGATACTTGTATTTTCCAAACACAAGGAAAAATCAATGTCACACAAGTGTGTGAGTGAAATAGTATGAATGTCCGGAAAAGTGTGAGAACACAAGTGTATGAGCGAATGTTCAAAAATGAACAAATCAATAGACAGTCTTAACATGATTCCTAATTATAATGGAATATCGATTCATATATGCATAGCAAAATATAACAGACTGTCAAACAAACAAACATATTATATGGATACATATCAGTGACATAAGACAAATTTAATGCAGCAGTGTGACATAGTGATAGGACTAATCTAGTAAGCAATATTTTGATGTTTAACTTCAGCCATAAACTTGTTACTGAACCTTGATTCGTAACCTACCCATTCTTTCAAATTTGTGATTTCCTGAAAATTGCGGAGCGATCTTGAGCCATATGAAGCGTATACGGTACATCGCAGAAATGTGAATGACTTGGTTTTCTACTTGCCACAAAATGAGCTGTACGATGTGATAACTCCAGTACTCCAAACCATATGATGTCCAAGAAATCCATTCGGGCAAAATAATAAACAGTGGTGTTAAATGACATACACATCCCCTCTATGGATTCGCCTGCATTTCCCTCTGCGAAGCTTTCAGCCAATAATTAAGATATTTTTCTGGAAAAATGCTTTAATACATATCACACATTCCTCAGCATGTTCTTTGACAGGTATTTACCCTGAGTGACGAAAATTCAAGTAAACTTATAATCGATAATATATGTTATTGGTGCGTCGGTAATACAGTGGTTAGGACTCTTCCCGACCATGCACATGGACCGAGGTACGAGCCCACGCCGACGCACCCAGATATCTATGGTCGGCCTGGAAAATTTGGGCTACCGATATCCATGCTAAAAATTCCATACTTGTACCAAAAATACGGTGTGGAATCAACCTGTAATCAAAAATAAAAAAACAAAAATATTGTTATATCAAGAGTTTGCTCCTACAGCCTGTAATGAATTTCTCGCCATTTTATTTGAAAGACCCATAGTTGTTGGATGAAATGCATTTCAAGATAGGCGTGATTGATAAATGCGTTTCAGAGATGTCATTACATAATTAATGCAACATGAAATACTTTGAAATGGATACATTTTCAGGGATGCAACATTAAGAATCACAGTGCATGAGGCACGTCGCCGATACGTCGTTGACTGTCCGGTATTTTTCTTAGTCGTTATTCCTTTTTTAGCTCACTTGCACTATCCAACGTTGATATTTATAAATGAAAATCTGCTGGTAGCTGCGAATAGTTTATGTGGAGCCTGTGACGAAATTCTGAATCATGTAAAAGCATGGCTTTGACATTAGTGTTCAACATTTGGATGTTGTTCATTATGCTAAATGTTGTAGGCCACCCTCTTGAGCTGTAAGTGATGACACTTCTTTAACTTCTTCGATACTATGCTAGTTGTCAACGACATCCTAATTCTTGGGGTTTGTATTTGAAGTGATGCTGTTAATCAAATGACTCCATGGTAACCAAGAGAGGATATCGATAAATTCCGCAAAACAAACTCCACCAACCAGTCGAAATGTTCGCCCTCTTCCATTTCAAGTTCGAGAAATTAAACAAGCTCTCAAAGCACACGACTTACACTCCTTCGTTTAAAAGCATGTATGCAACTATACCAACCAGTGTGATCAGTAAAATGTTAGAAATTTTGAACCATGGAAACACTTGAACACCGTAGAATTCCCAGAAATACGGCACTCAATCGAAAGACAAGCGATCAACAGACACGGTAACTTGAATACAAACCGAAAAAGTGTTGGTTTTTAAGTATTCGATTTATTTCGAGTAAGATCATTGGTTGACATCATATGAGGAATCATTCAAAGCCCGAGAATACTAGATATCTGCTGCGTCCTAGATTTGACTCTTCAACACACAGAAAGCAATAGAGGGCCGAACAAATTACCTTCAGGTTGCCTGCTGACTATTCCTTCGCATGGATGAAATACAATAACCAATGGTTCCTAACTACTGGCATTTCGCGATTTTTAGCATCACCAACAGCCAATGTCATAGCGGATTATTTGAACTTGCACCCGACCTGGTGAACACCATAGTCCATTATAGCTCAAGACAAGGGCATCCAGTAGTCAGTCTCTACTCACCATCCGAAGACGTGGTTAGCTGTCCTAGTTAACAGGTAATGGTTCATGTGTGATTCGTGGTTTCCAATGGTTCTCCATGCGATATCAATCCACAATTAAACTCAAATTCTCTTAATTCATCCATGTATTGAAGTCATACAATTTTTAGCCACACGTTCAGCAAATCTGCCAGCGTGTGCTTGTGAAATGTCACAAATTGAACAATTCTCACATAGACAAAAATATTGACGAATTCCCGGATATCTATCCTAAATAATAATCCTGCACTGGAATAAAGTATATCCCACAATATGGATACTAAAAATATGATCCTCAAACAGATAAATCGTGAACCAGCATCCCATTCTTCACTAAGATATTTACATATATCGCCCAAATGTGTATCACCATTACAATGGTTGAATTCTAGGCACTGCAGAAGAATTTAGTCTTCATTTGGACACACTCATTCTATGCAACACACAGTGTTGACAACGACAGAATAATTCCTCCAGAACTTGTTATTCACAATTATATTACCGTATTCTTACAACTTAATAACATTCTTTGCATCACTTTATTCCTTTTGAGTTCAACAGATATTTCTTCATGTCCCAGATTTGTTAGTTAACAATAGTGACTTTCAGTTATATCAGGCAGTGCTGTCTCTCAAATGTGTGTGTTTCGTTCCGTCGCATTGGGATTACTTCTCACATTCGACTGTATCTTAATCGATTGCTGTCATTGGTAGATTGAAAAACTAACCTGACTGCCAGCTGAATGGATTGATCACAATTCGTTTCAGTTAGCACTACCTCTTCTAGCATTCTTCGTTATCATCAAACTGCCACCATATACGTTTATTGGTGAGTGGTTAGTTCGTTGTGGATAGTGAACTTAAAAATTTAGGAGTGAACCGAAACATTGGGATTCTCCAGCAAATTCATTCCTGTTGGACTTACTCGTACTGAGAAGAAGCCCAGAAAAAAAAAGGAAGGGACTATTTTGAAGTGCATCTGAAGGTTTCAAAGAAACTTCCATTGAGAAATTGTATGCTTATCGGAAGTTGAAAATATAGAGAATTGTGAATTTCAATAAGTAATATCACTGTTTTCCTTCTCCACTCCCCTTTCGTGAATGCAAATCAATGCAGTTGGAAACGTATGGCAGCCAGATAAAAACAATTAACATCTAAGATCAACTTCATAGACAGTTTTCAATATTCTGAATTCCAAAACACTACTTCCAACTATTCATAGATGTTTAAGTGTCTACTGGATGTTAATTCCAACTTACATTACTCATCATAGTCTTACAAATTGTAATCAGACAAGGTTGAAGCTCGATTTTTATATGTAGAGAAGATTCTGGTACATGAAAACGCAGAATAATGAGAAGTCAAGCGTGAGTATTTAAATAAAATCCACACATTCACACCCATATTTGGATTTTTGTTTGGAAGTAGAACTAGTTACATTTTCCATTAATAAGGCGAAACCAACACGTTCACGGCATATAACAGTGACTATGACAAGAAATAACTATCCTGAAAATTGAATCATGAATCACACAGCATATCTTAGGAATAAAATGAAGTATGCTATTTATGAAAATAATTACAAGCATTCTAAGAAAGATGACAATGATTGCAGTAGGTGATTAAACATCAGTGCCCCCGCCATACAAAAAGTCAACCCCTGAAAGCTTGAATAGAGTTCTTGGCAAAGACAGGGACACATTTATATGCACGAACCCAATTAGACGTAAAATATGTCATCCAAAATATCTTGTGGATCCCAACAGAACAAAATATTTCACCTTATCCAATACTCCAGAATGACAGGAATGTCAAAGTAGTGGAGTGGTGTAGGGTGGATTAGTTGAGCGAAAAGGAACTAGTGTAATTTAGGTTATTCGACATAGATAAAGTAGGGAATTCAGAAAAAGGCTAAGGCATAGGATCATGAACAGTTACATTCATTGCAGGATGAGGTGGAACAAAGTGGCAGTATTAAAATCTGATAAACCATGGTGTAGAGTGAGACGTTGATAATTGAAGATGTTTTTATCAAATCACTTAAGAACTCGTGCAATGCAAATAAATCGACAGCTATTCCGGACACATGCGTAATTCAACCAACCGCATAACAAATAGGAAGAAAGAAAGAGAAATATAAATATTGTATTCCGAAGTTGCCTAATTAGAGTTTATCCACGTATGACCGATGAATCGTGTCTGAAGTATCATCCAGTAAGCATTACTATTTCAAGATGTTGACTAATGTAAGGAAATTTTGAAATTGTATATCCCCATTGTGCCCATATCGCATAAATGTACATCAACTCTGCTGAAACTTCTTTTAATGTTTGTTGTCGCCATATGTTCCACTTAGAAGGCAAATGAAGAAAGAAGAGTATTTTTTCTCAAATGTTGAATGAAATTATTCATTTTTTGGTGGTGAATGAATGAAATTCCAGTGACAACACTCCCTATAATGCCGATGATCATGGTTTACACTATCTGAATATAAGATATAAAATTTACTGAAGAAGTTTCAAGCACAATTTATCGCCTCTCATAATCATATCAAGATACTCACCCAATTTTCTAACTTCGTTTATATCACTCCATTTTTTCCTCCGTGTGATCTGATTTTAGTACCAATTTCCATATTTCCGGTAACAGTGATGAGTGATTCCTAATGCACGTGTTGCGTGTCGGGATACTCGATGAACAAAGATTCAGTAATCAATCTCTCTCTTCCAAAATCGCTTAGCTTCGCTGGATTTTATGTGTTCGACAGTCGGACTGCCCGCGACCTACTAGTTTGATTTTTGTAGTTGACATCACAGTAATTGCAGGGTATTTTGTAAATTGTGATAATAAGGCTGATTGCGTCAACCTACAGGGTGCCTAAGCCTGCAGAGATTGTCCTGCCGAATGAGTTTGTAGGTTTAAATGCCACTTTAATTCATGCTTCATTAAGAATCTTACGTAGGGTCTCAGATATCACCTCCTTACATAATAAAGTTACTGTGAATGCCTTATATTTTCTCTTATTTATGTTGTCATTACCATTTTCACAATTATTTTTATTTCCCTTTTGACCTTTTTCATATTCCTAATGAAATTTATAGAATAGTTGTTCTACAATAATGCTTCTTCTATCAGTTTCATTTCATCATTCAGGTCTTTTCTTGTACTAATTAGTGTTTCTTCTCCTTTTGTTAGACACTTAACCAAGCCTGTCTTAACAGGTAATGGATGAGATGAATTAGAGTCTAAATATCTATTAAAATGTGCTTGTTTTCATAAACGCGAGTGTGAAGTCCGCCCTCTTCTATTCCTCTTATTTTACATTCTAACATCACAGCTAATTCTCCTTGTTCATTTTCCGATTCTCATATTATATATTCCTTTATTGGTGAGTTTATATGTATGAAGAAACTAGGGATATATTCTGTTTTGAACACTGTGAAAGTGTCATCAACAGATCTTCATCATTTTTGGAGTAGGATTAAATAAATTAAGGGCCATATTTCCCAGCTCTCCATAAAGATTTTTGCTACGATAGCGGATATTGGTAATCCCATTGCTACACCTTCTGAATTCCTTTAATAATTACCTCAATTCGCAGCTTCGACGTATGGGTGAGTTCGGGATCTGCAGTGAGTTCTTTCTTAAGTGCTTCTAAGGCCATATTGACTGGTATATTAGTATAAAGACTAGTTATATCAAAGCTAACCTTCATCTCATAGGAATTAGTTAGTCTAGAGACTAAACGATATCTAATTTAGTCTAATCGACCAGTCTCAATATGTTCAGTAACTTTCTTGATATAGTCCGATTTATCCGAACCTCTTGTAGAGTTTCCTTTTTCAGCTTTTGCAATGACGATGTTTTTATCCTGTTCTAGACTGATTAGAGCTGGTTCTTCAAATTTTGTTGAGTTTTGATTTTCAGGTTTGATGCAGATTGTATTCGAACCTCTACTGCTGTCGTCCTATCTATTGAACTAAGTGATACGTCTATGTTAGGAATGACATCCTCTGGCTTCAATTTAGTAACTGCCACGTTGAAATTTACTCCTTTCTTGAGAAATTCCAGCCCACCAGAGCTAAATTCTTATGATCACACACTTTTTTTCTGTAAACGTTGTTGTCTTCTTCATCATTTATTAGGCTGTCCCTTTGATTTTCTCAATGCTGTTTCTCCAGCTTTTTCTCAAACCAGTTCCATATGATGTGACTGAACGCAAAATTGAAGATATTCAAATTTATTTATTTGTCAAAAGTAACATTGCATGATCAAGGTGAAAATATTAGTGCATTTTCACATGCAGCAGGAGTTTCCTCAAATGGAATATATGCCGCTGCAAACATTATGAGCATTTCTAACCGTAAACAGAAGGCTCGAAATATTATTGTGCAATAAACATCTTTATATGCGGTGCAAAATCGCAGTCTATTCACCGTCAGAAAAATGGCCTACAATGTAAGAAAATAAGTCATATCAAATGAATTGTAAATTCCATCACTCACAAATATTCCGTTCGCTTTAACGTCTAATAAGCTACGCGGAGAAGATATATGTGGTGCGGATCTACCGGGGAAACAGAATGCGACACTCAAGCACACAGACACAGAAATGCATTGTTTCTTCCACTTAAATAATGAGCATTTGGAACTAAGCGTTTCATCTTCTAGACAGAAAAAGTGACTTCTTATGTAAACTTCCTCTGGGTCAGACATTTTTTGAAAGACCATCAAAGAATGTCAAGAGAGGAGATGCAGTATGAGAGTGATTGCTAAGTCATGAGACTACACAACCTCCACATTTTGTTCATTCAAATGGTGAGGAATTGAGTTCATAAATGGACAGCTGACTGAGTACAAGTTCATGTCTCTGGTATTTCGATGCAAATTCAGTCTAAGTTGAAATTTCCAAGCAGCATGAACAATCATCTCTCTAACAGTTGGTATGTGTTTCTGTGAATCGAATGACTGACTTGTGAAATAACATGTGCACACATTCGCAGGTATTCAGATGTAACCAAACTATTACGAACAACAAGCTTTCAGAACGTATCAGTACTCAGATAGTCAAGGGAAGTTGGTCTAACTGCAAACAATTTTTTCACCTTACTGCACTCAGAAGATCCTGGGTTCGAATCCCGGTGTGTGCGTACTGCTCAAGAGTCTCAAACTAGGACGAAACAGCTGTTCAATATTCCCAGGTTTTCCAGTGGTTCTCTAACTGATGTCAGCTCATGATTAAATCCTCCACGCAATCAAACAAAATCCTTACAAAACCAATATTTTCAATACATCATGATGGAACTTACCAAAACCATAGCGAAAAGGAAGCAAACTCCAACGGCGATTCTCAGGTTCTTCTGAAAACATGAAAAATTATAGGATAACGTGAAAATAAATAAATCGAAAGTTCTGGTTTTATGATATCCGAAATGAAATTTTAACATTGAAACTATCGGTGAACCAATGTTTCAGACGTGACCATGGCTAAAATGGTTCACACTCACTCCAGCGTAACCGACTTTGCAAAGTAAACCAGCTGAAGTAATAACTCGCAAACATAAGTTTATATATTTCAGATATTTCAGTAAGACCAAAGTCATACGGTGTTGTTAGGCGTTTGATAGTACGCCATCATCGATTAGCATCATAAATTTCAAAACACCTCGGATTCCGGTCACGTTGTATGCAGGTGGAATTCAAACTATTCAGATGTCAGTAGGCATAACAAATAACAAAATCGTAATGACATATTTTAACAGATTACTTCAACTGATCTGACAAGGATACCCCACAGTCGTTGTATTTTCAACCTTCGACATACTTGACTTACAGCGAGGAACTCCCTTCATGTCAACATTCGTTGTCAACAAGACAACACCTCACTCTCAGTGAAAATATCTCATTTCAAGTTAAAAATGTCAAAGACTGTGATATATTTCGCATTTGTTTTTGGTTGTTACCTGTTTTCCCTCCTTTACGAATTCAATAATGAACATAATAATTCCACTGAGTAGTGAAGCACATAAAACCGCGAAAAGTGTAATGGTAAATTGAAAATTCGAATCCCTCATATATAGAGCCATATGGAGTACAGCTGCAGTCACTACAAGTGTCAAACCGATGGCTGTCAAAGCTGTATATAAATAAACAGTATTGAACGCAGTGGCAAAGCCCATTGAGCATAGTGTGAACTAAAATGAAAAAACAAGGTGTCATATTAAGAAATTATTACAATGAAGTGCACATGAATAGTAGACGGATTTGTTAGTGGGGCATATTTTATTATGAAATTTCAGTATTTTGTTGATGTATAAGTGAAGCGGCCTCTTTTGCATCTTTGAATTTTCATGATTACTCCCTGAAATTCACTGGTCTTTATACGACTAACAGACGACTGCAAAACAAAATACCAGGTCCTCGATCTTCGACCGCATTCAACCACAGCTTACAAATGCACAGATGGCAATCCACTTGATAAATTAATGATTCATTTTTTCATCGAGAACGGACGTAGTGAATTTATGTGAGGTTATTCACACTGTGAAACCCTCGTTTCAGTAGTTGTGTATCACTTGTTGATTTCATGTGCTGCTTTGACATGCAGTAAAAAAGTAGAGACAGGTATGAGAATACTAAGTCAACGTTACTTCAAGTACTAGTGATTGTGGGATTATTAGGAACTCAGCAATTTGCTTAGATTATTCAAAGAAACTTCACAATTCTGAATGTGATTGATGCTTTTAAATATGTGAGTAGGTGATTGATTTCATGTTTGTGTTGAATGAAGAACGTCTCCTCGTGAATTGGATATCGATATTTCATTTGCTGGACAATTCACAAAGACACACTTCAGACTGAGATTCCGTCAAGAATAAGGACCATCTCTTCACATTCGAACTATATTTCAGGGTTTGTCACGCATTCGCTACACATATCTGCGTGATTCACATCTCCAGAAAATGTCATTGTAATAGAAAGTGGACTTCATCGAGAAAATCACGACTTCAGTAGAGATGAATAGTGACGTCTGTTGCTTAATGAAGATGTAATACTCTACCCCATGCAGACGGCAACATGCGTCACCAAAACACATTGCACATTTATTATAAACACATAGAAACGTCGGAGTGCTTGATGAAAAGATTGTCAAAAGAATAAGTTTTTATCAGCATGCCTTATGATGCAGTTGGTTAGAACTCGATTAGATATCTTACGATATGAATTCTGCCTAAAACATCTTAAATCAGCTGCTTAATGCTTTACGCGGTACACCAGTCTGGTGAGGTGGCTGTCGGGCAAAAGCAGCATATGAAAGTGTGAGCCAAATTACTGACGAATGTGTGACAGGGGCAGGGAAACAGTTTCCAAAGTGGGAAGGACCACATATGGTCACTTCGAGAGGGGGTTTCGCAGACACAATCGCAATGGCGAACAACGAGAGGCGCCTGAACGTTAGCGGGCTCCAGAAATTGATACAGCGAGACAAGCCTACGATGACGCCTGCACCAAGAAGATCAAGCCGACTTCAGTCGCAAGTCTTTGACGGGGGAACGAGTGTGATGAGAGCGGGCTGCTAGACAATTGGTAGACATTAATCTACGTCAATGTCTAGGTCACGAATATTGGCCGTGAGAAAATATGAACAAGGCTGATTCAACAACTTGTCACAGCAGACTTAAACATGGCCAGATATTATTCGCAGATAGATGGCTCCACTTTCAGAGGAACTCGAAAACAACCAATCAAAAGACTGCGTTCGTCTACTTGAATAATCTATAGTAATGTACAGGAAATATATATAAATACGTGCTGATTTCCGTAATAAAATGATTTGTTGCCTGCCCTTGTCTTCTCTTGTTACATATTTACCTCATTTCTTGCATCACTTATCAGCTTAAGTCGTTTGTGTGTATACGAATATTGAACGTTACTCATTAAATACATTCGAAATGATAAATCTGACAGACAAGAATTGAATCACTTACACTAAATCCGATCAGAAAATGATCAATTTCACGACGATATCCGAGGAGTTTGAGTAATGAGAGAACAAGAATTGGAAGTGTTCCGATTGATCTGAAATGAGTAATTATTATTGGTCAATTAAATCTGTGACTACAGAGTCTGTTTTCAAATCGAACCCAATATTTGCATCAATAAAGTGTTATCAAATGACTCATTATGGTACTGTTGATATTCTTTGTGATTATATGTCTTCTAGTTGTTTTTCATTTACTTTTCCCTTAACTTATTTGAAAGATTTATTACTATTATGTACTGACAACGTCCATTTCACGTTTGAAGGTGAACATTTTCGACAAGTGAATGGCGCTGCTATGGGAGTCCATTAGGACCTTTGTTAGCTTATGTTTACATGTTTTATGTTGAAAACTAATCCTTTGATTTAATTGCTAAATTGCTTTTCTATAAGGGATATGTAAATGATATCATTTTAATATGCGACGATCATAAAGATGCGAGTCGTCTATTAGACAGACTTAACTCTGTACAGAATCATATTGGTCTTACAGGTGAGGAAGAAAGTCGCAACCAGCTTGCAATTTTAAACATTCCGCCGAGTCGAAGAGACGATGGCTCAATAAGACGGTCTATCTACAGAATGCCCACTTAGACAGGGCAATACCTCCATTTTCACAGTTTCTGTCCATTACAGTATAAGAGAGGCTTGGTGAAATGTCTATTTAAGAGGATTCAGTTTATTTCCACGGTTGATGTTATAAGCAAAGAAAACGAAATATTGATGGTTACTCTTATTGAAAACGGATATCCTTTAAAATGTTCAAACAGATGTAGAAGTCAACTAGTCTCTAAACCTACAATCCATACCACCCTTAGGAAAAACATTATTCATCAAATTACCATATAACGGTGAAATAAACAGTAGGATTTTGAGACAAAGGTTGGATTCTATCATCCGTAGAACCTACTACTCAGCCCAGCTTGTAATTGTGGAAAAAGCTAAAAATATGCTTCACTGTAAACCTCAAAAGTGCACAAGTGATTATGTCACATCCCACACAATTTACCAATTTTCGTGTGTGTGTGGACACACATTTATAGGGAGGAGTAACGGCCCTTTGCACATGAGGGTAGGAGAGCATATCCCAAAATGGTTAGAAAAACAAATTAATTGTGACAAGCCAACAGATGCAGGTGTCAGACTACCGACTTCGTCTATAGCTAAACACCTAATCGAGATGAACCATAAGATTGATGTTAACTGAGACTTTAAGGTCATCTATAAAAACGGTCAAGGGCGCTTACCGAGATACACTGAGGCTATAGCTATTCATAAACTTAAGCACCCCTTGTGTGTTCGAAAACAGTTTGTTATTACTCTTAACCTACCTTGGTAATCTTTATTTGATTGGATTACCAAACGTTTGTATTAATTATTCTTAATTCTTCTCTTTGTCACTTTGTTTAATTTAACTTTTCCATGAATGTTGACTTGACAAGTAAATGTGTGATAAAATTGTTCGAAATGAATAGCACAAATACATCACATTTTTTAGACAATCTCCATCTTCTAATAACGCTATCAAAATTTATAATAGGCACTAATTGTTTTAGCTTGTTACAGCTGCAATAACCATCTGTTATATGATATCTGACTGGCTAAAGGTTTCTTGTAAATTGTAGGAATTTCCTACTATTTGAAATGTACCTGCATATATGCTACCAGTAATTACGTAACATTCATGCAATTTATACGCAGACACCAGAACAAACAGAGAATGAGCAATGCAAATATCTGAAATAATCAACCCCTTCATGAGGTTTCGTAGGGATAGACAGATAACTCATGAATCTCTCCATAAAAGGTGTGTGTACAAGTTTCATGATTATATGTTGATGGAAAACGTTATGCAATGAACTTACATCAAAACAATTGTCACCCAGCTGTGGTCTTCAATCCAAAAACAAAATTCTTTCCTGTCAAAAAAGTGCAATTATTATGTTGATGAGATTCTGGCCTACACTTTGTTGACCATAACAACCATTGTCAGTGTTACTAAAAGCATCAGCAATGTGTCGACTATCATCTGCATGGAGCAGTTTCATAACAAGCTGTTCATTTGTTACCCAGACGAAGAAGTGTAGAAGTTTACCTGTTCTCGGGGTTGAAGGTGTATCTTTCAAATGATTGGATCCTTCACGTTTCGCGGACATATTTCGACCTATAGAATATTTTTCAAAGAAACACAATAGTTCGAAGATTAACTTAACCCCATGTTTCAGAGATGAGTACGATATAAATTGCTGGGGAAGAGAGTATTCACAAGCAGCCAGAATTCAATATATTATTTGTTTTATGCCAATCTTCAGTGAGATGAGGCATGTTTGCAGCTATTTATTACGAAATATATTTTTCGTTAAACGACAATATTTACGTTGCATGTAACAATTGTCCCTCAGGAGTCATAACATGAGAAGTTTCAAAGTGGAAGCGGATAAGCGAATTAGCATAAATATCCGTACTGTCTTTAATTCGTCCATTGCTAACATCAAGTACTGTTGTAATACTTATGGGCTTTTACATACTTGAATAGAGATGTCATAATGAAATCATCACATGATAACATGCTCTGTCTCTCCACCCTTACTTTTCTAAGTGAATTATCACTCTTTCCGTTGTAAACAGGATTCAAGCTTTCAGAATGTGAATTTGTCAGAATCATTTAACGTTGAAGTGATTTATTATTGTCAGTATGTGAAAGTATAAGGTCGTGCTGATCTATTAACCTTTTTTATACGGTCTTTATCTCACTTTATGGCAGGTCGAATACCCTCAGGCTACATTAGCCTCTTTTTCGTCCAGTTCACTATCACCAGACAACGTTCACCTACCAATTACTACATTCTAGATAAAACGTAATTTTTCAAAAATAATGGCCGCTGGATTCTCAGTTAATCAATCGCTGCTCTGCCTTTCGATACGTAACTGTACATGAATCAATCAAACTTCCTTCCATGATTCATCTTCGATGACAACCATTATTGACGTTCATGGATATTTATGAACAGATAATTTGCAGAGCACACACAACGTTATGTACACAGTCAGCAATATAAATCAAGTTTGTGAAGACAAAAAATTGTACTTAATGAAACTGATAATAGATCTGTCGTTCAAAACTTACCCATCATGCGTTCAGAGTTCTTTTCTCATGATTGAATAATTCATCGAATGTTTTATATAACAATGTTGCTTATTTTGTCTGTCTAACTAGCTGAAAAACACTTAAACTTTGGTCTTCAGACACAATCAAAACATTTTCATTTTATTCTAATGATTGATGTGAACGCATCAATGATATTCTACAAATTGTTTTTGTTTTGATATCTTTAACAATTGGTTGGTTTACTGTTACTTCAATTCAGCTAGCTTACATAAACCAATCGCAAAAGTTCAGTGGCTTTGCCATAATCTCCCAATACCTTAACGACTCATGTCTGTAATTACTGCAATTATTCATTACACGACAAAACAGCTCACGGTTTTTATTCGTCAAGTATTGATTCGCAGGGATTTGATTGGTTGAAACGTTGGTCCACAGCTGACATCATTGACAGAAAAACTGGAATACCTGGGAGTTATGGACATGTGTTCGTCGTAATTTGGGACTCTAACTCACTGGAGTTTGAAACCATGACATTTCAGTTAGGAGATGAGGTCGTGTAACACTCAACCACTGGAACAGGTCCCAATGACCCATACCATGTAACTTCTGTTTATTTGATAATGATGCGAAATATGAGAATACAAATCCGGGTTAATGTAGAAATATAGAAACACAGATGACGAGTTATTAGAATTAATGGTTATTTGATAACACAATAAGAGTCCTCTGCTTTACATTATTAGCATAATCCTTAGAGGCGTTCACTTCTAAGGGTGCATTCCCTTCTAGAATTTGTATACCAGTTTCAGAATAGTCTTCGGATGACGATGACAGGTTCCTGCAAGCTTCAGAGTATACAACATGTTAGATAGTGAAGCAAGTAGACAGTGTGGACCAGTGAGAACATGAAGCGACATGCGGCATGCTTAATTCTAATTGTAGTCAAAGGTTACGTGGATATTTACAATATGTCATCTTAAACAAAAAGTTATGTACAATGTTTCACTTTGTAACATTTAAAATAGTCTGCAGAATCATATTGAACAGCAGCTGATATAAAATAGAGAATCTTTGAAAAAACTGAGAGTACTTGACAGCTGCTTCGCCCTAATTTTTAATGTATTCAATATTGCAGCTTGCAATGAACCTGTTTCAGAATGTTATGTTCACATTTCCTTCCAATCTGAAATGGAATCTTCTAAATCGTGCTGAAATCACAACCCTCTGACTAATGCTACAGAATTATCGTGTATTTGCAGTTAATAGGGTTCTCTGAGCTGGTCGGTTGAGTTGCGGAGCTTTCGTCGTCTTTCTGAACAACATATCCACAACTAAACCAACCAGCTTAGAGAAACAACGCCACCTTGACTGAAAGTTCAAGGCCTATGCGTCGGTGGCACAGTGATTAGGACTCTCGCCGACAATGCACATAGTCCGAGGTTCGATCCCCTGCCGATGCACAGCTGATATCTATGTTAGGCCTGCAAAATTTGTGCTACCAATATCCATGCTGAAAATTCCATACTTGTACCAAAAATACAGTGTGAAATCAAGCTGTAATCAAAAATCAAAATAAGCATCATTTCCTACATTGAAATGAAGGAGTCAGAAAGGTTCTCTAAATATTCCAAGAAATTGGGATTCTCATTTTTGTTGAGCAATAAAGGTAGCATTGTAACTTACCAAATAACAAATTATGTCTACTAAAGGACACTGTGGAGCTCAGTATACAAAATAATTTAGTTTGTCTAAAATATTGCAAAGCTCATTAGGTCAAATACGTGGGTCATATTGGTAGGTCGGAGCAAATTGAATTACTGGAGCAGAAAAACTCAGCTGAATCAAGATTCATCGGCCTGGAAAATATGTAAAATTATTGGTTAGACAACTCCCGTGTAGGTTTGGAAAAATTCATTGATGTTACGATAGGTGGAAAGGAATAAAGAAAAGTATTAAATTCAGATTTCGAAGTAGCATGGTCATATTTTATACAACAACCAGAAACAAGTTAAGGCTGTCGGACTAGGTTATTATTTACTTTGGACTTGAAATATCGACACTGTAATATATATTCACTTTCATAGGATTCTGTGAGACACATCATGGAACCAGGACTACATGCTTTCTCATAGTTTGCACAAATTCGACATTCACTTCACATAAATGTAGACGTTGTTGAAAAAGGCTCTCTCAGAATTTCACTTGTGTCACAGCCATATTGATACACCAATCAGTCATTCGCCACTGCTAGTGTGGATCGGAAAAGCAACAGAGTGCAACCAAATCCTCATCAGGCCACACAAAGCAGATCAAACTACGAAATTATCAAGTACAGTAAATATAATACGTATCTTCGTAGCAGTCGTTGGCGTGACCACAGGCATACTAATTGTCATGCAATCGTTTCCCGTAATAAAAGTTAAACTGCATACGTATAAATTAAAGAGGCTCTGATGAGTTCCGTATTTGTAATTTTCATCATGACCTCAGACAAACGCTAGTGTATCTGTTTTACTCTTGCAGTCATCCCTGAATGTGGACGGATTTTATTAAGCCCTATGTGGGAATCGAAATGTAACTACTCAGTACCAGTTTTTATAATGGTAAGTTGATCACTTAAACACAAATCAGTATGGCAAAAATTTGATCAGTAAATGTGTCCACATTCATCATATAATTGAAGAGTTACAGTCCGAATTCAGCAAGTTAGAATGTTTTGTCATAAATTCATCCAGTTTCCTGAGTTTGAAGGCATAACCCCAAGCATTAAGTTTTGAATTCCTACGGTTATTTTTGTATTAAGACTAATGTAAGCCGACAGCGATCGTATCAGTGAGCTAACTGAGTTTCATCCGTTGTGATTTGAACGGTGCAAAACTAATGACTGCAATAATTGCGCATTTACACAAAATGGAGAAGAACATACTGGTCAGCGAACAAACAATGTCAGTTGTACAGGGAAAAGATTACCAGTGAAACAACTAGTGGTCTCACGCTACGTGAAGCAATGTATACATATATATAAATGACA
Source organism: Trichobilharzia regenti (assembly GCA_944472135.2). Classification (NCBI taxonomy): domain Eukaryota; kingdom Metazoa; phylum Platyhelminthes; class Trematoda; order Strigeidida; family Schistosomatidae; genus Trichobilharzia; species Trichobilharzia regenti. Next base: position 57,865,600 of record OX235267.1, on the reverse strand, counting down.
TATATATCATTTGAAGAAACACAATCTGAGAACATTCCAAAGCTCCGATGTATGCCTGACTTCCTTGAATTGAAATTGGGTCAATAGAAAGGTATCATTTTCCTGATTCATCCTGATCAATCAATCTTTTAAAGTAAACTTCACCTATAAAGTGTTATGACAGTAACTAAGATCTAGTAGACTATAAACGAATACTAACTTAATGCGCTGGCTAATCTGTCATGACCGTATATCAACAACAACAACTACTACAACAATAACATCGCCGGCACGCAAAAATAAAAATACACTGGACGTCGATAAAAGAGCTTTAACGGTCCAAAGCAGCAGTGAAAAATATACAGTGAGGATGACCTTGAAAAATTTGTCATTCGGTGATGCATCAGAAGAAATAACAGCTAATAGGAATCCAGCTATCTAAACAGGGGAAAAACAAAGTGTTCACGCTTGTGTGTGATAACTGCTTGAAATAGTTATTTTAAGATTTTAGCCAAAATTAGGAAAAACTAGGTGTATATACCAATAAACACTTCATTATTAGTTCAGAGATCTGAATCCACCACAAACGTCTTTCTTGTATTAACAGCACCTTTCCTGTTACAAACTAAACGACCTATCTTTAACCCTCCAGGGTGGACTCATTGTGAAGTGCCCATTTTTATACGTACAAGGTCATTTGATCATTTTAGCTGCCTTCGAAAATTTTGTGACATGATTGTCATGGAATTCTGTGTCGTAAATTTCGCTAACCATGGTCTCTTTGTTGACTCCATTGCTCATAACAAGAGATAAAAATTGATCTTTCTCTCACTGTCTACCTCAGTAGCGTTTTCCCGGTGTAGATGTTATCTCTATCTCTGTATTATTCTTCAAACACCTAATGAGCCTCATGTGAGTTGCATCCTTCTTTCGTTATTAAGTCCGAAATCATTCAGAAAAACTTTGACTTCCTACAAACTTGCATGCAGTCTGCTTGATTTCTGTGATAACTCTGTAGTTCAAACTTTTGGAACTCAAAATATCTAGTCTACTCGGTTAAAAGTGTACGATTATTCATTTTATCAACGATAATCTCACATATTGAAGTGCAATCATTAAGCAACTCCATACTGACTTGAAAAAGCAGCATTATTATTATGGTTGAAGTACTGTGTTCCGCTTGGAACCTAAAGGAACAATAATAATAATGATAACAGTAATACTGCGTTTTCCCTTCTCTGAACCTTTCCTATCTTCAGCAGTACTGCCAGGAGGAGGTGTGGTATGAAAAACAAGTCAAAATTTTTGAAGTACTTTGTATTTATATTTCACTTCTAGTGTTATAAGTGTGTGATTTTTTAGTTCAGCAGGAGTGTACAGAAACAATTAGCTCATATTTCAGAAGTATAAGTCTGTGTGAATAACTGCTCACGACTATTAAACCTACAGATTCACTAAACGAAAGGGAAAAGTCTTGTATTGTCTGTCACTTTAAAGTGCCAACGAAATTTAGGAATTATTGGGCACGTCAGTGTGTCAAACAACTCACTTCGTACATGATCTAAGCAGAAAGCTGAAGTTCGATATTAATCATCATCCAGTAACACGTAACTAGGGGATCCAAGGTAACTTTCAAGAAAGGCTTTTCACATTAGATTCCCAAGCAGCCTAGATGGTGTATAATCTGAAAAGTCACCAAATAAGCTTTCTAGCCACCAGTCTCCATCAACTGATTTATGTTATAAATCGAGTAGGGAGATACAACAGTGATCGAAATTTTGATTGCAATATACTACTACCTAATTAAACAGTCTAGTTGCCTCAATAAAGGTGTCAATTTTGGTAGAAGCGGAAGAGCACGGATCGACTCCAATTTCTACATACAGGCAACGATACATAGGCCATTTGCGAATTATTCAAGTCATCGAATGACCGAATACTCCCTTCAGCAACCGTGTATATCAGAGCAGATTTTCACGACGGTCAACTACATGTCTGCACTGAAATGAAGTCATTACAGTCCTTCTAGCTTGCTAAAAACTGACGGGCAGTCTGCGTAGTTGTATACATGAGTTGAATGTCATAATAGTTTTATTACTTTGTGAACAAATTAACTAGTGGTTTGTGTCACTCAGTGTGCTTAGAGTAATTATAGTTTATATCGTATTCAAGTATGCGTATGTTATTCTCTGGACACTTTTTGCTGTGTGTATTATATTTCATATTCATGATATTTGATATGTAATTAACCAATACTTAAACCATCCTTCTTTTATACATGAAATGATTATTTCAAAAGAGCAGCATGAAAGATGAACTTCAGTATTTTAGTGGTTAAATCTGGTTAAAATCGTGAGAACGGAGAACTTCTAACACAAAGATCATAGTTACATGTTCACTCTAAGCTTTCAAATTAACGGTTGTGAGTTTAAGATCAATATGTTCTCTAATACATTTCATGATTTTATGAGCTCACTGTTTCTTTTTCCTCTGATAAACTTTAGTATTTGCTTTGAAAAACACTTGATTTACTCTAACACTTGAATAAGTGTGTTTGAAGTGACTTAGATGCTTTGATGATAATCATTAAACGTTTTTTACTATATACAGTGAAGAAATTCACACAAATCAAAGTGTAACGATAAAAAGGCGAATGTATTTAAACAGCGATGAGATCTGAGTATATGATTTCTACAACCACTGAGTGTTTTCTGTTAGCAAGTAAGTCATTCAATTTTCTTCGTTTTTCGTTCGCATCATTTTTCCATCAATCATCAGCATCTCAATGACAAAATTATTAATGACACCACATAACTTTGAAAATTTTAAGCTGAAGGTTTATTAGTTGACAACACTTTTCATGAATGATCCTTATCCAGGCAGTAATCAGAACCAAACTCCTCGCAGTTCAGCGAAGAGCATCTTTTCGTCAGTGAATTTATTCACTTGACTGTACAGTTGCAATCACATATGTTCTTATTTTTTGTGTCTTTGTATGCATTACGTTTCTCACATTGAAAAAAACAAGTTTGGTTAGTAACGTCATTTCAAATGTTAAAATGACATTTCAAAACGCCAGTGAGAAGTCAAATTGTAACTGACGTCGGAGGCGTGAAGGATGTTAAGGGGATAGTGATGTAGTACTGAAGTGTTATCAAAACACAGTTATTACCACATTAAAGAGTTGGATAAGCATACTACAGTCACGCAATAAGATGAATAGTTTAATGAGTGATTTGTGATTAGCATGCACATAGAAAAAAGGCAAATATAGAATTATTTAAGAGTTCTAAAAATTACAAATATTAGAAAGAATTAGAAAATATCAAGCACACAAACACCAAGTGAATAGAAATCAACAAATTAGTCACCATAAATGCAGAAGTGGTTGGATGATCTTCCTTTGAATAAATAACTCTGGTTTCTCCAAATGAATGGCCTAGGCTTCATAATACAAAGGAGACAAAAGTTTATCGTCTTTGATAGATTTCTCTTCCCTATGTCGATCACTTCGAAGGAGACATTTGTTGGGATGGGAATATGTGTATTTGAAGCTACCTAGACGCTTTGATGATAATTAATATTAATATTCAAAGTGTGAACATAAAAGGCCGAATGTATTTAAACAGCAATGAAATCTGAGTATATGATTTCTACAACCACTGACTGCTGGCTGATCGTTTTTTGTTAGCAAGTAAATCATTCAATTTTCTTCGTTTTTCGTTAGCATCATTTTTTCTATTCCATTAGAATCTCAATGACAAAATTATTAATGACATCTAATAACTTTGAAAATGATGAACTGAAGGTTTTTTAGTTGACAATATTTTTCATGAATAATCCTTATCCAGATTGCCTTCAATAAGGTGGTTTTTCTGAACACACAGTCTTCTTGTAAAATAAGATGTAGAAATCAATCTAACTGAACACGTATGCAACACGAGAAGATACTAAGCTTGCTAGTGTTTAACTTTTCTCCAAAATATTGAGATTTCGAGCATGAAAAATATGTAAGTGGAGCATAGTGACAACTGCATTAGTACATATTCAAAATGATGTAAAATTACAAGCTTAAAACTCTGAGAGGCTGATTCTTGAATTCAAAATGTTTGCACCATATGACCGATTTATTGCTGATGAATGGAGATGGTCACCTCAGAGTGTTTCAGTATGACTCAAAGGATATCAGCATTGTGTATAAACATGACATTATATTATTGCCCTTAAGTCTTTGTGTGAAACCTTTTTACCCTTTCGGTATACGAACAAAATACCTTGAAAAACGAAGAATTGTAATTATAAATACGGTAAACTGTCACCTCCGGTACACCACTTCGTTTCCACGCTCAAATCTTTTGAACAAAAGCTTCACTGTGATAAAACACTAATGTTAAACGCAATACCCATCGATTTCTCCCCTGAAATAACGCCTCAAGTTGAACACTGACAGAAAAAAGGCAAGTTATTGTTCATCAAACATCCAAACAGCAAATAAAGGCCATACGATGTGATTAGTTTTCCGAAATTGAGAATTCATAAGTTTATCATGTTATGCTTGACATTCCTCTCAAACATCATAGAACAAAGGATCGAGGAATTTTATATGAAGTGACAGAAATTGAATTTATCTCACTATTAGTAATTTTTATATTTTATTCTTTAGACAGAAGAAATGTATCTGTTACAATGGCAGGAATATGCAGCGCTTCCTTGTTTGTAAGTTCCGTCTTCTGTCATCTTGAAGATAAACAAAGTTATTATGATAACATTATATTTATGATCTATGTCAATATTTGATATGATCTCTTTCACAGTTGACACGACAGAGTGAACTTATACCTGTGCATAATAATACCGATGCAATAAACAAATCAACTCACATGCTAAATGCGACTATTCATCCGTGGTACCTTCTGCCCCACTAAGTCACATAAATAGTAAAGGCCAAGGACTGACCTGTGAATGTTAGTATAGAATTTTATCACGAAAATCACATCATATTTATACTTCATTACCTACATTGAAATTAGCCTATGGCAGTAGAATAAGACCGTTTCAACTGAAAGGCGATTCAGCTGATGTGGGCGAAAAATGAATATTCAGATTATTTGGCTATTCGACCAAGGCTAGGATCACATGAACCATGTTGATCATTCCACCAGTCACTTCAGTGAGAAGCAAGGTTGCGAACAATATGAAGAATATATATTTTGTCACTGATTTAGATGTTTAATAAGTTCATAGATCAGAAACCCTGATATCCTGTTCGACACACGATCGTTTTGAAAATCCACTCAATGAAATAACGCTTCATCCTTCTCTTCTGCCTCTTGTTCAACTTGATATACTTTATATTTCTGTTATGCGAATATGCATCTGTACAGCAGTCCCTTAGAAGCACAAAGGATATACTGCCAACCGGATCACAAACGGAAAAATCGATTACGAAAACTATAGCTGTTTCCTCAAGAATATATTCACGTGATATCACTAGTACACGAAATACACGTGAAATAAAACGAAAATGCCTCGCACTACTGACTAACAGAAAACTGACAAAGTCTGGGTTGGTAGCACCTTCCTAGAGATCAATTTATAAAACAACTAGTAATATCATGCAACCCAGTCTGCCAAACCTTATGTATCTGAGTTCACCACTGGATTAGTAATCAAGACTTTGTTTGCCCTATTCTACGAGGAATTTTATTCCTCAGATAATACCAATAACTTTTTACTTGGAGAGTTCATCTACCTCCAGGATAATCGAATGATGTGATCTACAAATTAAGATAACTCGATACAGCACGGTTGTGGCCTGAATGATAAGTAGTGCGTCGATCCCCTGCCGACGCATACCTGATATCTATGGTTGGCCTGCAAAAAAATACAGTGTGGAATCAAACTGTAAATCAAAAATAAATAAATAAATAGTATTGAAATACTGGTGACGATATGCTGCTCAGATGCATGCTCGTATTGAGGTCTCAACTTTCTGAGATGAATGGCTTATTTGTCAAGCCTTCATCGACTTTTGTAAACGACATCATCAGAGCTAATTTAAATGCGAAGCGAATTCATGAATTGTGCATGAATTATGGAAGTATATCCATTCATGAACTCGACTGGGAAATGTTGGCTTCACACGTGTCCCTTCAATTCAGTTCTCTCGTAACAGCGGTCGTCATTTCACTAACCTAGAATTCCACATTTGATAAAAGACTTGTGTGTTTAATGATAAACTCAACTGCTTAAATTTGTCAGTCATATGACTACTGGTCTAAGTACGATGCTGTGTGTAACTTATCGGAGTTAGCCAGAGACCGTGAAAGCCAAAAGTATTCAGAGTGATTTTCCACATTTAAAATTCACATTATTTTATGTGGAGTAGAACATAAGGTTTTCAGACTAATTGTGAACAAACAACTACCAAAATGAAGCATAGATGACAATTCAAAGCAACAAAATCATCAAAAGTTAACAATTTAGCCAGTAAACTGATGGCCAAGGCTCGGTTTATTCATTCAGTGTAAAGCGAGTACATCAGGAAAAATTTGTCAATTGCTTTGAATATCAGGAAAGTTATAATAATTTTGTGATTAACTGAAGAGATCAACTAGTATAAATACACATTGTTGGGAATTGATGACAAATTCTGCAAATAGGGAAGATCGGTACTCCTAAATCGTCACCCAGCAAACTATACTGTTTCGATGTATGTGATATTTATAGCATAATATTTTTATTTGCAACGAAATGTTAATAAAATGCTGAACCTTGCTGCATGCACCGTTATATCATGGTGCTTTTTAACATTGAATTGATCTCAAAAGGTCACCGTGCTCTATCATCTCCACCCATATATACATTGAAGCGTGGTACTCTGAGTCTATGTCTCAATGGTATAATGTTTGCCAAATAATCACAAGTGTAGGTTAGGTTTCAAGCCTGTGTACTTCAACACTTCGCTTAGCCGGAAAGAAGCATGGTAAAGAGGGAAAACTTCGCGTCAAACTGGCAACTTGACTTCGTAATAGCAACACTGCTGCTGGAACTTCGAAGCTCGAAATTCTTCCGAAGTCAGTGTTGCATTCAGAAGGTATACGAATGGAGAAGGGGATGGCATAACTTGTCATATTTCTCCAAATTCACTTTGTGTTTCTTCATTTGTATTTCAGAGTAATGGTCGTCATACTCAGCGTATTGTTCTTTAAACTCAGAACAAATTTACTAATTGCAATGTCCTGATGGCGCTCATTGTAAGTTTTCATGAGGATGAAAACTGAAATCTGATTTGATTTACTCATCATCATCATCATTTCCTGTAGATTGCACAGTTCACTCTAATATCGAAAATTCTATTTTTATTTGTTCACGTAAAGAAAATCGACTAGGGAATATGTCAAAGTAACACGGATGAGTAGAGATTCTTCATGTCACCCCAGTGCACCAGTAGCATATGTGAATTTTTATTTTCTTAATTTTTTTTCGATTTACAGCTTGATTCCACGTATGGAATTTTCAGCATGGATATCGGTAGCCCAAATGTTTTTTTTCAGGCCGACCACTGATATCAGGTGTGTGTCGGAAGGCGATCGAACCTCGGACCATGTGCATGATCGGCGAGAGTCCCAACCACTGTGCCACCAACGCATTATTACAAAGTGAAGTTATTATGTGTTAAATGCAGAGTTAGAAAAAGTGTACGATTTAGATGAACCGACTCAGAGATATTTCACACTGAATGTGCCATTATGTGAAACATTTCCTAGAACTATGAGTGACGTTCACACTCAGAACGAATTCCCTTATTCCTTATTTATCGACTTTATAAACATTATTTTATATCGCCAGGTCTTTATCTCTTTCCTCTGATCGTCATCATCTGAATTAAATTACTAATGTACCTTCATGGTTACTTATTACTTCAAAAAGTTACATACTCTCCCTAATTTATTATAATTTCAGCTGACCCATTTGCACCATCTGATCGAAATAAGAGGAAGAAATTTTACTTTGTGATGATTAAAATGCATGTGATAAAATAAAGCTGGCACAATTTAGACCTGGAAACATATTGCTCATCATAAAACAGAACTTTACAGATATAGTAGCTGAACCAATCAGTTCCATTGTAAAATCTTTGGTTGTACCAGTAGAAGAAAGAGCCTTTGAATGTCTGATGGAAGGTGACCACTTTCTTCATCCAGTCACTTCGCGTCAACGTGTCCCAATAAGTGCAAACCTCAGACGCTGGTCTACTTGAATTTTGCCTCTATTCATCTAATATCAACCAAATGTAAAGGAAATTGGTCTGACGTCTGTATACTTCATTTCCACTCTTTTGCATCTACTCAAAAAAATGAAAAAGACACAATTAGGGATTTTTCTCATTTTCTCCAGAATTTTAATTTTACATACATTTTATGATGAAACTTATTTTCTTCTGCTCATATAAACATTTTCCATTTGCTTTATGCATAGATTGCATTGTGGACTGTGAATATCTGTTTCACGTGTTGCGTGCGGTTCGAATTAGCCTGCTATCTATTGATTGGCTTCTGTGTTTTCGAAGATGTTGTAACAATCATCTTTTGCACCGTGGCAAGAAGACTCAAAAGGCAGGTGCTTATCAACGTCTTCGTTGTATCCATGATCTGTCTTATTATAGCCTCAGCATTGTACTTTATAGATTGGAACCGCGTAAGTGTATTAAAAATGTCAAATATAATTTTCAATCCCAACATTTATCCCTATATTCGCCTGAGTTTAAATTTAAGTGTCTACCTCATTTACACTGCTGAAGCTTAAGTCATAGAAACCAAACAGCCTTAACTGTGCATGCAGTAGAAATATGCTGAACATTTTCTAGTATCGTTTCACTTGTAAGGCATTTTTATTTTAGTTGGATGTATTTAGCCACAACTTTATACCAAGACACTTTCTCGACACAAAGAATTTTAATTAACGGTGAGATGAATTTGGCACAGAACATATATATATATATATATATATATATATTAATATATAAATACAAATATAGTTCTGATCGAGGATAAGTTCGTGGAGAATCTCTCCTCTGAATCAGTTAGTTTGTTGCTCCACATGTTCTAGTGGGAATCTCCTGTTAATTAAGGATGTGAATATCGGCTTGACTGTGAAGTGTGCTGTAACCACATGTTGGATTATCCTTTCAGAAGCACTAGTAAATTGTAGAGGTCTCATAATTCACGTAAAGAAGAGTTTAAATATAAAGTAGCATTTCACTATTCCTTACTACATCACTCTACCTCCAGAAAATCATGTTGATGCTCTTAATATTGCCACAAACGTGTCCTTCTCGTAATCTCTGCACATAAACTGTTGGTAAGCTACAGTGATTTTGATCGGCTTTGAATTTCGTCAGTATATTATGTGAACCTAAATATTCATGAAAAAGCTCATGATTCAGTTTTACGTATTTCTTATATTTTAACGTGATCAACGTGACTACAATTATTGTAACCATTTTCAGAGTCTTGTCACTGCACTGGCAGGTGGCTTTTGGAATACTGCTGCTTGTATGGTAAGTTCAAATTGATTTATCTCTGCTTAATGTGGCAATTCAAATGTCAACTGTGTTAGGATCTTACTCTTCAACAAATTAGTAACATGACACCTTATGTTATAGAAGCCACACTACTCAAAAAAGTCGAAATCATATTTCACATATTGAGAACATCCTACACTTTATTGCATAAATCGTAGATTGAATGTTAGTTACACAGCTGGTTAATGAACTGACAAGATAGAAAATGGAATTCCTACTTTCAAGTTGTGGCTTTTTGGTTTTTCTTCTAGCTGGCGGTGATTTTCGCGAATGGCATTAAATGAATCTTATATCAGATCGCCGTGTCATAACAGATTTTCTAACGATAATTACGTTCAAATAAGAATGTTATCGGTTGATTGTATGACAATTTACATTTTCAATAAACAACAATAATTTTGCAGTAAATCTCTCAATTACATTTTAATGCTACAAGTGCCACAGAAAAGTAAATCTTTTACGAATCCTTAGCTAAATGAATAATGAGGTCTTGTAGATCCTTATTTGTTCTCATGAATCAACACTGACTTTCATGATTTATGTGTTCAGGTTTCCAAACAAATTACTTTCACGTAAATAACCTCAGTGTTGCCTACTTGTTCCTCAGAGAACCTCATGCTGTGAGTACAATTCATTGATCTGCAGGTATATATTAGTAGGAAGCGTTGAATCAATACGTCTTGCTGAAATACGTAATGTTATGGTGAAATGATTTGTCTAAATTATAAGCCTTCACAGGTCACCTTTCAACACTGAGTGTTGACCTAGATTGTTTAGGTCGATCAGTTTAGTCGAGGGTGAATTGTCAATCATCCAGGCTATTTCAAAATGTTTTTTTACTTTCTGTTGTTCGTCCAAGATTTCTAGTTGATCAAGGGGACATCACCAAACTGCAATTTTTCGTCCCGAAATATGTTTCGTATTTCCGACAAATGGATTTTCGTTCTAGTTCGGTTTTCTAGTCATTCTTCTCGAAGAAAGGAAGACAAGTATTTGCCTTAAGTTCGGTCCGTATCTCTTGTGTACTTGCCATCAGTCCCTAAAGTGTTATTCATGAGTAGAATTGACGTTTGTCAGCGACCTATGAATAGCCTGAGAGATTTAAAAACTATAGTGTGTCAACCACTTGACAATGGTTTCTTCAGGTATATCAACTTTACAAAGCCTTTAAGAGTAAACCCATATTCAGTCTGGAATATGCGAACCAATAGTGCAACACAATATTAGATATTGATTCAATAGGACAGTTATGGAAGGGAATCTTCGCTATTTAAAAGGTGTACGTTTGGTAGCTGAATAAATCACAGTTTGCAGATAACGTTTCTGTAATAAAATCGTCCAACAGTTTAGGGAGGTTTGTGTCAGTCAGTTCGATAATAAGGCTGAAATACGTGATACTGCGAGCAATGAATACTTTTCTAGCACAAAATATCTTTCTGCAATTACATCTACAGAATTTCAAAAGTCACTTAAGGAGGTCCAGAAACATGTGTATTGGTCAACGGTAATTCAGTACTGGAGGAAAGTAGACGTCAGTCACTTCGTTTTCTGTGTCTATCAGTCTATCCGAAGATTCATACTGGAGCTTGATGATAACAAAGGATCCACAGATAACAGGCAACAATACAAGCGTCCACAGCAGACAATACAGCATATCTGAAATCATATACGAGAACTTTGTTTGGTATCCTCAAGGAAAGCAGACAAAAACAGTACAATATGAATAAAACTAATATTTCTGACATATGACTCATTCAACTGCATGCTTTACTGTTTTCCAAAGAGGAGTACTGGCTGCGACACATTTATTAAGGCTTTATCTATCAGCATTTGATCAAATAATTTGGCTGGACAAATTAGGTGATTAGCTTACTTCAATGAATTGGTTATTTGGTCAGTTAACTTACCTCAACTTGCTGAAATCCCTACAGTATGATGCCTTACAAGCGAGAGATAATCAAACTTAATTATTATCTGAGGACCTAATACCTGATATACACTAGATTCGACAACAGGGATAATATCCTAAACGTCAATATTTTCAGTCGTGATTTGGCTGTTAAGTGGTAAGATACTAGACCTTCAAGCTGGAAGTCAGAGTGAATATAAAATGTCTTCCTCAACCCCACTAGCACTCACACAAATATACTCAAAGACAGGTCTCTAAAACTTTATCTAAATGAAATTCATCTTGACTAAGAATCGGACAAAAAGTTGGATGTAAATCACTGCAGGCATAATAGGTTGAATCAAACGCTAGATAAAATTATCGAAAATAAGCCAAATTTGTCAGATTTGCAAATGCTTAGTGATTTGAGTACGACACTTAGTATTCAGCTATGTAATGAAGACAGTTGTAAGGGTCAGTATTGCTAAACTAAAAATCTGACCAGTCAAATCGAAAAGCAAATCACGTATTTATGAAAATAAATTATGTTGAAAGAAAATGACAAGTAGTTTTAATCCCATGGGGTTTAAGATGGGATCGTCTTATCTGGCCAACAGGCATGTTCTGTTGTGAGCTTCACTAAACTGAATGAGTTTATACTCATATGAAGAGTTTTCAGTAGCTGATGAACATATTTTACTTCTTTGTTGAACTTAAGGTGCCGACGTACTTTATTTACTAAAGACCTGGGTTAATGGCATTATACAAGTCTTATACGTCTAGTGGAAAAGCAATTGCTTCTTTTGTTTCACCACGTAACTGTTAGGCACTCGTCAAGTAGTTAATAGTCATGACTCAAGAAGGCGGAAATCAGAAAAACCACTAGGTTTGCGATGATACTTGTATTTTCCAAACACAAGGAAAAATCAATGTCACACAAGTGTGTGAGTGAAATAGTATGAATGTCCGAACAAGTGTGAGAACACAAGTGTATGAGCGAATGTTCAAAAATGAACAAATCAATAGACAGTCTTAACATGATTCCTAATTATAATGGAATATCGATTCATATATGCATAGCAAAATATAACAGACTGTCAAACAAACAAACATATTATATGGATATATATCACCTCCCCTTTTGAGAAGATTGATGATTGGTAGCGTGTTTTCCTGGGGGTTTATCTGGAACCTTTCAGCTTGCTGTTGACGTCTGTCACTTCATCTGCCTGTTGGGTTTGCGGCTTCAGCTTCGTCCGGAAATGTCTGACATTTTATGCTTCTTGACAGCATTGCATACAGAACTAAGTGGGATATCAGCCAGATGTAAACGATCGTACCAATCAAGTCCCAAAAGATTTAAATCACTCTTGGTGACGTAGCAAATTCCTGTGAATTTGGTATTGCGGAAGGAAACAGAACATTTGAGTTCACCAATTAGTTTGAGCTGCCCACCACAGGCGCTGACAAGAGTCTGGGAAGTATTTGTGATAGGTGGTCTGCCAATATCGTTCCAAAGTTTCTCTGATATAACAGTAATATCAGAGGCGGTATCTAGCTGCAGACGTGTATCATGACCATTCATCTGAAGATCAAGATATTTCCGCATACCTGGTGTTGTGACTTGACAGGTTGCGACTAGGCACATTGACGTTTTTGGGGATTTAGGACCAACAGTTTGTCGAGCTTTCGCTGGATTATGATATCTGAGTTTGCGTGGCTGGCAAAATCCACTTTTATGACCGATGATTTTGCACTTGCTGCGACGATGATTTTTGTACGGACAAGACTTTACAAAGTGCCACGCGCCACAATGCCAGCATGGTGATGGTGGGGTCTTCTTTGCAGTATTTTGTGAAGTTGGACGAGTATGTGTAGATTTCTGCGGAACACTAGAAGAAGGTGGGTCAGGACTGGATGATGAGAGATTTTCTCTCTTTCGTAATGCACGAATATCAGAGCTTCTCGAAGTTGTTGATTCGACCAGCTGTGTGTCTTTCTGCAAATTAATCAGCCGTTGATATTCATCAGCTATGTCATGTAATGTTAAATTAGATTTTGCTCTAGCTGATTGAGCAGTCGAGTTCGGATATCTTTGAAACGAGGAAATTTAATACTGCATATGAGAATCAAGGCTTTGAATTGATCGTCTCTTAAGGACCTGAGTCGAAATCTCTCACATTCTCGGTTGACTGTGCCAACATGCGTAATAAAATCATCATTTTCATTCATTGTCAGCTTGAGGAAACGATAACGTATGCTGAATAACGAGGAGTGGTCCCAAAATGTTCACGCAGCAGCTTTATTGTATCATCGAAACACTTGTCACCTGGTTTTTGGAGTAAAATTGAGTTGCAGTACCGTTCATATTCTGCGGGACCCAATTTACGTAATAACACTCGCACCTTCCAGGCATCGTCTTGAGAGGCGAGATCAACCGTGAATAAATCCTCATATCATTGAATTGAATTTTTGATTTTCCCCTCTATTGATTGGACCGAAGTGCTCGGTCTCAGGTTGACATGTCGGCTTCTTGTGCAGATGCTTCGACGATGTCTGGGCATTTAGTTAGTATTTAACTGGTGGATGGTGACTAGCAGTGGAATCCAGGATGCGCATTTCGTCCTATCTGGGACTCGTCAGCTGGATGTACCTGCATTTCTCAGTGAGTGATGATGTTCCCACCGAGGCTCGAACCCAGTACCCATAGTTTCAAACGCCGAAGCGTTATCCACTAGACCACTTGGGACACGACCATGTTAACTGGGTTGGATGATCGGTGGGAACATCATCACTCACTGAGAAATGCAGGTACATCCAGATGACGAGTCCCAAATAGGACGAAATGCACATCCTGGATTCCACTGCTAGCCACCATCCACCAATTGTATACTAAATAAATGCCCAGACATCGTCGAAACATCTGCACAAGAAGCCGACATGTCAACCTGAGACCGAGCACTTCGGTCCAATCAATAGAGGGGAAAATCAAAAATTCAATTCAATAATTAATATGACCCGTTGCACAAGAGGTGGCTCTCGTGGCCCAAGTGGTCTAGTGGATAACGCTTCGGCGTTTGAAACTATGGGTACTGGGTTCGAGCCTCGGTGGGAACATCATCACTCACTGAGAAATGCAGGTACATCCAGCTGACGAGTCCCAAATAGGACGAAATGCGCATCCTGGATTCCACTGCTAGTCACCATCATCCACCAGTTAAATTCTCATATCGTTGATTCCTTGTTTCAAAAGTGACATTAGCATCTGGATCATAATTGAACTGTGAAATACTATTCACAATTCCGTCGACAGATGGTAGCATGGTATGATTCAGATTGCTTGAAGTTGAAATTGAACCAGTCTGCTGGTTGATGAGCATTTCTATCAATTTCTTCTGTTGCTCAAGTAGTAATTCCAATTTAGAAGGATCCATAGTTTTCCCCGTCGCCAAAGTATTGTTATGTACTAGTCGAGTAGTTATTAGTCCTGACTCAAGAAGGCGGAAATCAGAAAAACCACTAGGTTTGCGATGATACTTGTATTTTCCAAACACAAGGAAAAATCAATGTCACACAAGTGTGTGAGTGAAATAGTATGAATGTCCGGAAAAGTGTGAGAACACAAGTGTATGAGCGAATGTTCAAAAATGAACAAATCAATAGACAGTCTTAACATGATTGTTAATTATAATGGAATATCGATTCATATATGCATAGCAAAATATAACAGACTGTCAAACAAACAAACATATTATATGGATACATATGAGTGACATAAGGCAAATTTAATGCAGCAGTGTAACTTAGTGATAGGCCTAATCTAGTAAGCAATATTTTTATGTTTAACTTCATCCATAAACTTGTTGCTGAACCTTGATTTGTCACCTACCCTCTCTTTCAAAGTTGTGATTTCCTGAAAATTTCGGAGCGATTTTGAGCCATATGAAGCGTATACGGTACATCGCAGAAATGTGAATGACTTTGTTTTCTACTTGCCACAAAATGAGCTAAGCGATGTGATAACTCCAGTAATTCGAACCATATGATGTCCAAGAAATCCTTTCGGGCAAAATAATAAACAGTGGTGTTAAATGACATACACATCTCCTCTATGGATTCGCCTGCATTTCCCTCTGCGAAGCTTTCAGCCAATAATTAAGATATTTTTCTGGAAAAATGCTTTAATACATATCACACATTCCTCAGCATGTTCTTTGACAGGTATTTACCCTGAGTGACGAAAATTCAAGTAAACTTATAATCGATAATATATGTTATTTGATGAGTCGGTGATACAGTGGTTAGGACTCTCGCCGACCATGCACATGGACCGAGGTTCGAGCCCACGCCAACGCACACCCGCGATCTATGATCGGCCTGGAAAATTTGGGCTACCGATATCCATGCTAAAAATTCCATACTTGTGGAATCAAGTTGTAATCAAAAATAAAAAAAACAAAAATATTGTTATATCAAGAGTTTGCTCCTAAAGCCTGTCATGCATTTCTCGCCATTTTAATTGAAAGATCCAAAGTTGTTGAATGAAATCCATTTCAAGATAGGCGTGATTGATAAATGCGTTTCAGAGATGTCATTACATAATTAATACAACATGAAATACTCTGAATAGGATACTTTTCCAGGTATGCAAAATTAAGAATCACAGTGCATGAGGCACGTCGCCGATACGTCGTTGAATGCCTGGTAGATTTCATTGTCGTTAATATTTTCTGCAAGCTGACTTACAATACCGAACGTTGATATTTATAAATGAAAATCTGCTGGTAGCTGCGAATAGTTCATGTGGAGCCTGTGACGAAATTCTGAATCATGTAAAAGCATGGCTTTGACATTAGTGTTTAACATTTGGATGTTGTTCATTATGCTAAATGTTATAGGCCACCCTCTTGAGCTGTAAGTGATGACACTTCTCCGAATTTTTCGATACTATGCTAAATGTCATTGACATTCTTATTCCTGGGGTTTGTATTTGAAGTGCTGCTGTTAATCAAATGACTTCATGGTAACCAAGAGAGGATATCGATAAATTCCGCAAAACAAACTCCACCAACCAGTCGGAATGTTCGTCCTCTTCCATTTCAAGTTCGAGAAAACAAACAAGCTCTCAAAGCACACGACTTACACTCCTTTGTTTAAAAGCATGTATGCAACTATACCAACCAGTGTGATCAGTAAAATGTTAGAAATTTTGAACCATGGAAACACTTGAACACCATAGAATTTCCAGAAATACGGTACTCAGTCGAAAGACAGGCAATCAACAGACACAATATTTTGTATCGATATTATCAATTAATGAATAAAATCAAACAAGTGTTGGTTTTGAAGTATTTGATTTAATTCGGGTATGATCATTGTTTGGCATCATTCAAGGGATCACTGAAAGCCATGGAATTCTAGATATCTGCTGCGTCCTAGATTTGACTCTTGAACACACAGAAAGCAATAGAGGGCCGAACAAATTACCTTCAGGTTGCCTGCTGACTGACTATTCCTTCGCATGGATGAAATACAACAACCAATGGTTCCTAACTACTGGCATTTCGCGATTTTTAGCATCACCACCAGCCACTGTAATCGGCGATTATTTGAACTCGCAGTGAACCTGGTGGAGATCACTGATCACGACTTCTTAGGAAAGCTAAAGGTAGCATCATAAAATCGCCAGTGTCTACTCAGCATCCGAAGAAATGGCTAGCTGTCCAGTTTAACAGGTAATAGGTTCGCGTTCAATTCCAGGTTTCAAATGGTTCTCCAAATGATATCAATCCTCAATTAGGGTCAAATTCTCATTTTTTTTAGCTACACATTCAGCAAATCCGGCAGTGTGTGCTTGTGAAATGTCACACATAGAACAATTCTCAGTTAGACTAACATAATGTGAAATTCTTAGATATTTATGCTAGATAATCAACTGCGACGGAATAAATAAAAGAAATTATAGAATTTGGTCCTCATTTGGACACACTCAGTTTATGCAATACACAGCGTTGACAACGATAGCATATATCCGGCAGAATTTGTTATTCACAATTATATTAACGAATTCGTACAATTTAATAGCCTGCTTTGTATCAATTTATTCACTTCTGAGGGAAACTGATATTTTCCTATGCCTAAGATTATTTAGTGAACAACAGTGACTTTCAATTATATCAGACACGTCTGTCTCTTATATGTATGTGTTTCATTCTGTCTATCTTTTGAACCCCTCGTGTATTAGAGTCATTATGCACATTTGACTGTGTGTTAATCAATTGCTGTCATTGAGTAGATCGAAAAACTAACCTGACTGCCAACTGAATTGATTGATCACAATTCGTTTCAATACTCACTACCTCTTCTGGCATCCTCTGTTATCATCAAACTGCCACCATACACTTTTCATGGTGAGTGGTTAGTTCGTCTGTGGATGGTGAACTTGCTAACTTAAGAGTAAACTCGAATTTTGAGATTCCTCAGCAAATTTATTACTGTTTTTTTTTTACTGTTACTCTTATTAAAAAGAAGCACAGACAAACATAAGTGACTATTTTGAAGAGCATCTGAAAATTTCAGTAGTACCAATGGGAAATTACTTGATTATCGGACGTTGAAAATATAAAGAAATCATTATACCAACATATAAGTTATCCGTATTGTGAATTTGAATAAATAATGCCACTGTTTTCCTTCTGCACTCTCCTTTCATGAATACAAATCAGCATAGTAGGAAACGTATGAGAGTCAAGTAAAAGCAATGAACATCTGAAATCGACTTCATAGACGACTTTCAAAATTCTGAATTCCAAAACATTATCTCCAACTATTCATAGATGTCTGAGTGTCTAATGGATGGCGATTCCAACTAAAACTACTCATCACAGTCTTACAAATTATCATCAGACCAGCTTGAAACTGGACTAATATCTGTAGATGAGATTCCGGCGCCAGATTATCACATGAAAACGTAGAATAATGAGAAGTCAAGCATGGAGTATTTAAATAAAAATCACACATTCACACCCATATTTGGATTTTAGTTTGGAAGTAGGACTAGTCACATTTTCCATTAATAAGGCGAGACCAACACGTTCATGGCATACAAGAGTGACTATGACAATTTCAGAGATGTCATTACATAATTAACATAACATGAAATACTCTGAATAAGATACATTTTTATATATGATAGAGAAGATTTATAGCTCAGGTGTATGATTTTGATGTGGTTGTGTTCTCTGAGCTGAATAGTTAATTTGTGAAGCTTTCATCGCCCTACTAGGCGAAATCTTCAGCGCATACTTGAATTGAAGTGAGCTTTTAGATTTCTCCATAGGTTTATTAATCATCTCTCCTGATCGGTGGACACCTTGGACGTGACTGGTAGTTTCTGCACGTTTTCACAACATCTAAGTTACTTGTATTGGAACTGATTGTTTCCTTGACTTGAAATTTAACCCTATGTGTGTGAGGTTTATTTATTATCAGTTGATAAATTTTGTCTATCTCGATGTGTCTATTGATTGGTGATTCACCAGAAATGCCCAGCTTCTAAAAATTCCCTAGCATTCCTGTTATCTCCTCTGTCTAATATTTGAACGTTGTCCCAGTCGAACTCATGTCCGTGGCTGTCTGTGTGTAGTTATATGAGGCAGTGGATATCATGTCTTTTGACGGCTAGCTTATGTTCGTGGATATGAAGACGAAGGGGACGTCCACTTTGACCAATGTAGTGCTATTCGCAGTTGTTAGAATTTATTTTGTAGGTGATGTTGGTTTTATCTTCGTTCGCTGCTGAGTCTTTTGGTTGGCATATAATCGAGTGAAGCGACTTTGTTGGTTTGTGTACGACGTCAATTCCTAAAGGTTTGAAGAGCCTTGTAGTGATTTCTGAGATATCCTTTATATATGGTAAGGCGACTTTTTCAAGGTGTTCACCGATCAGAAGAGATGATTAATAAACCTATGGAGAAATCTAAAAGCTCACTTCAATTCAAGTATGCGCTGAAGATTTCGCCTAGTAGGGCGATAAAAGCTTCACAAATTAACTATTCAGCTCAGAGAACACAACCACATCAAAATCATACACCTGAGCTACAAATCTTCTCTATGATATATAAAAATGTATCTTATTCAGAGTATTTCATGTTATGTTAATTATGTAATGACATCTCTGAAATTCACTTATCATTCACGCCTATCTTGAAATGCATTTCATCCAACAACTATGGGTCTTTCAAATAAAATGGCGAGAAAGGCATGACAGGCTATTACAGCAAGCTCTTGGTATAAAAATATTCCCCCAGATGACATATATTACCGATTATTAATTCACTTGAATTTTCGTCACTCAAAGTAAATACCTCTCGAAGAACATGGTGAGGAATACATGATATGTATTAAAGCATTTTTTCAGAAAATAGTTTTCATTATTAGCTAAAAAACGTCGCAGAGGGAAATGCAGACGAATCCGTAGGGGGAATATGTGTGTCGGTTAACACCACTGCTCATTATTCTGCTCAACTGGATTTCTTGCACATCGTATGGTTTGAAGTACTGGAGTTATCACCTCGCGCAGCCCATTTTACGGTAAGTAGAAAACCAAGTCATTCGCATTTATGGGATGCACCGTATATGCTGCATAGGGCACAAAAGTGCTAGAAACTTTTCAGAAAATCTTAATTTTGAAACACTGCAGATGTATGAAATCTAAGTTAAATAAAAACACAATAAAACAACCTAATCAAAACACATTTTTATTGATTGAAAATCAGGCGACCCAGTGCACGATGCACGTCGTCGATACGTCGTTGACTGTCCGGTATTTTTCTTTGTCGTTATTCCTTTTTTAGCTTACTTGCACTATCCAACGTTGATATTTATAAATGAAAATCTGCTGGTAGCTGCGAATAGTTCATGTGGAGCCTGTGACGAAATTCTGAATCATGTAAAAGCATGGCTTTGACATTAGTGTTCAACATTTGGATGCTGTTCATTATGCTAAATGTTGTAGGCCACCCTCTTGAGCTGTAAGTGATGACACTTCTTTAACTTCTTCGATACTATGCTAGTTGTCAACGACATCCTAATTCTTGGGGTTTGTATTTGAAGTGATACTGTTAATCAAATGACTCCATGGTAACCAAGAGAGGATATCGATAAATTCCGCAAAACAAACTCCACCAACCAGTCGAAATGTTCGTCCTCTTCCATTTCAAGTTCGAGAAATTAAACAAGCTCTCAAAGCACACAACTTACACTCCTTCGTTTAAAAGCATGTATGCAACTATACCAACCAGTGTGATCAGTAAAATGTTAGAAATTTTGAACCATGGAAACACTTGAACACCATAGAATTCCCAGAAATACGGCACTCAATCGAAAGACAAGCGATCAACAGACACGGTAACTTGAATACAAACCGAAAAAGTGTTGGTTTATAAGTTTTCGATTTCTTTCGAGTAAGATCATTGGTTGACATCATATGAGGAATCATTCAAAGCCCGAGAATACTAAATATCTGCTGCGTCCTAGATTTGACTCTTGAACACACAGAAAGCAATAGAGGGCCGAACAAATTACCTTCAGGTTGCCTGCTGACTGACTATTCCTTCGCATGGATGAAATACAACAACCAATGGTTCCTAACTACTGGCATTTTGCGATTTTTAGCATCACCAACATCCAATGTCATAGCGGATTATTTGAACTTGCACCCGACCTGGTGAACACCATAGTCCATTATAGCTCAAGACAAGGGCATCCAGTAGTCAGTCTCTACTCACCATCCGAAGACGTGGTTAGCTGTCCTAGTTAACAGGTAATGGGTTCATGTGTGATTCGTGGTTTCCAATGGTTCTCCATGCGATATCAATCCACAATTAAACTCAAATTCTCTTAATTCATCCATGTATTGAAGTCATACAAATTTTAGCCACACGTTCAGCAAATCTGCCAGCGTCTGCTTGTGAAATGTCACAAATCGAACAATTCTCACATAGACAAAAATATTGACGAATTCCCGGATATCTCTCCTAAATAATAATCCTGCACTGGAATAAAGTATATCCCACAATATGGATACTAAAAATATGATCCTCAAACAGATAAATCGTGAACCAGCATCCCATTCTTCACTAAGATATTTACATATATCGCCCAAATGTGTATCACCATTACAATGGTTGAATTCTAGGCACTGCAGAAGAATTTAGTCTTCATTTGGACACACTCATTCTATGCAACACACAGTGTTGACAACGACAGAATAATTCCTCCAGAACTTGTTATTCACAATTATATTACCGTATTCTTACAACTTAATAACATTCTTTGCATCACTTTATTCCCTTTTGAGTTCAACAGATATTTCTTCATGTCCCAGATTTGTTAGTTAACAATAGTGACTTTCAGTTATATCAGGCAGTGCTGTCTCTCAAATGTGTGTGTTTCGTTCCGTCGCATTGGGATTACTTCTCACATTCGACTGTATCTTAATCGATTGCTGTCATTGGGTAGATTGAAAAACTAACCTGACTGCCAGCTGAATGGATTGATCACAATTCGTTTCAGTTAGCACTACCTCTTCTAGCATTCTTCGTTATCATCAAACTGCCACCATATACGTTTAATGGTGAGTGGTTAGTTCGTTTGTGGATAGTGAACTTAAAAATTTAGGAGTGAACCGAAACATTGGGATTCTCCAGCAAATTCATTCCTGTTGGACTTACTCGTACTGAGAAGAAGCCCAGAAAAAGAAAAGGAAGGGACTATTTTGAAGTGCATCTGAAGGTTTCAAAGAAACTTCCATTGAGAAATTGTATGCTTATCGGAAGTTGAAAATATAGAGAATTGTGAATTTCAATAAGTAATATCACTGTTTTCCTTCTCCACTCCCCTTTCGTGAATGCAAATCAATGCAGTTGGAAACGCATGACAGCCAGATAAAAACAATTAACATCTAAGATCAACTTCATAGACAGTTTTCAATATTCTGAATTCCAAAACACTACTTCCAACTATTCATAGATGTTTAAGTGTCTACTGGATGTTAATTCCAACTTACATTACTCATCATAGTCTTACAAATTGTAATCAGACAAGGTTGAAGCTCGACTTTTACATGTAGAGAAGATTCTGGTGCATAAAAACACAGAATAATGAGAAGTCAAGCGTGAGTATTTAAATCAAGTCCACACATTCACACCCATATTTGGATTTTTGTTTGGAAGTAGAACTAGTCACATTTTCCATTAATAAGGCGAAACCAACACGTTCACGGCATATA
The DNA here is from genome assembly GCA_944472135.2 of Trichobilharzia regenti. Lineage (NCBI taxonomy): Eukaryota > Metazoa > Platyhelminthes > Trematoda > Strigeidida > Schistosomatidae > Trichobilharzia > Trichobilharzia regenti. The sequence continues at coordinate 57,842,857 of OX235267.1, read as the reverse complement.
ACAGTGACTATGACAAGAAGTAACTATCCTGAAAATTGAATCAAGAATCACACAGCATATCTTAGGAATAAAATGAAGTATGCTATTTATGAAAATAATTAAAAGCATTCTCAGAATAGAGTTCTTGGCAAAGACAGGGACAAAAAGGACATTTAAATGCACGAAACCAATTAGACGTAAAATATGTCATCCAAAATATCTTGTGGATCCCAACAGAACAAAATATTTCACCTTATCCAATACTCCACAATGACAGGAATGTCAAAGTAGTGGAGTGGTGTAGGGTGGATTAGTTGAGCGAAAAGGAACTAGTGTAATTTAGGTTATTCGACATAGATAAAGTAGGGAATTCAGAAAAAGGCTAAGGCATAGGATCATGAACAGTTACATTCATTGCAGGATTAGGTGGAACAAAGTGGCAGTATTAAAATCAGATAAACCATGGTGTAGAGTGAGACGTTGATAATTGAAGATGTTTTTATCAAATCACTTAAGAACTCGTGCAATGCAAATAAATCGACAGCTATTCCGGACACATGCGTAATTCTACCAACCGCATAACAAATAGGAAGAAAGAAAGAGAAATATAAATATTGTATTCCGAAGTTGCCTAATTAGAGTTTATCCACGTATGACCGATGAATCGTGTCTGAAGTATCATCCAGTAAGCATTACTATTTCAAGATGTTGACTAATGTAAGCAAATTTTGAAATTGTATATCCCCATTGTGCCCATATCGCATAAATGTACATCAACTCTGCTGAAACTTCTTTTAATGTTTGTTGTTGCCATATGTTCCACTTAGAAGGCAAATGAAGAAAGAAGAGTATTTTTTCTCAAATGTTGAATGAAATCATTCATTTTTTGCTGGTGAATGAATGAAATTCCAGTGACAACACTCCATATAATGCCGATGATCATGGTGTACACTATCTGAATATAAGATATAATATTTACTGAAGAAGTTTCAAGCACAATTTATCGCCTCTCATAATCATATCAAGATACTCACCCAATATTCTAACTTCGTTCATATCATTCCATTTTTTCCTCCGTGAGATCTGATTTGTAGTAGTAATTTCCATATTTCCGGTAAAAGTGATGAGTAATTATACATATCCAAAACAAGTTCACTTTTAACGGTTTGAAAAAATTTGGGCATTGGGTATATGATATTCCTTATAATAGAGGTATTTTGTATTTCCCAATGAATGAAAAAACAAAACGAGATTGTTTTTACTGACGTTTCGCTATTTAATGCTAATAGCTTTCTCAAAGTATTATTAAACCAGAATTTACAAAATCTCAGCATATATATATATAACAAAGAATTAGGGGGTGAGAAAAATATAGACTTAGTTCAACTTAAAAGGACATATTGAAAGTCAAAATAACAATGAAGATCGTTCAAACCAAATATCAAAGGTAATAGTATATCTGTTATTATATCAAAATAAAGTTTACTAACTTGGTCATCGTTCGTTAGTCTGGGGTCATTTTGGTTGTCAAGTTCGAGAATTTCTTGTCGGTCGAAGAGAAGCTCTACGGTGTTCATTTCTTCTGATTTTGATTTCTCGAGATGTTTGTCCGATGTAGATCGCATCACATTCCGAGCATTTTATTTTGTAGACACAATTAGATAGAGAATCTTTCGGGATTTGGTCTTTTATATGGCAAGGTTGTTTCGTAGTGTGTCTGATGTTATGAAGAAAACAGTAATATCGAGCTGATTGAGTACTCTTCTGATATCGTCTGACGTCTCTGCTCTATATGGAATGACGACTGTTGAAGTCCGTGTTTTCACACTGGTAAAAGTGAACTTGGTTTGGATATATTTAATCTAATTAAAAACCGGATTACTCTATCGAAGCATAAATGTAACTTTTATAATCATCGTATTTTCAATTTACGCTGTCTGCAAAGTGGAATTATTCCCAAATCACTACTTGTTAAACCTCCTGAATATTCACACAAATCCATACTTGCTGCAAATCATACCTCCAAAGTATTTTTACGAGAACGTATACATATATGCAACATCAAACTTGAATCTTATCGAATGAGAATCAAAAATATAGATGACTGCTTAACATTACTTGTTACAAATCATATCTATGAATCCTTTCAAAAATTGTTCAATGAACGAGAATCTCATTTTCATAATGTCACTAAAAGAAGACATATACAAAAATTCTCGAAACTCGAAGAAAAGAAACAACCAAAGAAAACCTCAACAAATGATATGAGGAATATTAGAGCCATACATAACATGTCAGACAAGATACTAACCGAAAATGAAATCTCATTACTACAGAAAGGTTTGAATTTCAATATAACTAGAAAGCCATTATCGGTCCAGGAAATAGCACCTATGATTGAACCTGCTCTACAACAACTCACCAATGAAGAATCACAATCTGCTCGTCAAAAGATATCACACATATTAATGACACAACGAAACATAACATCTAATCTCACCAAACAAGAATATGAAGCCTTAAGAAATTTGAAGAAAGACAAAAGCATCGTCATAACGAAAGCCGACAAGGGGAACGTCACTGTGATAATGAACAGAACGGATTATGAAAAGAAAGCGATTGAACACCTATCTGAAGGACCATACTTACTCATTGAAGAGAAGAAGAAATCCGCCGAATTCAACAAAATGAAACTAAATACAAACAGACTACTTCAAGAAATGAAACCCAAAATTGGAAATTCGCTCTGGTTTACACTAAAACCAAAATCTTATATACCTTCAAGATTCTACGGTCAACCAAAGATACATAAACCCACAGTTCCACTAAGACCAGTGATAGATTTCACCAACTCACCAACATACAACCTTTCTAAATACTTACTCTCGATACTACAACCACTACAAAAGGACACTCAAAATATTGTAAAAAATTCATATGATTTCAAATCCCAAATAGAACACCGAGAAATTGATAAAGAAGACATTATGGTAAGCTATGATATTAACTCACTATATACTAGCATCCCTATTACCGAAAGTCTTGACATCATTTCCAGTCTACTAGAATCAGATACAACGCTATCACAAAGATGTCCACTGGACACCAGTGAAATAATTAAGAGCTTAAAATTCTGTCTGGAAAGTAATTATTTTACATTCAAAGGGAGTTTATATAGACAGACAAATGGTGTTGCTATGGGTTCACCAGTCTCCCCAATAGTCGCCGATCTTTACATGAATAAATTCGAAAATAATATCTTTTCAAGCATACTCACTCCTAAAATATGGTTAAGATATGTGGATGATACTTTTGTAGTACTAAAACGAGATCTACACAATTCATTCCTGGAGAAAATAAACTGTGTATCTCCCAAAATCCAGTTCACTTCGGAAGCAGAATCAGACATCGGTGAACTTCCATTTCTAGACTGCCTAGTTAAGAGAAAGGAAAACGGACATTTTAGTATATCCATATTCAGGAAGAAAACCCACTCCAACAAATATTTAGACTTCAAATCATCACACCCCATCAGCGCAAAGATTTCAGTTGTTTCAAGTCTTCTTAGACGAGCACACTCCCTGATAACAGATGAGCAAGAAAAAGAAGAAGAAATTTCAAACATCACTAAAACTCTCAAGCAAAACAACTACCCAACGAACTTCATCAACAAAATCAACACAGACATTAAGTATGGCCGAAAATGCATTCCGAAAACATGGACTTCAACAGTCGTCATTCCATATAGAGCAGAGACGTCAGACGATATCAGAAGAGTACTTAATCAACTCGACATTAGAGTTTTCTTCAAAACATCGGACACACTTCAAAACAACCTTGTCCATATAAAAGACCAAATCCCGAAAGATTCTCTATCTAATTGTGTCTACAAAATAAAATGCTCGGAATGTGATGCGATCTACATCGGACAAACATCTCGAGAAATCAAAATCAGAAGAAATGAACACCGTAGAGCTTCTCTTCGACCACCAAGAAATCCAGTTGAACTGGAAAAACTTCAAAAATCATCAGCCATAGGTCTACATGCTATAGAATCAGGCCACAAAATTGATTTTGACAATATTGAAATAATCCAGAAAAACTTCAGAAACCACAAAGAACGTCTAATATCAGAAGCACTTCATATCAAGTGGAATCCAAATTGCCTGAATAGGAATGATGGACTAAAACAGAATCTAACCTGGCTACAACACCCTCCCCCATGAAGTAGCAAAATCAACGCAAATGTGGTGAGCAAGTTCACTATGTAAACACACACTACTTTCATAATTCTACACACTGACAAAATCCAACAATCTACACTTGGTTTTACTATCTTTACCAGTTCGCTAACTTGACAACAAAAAACGACCCAGACTGATGAATGATGATCAAGTATTTCACACTCTACACTTAGTTTGGTTACCTTTACCTATTCTCGAACTTGACAACCAAAAATGACCCCAGACTAACGAACGATGATCAAGTTAGTAAACTTTATTTTGATATAATAACAGATATACTATTACCTTTGATATTTGGTTTGAACGATCTTCATTGTTATTTTGACTTTCAATATGTCCTTTTAAGTTGAACTAAGTCTATATTTTTCTCACCCCCTAATTCTTTGTTATATATATGCTGAGATTTTGTAAATTCCGGTTTAATAATACTTTGAGAAAGCTATTAGCATTAAATAGCGAAACGTCAGTAAAAACAATCTCGTTTTGTTTTTTCATTCATTGGGAAATACGAAAAACCTCTATTATAGTGATGAGTAGTTCCTAATGCACGTGTTGCGTGTCGGGATACTCGATGAACAAATGTTCAGTAATCAATCTCTCTCTTCCCAAATCGCTTGACGTCGCTGGATTTTATGTGTTCGACAGTCTGACTGCCTGCGACCTACTAGTTTGATTTTTGTAGTTGACATCACAGTAATAGCAGGGTATTTTGTAAATTGTGATAATAAGGCTGATTGCGTCAACCTACAGGGTGCCTAAGCCTGCAGAGATTGTCCTACTGAATGAGTTTGTAGGTTAAAATGCCACTTTAATTCATGCTTCATTAAGAATCTTACGTAGGGTCTCAGATATCACCTCCTTACATAATAAAGTCACTGTGAATGCCTTATATTTTCTCTTATTTATGTTGTCATTACCATTTTCACAATTATTTTTATTTCCCTTCTGACCTTTTTCATATTCCTAATGAAATTTATAGAATAGTTGTTCTACAATAACGCTTCTTCTGTCAGTTTCATTTCATCATTCAGGTCTTTTCTTGTACTAATTGGTGTTTCTTCTCCTTTTGTTAGACACTTAACCAAGCCTGTCTTAACAGGTAATGGATGAGATGAATTAGAGTCTAAATATCTATTAAAATGCGCTTGTTTTCATAAACGCGAATGTGCAGTCCGGCCTCTTCTATTCCTCTTATTTTACATTCTAACATCACAGCTAATTCTCCTTGTTCATTTTCCGATTCTCATATTATATATTCCTTTATTGGTGAGTTTATATGTATGAAGAAACTAGAGGTATCTTCTGTTTTGAACACTGCGAAAGTGTCATCAACAAATCTGCATCATTTTTGGAGTAGGATTAAATAAATTAAGGGTCATATTTCCCAGCTCTCCATAAAGATTTTTGCTACGATAGCGGATATTGGTGATCCCATTGCTACACCTTCTGAATTCCTTTATTAATTACCTCAATTCGCATCTTCGACGGATGGGTGAGTTCGGGATCTGCAGTGAGTTCTTTCTTAACTGCTTCTAAGGCCATATTGACTGGTATATTAGTATAAAGACTAGTTATATCAAAGCTAACCTTCATCTCATAGGGATTAGTTAGTCTAGAGACTAAACGATATCTAATTTAGTCTAATCGACCAGTCTCAATATGTTCAGTTACTTTCTTGATATAGTCCGATTTATCCGAACCTCTTGTAGAGTTTCCTTTTTCAGCTTTTGCAATGACGATGTTTTTATCCTGTTCTAGACTGATTAGAGCTGGTTCTTCAAATTTTGTTGAGTTTTGATTTTTCAGGTTTGATGCAGATTGTATTCGAACCTCTACTGCTGTCGTCTTATCTATTGAACTAAGTGATACGTCTATGTTAGGAATGACATACTCTGGCTTCAATTTAGTAACTGCCATGTTGAAATTTACTCCTTTCTTGAGAAATTCCAGCCCACCAGAGCTAAATTCTTATGATCACACACTTTTTTCTGTAAACGTTGTTGTCTTCTTCATCATTTATTAGGCTGTCCCTTTGATTTTCTCAATGCTGTTTCTCCAGCTTTTTCTCAAACCAGTTCCATATGATGTGACTGAACGCAAAATTGAAGATATTCAAATTTATTTATTTATCAAAAGTAACATTGCATGATCAAGGTGAAAATATTAGTGCATTTTCACATGCAGCAGGAGTTTCCTCAAATGGAATATATGCCGCTGCAAACATTATGAGCATTTCTAACCATAAACAGAAGGCTCGAAATATTATTGTGCAATAAACATCTTTATATGCGGTGCAAAATCGCAGTCTATTCACCGTCAAGAAAAAGGCCTACAATGTAAGAAAATTAAGTTATATCAAATGAATTGTTAATTCCATCACTCTCAAATATTCCGTTCGCTTTAACGTCTAATAAGCTACGCGGAGAAGATATATGTGGTGCGGATCTACCGGGGAACTAGAATGCGACACTCAAGCACACAGACACAGAAATGCATTGTTTCTTCCACTTAAATAATGAGCATTTGGAACTAAGCGTTTCATCTTCTAGACAGAGAAAGTGACTTCTTATGTAAACTTCCTCTTGGTCAGATATTTTTGAAAGACCATCAGAGAATGTCAAGAGAGGAGATGCAGTATGAGAGTGATTGCTAAGTCATGAGACTACTCAACCTCCACATTTTGTTCATTCAAATGGTGAGGAATTGAGTTCATAAATGGACAGCTGACTGAGTACAAGTTCCTGTCTCTGGTATTTCGATGCAAATTCAGTCTAAGTTGAAATTTCCAAGCAGTATGAACAATCATCTCTCTAACAGTTGGTATGTGTTTCTGTGAATCGAATAATTGACTTGTGAAATAACATGTCCACACATTCACAGGTATTCAGATGTAACCAAACTATTACGAACAACAAGCTTTCAGAACGTATTAGCACTCAGATAGTCAAGGGAAGTTGACCCAACTGCAAACAATTTTTTCACCTTACTGCACTTAAAACTATTTTCCATACATCATGATGGAACTTACTAACACCATAGCGAAAAGGAAGCAAACTCCAGTGGCGATTTTCAGGTTCTCCTGAAAACATGAAAAAATTATAGGGTAACTGTGAAAATAAATCAATCGAAAGTTTTGGTTTTCTGATCTCCAAAATGAAATTTTAACATTTAAAACTATCGGTGAACCAATGTTTCAGACGTAACCATGGCTAAAATGGTTCACAATCACTCGAGCGTAACCGACTTTGCAAAGTAAACCAGCTGAAGTAATTACTCGCGAACATAAGTTTATATATTTCGGATATTTCAGTAAGACCAAAGTCATACGGTGTTGTTAGGCGTTTGATAGTACGCCATCGTCGATTAGCATCATAAATTTCAAAACACCTCGGATTCCGGTCACGTTGTATGCAGGTGGAATTCAAACTATTCAGATGTCAGTAGGCATAACAAATAACAAAATCGTAATGAGATCGTTTAACAGATTACTTTCACTGATCTGACAAGGATACCCCACAGTCGTTATATTTTCAAACTTCGACACACTTGACTTACAGCGAGGAACTCCCTTAATGTCAAAATTCGTTGTCAACAAGACAACACCTCACTCTCAGTGAAAACATCTCATATCAAGTTAAAATTGTCAAAGACTGTGATATATTACGCATTTGTTTTTGGTTGTTACCTGTTTTCCCTCCTTTACGAATTCAATAATGAACATAATAATTCCCCTGAGAAGTGAAGCACATAAAACTGAGTAAAGTGTAATAGTTAATTGGAAATTCGAATCTCTCATATATAGAGCCATAAGGAGTACAGCTGCAGTCACTACAAGTGTCAAACCGATGGCTGTCAAAGCTGTATATAAATAAACAGTATTGAACGCAGTGGCAAAGCCCATTGAGCATAGTGTGAACTAAAATGAAAAAGCAAGATGTTATATTGAAACATTATTGCAATTAAGAAGTACACATGAATGGTAGACGGATTTGTTGATGGGGCAAATTGTATTGAGAAATTTCAGGCTCTATTGCATTTTTGAATTTTCATTATTACTCCCTGAAATTCACTGGTCTTTATACGACTAACAGACGACTGCAAAACAAAATACCAGGTCCTCGATCTTCGACCGCATTTAACAAGAGTTTACAAATGTGTAGATGGCAATCCCCTTGATAAATTAATGATTCATTTTTTCAACGAGAGTGGACGTAGTGAATTTATGTGAGGTTATTCGCACTGTGAAATCCTTGTTTCAGAACTTGTGTATCACTTGTTGATTTCATGTGCTGCTTTGACATGCGGTAAAAATGTAGAGACAGCTATGAGAATACTGAGTCAACGTTACTTCAAGTACTAGTGATTGTGGGATTATTAGGAACTCAGCAATTTGCTTAGATTATTCAAAGGAACTTCACAATTCTGAATGTGATTGATGCTTTTAAATATGTGAGTAGGAGATTGATTTCATGTTTGCGTTGAATGAAGAACGTCTCCTCGTGAATTGGATATCAGTATTTCATGTGCTGAACAAATCACAAAGACACACTTCAGACTGAGATTCCGTCAAGAATAAGGACCATCTCTTCACATTCGAACTATATTTCAGGGTTTGTCACGCATTCGCTACACATAGCTGCGTGATTCACATCTCCAGAAAATGTCATTGTAATAGAAAGTGGACTTCATCGAGAAAGTCATGACTTCAGTCGAGATGAATAGTGACGTCTGTTACTTAATAAAGATATAATACTCTACTCCAAGCAGACAGCAACATGCGTCGCCAAAACACATTGCACATGTATTATAAACACATAGAAACGTCGGAATGCTTGATGAAAACATTGTCGCAATATCAGTTTTTATCAGCAAGCCTTATGATGCAGCTGGTTACAGCTCGATTAGATATCATCAGTTATGAATACCACCTACAAAGTCTTAAATCATCTTCTTTATATTTTACGCGGTACACCAGTCTGGTGAGATGGCTGTCAGGCGAAAGCAGCATATGAAAGTGTGAGCCAAATTACTGACGAATGTGCAACAGGGTCAGGGAAATAGTTTCCAAAGTGGGAAGGACCACATATGATCACTTCGAGATGGGATTACGCAGATACAATAGCAATAACGAACAATGAGAGGCGCGTGAACGTTAGCGAGCTCCAGAAATTGATACAGCGAGACAAGCCAACGACGACGCTTGCACCAAGAAGATCAAGCCGACTTCAGTCGCAAGTCTTTGACGGGGGAACGAGTGTGATGAGAGCGGGCTGCTAGACAATTGGTAGACATTAATCTACGTCAATGTCTAGGTCACTAATATTGGCCGTGAGAAAATATGAACAAGGCTGATACAACAACCTATCACAGCAGACTTAAACATGGGCAGATATTATTCGCAGATAGATGGCTCCACTTTCAGAGGAACTCGAAAACAACCAATCAAAAGACTGCGTTTGTCTACTTGAATAATCTATAATAATGTACAGGAAATATATATAAATACGTGCTGATTTCCGTAATAAAATGATTTGTTGCCGGCCCTTGTCTTCTCTTGTTACTTATTTACCTCATCTTTTGCATCAATTATCAGCTTAAGTCGTTTGTGTGTATATGAATATTGAACGTTACTCACTAAATACATTCGAAATGATAAATCTGACAGACAAGAATTGAATCACTTACACTGAATCCGATCAGAAAATGATCAATTTCACGACGATATCCGAGGAGTTTCAGTAATGAGAGAACAAGAATTGGAAGTGTTCCAGTTGATCTGAAATGAGTAATTAATATTGGTCAATTAAATCTGCTTTCAAATCGAGCCCAATATTTGCATCATCAAAGTGTTATTAAATGACTCAATATGGTACTGTTGATATTCTTTGTGACTATATATCTTCTAGTTGTTTTTCATTTCCTTTTCCCTTAACTTATTTGAAAGATTTATTACTATTATGTACTGACAACGTCCGTTTCAGGTTTGAAGGTGAACACTTTCGACAAGTGAATGTCGTTGCTATGGGGAGTCCATTAGGACCTTCGTTAGCTTATGTTTACATGTCTTATGTTGAAAACTTATCCTTTGATTTAATTTCTCAATTGCTTTTCTATAAGGGATATGTAGATGATATCATTTTAATATGCGACGATCATAAAGATGCGAGTCGTCTATTAGACAGACTTAACTCTGTACAGAATCATATTGGTCTTACAGGTGAGGAAGAAAGTCGCAACCAGCTTGCAATTTTAAACATTCCGCCGAGTCGAAGAGACGATGGCTCAATAAGACGGTCTATCTACAGAATGCCCACTTAGACAGGGCAATACCTCAATTTTCACAGTTTCTGTCCATTACAGTATAAGAGAGGCTTGGTGAATTGTCTATTTAAGAGGATTCAGTTTATTTCCACGGTTGATGTTATAAGCAAAGAAAACGAAATATTGATGGTTACTCTTATTGAAAACGGATATCCTTTAAAATGTTCAAACAGATGTAGAAGTCAACTAGTCTCTAAACCTACAATCCATACCACCCTTAGGAAAAACATTATTCATCAAATTACCATATAACGGTGAAATAAACAGTAGGATTTTGAGACAAAGGTTGGATTCTATTATCCGTAGAACCTACTACTCAGCCCAGCTTGTAATTGTGGAAAAAGCTAAAAATATGCTTCACTGTAAACCTCAAAAGTGCACAAGTGTATATGTCACATCCCACACAATTTACCAATTTTCGTGTGTGTGTGGACACACATTTATAGGGAGGAGTAACGGCCCTTTGCACATGAGGGTAGGAGAGCATATCCCAAAATGGTTAGAAAAACAAATTAATTGTGACAAGCCAACAGATGCAGGTGTCAGACTACCGACTTCGTCTATAGCTAAACACCTAATCGAGATGAACCATAAGATTGATGTTAACTGAGACTTTAAGGTCATCTATAAAAACGGTCAAGGGCGCTTACCGAAATAAACTGAGGCTATAGCTATTCATAAACTTAAGCACCCCTTGTGTGTTCGAAAACAGTTTGTTATTATTCTCAACCTACCTTGGTAATCTTTATTTGATTGGATTACCAAACGTTTGTATTAATTATTCTTAATTCTTCTCTTTGTCACTTTGTTTAATTTAACTTTTTCATGAATGTTGACTTGACAAGTAAATGTGTGATAAAATTGTTCGAAATGAATAGCACAAATACATCACATTTTTTAGACAATCTCCATCTTCTAATAACGCTGTCAAAATTTATAATAGGCACTAATTGTTTTAGCTTGTTACAGCTGCAATAACCATCTGTTATATGATATCTGACTGGCTAAAGGTTTCTTGTAAATTGTAGGAATTCCCTACTATTTAAAATGTACCTGCATATATGCTACCAGTAGTTACGTAACATTCATGCAATTTATACGCAGACAACAGAACAAACAGAGAATAAACAATGCAAATATCTGAAATCAACAACCTCTTCATGATGCCAAATGGAGACAGACAGGTAACTCATAACACTTTCCATTCAAAGCTGTGTGCATAATTTTCATGAGGATATGTTGATGGAAAACGTTATAAAATGGACTTACATCAAAACAATTGTCACCCAGCTGTGGTTTTCAATCCAAAGACAAAATTCTTTCCTGTCAAAAAAACACAATTATTTTGCTGATGAGATTCTGGCCTACACTTTGTTGACTATAACAACCATTGTCAATGTCACTAAAAGCATCAGGAGTGTGTCAATTACCATCTGCATGGAGCAGTTTCATAACAATGTGTTGATTTTGAAATAATAGAAAAGATTTGTAACTCAGGTGGATGATTTGCAATTGATAGTGTTCTCTGAGCTCCTTGGTTTAATTGCGGAGCTTTCATCGTCTTTCTGGACGACATCTTCAGCGCAGTATTTAGGATAAAGTGAAATGATTTAAATTTCTTCATGAGTCTCCCGGTAACCAACTAATAAGAAGTAAATCAGGTGATCAGAAAGTTTAAAATCCCAATCAATAGAAAACGGTCAATAAATATCTAAAGATGGTTACCGGGAGACTCATGAAGAAATTTAAATCATTTCACTTTATCTTAAATACTGCGCTGAAGATGTCGTCCAGAAAGACGATGAAAGCTCCGCAATTAAACCAAGGAGCTCAGAGAACACTATCAATTGCAAATGTGTTGATTTCTTACCCAGAGGAAGAAGTGTAGAAGTCTACCTGTTCTCGGGCTCAAATCTGTAGCTTTCAAATGATTGAGTTTTTCCTGTTTCATGGATATATTTCGACCTATAGAATATTTTCAAAGAAACACAATAGTTTGAAGATTAACTTAACCCCATGTTCAGAGATGAGTATGACATAAATTGCTGGGGAAGAGAGTATTCACAAGCAGGCAGAATTCAATATATTATTTGTTTTATGCCAATCTTCAGTGTGATGAGGCATGTTTGCAGCTATTTATTACGAAATATATTTTTCGTTAAACGACAATATTTATGTTGCATGTAACAATTGTCCCTCAGGAGTCATAACATGAGAAGTTTCAAAGTGGAAGCGGATAAGCGAATTAGCATAAATATCCGTACTGTCTTTAATACGTCCATTGCTAACATCAAGTACTGTTGTAATACTTATGGGCTTTTACATACTTAAATAGAGATGTCATAATGAAATCATCACATGATAACATGCTCTGTCTCTCCACCCTTACTTTTCTAAGTGCATTATCACTCTTTCCGTTGTAAACAGGATTCAAGCTTTCAGAATGTGAATTTGTCAGAATCATTTAACGTTGAAGTGATTTATTATTGTCAGTATGTGAAAGTATAAGGTCGTGCTGATCTATTAACCTTTTTTATACGGTCTTTATCTCACTTTATGGCAGGTCGAATACCCTCAGGCTACATTAGCCTCTTTTTCGTCCAGTTCACTATCACCAGACAACGTTCACCTACCAATTACTACATTCTAGATAAAACGTAATTTTTCAAAAATAATGGCCGCTGGATTCTCAGTTAATCAATCGCTGCTCTGCCTTTCGATACGTAACTGTACATGAATCAATCAAACTTCCTTCCATGATTCATCTTCGATGACAACCATTATTGACGTTCATGGATATTTATGAACAGATAATTTGCAGAGCGCATACAAAGTTATGTACATGATCAGCAATATAAATCAAGTTGGTGAAGATACGAATTGTACTTAATGAAACTAACAATACATCTGTCGTTCAAAACTTACCCATCATGCGTTCAGAGTTCTTTTCTCATGATTGAATAATTCATCGAATGTTTTATATAACAATGTTGCTTATTTTGTCTGTCTAACTAGCTGAAAAACACTTAAACTTTTGTCTTCAGACACAATCAAAACATTTTCATTTTATTCTAATGATTGATGTGAACGCATCAATGATATTCTACAAATTGTTTTTGTTTTGATGAGATATCTTTAACAATTGGTTGGTTTACTGTTACTCCAATTCAGCTAGCTTACATAAACCAATCGCAAAAGTTCAGTGGCTTTGCCATAATCTCCCAATACCTTAACGACTCATGTCTGTAATTACTGCAATTATTCATTACACGACAAAACAGCTCACGGTTTTTATTCGTCAAGTATTGATTCGCAGGGATTTGATTGGTTGAAACGTTGGTCCACAGCTGACATCAGTGACAGAAAAACTGGAATACCTGGGAGTTATGGACATGTGTTCATCGTAATTTGGGACTGTAACTCACTGGAGTTTGAAACCATGACCTTTCAGTAGGAGATGAGGTCGTGTAACACTCAACCACTGGAACAGGTCCCAATGATCCATACCATGTAACTTCTGTTTATTTAATAATGATGCGAAATATGAGAATACAAATCCGGGTTAATGTAGAAATATAGAAAAACAGATGACGAGTTATTAGAATTAATGGTTATTTGATAACACAATAACAGTCCTCTGCTTTACATTATTAGCATAATCCTCAGAGGCGTTCACTTCTAAGGGTGCATTCCCTTCTAGAATTTGTATACCAGTTTCAGAATAGTCTTCGGATGACGATGACAGGTTCCTGCAAGCTTCAGAGTATACAACACGTTAGATAGTGAAGCAAGTAGACAGTGCGGACCAGTGAGAAGACGAAGCGACATGCGGCATGCTTAATTCTGATTGTAGTCAATGGTTACGTGGATATTTACAATGTGTCATCTTAAACAAAAAAGTTATGTACAATGTTTCACTTTGTAACATTTAAAAAAGTCTGCATAATCATATTGAACAGGAGCTGATATAAAATAGAGAATCTTTGAAAAAACTGAGAGCACTTGACAACTGCTTCGCCCTCCTTTTTAATGGATTCAATATTGCAGCTTGCAATGAACCTGTTTCAGAATATAATGTTCACATTTCCTTCCAATCTGAAGTGGAATCTTCTAAATCGTGCTGAAATCACAACCCTCTGACTAATGCTACAGAATTATCGTGTATTTGCAGTTAATAGGGTTCTCTGAGCTGGTCGGTTGAGTTGCGGAGCTTTCGTCGTCTTTCTGAACAACATATCCACAACTAAACCAACCAGTTTAGAGAAACAACGCCACCTTGACTGAAAGTTCAAAGCCTATGCGTCGGTGGCACAGTGGTTAGGACTCTCGCCGACAATGCACATGGTCCGAGGTTCGATCCCCTGCCGATGCACAGCTGATATCTATATTAGGCCTGCGAAATTTGTGCTACCAATATCCATGCTGAAAATTCCATACTTGTACCAAAAATACAGTGTGGAATCAAGCTGTAATCAAAAATCAAAATAAGCATCATTTCCTACATTGAAATGGAGTCAGAAAGGTTCTCTAAATATTCCAAGAAATTGGGATTCTGATTTTGTTGAGCAACAAAGGTAGCATTGTAATTTACCAAACAACAAATTATGTCTACTAAAGGACACTGTGGAGCTCAATATACAAAATAATTTAGTTTGTCTAAAATACTGCAAAGCTCATTAGGTCAAATACGTGGGTCATATTGGTAGGTCGGAGCAAATTGAATTACTGGAGCAGAAAAACTCAGCTAAATCAAGATTCATCGGTCTGGAAAATACGTATAATTAATGGTTAGGCAACTCCCGTGTAGGTTTGGAAAAATTCACTGAAGTTATGATAGGTGGAAAGGAATAAAGAAAAACATTGAATTCAGATTTCGAAGTAGCATGGTCATATTATATACAACAACCAGATACAAATTAAGGCTGCCGGACTAGGTTATTATTTACTTTGGACTTGAAATATCGACACTGTAATATATATTCACTTTCACAGGATTCTGTGAGACACATCTTGGAACCAGGACTACATGCTTTCTCATAGTTTGCACAAATTCGACATTCACTCCACATAAATGTAGACGTTGTTGAAAAAGGCTCTCTCAGAATTTCACTTGTGTCACAGCCATATTGATACACCAATCAGTCATTCGCTACTGCTACTGTGGATCGCAAAAGCAACAGAGTGCAACCAAATCCTCATCAGGCCACACAAAGCAGATCAAACTACGAAATTATCAAGTACAGTAAATATAATACGTATCTTCGTAGCAGTCGTTGGCGTGACCACAGGCATACTAATTGTCATGCAATCGTTTCCCGTAATAAAGTTAAACTGCATACGTATAAATTAAAGAGGCTCTGATGAGTTCCGTATTTGTAATTTTCATCATGACCTCAGACAAACGCTAGTGTATCTGTTTTACTCTTGCAGTCATCCCTGAATGTGGACGGATTTTATTAAGCCCTATGTGGGAATCGAAATGTAACTACTCAGTACCAGTTTTTATAATGGTAAGTTGATCACTTAAACACATCAGTACGGCAAAAATTTGATCAGTAAATGTGTCCACATTCATCATATAATTGAAGAGTTACAGTCCGAACTCAGCAAGTTAGAATGTTTTCTAATTCTCCCAGTTCCCTGAGTTTCGAGGCATAACCCCAAGCATTAAGTTTTGAATTCCTACGGTTATTTATGTATTAAGACTAATGTAAGCCGATAGCGATCGTATCAGTGAGCTAACTGAGTTTCACTCATTGTTATTTGAACGGCGTAAAACCAACGACACCGATAATTATGCTTCTACACAAAAGGGAGAAGAACATACTGGTCAGCGAACAAACAATGTCAGTTGTACAGGGAAAAGATTACCAGTGACACGACTAGTGGTCTCACGCTACCTAAAGCAATGTATACATATATATATAAATGATATATATATATATATCATTTGAAGAAACACAATCTGAGAACATTCGAAAGCTACAATGTATGCCTGACTTCCTTGAATTAAAATTTGGTCGATAGGAAGCTATCATTTTCCTGATTCATCCTGATCAATCAATCTTTTAAAGTAAACTTCACCTATAAAGTGTTATGACAGTAACTAAGATCTAGTAGACTATAAAAGAATACTAACTTAATGCACTGGCTAATCTGTTATGATCGCACATCAACAACTACAACTACTACAACAATAACATCGCTGGCACGCAAAAATAAAAATACACTGGACGTCGATAAAAGAGCTTTAACGGTCCAAAGCAGCAGTGAAAAATATACAGTGAGGATGGCCTTGAAAAATTTGTCATTCGGTGATGCATCAGAAGCATTAACAACTAATAGGAATCCAGCTATCTAAACAGGGGAAAAACAAAGTGTTCACGCTTGTGTGTGATAACTGCTTGAAATAGTTATTTTAAGGTTTTAGCCAAAATGAGGAAAAACTAGGTGTATATACCAATAAACACTTTATTATTAGTTCAGAGATCTGAATCCACCACAAACGCCTATCTTGTATTAAGAGCATCTTTCCTGTTACAAACTAAACGGCCTATCTTTAACCCTCCAGGATGGACTCATTGTGAAGTGCCCATTTTTATACGTTCAAGGTTATTCGATCATTTTAGCTGCCTTCGAAAATTTTATGATATGATTGTCATGGAATTCCATGTCGTACAATCCGCTAACCATGGCCTCTTTGTTGACTCCATTGCTCATAACAAAAGATAAAAATTGATCTTTCTCTCACTGTCTACCTCAGTAGCGTTTTCCCGGTGTAGATGTTATCTCTATCTCTGTATTATTCTTCAAACACCTAATGAGCCTCATGTGAGTTGCATCCTTGTTTCGTTATTAAGTCCGAAATCATTCAGAAAAACTTTGACTTCCTACAAAACTTGCGTGCAGTCTGCTTGATTTCTGTGATAGCTCTGTAGCTCAAACTTTTGAAAATCAAAATGTCTAGTCTACTCCGTTAAAAGTGTACGATCCTCCATACATTGTACCACAATGATTAAGTAACTCCATACTGCCTTGATAAGGCAGTATTATTATTATTGTTCAAGCCCTGTGTTCCACCCGGAACCCACAGGAACAAGAATAATAATAACAGAACTACTGCGTTTTTTCATCCTGTTCCTGCCCTATCAGTCCTGCCAGAAGTAGTGGTACGAAGGAAAAGTCAAAATTTTTTAAATTACTTTGCATTTATATTTCACTTCTTGATCACGATTCATCCAAATAGTGCTATAAAAGTGTGTGATTTTTTTAGTTAAGCAGGAGTGTACAAAAACGTTCACCTCATGTTTGAGAAGTATAAGTCTATGTGAATAATTACTTACGACTATTACACTAACAGATTCACTAAACGAAAGGGAATCGTCTTGCATTGTCTGTCAATTTAAAGATTCAAACTTTAAAGTTCAAATGAATTTAGACAAATATTGGACACGTCATCTGTGTCGAACAACTCACTTCCTAAATGATCTGAACAAGAAACTGCACTTTGATGTTAATCATCATCCAGTAACACGTAATTAGAGGATCCAAAGTGATTCTCGGGAAAAGCTTTTCACATCAGATTTACAAGCAGCCTAGATGGTGTATAATCTGATAAGTCACCAAAGAAGCTTTCTACCCACCGTTTGTACAGTCTCTATCAACTGATTTATACTATAAATCGAGTAGGGGAATGTAACGGTGATCGCAACTTTAATTCCGAGATACTACTTAATTAACAGAGTTTTTAGTGAATGTCTAGTTGCCTAAATCTAGGTGCACATTTTTGGTAGAAGCGGAAGAGGGCGGATTGACTCCAATTTCTACACACAGGCGACGATACACATTGATGTACTACAAAGAACAGTAATAGACCATTTGTGAATTATTCAAGGCATCTAATGATTGGGTACTCCCTTCAGCAAACATGTGTATCAGAGCAGATTTTCACAACGGTCAACTGCATGTCTGCACTGAAATGAGATCATTACAGTCCTTCAAGTTTACTGAAAATGAAGGGACAATCTGCGTAATTGTATACATGAGCAGAATGCCATATTAATTGTAACTCTCTGTGAACAAATTAACTAGTGATCTGTATCACTCAGTGTGATTAGGCTAATTATAGTTTATATCGTATTTAAGTCTGTGTATGCGCTTCCCTGGACACCTTTATGTGTGTATCATATTTCATAATCATAATATCTGATATATAATTAACCACTACCTAAATAAGCCTTTCTTTACACATAAAATGATTATTTCAAAGGAGCATCATGAAAGATGAACTTCAGTATTTCACTTTAAATCTAGTTAAAATTGTGAGAACTGAGAACTTCCAACACAAAGATCATAGTTACATGTTCACTCTAAGCTTACAAATAAACGGTTGTGAGTTTAAGATCAATATTTGTTCTTTAAAAGAATTTCATGATTTTATGAGCTTACCGTTTCTTTGAAAAACACTTGATTTACTCTATCACTTGAATATGTGTATATGAGGTGACTTAGACGCTTTGATGATAATTATTAAACGTTTGTCGCCATATACTGTGAAGAAGTTATTACAAATCAAAGTGTAAAGATAAAAGGGCGAATGTATTTAAACGGTAATGAGATCTGAGTATATGATTTCTACAACCACTCAGTGTTTTTTTACCAAGTAAGTCATTCAATTTTCTTCGTTTTTTGTTAGCATCATTTTTTCCATTATTCGTCAGAATCTCAATGACAAAATTATTAATGACACCACATAACATTCAAAATGATAATTTGAAGGTTCAACAGTTGATAACGCTTTGCATTAATCAAAAGCAAACACGCAGTTCTGGGAAGAGTCTCTTTTTGCAGACGAATTTATTCCTTTAGCCGTTCGATTGCAATCACATGTATACTTACTTTTCTATGTATGTATACATTAGGTTTCTCACATTACAATAAAACAAGTTAGCGTTAATTATATACAATTGGTGGATGGTGGCTAGCAGTGGAATCCAGGATAAAGCGCATTTCGTCCTATTTGGAACTCGTCAGCTGGATGTACCTGCATTTCTCAGTGAGTGATGGATTCCACTGCTAGCCACCATCCACCAATTGTATACAAATCAAATCCCCAGACATCGTCGAAGCATCTGCACAAGAAGCCGACACGTCAACCTGAGACCGAGCACTTCGGTCCAAACAATCGACGGGAAAATCAAAAATTCAATTCAATAATTAATATGACCCGTTGCTCAAGAGGTGGCTATCGTGGCCCAAGTGGTCTAGTGGATAACGCTTTGGTGTTTGAAACTATGGGCACTGGGTTCGAGCCTCGGTGGGAACATCATCACTCACTGAGAAATGCAGGTACATCCAGCTGACGAGTCCCAAATAGGACGAAATGCGCATCCTGGATTCCATTGCTAGCCACCATCCACCAATTGTATACAAATCAAATCCCCAGACATCGTCGAAGCATCTGCACAAGAAGCCGACATGCCAACCTGAGACCGAACACTTCGGTCCAAACAATCGACGAGAAAATCAAGAATTCAATTCAATGATTAGCGTTATTAGTGTCAACACATTTCAAAACGTTAGTGAGTAATCAAACCGCAAGTGAGGAGGGGGGCGTGAAGGTTACTAAGGGATAGTGGTGATGTGTTGTAATGGAAAATATTTGTTAACAAATAAAACAAGTTGGCTAAGCGCACTACAGTCACGTAATAAGATGAATATTTTAACGAGTGATTTGTGATCAGGATGCAGATAGAAACAAAGGGAAATATAGAACTACTTAAGAGTTGTAAAAATTACAAATATTATAAAGAGTCAGAAAAAATCAAGTACACAAACACCAAGTCACTTAGAAATCAACACAGTTGCCACTATGACAACATAAGTGGTTGGATGATTTTCTTTTGAATAAATAACTCAGGTTTCTTCAAATGAATGACTTGGGCATCATAAATACAAAGAAAAAGAGAGCATCTCGTCTGTGGTATGTTTTTCTTCACGTTGTAGATCACTTTGAAGGAGTCGTTTGTTTGGATAGAATGACCAGCGTTGACTAGATGTTTCATTATCGCACTCACAACAGGGCCATGAACGCTTTTGTTCAGAATACGCGTTGAACGATCAATGTGCCTGGCTGGCTCCATGGGAGCAGGTGAACATATTTGTACGGCAATAAAAATCCTACTTTATAAAAGAGGACGTAGAAATCAATCTAATGGGACACGTATGCAACATGAAAAGATACTGCGACTGGCAGTGTTCAAATTTTCTCTAAAACATAAATTTCTGCTTATAATGAAGACTCTGAGCATGAAAAATACGTTAGTGGAGCATAGTTGCAACTGCATTGGAACATCTTAAAATTGATTAAAACTGAAAACTTGGAGCTCTGAGATGCTAATTCTTGAATTCAAAATGTCTGCACCATATGACCGATTTAATGCTGATGAATGGAGATGGTCACCTCAGAGTGTTTTAGTATGAATCAAAGGATATCGACATGACATTATATTATTACCGCTTAGGTCTTTGTGTGAAACCTTTTTTACTTTTCCGGTCTACTAGCAAAATTCGTTCAAAAGGAAGATCTCTAAGTATAGGGATGGTAAACTGTCACCTCTGGCACACCACTTCGAGTCCATGCTCAATTCTTTTGAACAAGAACTTCACTGTGATGAAACACTAATGCTAAACGCAAAACACATCGAGTTCTCTCCTAAAATAGCGCCTCAAGTTAAACACCTGTAGAAAAAAGGCAAGTTATTGTTCATCAAATATCCAAACAGTAACTGAAGGCCATACGATGTGATTAGTTTTCCCCGATTAAGAATACATAAGTTAATCACCTTATGCTTGTCATTCCTCTCGAACATGAAAGAACAACGGATCGAGGAATATTATATGAAGTGACAGAAATACGATTTTTCTCATTATAAACGATGAATATATTTTATTCTTTAGACGGAAGAAATGTATCTGTTAAAATGGCAGGAATATGCAGCGCTTCCTTGTTTGTAAGTTCCGTCTTCTGTCATCTTGAAGATAAACAAAGTTATTATGATAACATTATATTTATGATCTATGTCAATATTTGATATGATCTCTTTCACATTTGACATGACAGAGTGAACTTATACCTGTGCATAATAATACAGATACAATAAACAAATCAACTCACATGCTAAATGCGACTATTCAGCCGTGGTACCTTCTGCCCAACTAAGTCACATAAATAGTAAAGGCCAAGGACTGACCTGTGAATGTTAGTATAGAATTTTATCACGAAAATCACATCATCTTTATACTTCATTACCTACACTGAAATTAGCCTATGGCAGTAGAATAAGACCGTTTCAACTGAAAGGCGATTCAGCTGATGTGCGCGAAAAATGAATATTCAGATTATTTGGCTATTCGATCAAGGCTAGGATCACATAAACCATGTTGAACATTCCACCAGTCACTTCAGTGAGAAGCAAGGTTGCGAATAATATGAAGAATATATATTTTTTCACTGATTTAGATGTATAATAACGTCGTAGATCAGAAACCCTGATATCCTGTTCGACACACGATCGTTTTGAAAATCCACTTAATGAATTGACGCTTCATCGTTCTCTTCTGCCTCTTGTTCAACTTGATATACATTTATATTTCTGTTATGCGAATATGCATCTGTACAGCAGTCCCTTAGAAGCACAAAGGATATACTGCCAACCGGATCACAAACGGAAGAATCGATAACGAAAACGATAGCTGTTTCCTCACGAATATGTTCATGTGATATCACTAGTACACGAAATTCTTCCTCGTATTTTCATCTCATATTGTTTAGCGTGAAATAAATCGAAAATGCCTTGCACTACTGACTTACAGAAAACTGACAAAGTCTGGGTTGGTAACACCTTCGTAGATAGAAATTTACAAACACTTAGTAATATCATGGAACCTAGTCTGCTAAATCTTATATATCTGAGTTGATAAACAAGACGGATTTTTTTCTTGAGATAATTCCAATAACTTTATACTTGGAGAGTTCAGCTACCTCTAGGATAATCGAATGATGTGCGCTAAAAATCTAGATAATTCGATGCATCACTTTCACTGCTTGAATGATAAGTAGATTTGAAATACTGAAGAAGGCATGCTGCTCAGACGCATACTCTTACTGAGGTCTTAACTTTCTGAGATGAATGGATTATTTGTAAAGCCTTCATCAATTTTTGTAAACGACACCATAAGAGCTAATCTCAATGCGAAATGAAATCATGAATTATGAAAGTATCTCCATCTATGAACTCGACTGGGAAATGTTGACTTCAGATGCTTCTTTTTTATTCAATCCACTCGTAGCAGCAGTGGTCATTTGACTAACCTGAAACTCCATATTTGACAAAGGACTTTTGTGTTTAATGATAAACTCAACTGCTTAAATTTGTCCGTAATGTGACTACTGGTCTAAGTACGATGGTGTGTGTAACTTATAGTAGTTAACGAAGAAAACCTGTAAGCCACTAGCATTCAGAGTGTTTTTCCATGTCTTCATCTCATATTATTTTATTTGAAATAGAACATATGACTTTCAGACTAATTATGCACAAATAGTTATCAAAATGAAGAATAGAGGATAATTCAAAGAAACGAAATCTTCAAAAATTAACAATTTGACCAGAAAACTCATAGTCAAGGTTAAATTTATTCAGTCAGCGGTAGAGCGAATACATCAGGAAGAAGATGTCAACTGCTTTAAAAATCAGGAAAGTTCTAGTAACTCCAACTAGCATTAAACAATATCGATGAGAACAGCTGACGAATTCTGCAAATGTAGAAGATAGGTACTCCTAAATTGTCATCCAGTGAACTATACTGTTTCAGTTTATGTGATATATGTACAGCATAATATCTTTGTTTACAACGACATGTTATTAAAATGCTGAACCTTGATACGTCTATCATTATATCATGATGCTTTTAAAAATTGAATCGATCTTGAAATTTCACTTTGTGCTATTATCTCCACTCATATGTACATTGCAGCGTGGTACTTAAACTCTGTGTCTCAGTAATAAAATGCTCGCCAAACAACCTCAAGTGTTCACAGGGTTAGGTTTCCAGTCTGTGTACTTCAACACTTCGCTTAGCAGGAAAGAAGCATCGTAAAGAGGAGACAATTCTAGTCAAACTGGCAACTTCACTTCGGAATAACAACACCGCTGCTGAAACGTCGAAGCTAGAAGCTTGTCTGAAGTCAGTGTTGCATTCGCATGGCATAGGAATGGAAAAAGCGGATGGTATATTTATGTCACATTCTGTTTAAGATTCACCTTGTGTTTCTGCCCTTGTATTTCAGAGTAGTGGCCATCCTACTCAGCCTATTATTCTTTTTCTTTTTTTGATTTACAGCTTGATTCCACACTGTATTTTTGGTACAAGTATGGAATTTTCAGCATGGATATCGGTAGCCCAAATTTTGCAGGCCGACCATAGATATCAGGTGTGCGCCGGCGTGGGCTCGAACTGCGGCCCATGTGCATGGTCGGCGAGAGTCCTAACCACTGTGCCACCGACGCACAGAGCTAAATCAGTAGTCGCAATGTTTCTGATGGCGCTCATTGTAAGTTTTTCTGAGAATCCAAAATATAATCTGATTCGATTTACTCATAATTATTTCCTGTAGGTTGCACTCTCTCCACTCTTATATCGGAAATTCTCTTCACGTAGCGAAAATAGACAAGAGAATATGTTAAAGTAACCCGGATGAGTAGAATTACTTCAAGTCATCTAAGTACACCAGTAGTATATGTGAAATTTTATTACAAAGTGAAGTTATTAAATATTAAATGTAAAGTTAGAAAAAGTGTACGATTTAGATGAACTGATTCAAAGATACTTCTCATCGAATTTTTTATGATGTAGCACCATGAAACTTACGAAATCAAACAGCTTTTTTCGTAGAGCTATGATTGACGTTCACACTCATGACGAATTTCATTTCAGCCGTGTTTTTATTCATATATATTTGTTGACTTTACTGACAGTATTTGAAATCTGTAAGCGTTAATAACTTTTATCCAATCATTCTCTTGATTTGGTCAAATGAATCGAATTTCTAGTGTACCCTCATGGTTACTTATCACTTCGAAATGTCACACACTCTCCCCAATTTATTATAATCTCAGCTAACCTATTTTTCTCATTTGATCAAAATAAGAAAGCAACTTTTTACTTTGTGATGATTAACACGCATGTGACAGGACGAGGCTGGCAGAGCTTATAATTAGAAACATATCACTGGTCATACAACAGACCTTAATAGCTGTAGTGGATGGACCATTTCGTTCCATAGCGAAATCTCTGGGTGTAGCAGTAGTAGAAGGAGGCTTCAAATGTGTGATAGTAGGTGATTACTTCCCAGGTTTCAGTTATTGCGTGTAAACATGTGCTAATCAGCGCCATCCTCAGACGCTGGTTCCCTTGAATTTTGCCTTTATTCATCTAATATCAACCAAATGTAAAGTTAATTGGTTGGACGTCTGTATACTTTATCGGTCATGTTTTACACGCACTCAAAAGAAATGAAACAAGACTCAATTCGGGATTTTTTTCATTTTCTCCAGAATTTTAATTTTACATACATTTTATGATGGAACTTATTTTCTTCTGCTCATATAAACATTTTCCATTTGCTTTATGCATAGATTGCATTGTGGACTGTGAATATCTGTTTCACGTGTTGCGTGGAGTTTGAATTACCCTGCTACCTATTAATTGGCTTCTGTGTTTTCGAAGATGTTGTAACAATTATCTTTTGCACCGTGGCAAGAAGACTCAAAAGACAGGTGCTTATCACAGTATTCGTTGTATCCATGATCTGTCTTATTATAGCCTCAGCATTGTACTTTATTGATTGGAATTACGTAAGTGTATTAAAAATGTCGAATAAAATTTTGAATCTCACCTGAGCTTAAGGTTAAGTGTTCAGCTCATCTACACTACCGAAGCTGAAGTTAGTGAAACCGAAGAGACTCAACTGTGTATGCTGTAGAAATATGTTTAGCAGTTTCTAGTATCGTTTCACTTGTTACATGTTATTAATTTAGCAGGATATGTTTAACCCCACTTTATATCAACTATTTCATGCAACTCATTTTGTTGTCTGTTGATGTTCATAGATGATTATCGTCACAAATTCATTGTCTTGGTTGGAATTGCTGTTAACATCGGTAGTAGTATATCTGTCTGCACGTTACTATGAAAATTCTTCAGTAGTATATAAAGACACCTTTTCGGCACAAAAATACAAAATATCGTTTAGACAAATCTGACAAACGCCATATTTATACGTAAATGTATAAATACAAATAAAGCACCGATTGAGGATAAGTTCGTGTATTCCCTGAATCACTTGTTTTTGTTTCGCCGCATGTTCTTGTGGAAATTTCCTGTGAATTATGGATGTCACCATCCTTTCGATTGTGTAGTGGGCTGTAACCACCTTTTTGTTCAGCAGCACTAATAAATTGAAGTGGTCTCATAATTCGGGTGAACAAGAATTCTGAAACGTTTGAATATAAAATGGCATTTCACTAGTCCTTACTACATCGTTGTCCTTCCACAAAATCATGTCATTTCTCTTACTATCGCCACAAAAATATCCTTCTTGTAGTCTCTGTAAATAAACTTTTGTTAAGCTACAGTGGTTTTATTCTGCTCTTAATTTTGTCCGTATATAATGAAAACTTAGAATAAGCATGTAAAAGCTCATGACTTATTATCATGTATTTCTTGTATTTTAGTGTGATAAACCTGATTGCAATTATCGTTACACATTTCAGCAAATTATGTTTGCATTGGCGGGTGGCTTCTGGAACACTGCTGTTTGTATGGTAAGTTTCAATTGATTCATCTCTTCTTAATGTTGGAAAATAAGTGTTAACTGTGCTGGGATCTTACTCTTCACTCTGTGTTATAGTAGACGCACTATTCAAAAATGCCGAAATCATATTTCACATATTGAACACATCCTACATTTTATTAAATAAATCGTGTGATTGAATGTTATATACATAGCTGTATAACGAAATGTAAGAAAAGAAACTGGAATTCTAAACACCCTGCTCCAATGTTTTGTTTTTCTTCTAGGTAGCCATGATTTTCACGAATGGTCTTAAATGAATCTTATATCAGATTGCTCTATCAAAACAGATTTTCTGACTATAATTATACTTCAAATAAGCATGTTATCGGTTGATTGCTATACAGTTCACATTAAATATCTTCAATAATCGACAGTAATTTCACAGTTAATCTCTTAATTCTATTTTGATGTCACAAGTTCCACGGAAAAATAAATATTTTACTAATTCCTAATTGAATGAATAATGAGGTCTTATAGATCATATTTTGTTCTCATGAATCTATATTGACTTTAATGATTTTGTGTGCTATTGTAACAACAGAAGACAAGGGCCAGAATTTCTTATTAACAATTATATTAAAGAATTCTTACAGTTTAATAACATGCTTCGCATCACTTTATCGATTTCTGAGGTCAACAGATATTTTTCCATGTCCCAGATTCGTTAGTTAACAATAGTGACTTTCAATTATATCAGACAGGTCCGTCTCTTATATTTGTGTATTTCATTCTGTCGATCTTTTGAAACCTCTGTGTAACAGGATCGCAACTCACATTCGACTATGCGTTCATCGATTGTTGGCATTGAGTAGCCTGAAAAAAATTAACCTGACTACCAGCTGAATGGATTGATCACAATTCGTTTCAAAAACCACCATCACTTCTAGCATTCTCTGTTATCATCAAAAACTGCCACCATACACGTTTAATGGTGATTGGTTAGTTCGTCTGTGGATAGTGAATTTGTGAACTTAGGAGTGAAGCAAAATATTAGGATTCTTCAGCAAATTTATTACTGTTGAACTTACTCGTATTGAAAAGAAGCCCAGAAAAAATGAAGCGACCGTTTAGAAGTGCATTTGGAAGTTTCAAAAAATATTCTATTGAGAATTTACTGCTGCGTGTCTCACATGCAACTAGTTCTCTGCTTTCAGTTCTATCAGCTAACTCCACAAATGCCCACAAGCTTTCATTTCTTCTTCATATGATCTCCTCTATGTCACCCTTTGCCACTGAACTCGTCATTTAATATTCGGTCTCGACCTGACAACCTGCCTGTGCTACCACCCTATTAATACAAAAGCCTTAACTAAATATTAGTGTCAAAAATATGGATGTTGTTCCTTTTACTCGGTGGCACAGTGGTTAGGACTCTCGCCGACCATGCACATGGTCCGGGGTTCGAGCCCACGCCGACGCACACCTGATATCTATGGTCGGCCTGCGAAATTTGGGCTACCAATATCCATGCTGAAAATTCCATACTTGTACCAAAAATACAGTGTGGAATCAAGCTGTAAATAAAAAATAAAAAATAAATAAATACTCAGTGTTACAGATCTCCACACCGACTTCAGAATAATGAACGCTCTCTCGATCTTAACTAGCTTTAGCATCCTCACTATAGCCGCTTGCCTGTAGTTGAAACAGCGCTGCTGAGATAAGCGGAAGAGGTGAATCCCTTGATATTTCTTCCACTAGCGATCATTATTGCTTGTTGTTAGCCAGGTGCCTTCATCTCTTCTGTATATGTTCACCTGAAATCCTGTATACGCTGCACTCACACTGCATAATAGTCAGATCACAAAGGACTAATAAGTGTCATTGTGAAATGAATTCCTACATAGAAGTCATAACCGGTTGCATCTATGACATTCGAGTGCTAGGATAGACATTTACGAATCGCCTGGTGGTCTCTCTAGATGAGAAATACGAAATCATAAGTCGTATACCAATTTACTACCTGTGAGATCTAGTCACACTATACTGACAATTTCAAAACTAAGAGAAACAGCTAACTGTTGCTGCCTAATTTTTGAATTTTGTTCCCAATAATGTTCATGTTTGAAAACATCAACTGTGAAAATGTGAAAATCAATGTAATTTATTTGGAATTAAATATGAACAAGTAGTGAGCACTCAGTATCTGCTGATATTTAGACAAAAGAAAGTCACCAGTGTTTCTTTAAAATTGCAATCCAGAAATTGGTTCAATGAAGTGGAGAAGGAAGCTTACTGACTTAAATGACCTAATTTCAGCGAATCAGTTCAGATTCCAAATTCACTTGCCTCTACTTCAATCTGCGTTACTGATTAGTATCATGATCCCTCGCTCACTATGGGAATTTTACAGTCTAGGACATGGAAGATCTGTTTCAGGTATTCTATTGATAGGATACATTGACAATTCAACTTAGTTGAGACCCCAGTGCTGTTGCAAATATCTTGATGAAGATTTTAGTTTCGATTTTGTGTCACGAATTCATACTACGAAAGAACAAACCAGATGTGAACTGCTTCCTGGTTTTCAATGATCTCTGTAACTGATGTCGCTTTGGTGAAAAAATCTGACATTTGAAATTATTTCCGAATCCACACACATCCGGGAATTCGAAGATCTTTCATGTATCAGGCTAAAAGCCGTAATTATCCTGTCAGGCTTGATGACACTACCCATTAGATCAGACTTAAATAAACGGAGTGGGACTCGAACTCACGACTCATCGGCTGAAGAAAGAACTCCTAAAAATCAGTTGCACTCCTATATACCAAGCCTAAAAAATAAAAGAAATGTCGTGCAAACAGTGCTCTATTCATATTAACATTGAAGCAACTTACAAATATGATTTAGGTTGGTTGAGATAAATGTCAGTATGACACATCCCTAACATTTTTCAAAAAACGTGCATTAACCAAAATAAGAATAAATTTTGTCATTTTTGTTACACATTGCATAGATATAGGGATTATTGGGAAGAAATGTGTTGTATTGCATAGTACTGTGATTATGAATTAAAAACATTAAATCCCCAAGTTCCACACTTCTTTCGACTCAGAATATATGCCGTGTTTGTTATAGACCCAATTATAATCTAAGTTCACTAAGTGGGGTGTTAATTGAAGCAAAGATTCCACCTAAATTTCAGATATCACTTCCAGTGTGTTTTATGAATAACAAGTGATCAGAAAAAGGCGGAAAAAATTTCAAAATTAAAAACTTTCCTAGCGATACCTGCTAGACACTCATTGAAGACTAATCAGTATTGGACACATCTACTTCGTTCTAGTCTGAGACTCCTCAACACTCCCCACCAAGAAGAAATATTGCCTTCTCTACCTAGTCTTTTAGTAAGAGACTTCTTCGAAAAGATCTTCAAACAGAGGGTGGCTTGAAAATATGGCGTCGCCTATGGATAACAGAAAATTTAGATTTAAGAAATCAGTAAACATTTATTCACTGCTGAGAATGCATTTTTGAAGGATGAATGCATCAGAATATTGCAACTCTCTGAAGGTTATGCTCAAGGAAGCGTATACAGCTGTCTGAGTTAGAAAGAGTCGGGCAAGAAAAGGAATGGCTGTCAATAGATACCTGGAATTCTTAAGTGAAATCAAGCTATTGAGGTCCAGTTGGGAAGGCAGCAGGTCCGGATGCGATACACATTGGAGCACTGGAAACTGACTTAGATACCACAGCGGATATGCTGTCGCCAATATTGTGAAACGTTCGGAAGGGAGGAAAGGTTTCCACTGATTGAAGGAAAGGCGACCTTGTGAAACCAATAGAGAAGGGCAATCTAGACTTCTACGCTTATATATACGTCCGACTGTATAGCTTGAAAACGATAACTCTTCGCTGAACGCCTTTTCCTTTGTATGACTCAATGGAGATTTTCAATCTGCTTCACTTGGATTATTACGAGATTAAAGTTCAAAATATGTGTGTATGGTAATGAGCATATATATAGTACTATACTGAATGTTAGGCATCTAGGTAATATAACTGGTATTACAGCCAAGAAAACTTTAATCTATACAAACCCAGTTCGCCAACGAAAACTGCTCTAATTGTTGATTAAAAGGTAAGTCACTACGATAAAAGCAACACTGGGACATGAAAGGAGAAGAGAAGATGGACAGATAATAAGACAGCCTTTATTTACCCGAAAAACAGTCAAGCCGAAATTTGTTGTGGTTGTGTTTCCTGTACTTGATCTTTAAGGTATGAAGCTTTCATTGTCTTCCTGGACAAAGTTTTCAGTACAGACTTCAATATAAACTCAACCTATGTTAGATGGTTGGAGGCAAATGGCTGGAAGCCTAGTGGCTAGGTTTAATGCTGGTTGGCACTCGTTAGCATGGTGTACATCCAACTTTAGAGAACTAATATCTCTTCTGAGGTCTGAACTCACGTCACCCACCAGCTGCAGTCGATGATGTTACTTCTGAGCTATTTGGGCTCGTGATTGACCTCCTGTACAAATTTAATGAATACTTCCATCAGTCACTCTACTTCAATATTAAGTGAACCTTATTTGAATTCATCATGAATGAAATAATCGTCTGTTGATGACAGATTTGCTCAGCAGACACAATTATGCTGGTCAATATTACCAACTAATAATGAGTAAGTCTCAAGACGAAACTTTCAAATTTCACAACAGTGAAACTGCAGATATTAATGTAAGCTGACAATCGAGCGCAACCAAAGTCATGAGCAAGAGACAGCTGTCTCATTCACGGAGAACTCAAATAGGTTCAAGTCATGTTGAAGTCTAAGCTGAATACAGTGTATTGAAAGAAAGACAACAAAAGCTTCTCAATTAAACCACCTAGCTAAGGGAGCCTAATCACATCAAAATCATCCACCCTAGCTATGCGTCTCCCTCATGAATCAGAACGTTTTGGATTGTTACTACATATACACAGGTTTTTGATGCATTTGATGGACACCAAACTCAATAACAAGTTGCTAAGTGATCACTGCCTAAATGAGGAGGGGATAAAGGTCGTGTTCATTCCTGGGAAATACATGGCAGATCCCTTCACAAACTGATATCAGTCAGTATGCGAAACAGTTATAACAAATAGGATATCAAAGTGAAAAGTTTTGCTGTTACACATTTCTAGAACTTCGCGTGTGTATTTTTGCTTCGATGTTTGTGTATTATTGAATTGCAACATATGGTACAGTAGGAAACGAAGAGAAAGGAGTGAAGTTTACTCATTTCAAGTGATTTCGACTACACTTACAACACAGTGGTATATTCCACTTATGTGTCATGAACGCTAGCAGAAAATGACTCGATACTACTTAATTCCCACAGATACTCTAACTGATGTTAACCCTTAAGAAATTCCAAATTTTCAAGTGTTGGTTTTGTAGGGATTTGGTTTGATTGTATGGAGGATTTAATCATGAGCTGACATCAGTTAGAGAACCACTGGAAAACCTAGGAGTACTGGACAGCTGTTTCGTCAGCCTAGTTTGGGACTCTCCAGCAGTACGCACCAACCGGGGTTCGTACCTAGGACCTTCTGGTTACAAGGCGAGCTCGTAGACCATTGAGCCTCTGGGACCCGATCCAATGGTTCTTGAATTCTAACTTCTGCCAGTTCACGACATAGCGCGACCACCTCGCGATGTCTTCTTCGATGAGTTACTGCCTCATCTTCGACCTGCTGTACCCTACTGGTCATGGCTTTCATACTGTTTATTAGTTCTTTGCTATGTTAATGGGTTTCAGCAACATATCTCAAGTTCAGTAAGTTCTATGCTGTCAATCACAACTGGCTCCTCAACTGAGAACAATCCTTCATTTCCGCCTCATACGTTCCCCTATATGTCACCCATTCCCATTCGCTTAAGCATATTTCCGAGACAATAGGTTGTTGGTTGGTTCCGTGCCTATCCTTTCCAGATGATCATCTGATCTTCAGCATCTAGGAAAGGCTTCAAGTATCGGTGTTGTAGGGATTTCGTTTGACTGAATGGAGGATTTCATCATGAGCAGATATCAGTTAGAGAACCATTGGAAAACCTGCCAGGGAGTACTGGACAGCTGTTTCGTCCTACTTAGGGACTTTTCATCAGTATGCACCCAATGGGGTTCTAACCCAGTGGCTCAGTGGTCTACGAGCTCGCCTTGTAACCAGAAGGTCCTGGGTTCGAACCCCGGGGTGCGTACTGATGAGGAGTCCCAAACTAGGACGAAGCAGCTGTCCAGTACTCCCTGGCAGGTTTTCCAGTGGTTCTCTAACTGATTTCAGCTCATGATGAAATCCTGCATGCAATCTAGTAAAGGAAGCAGCTTTTTAGAAATGCCTTTGGTGACGCGTGCATCGTGTCAATAAACCATTTTTGTTAAAAATTCGCATCCCTCACTTCGTACCAGTCGGCATAGGTCTCTACACTTATTTTGGAGAAGTGAACATGTAGTACCTCTATACCAACTGCAAACATGCTTTTTAATCTAATTTGTATACTTGTATTATATGTGTACACAGACCGATTTTATATGTACTTCGCAAACATTTTTCAATTTACTGTTGAACATTACCTTGACACAATTTCGAAATTTGACTACTGCTATAATACACAGTCGTACTCTTCGCAAGTGCCTTTTCATTTACGTTGTGGGCGTCGAGTAGCCACAACGTCTGCGCACATTAATAAAAGTGAAGAAGTACTAGAATATACGTGTACGCAAGTTTAGTCAAATAACGCACGCAACAAACACCTGTTTTGACTTTCCTTATCTCAAACTGGCAGTTTTCGACAGTCTCATCCATGCCGCCTGTAACTGAAACGATGCTGTCAAGAAGACAGGACTAAACAACTTCCTTCCTTCTCCTTTTGATGGTAATCGTTGTTCGCTCTTAATGGTTGGGCATCTTTACCACCTCTGCCTTGTCAATGTTCACCTGGAAACCCCTATTCGCTGCATATTCTACCAACCGTTTTATTTCTTCACATTTCAGTAACATGTAAAATAGATTAACTTCAAAATTGAATTCAATAGTTTTAAGCAAGTTTCTCGTACTACCTTCCCCAAAGTGGTAATACTGAACATTTATTCATAGTAGCTACCAAATTTTTTTTGTGTTTACTCTGCGGTAGAAGCCAACCCCTCTATTTCCTGAGCAGCTGGAAACAGTGGCATACAAGATGCTTTTCTATTAAATGGCATTCAAAAGTATGGTTGCCTGTCATGAAGGCTGTACTACAAAATAAAACTGTTTTCCAATGTTTTGATACCACTATCATGAGATCATCAGTGAAAAACCATGAAAGTAGTGGGGCTTACTTTCACCAAAATTTCATTTGAGCAAGTGCTTTCGAATACACCAGGCTGTAGAACGTAGTAATTAGGAAGTCTAGCACAAGTGTGAATGCTAAAATGCACAAAAAATACCTAATCACACTAAAGTGTTACATACAGCCAGTCATATGGACCTCAATTCATTTAACACCCAACTAATTCCTACCTTCACCTCTGATCAGTGTTTTACATATAATATTATATGTAACGTAAGTTTTACATTCATTTATTGTGAATTACGTGACGAAAATTGGTATTCTTCTCATTGGTCGAAGAAAATCTCAATACGCCAACAACAACAACAACATCCGCATTAGTCGCTGTACTCAGCGAAATACTTACTTATGTTCCAATGTGAATAATCTTGATTCGCGTTTGATCACAATATCATTTATGTGTTCACCGTATGGATACAATGGGATTTACAAAATGGCCTACACTACTTTGTCTCAATAACTTTCCAGCTATTTACAATTCCACATTGTTTATCATATGGATATTGGCACTTCTGATGAATGTCAACCAAGTTGTATGGGCTTCAGGTATGTTTTCTTGTCATAGGCATTATACTCTGATGACAGTAGATAGTTGTATACATTGGGCTAAAAATTATTTGGAATGTAATAAGCGCCTAATTCAGTGTTCATAAATTAGCACATTTAAGAATCCAGCTATTCTGGATGTTATTTTATCAACTGGATATTGTAATATCGTTGATGCAGAGGATTCCATGAGGGAAAACGTTAACTGCACTCTGTCAATGACGTGCATGTTGTGTTTGGCAGTACGAGTTTACAGTTTTACAGTGTCATATATATATCACATGAATCCGATATAAGAGAAATATAGTTATTCTTCTGACAATAAAAATAGTCATGGGAAATTCCCTTTGTAACATAAAGAAAATCAAAAACAAGTGATTCAGCAGAGAGACTCTTTTCAACGAATTTGTTATCAAATTGTATAATCGTACATATATGATTTTTAAGAAGTTATATCCTGTGAGGGAATTGAATCACAGGTGTCAATGCATAAAATAATAATAGTAGTAGGAAATGCAATTAAAACTAAAATGGTTGTTGATTGATGTTAACTCAGCCTTTAAGGTCATCTATAAAAACGGTCAAGGGCGTTTACTGAAATACGCTGAGGCTATAGCTATTCATAGGCTTAAGCCCCCCCCCCCCCCTGTGTATTCAAAAACAGTTTGCCATTACTCTTAACCTACCTTGGTAATCCTTATTTGATTGGATTACCAAACGTTTGTGTTAATTATTCTTAATTCCGTTTTCTCTCACTTTGTTTAATTTAACCTTTCTATATATATATATATATATTGACTTGAAAAGTAAATGTGTGATCAGATTGTTCGAAATGTATAGCGCTAATACATCACATTTTTTCAGATAGTCTCCGTCTTCTAATAACGCTATTAAAATGGTTGTGATTATAATCATGGTTGAATGTGAATTGGCAAAACAATTAATGTCATCTATAGAATAGTTCCTCCGATGTATAGAACTTGGAAGGGGTGTGCAATTATAGTGATGCATCCAAATCAGTACATACCCGACTCATCTGTATTGCTGAAGCTTTCGCTGTCAAAACAGAAAAGCTAGAATCCTTCCAACTTTTAGTCTTAATCCCTCTAAGCTAAAGTATATTAATCCCTAATTATATTTTGGGCCTTACCGATTTTTTCGTTTTCTGTTTTCAGTTTGTGTGAGCACCTTGATATGATCATGAGCAAACGTTTGTGCTCGAAACGTCATCAGTTTATATTACTGCATAAAACTGTGTGATATATCAATATAAAATCTTATCTATAATGGTGTTGTATACTCTTCCTATATTACGTCAATTGTAACTATTACTATTCTCACTTTGAACTGTCGCCGGTATTATTCCACTCGTTCCGCTTATCATACTAAATCAATTCTGTTTTGCAACATTAAATTCAATGCTATGAAATTTCACACAATATTACGTTACGTTTTTATTTTATTCAATTAGTCTACTAATCCTATAATTGCACACCTTTTTCAAGTTCTATCCATCCTATGAATTATTATATATGTGACATTAATTTGCTTTGCCACTTGACATTTATCTATGATTGTAATCACAATCTCTCGAACCTACTCAATCCCTTGGTCCTGATGGTGTTCCTGCTGTTATCCTTAAGAAGTGTGCCAACATCTTGTGTTCCCCGCTAACTGAAATTTTCAACGAATCGTTTTCCAAAAGTATTATACCTGACTCATGGAAAAATATCAAGATTGTTCCAGTACCTAAATCAACAAGTGGACGTAATGTTAAGTTTAGACCCATTGATATTACCTCATCTTTTTTGAAAGTTATGGAAAGACTTATTTTACTAAATCTTGAACCGTCTTTAAAGCCTTTCAGTGACCGCAACCAGTTTGCCTATAAACATAGTAGGTGTACATTAGATGCCGCTGTTGTCCTACACCATAGCATAGTCTCTAGTTTAGATAAAGGAGCTAAATACGTTCGCTGTGCCTTCCTTGATTACACATCTGCATTTGACTCTCTTCCTAAGTCTCTCTTGCTAAATAAGCTTGCTGCAACACAGGTTGAGAGCTGGACAAATAAGTGGCTACATTCCTGTTTTTCCGATAGGAAGCAGTACACCGTCTACAATGAAATGTCCTCCACTACCTCACTTACTTTAGCTGGCGTTCCTCAAAGTGCTGTTCTTTCTCCTTTTCTGTTTTCCTTTTTCTTACATGACTTGCCCCATTCTGATGTAGCCACATTTGTAAATTATGCTGATGACCTCTCTGTTTCTATGCCTGTCAACTCTCAGTCAAATTAAATAACTTTCTATCGGAAATTAGTCAGTGATCCTCTTCAAACGGTCTTAAGCTTAATCCGTCTAAACGTCAGGTAGTCAATTTCACTTTCAGACGTAAACACGACCTACAACAACTAGTTAGCTCACATGGCCTCACCATCATTGAAGGCAGAGAGGTTGAAAATACATCCAATATCAAGTACCTTGGGCTAAGTTTTTCCACCGATCTTTCCTGCTCCTCCCACATCTTGCTAGTTACTAGAAAGATGTTTCGCTTAACGTTCTACATTAGGAAATTTAGGCAGTTTGGCATAAAGCCGTCTTAGCTTTCTCAGTTTGTAAATTCTTGTATTCTACCCATCCCCATTTACTGCTCCCCATTATTCTTTCCTGGACTACTTAAGAAAGACTTTGCTTTGCTGAGAAGGGCAGGGTAAGTGGGATATCGCTAAACCAACCGGTTAACACTATTGTGGATAGACATATTATGTCATGTAAGAAACTAGCGAATACAATATTGTCAGACCCCAAGAATCCTCTCTATACGCAGCTGTCTCCTTGCATTTCATCTAGTAGAACTAGAAGCAGCTATAGGAGGCTATACTATATGCTAGGACTACCAAGTACAAAACTCCACAATACCATATCTGGCACAGCTATTATATGATGAGAAATCCGTTAGGTATGACACGATAAACTTACTGCGGCACTCTAACAAATAGTCCCATTAGTTTTTGTTTTCATTTCCTCGTTACTATTACACTGTTGATCTTATCTTCTATTACACACCAATTTTATACTTCAAATCCTGTGGTGCATTGTTTAAAATGTAAATGCAACGCTGTTTTCTTTTTCTATTTTTGGGTGTTGCTTTTTGATTTTAAAATCTTATAAAATGAATGAGGTAAGTAGATGCAATATATTGTAATGCACGCTGAAAATTCCATAACTGTACCACAAATACTGTTTGGAATAGAGCTATTATTATTATTAAAACATTTTAATTGCATTTCATACTATTATTATTTTATGCATTCACACTTGTGATTCAATTCCCTCACCGGATATAACTTCTTAAAAACCATATACATACGATTTTACAGCTTGATAATGAATTCGTTGAAAACAGTCTCTTCACTGAATCACTTGTTTTGTTTTAAATGAAAAAAAGTATTTTCATCATGATCTGACATTAGTTAGAGAACCATTGGAAGACCTGGGAGTACTGGACAGATGTTTCGTCCTAGTTTGGGACACTTCAGCTGTCTAGTACTCCCAGGTTTTCCAATGGTTCTCTAACTAATGTCAGATCATAATGAAAATCCTGTAACCAATCAAATCCCTACAAACCAACACTTGAAAAAAGTATTGGTTGGTAATGCGAGATCCATATCTCCGAACTATGGAATAGCTGTGATGTATATACAGTTACAGCATGCATCGGAAATGTTATTGACTGAGTGTCTGTTGTCTGATTGACTAGTAAAATGATACTGTCGCGCTGAAGCTGTGACCTTGTTGTTATTCATTATCCACAGCATAGTGTAACTACACTTTTACTTAAATATAACTGCACATCTACTGAACACTGCTATTCGCTTCCTCATCATTGTCATACTCCGTCAACGAAGTAGCGTGACTGATTACTCGACGGCTTTTCAATTGTCGACTGTGTCACCAAAGATCAATTCAGAATATCATGATACTCTAATATTTGCAAATCAGTAGATGAGTTTTAAATCATACAAAACGCACACTACTTCAAGACACAAGCAAAGAATTATTTTCATCTAACATTATAAGGTGATAAAATTCAGTGAAATGATAAAAAAGGAATTCGATAAGGAATAATAAAGTCTTGTTATGCAACACTATTTCTCGCCGTCTCTTATTCTAAAGCCATTTGCTGTTATAATTTGAAATTTGATTTCCTCCTAGGGACTTGTGCACACCTTGGTGAACATTGTACTGGAACATTGTTCAATGTGTACCTTTTGGGTTTTAGATGCCAGCTGAATGGGTTTATGAATGGAACATGTCAAATGTGTTTACCTGTGGACCACTCTTGTGTTTCAAAACAATGATTGCTGCATCAGGAGGTGTCGTTTATTCAATTTCAAACCCTAAATTACTAAATTTACCTGAAAGAAGTAAATGTGTGAAATCTTGCTTACCGGAAATTGGAAAATAAATCACTTTTAACCTGCCTTCTGTTTTCCAACATCTTGCTATTTGATATTTGTTCCCCTCATCTCATGAAATGAATAAAAATACTGAATTCACATACTTGTCATCTGTACCAAATTATTAAGTCAATTTGTACTCTATCGATCTGGAGACTAGCATTCAAAGTTTTGCTTTCTAAGCTATTTTGATTTACATCGGTGTAGATTCCGTCACTTGGTCGATGGGTTTCACCATGTCTGGGTAATGCAGATACTCGCAAAAAGCACTGACTTCCGGGGCCCCAACATCTTGAAGTGACTAAGTTTAAGATTGACTGTTTATTAACAATCAATACAGTGGTTGAATTAACACTGATTATCTTGGCAACAAGAAAGTAAAAACTTTGATCACTAGTAGGGTAATTGGTTTCCAACGCTAAAGAGTTCCGAACTAGGAAGAAATAACTGTCTTCTACACTT
This sequence comes from Trichobilharzia regenti, assembly GCA_944472135.2. Lineage (NCBI taxonomy): Eukaryota > Metazoa > Platyhelminthes > Trematoda > Strigeidida > Schistosomatidae > Trichobilharzia > Trichobilharzia regenti. Next base: position 57,803,612 of record OX235267.1, on the reverse strand, counting down.
ACATTTTAATGATTCTGTAACTCATGGAAATTCGTGATGAACTGATCTTATTTCATTCGAAGGGAGAAATGCTTCTGTGGTGACTTTCTCTGCTTCTCTGTAGTACATCTGTGTATAGAATTGCACAGTGAATACTGATATGAGTAACAAACTATCAGAACTTAAATTATTTAGTGTAGTAAATTTAGTTAAAATTTCGTATGATGAAGTTTAAAGAACTTCTTCTGATTGCACTATCGGTAATTTCAATAAAAAAAAACTAGTATGACAGTCTACCGACTTATCAAATGTCAACTAAATCCCCTCAATTACCACCGAGAATAAGACATGTGAATACCTCACGTTTGTGTATTGACTAGATTACACACGTTTCTTGTTTATTTAAATACAACGGAACAGATTTGTCAAAATTCTAGCTCATCTTTATTCCTGGGTGGTAGAATGGCTACAGTAATTCAATTTATGCATACGGCATATCCCTAGGCCAGACAAAATCATGGAATTACGAGTGAACTAGAGTTGAGACACCCTGCCTATTAGGATTCCTTACACTATCACCACTTGGCTTCATAAGTTATCACTGTGTTGGTAGATTTCTGTCTTCTTATCCAAAAGAACGATTATTTTGTTTCTACTATTGCTACACCAGTGGAATAAACTTGCAGTTCACAGGTAGATAAAATTTCCAGACAAGTTATCTGTGAATAGACGACTGCTCAGCTCCAGTTATATGCCTTAAGGATGAACTTATTATGATGCTTGCAATATCTCTCTTCAGAGTTAATCCTATGATTACTGAATGTCAGGTGAATGGTGTGAAGGGAGTGCGCTATCTCAGATTCGTAGCATTGCTAAAAAATAGATTGATCTATGGATGCCTTAAGTGTCAAATAATTATATCATTAAGTGTTGGTTGTACCAACGTAGTCAAATTGTCTCTCAAAAGTGGTATAAAAGAAAGTTGCTTTTATTTCGTTACTACACAGTTGAACTTACCCCAGTCTGACGACGTTCATCCATTAGGTTTAGTCTAAAGTTCTACATCTAAGTTTACATTTAGCTACTCCTATTACTGATTTGTGAGTCGTTTATGATACCACTCATTGTTTTATCTTTAGTTTCACTGTCAAAAATGAAATGCCATTGGTAGACACATATCTGTGAATTACAACATTATTTTTGAGGCAATTATCCCACTACCAAAAACTTTACTCACCGTAGAATTTATTCATGATTCACTGAGATATCTATCACATGTAAGAATTCATTTTACTGGATACTTCAGCTCATCAGATGTCAAGATCTATAAAACGAATTGGTACATATATGTAAATATGAGTAGTAAATTTGTGAGTACAAGTTCGTTCACAAATTTCCAGTCAGCACAATTCATTATTATTATTATTACATAGGGCTACCAAAAATTCCACCTTACATCATTTTGCGAAATTGCTTTGGTTTGCTCTTTTCATTTTGTTTTAATTTATCAATAATGTGTCCTAATCACATTATATATAATCGCGCATTTTTAAAATCATTACAACCTACCGCGTTGTGTCATCCACAAAAATTGGGAAAAAAGCATCACTGTGGCTGGCAGCGTGCACTGAAACGTACACAAATTGGTGACTCTAAAGAATAGCGGCCCAAACCGAAACGACCTTCGAACAAAAAAGTGACCTTGAGCAAGGAATCAGCTGACTGTATCATTTTCGGAAGTAATCATGGATGTTTTCGATTACTGTTTGGATAACGGACTCATAGCTTTGTCGAAAATTTACCAGTGCGGAGGAGTTATGCATATACAAATATAAGCAGAGGCCATTGATGGCTATGTATACAGATGTATTGAGTGCCGAAGGAGGAAATCGGTTCGAGATGGTTGTTGTTTTTTAGTTTACAGATCCCTGAGGAACTTTTCTCTCAAGGTCTAAATTACCTTTGGCGAAAATTTTAATGATCTGTAACTTCTGGGTCCTGAAAAGAGCAGTCACAGCTACAGCTTATGAAACAGAAAATTCATAGGTGTCAGCAGTGCAATGGTACAACTACTGCAGAGATGTTTCCTCCTGTAAAATGAACACCCTGACTCAAGTTCTCGGGGGAGTCGGCAGCATAGTCCATATTCATGAGACTGTACTCATAAAAAGGAAATACAACCGCGGGAGATTACAAGCAAACCAGCAGTGGATACTGGGTATCTACGACACGACACCGCGCAAAGGGTATATGGAAGCGATTCCCAATCGCAGTGCAGCAGTATTAGTGCCTATTAATAAGCGTTTGGTGTTGCCGGGGACGACCATTCATACGGATGAATGGAGCGGATACCGTCAATTATCGAATCATGGGTACATTCATCATGTTGTTAATCATACGGACGGTTTCCGGAATCCTTTGGATGGAACCCACACCAGTTCCAGTGAAAGATTTTGGAGTCGTCTAGAAAGACGTATAAGAGCGGTTAATGGATCGAGAAATCCCATGATTCACAGTTACCTGGATGAATTTATGTACCGAAACTGGTTTCATATGACTATAAAGACTCCCATGAGAAACTGGTAGGTTTTTTTGCAACATATACGCGAACGCCATTCTTTGTAACTGTTTATTATGATTGCATTACTTCTATATAAACCGTTTTTTACAATTATGCGCCTTTCTTTTTGAGCCTTCTCATTGGCCGAAGTTGTCCCTGTCAAGGTCATTTTTGCGTTAAAAGGTCGTTTCGGCTTGGGCCGCTATTCTTTAGAGTCACCCACAAATTAATCAAATGACTGTTCCTGAACTCGTTAGCACTAATTGTAGATCCCTGTCCAACAAAATGGATTATCTCCAATCCCTAATGTATTCCAATGTTTATCGAAATGCTGGAGTTTTAGCAATACAAGAGACTTGGCTGCACCAGCATTATGATGATAATCTAGTTTCAATAAATGGATATAAAGTTTTTCGCCAAGATAGAAATAGTTCCAAGAAAAAATATGGAGGAGGGGTAGCCACATTTATAAACACAAGTTGGTCTACATCAAATCACGTTTGCTTCAATTATTCTAATGACAGTATAGATTGCATAACCGTCAGGTGTCGCCCAAAACACTTAAGTAAATATTCTTATATATACATAACAAATATTTACATAACACCCAATTGTAGCCTTTCTAATATAGTTATGTTTGCAGATGAGTTTACTGAATTCGCTGCTCCTGCATTCGGAAACTCGTTGTCTATAGTCTGTGGTGATTTTAATTCATGTGATCACAGCTTTCTTACTTCGCTTGGTCATGAGAATCTAGTCAAGTTTAATACACGTCTGGACAAATCACTAGACCTGGTTTTCATAAATGACCGTGATGTATATGAAACCCGAAGGAGAGCTCCTTTGTTAAATTCTGACCACTGCATTATTCGTATTTTACCGAAAGTGTACGGCAAGTTACAACGAAAATTGTTTAGTCATTTAACAAAGAAGATACATGAACGTTCATATTCCCATGACAACATTCTAGCATTAAGAAGCATGTTGCATGATACCAACTGGGAACTATTTACTGACGATAAGTTGGATGCTACTGTCTCTAATATAACCGATTATCTGAAGTTTTGTTTGGAAATTTGCTGTCCATATGAAACACTGTTTTCGAGATTTGACAGAATCTCTTCTGTGCAACTGAAAAAACTTAGAAGACAAAAAGAGAAGTTGTATAAGAATTGTGATAATACTGGTGTCCGTAAAATAAACACCCTTATAAAAATTGAAATAGAAAGGTTGAACAGACTATATAATGAAAAATTTTTATCATGTAAAAATCCTTCAAACATTTGGAAACTTTTCAATAAACTTACAAGTAAAAAACAAATGTCCGTTGATGCTTATTCTGATGTTAATGCTTTAAACAAATCATTTATCAAGAAACAAATTAATATGGTTGTACCTGATGTACCTAGTCAAGAAAATGGTCATTTTCCGGGTTTTAAAGAAAAGGATGTACTATTATGTTTGAAGTCATTAAATCCAACACATAGCCTTGGTCCAGATGGTGTACCAAGCATTCTTCTTCAAAAGTGTGCAGACATCTTGTGTCATCCTCTTACTCAAATCTTTAACGCATCATTTAACAGGGAAACGGTACCTGCTGACTGGAAAGAAATCAAGGTTGTACCTGTACAGAAATCATCTTCTGGAGCAGGTATAAAGTTTAGACCGGTCGCTATAACATCTCCTTTTTTGAAAACTATGGAGAAACTTCTTTTGAATATTCTTAAACCTTCTTTAAAAGCTTTTAGTGACCCTAAGCAGTTTGCTTATAAGTGTGGAAGAAGTACATTAGATGCAGCCATTGTACTACACCACAATATTGTTTCCTGCCTTGATAAGGGTGCTAAGTTCGTTCGAACAGCTTTTTTAGACTATACTGCAGCTTTCGACTCTGTTCCTAGGACACTTTTATTAGGAAAGATGATTTCAGCTCAAACAGAGTCCTGGGCAACTAGATGGCTGTCTTCTTATTTTAAGGATAGGAAACAGCATACTGTTTTGGCTGGAAAGCGCTCCACTTCTCAGCTAACTGAAAGTGGTGTGCCTCAAGGTGCAGTACTTTCTCCATTTCTTTTCTCTTTCTTTTTGCATGACCTTCCGAACTCACCCAAAGTTAACTTCATTAAGTATGCTGATGATCTGACCGTTTCTGTCCCTGTAGTTTCCACATCGGATTGTTCCCATATGAATGGCTTCTTAGCTGAAGTTAAGGATTGGTCTGGCTCAAATGGTCTTAAACTAAATCCAACTAAATGTAACACTGTTGATTTCAGCTTGAGAAGTGAAAAAGACATGCATGGATTGATTCAATCTCATGATTGTTGTAATATTGATGGTACCATGATAGAGAGTAAGTCAAGTGTTTCTTATCTTGGCATTAGTTTCTCTTCAAACCTTTGCTGGTCGTCTCATATTCTTATAGTTTCTAAGAAAGTTTTCCGTCTGACTTATTACATAAAGAAGTTGAGACACTCAGGTATAACTCAATCTCTTATCATACAATTTATTAATTCATGTGTTTTGCCCATCATTCTTTATTGTTCTCCATTATTCTTCCCTGGGCTACTCAAGAAAGATCATATAATACTACGAAGAACATTGAGGGCTGTAAGTAGGGTCAGTGCTATCCCTTTGACTGAACTAAATGACACTGTTGTCAATAGGCATATGAATTCTTGTAAACACTTAGCTAAAGTTATCTTATCTGATAGTGAACATCCTCTTTATTCACAATTGTTTCCTTGTATCTCTTCGGGTAAGACCAGAAGAAATTTTATAAACATTTATGCTCGTACTACAAAATATAAAAATTCGACCGTTCCATATTTGGCACGAGTATTGTGTGAAGAGACAAATATCAGAAAAGAACTTTTACAACTTTTGAATCAATAACTAAACTATAAAATGTAATGATGCATATTAATGCATGTGTTATTTGTTATATTATTTATTTATTATTCACTATGACCTAGAAATGGTGTGATTTTGTTGGGTTTTTTATATTTTTTTTTTTTTTTTTTTTCCTATTAACTATCAATATTTTAACATTTTATATATTTATATAATTATAAACAGAGCTAAACCATTGCAATATGTAAAAGAAACGCTGAAAATTCCATGCTGTAAATTTTTATTGTTGTGGAATAAAGTGATTATTATTATTATATGCTTTCATTTCTAGAGGAACAAAGGGCTTCATCTGCGCGTCTCCATTTCCTTCGGTTCTCTGCCAACTTTTTTCACCTCGCTCCACGTCTGCCCACATGCTTTCATCTCCTCCTCACATGACCTCCTCCAAGTCACCCTTGCACTCACGACCAGCTCGCCGCTTCCCTTTCGGGTTTTACTCGAGCGATGGCTTGTCTAGTGATGTCAGTTGATGGTTTCCTCAGCATATGGCCAATCCATCTCCATTTCTCCCTGCCTATTTGTTTCACAATCGGTTCCTGCTGAGTTGGTTCGCTCATTGCCAGAGATCCCTGTTGCTGATCTTTTCTGGCCGACCATCTGATCTTCAGTATTGAGTGAAGACAACTTTTAATGAAGGTCTGAAGTTTGTTTGAGATGCTGTTTACGACGCGCTGGCCAAGTCTCTGATCCGTATAGTAGCACTGACTGACTTCATATTGGAGTTGAAAATCCGGATCTTATTTTTGATCCTGAGTGCTGTTGACCTCCACACAAACTTAAGACTAATGAAAGCTTGTCTTCCTTTTCTGATTCTGGCTTTCATATCCTCGTCAGTTCCGCCTGTAGTTGAAACGATACTTCCCAGGTCGTTAGGTAAAGGAGGTTGTTTGTTTCAAGTTCCTCCCATTTATGTTGGCTGATTGTTGACTGTTGTTGTTGCTGTTGTTGGTGTTGGCCAGGAATCTTCATCATCTCTGTTTTATCTATGTTCACTTGAAGTCCTATCTTTCATGCTTCTTCCAGCAGAACTCAGAATCACCATATTAAACTAGTTTCTTCATATAAGTTCATTTCTGTCAGAAAATATAGTGAATTTCTTTAGGTGTTTTTCACATCTCATATCTTACAAAACTCCAATAATAATATTAACAGAATATCTGAATTCATTCTACAGCTTTTCGTCTTTCTGAGTATGTTTTACAGACTAATGATTAACCCTACTTGTATGGTCATTTATTTCGAAGGCTTCTAAGGGCCAATTGATAAGACGATGTGTTCAGAATTTTTAATGTTCAGATGAAAATGTTCCCACTTCAAATGTTTGCATTTAATGGATCTTCAGGATACAACACACGCACACACACACCAGCAAAAACTCTAAATTTGTATTTTATATTTCTACATCCTCTGAATATCTGGCACCGTTTTCCACATATCTGATATCCGTGTTGCTTCATCCTTACTACTACATATGTTTGTTCGCTGAATAGAGACTGAGGTATTGACTTCTCTTTCCACCTATGCTACTTATTCAGACTTCTACTTTGTTAAATATGTTGTTGGGTTGTATAAAAGTCCCTGGGTAGAAGTGGCTGAATTTCTCTTAGGTAACTTGTATTAGCGGAGTTCATCATTCTGAATCAAGTAAAATTGCCATCTCCAGGCTACGAAATCCATCCGGTGTAGCACGTGTAATCGTAGACTGTGTCAGAATGACCGTAAAATGCTCAAGTAATCCTGTATTCAGGTAAAGAAGCCTCTTACAGACAACTGCTAGTTGTTGTAGAAATATGTGATAGCTTTCATTTCATGTGATTTGCTATAGTTTATGAACAAACCACTTAATCGGAGAAGTCATAATTCAACAGAATATAAACAAATCATTATAGAGAATTAACAGAATTCAAATACCATTACCTCTCTCCTCATGCATCACATGGAACAAAACCAATGTATTTGGCGTAATGTTCATTTTCCTATGGAAGCTATTCATAGTACACTGGGGCAATGAAGGTTCATATAAACTGTTCACTTTGTGAAATGCAAACTTTGGCGCCAGTTGAAAAGTTGTAATTGTGACTAGTCTAGTCTCAGTAGCGTTGTACATTTCATGCAGCCCTAGATTAAAATTTAATCATGACGAAGCATCTGATTCTTCAAAACTTTATTGCTCCGACTTGTATTCAAAATGATATCTAAAACTAAAATTAAATTCGATAAGTCAATTGTAAGATTCCTGAAGTTGAATCTCTACTGATGTATAAAGTCTCAGTCGTATACACTATGAGAGATGTTCCAAATGGATTAAAAGTAAGGCTGATTGATTGATGTCTTTGTTCTCCTGTACACTAATAGTTGAATTCACGTATCTGTAAGACGAATTCATGATACACTATTGATTCAGTTGGCTTACTCGTTCACTGTAATCATCTGAGTAAAGGAGATTTGAGCATAATTTCATAAGTGGAGATATGATAACATTTTTTTCCTTCAAGCTTCCAGTGGAACATCGAGCTTCAAGCTGATAGCTCGAAGTTTCTGTAGCAGTGTTCAGTTTTACAGGATGAGGTTGCTAGCCTCATGACCAACTTTTAATGTTTACCAGTATTATTTCTGGATTAGCGTGGTAAAGGAGTGCGTCGGCCGTGGATAAAACCCTGGAACATGTGCATAGTCGGCGAGCATCCTCACCACTGTCCCACCGACCCGTGGTATAAAAACATAAATGGATTTAACTGCAGAAAATTTCAAGCTATTCGAGTGAACATTTCCTTAAGTTAGGAATATTTTCGACGGATACTTGTTGAAATCTTGTTCAATGATTTTAAGACAAAAAATATGAGGGTGGAGCATATTTTGTGAACAGTCATACACTCGTATATTAGCACATCTCATTCAACCAAGAAGACATCTAGAATTCAACTGGTCTGGTTACAGCCTGTGTTAAGTTTGTGTTTGAATATTTCTGCATTATTCATTTCAGTTAGCAGTATGTCCTCCCACCATAAGTTTTATTGGGTTAAAGGAATTATATCTTTCATGATTTCTAGCTTGTCATGTTTTATTTCCAACTGAAACTATAATCTAGTATCGAGGAGTAGGGCGGTGTACACCATGAATTCTACATCATGAGCATTATTCAATACAACCAATCAATATACATATATAATGGGAAGCAATGTCAACACATTCTTCGAAGACAAGGAATAAACTCATTTTCTAATGCAGATAGAAGAGTTTTCTAAATTAAATCAATTTTTTACAAGTTGGGTATGGAGTGACTGTTGGGAAGGCGTTCATACTTAATTCTACTTTGAAAATTTCACAATAGTAAACAGGTGTTATATTCGATTGAAAGTACATTTTCAAAGAAAAAGCAACAAACAAAGAAACTGAATTGAAATCTCAAAAGCCCTGACTCACTTTACACACTCTACCAAGGACTGTTTTCTCATCAATTTCTTCACCAAATTTAAAGGAGACTTCAGCATTTCTGATTTCTGAATCAACTCTAATTTTCATTCCATCATCTCCTAATGGTGTATATGTATATGTTGGATTAGCTGTGAGTAACAATTTTCTCATTTCACAATCAACACTGAAGTGATCGACAATAGATTCGAAACCGCGGACTTCATCTGAATCCCATGTTCCAGTTAATCCAGACATGTTGATCAATTTTGAAATATGTAGGAGTTTGTTACAGACCCTTCAACTTCTTACATATATATATGTATGATTTTAGGGTGCATAAATTAATTATCATATAAGTATGCAGTTGACGTTTGCACTTAATTTCTTACAAGTTAGACGTCATTTTATTCAAATGTGCACTCTAATTTGATGGTTATTTTAGATTTTTTGATGTTTTTATACGCTGCAAATTTTAGTGATTCATGATGTTATACTATTAGTGGTTGACTGATGTGAGTACTAGTGACCATTCACTTGAAGTCTTTGTGGTCACTAGACAAATGGATTCTGCTATCTGAGCCGGGTCAAATTGAGTATACGGATGATTAGGTCGACTTTAGATGAGCCAAACAGCTGTTTGGTATTCAGATCACTTCGATCCGGCTAGTGAGCATCACTGGTTGGCGTGAGTGATATCCACCTACCTAAATCAGTCAATCGATTTGTAGAAAAGGGGAAACAAGTGGATCATTGGATTAGGCATTATGTTTTTCAGCCAATGGATGCTGTGCTTGAATTCTGTTACATCTACTCTATCATGTTGAATTAGCGGGTATGATCATTATACGTGATAAAATGAGTTTCGGTCATACTCCGTTTTGGTGGAACTGACCTGTAGTCAACCAATTATATAGCATTATATATTGAAGCCTCATGTCTTGACTGACAATATCTAGGTCAGATATATTGCGATTCACAGACGTCTGTAGACAAATTGCAAATTGTCAGTTTGATTCAATGTTATCAATGAATGAGTAGTCCCCTGTCTATTATCCAAAAAAATATTGAAAAAGCACTTGTCGACACTGTCTGAATAAAAACGAAAATAAATAAGTGACCACTGTTCAAAAGTTAATGGAGTATGTATAAGGAAATTTTCAGCCGTTATCCTATTATGCATGATTATATGAACTGAGGATGAGAATCTGTGATCTGGTTGGAGCATTTCATCATGAGCTGACGTCAGTTAGAGAACAGCAGTGGAAAACCTGAGAATACTGGACTGTCAGCTGTTTCGTCCTAGTTTTCGATACTTCATCAGTACTCCCCCACCACGGTTCGAATCCAGGACCTTCTGGTTTCAAAGCGAGTTCACAGACTTTTTGACCACTAGGACCTCATTTATCTGGAAGGCCGTGTGTTCAAGGCCTCGGGGTGTTTGTTTTGCAGAAGAGTCGTAAACTACGGCCAACCAGCTGACAGTTCAGTACTCCCAGGTTTTCTAGTTGTTTTCTGACTGATATCACCTCATGATGAAGCATTCCAACCAATTAGAAAAAATCCCTACGAAGCCAGTACTTGAAACTTGATCTGTGATCTGATTCTCAATTTTGGCTGAATGCATACTTTGAGAGGTTGTGTGATTTCATCTAACTTCTGCAATCACCCAACCACTACATGTTCTCCTTAGTCAATATCATTATCACTGTCATCATCCATGTTATCGCTACTCATTGTGTAATTTCAGAAGTAGACACAACACTCGCTTCGACACTTCAGCACAAGAACAGAACAGATAAAATAATTTGTTCAGTCTCACTACCAATATATACAATCTACAGTGACTGACTTCAATATACATAGTCCTGATCATTACAGAGCTTCAAATCGTGTGTTGAACAAACTTTAAATACATTAGAAAGATTCAAGCAATGGTATATGAGCAAGTGGTAATTCTAATATCGCATTCAGCAATTATGTGCGTGTAATTGGTTTAAACACACCATTCAAACTACACTGGAATTTTATAATCACCTACCTCAGATTCTGCCTAATTTCTGTTCTCATAAAACTTATGCTGATCAATGACAAGCATGGAGGAGTACAAGTTGTTGTGATCAGTGTCGTTCTGAAAATTCTGTCGGTATAATTCATAGTGTTAAATCATCCCTAGATTATATCTGCATTTATTGGACAACACGTCGAGGGAGAGTGAAATATAACGGTGTAGGATAACTGTCAAAGAACGAAGAGGTGTCTGGTTGCTGATATTCATTATTACTCTGCAGTTGGCATCCAGACTACTACTGGATGGCATAATGAAGTTGGATGTGAACAGCTACATAAAGTATATTTCTCGTAGTGCTTAGTTAGTCTTGTCCAACTCACATGGATGTGCGTCGGTGGCATAGCGGTTAGGATGCTCGCCGACCATGCACATGGTCTAAGGTTAGATCCCCGGGCACTGGACGCACTCCATTACCTCGCTAAGCCAGAAATAATGCTGGTAAAGAGGAAAGGTTGTGCATGAGGCTGACTAGCAACCCCATCCTGTTAAATAAACACTGCTATACAAGCCACTAGCTTGAAGCCCTATGTTCCACTGGAGAACGTGAAGGAGAACAAACTCACATGGATAATTACCTGAGATTTCCTAATGCACAGGCTACGGATATAGTGCTTCTCACGGCTATCCCACGCGAGAATTCACTTCCCCATAACATTCATGTGAGTAGTTATTGGCTTTAAATCAATATTTTCCAGTGATTGGTCATTTGAGGTGAGTCATTAATGTATGAATGTATATATTTATATTGCGCAAACTGTAGACAAAAGTACCTACCTCCAAGAATACAATCATCTTAACATCTGTAGATACCTTTCAGCTAAAATTCAACAAAATTCTTCCAGCTGGTATCATTCACTATTGCTAACAGCTGGAAACAAGCAACATACACCAGTCGTAATTAGGTTCTTTTTGTTCAGTTTTCAACAGAGTTCAACAAATACACGTTGCAATTTAAGTAAAGATACTATCTGAGAATTCGGTTACACTTAAATAATGATTTAACTACATTATGAGGATCATACCGACATTTTATGTTTATCTAAAATACTAAATATTAGCAAGGTAACCATATTTATAAAATTCTACTTTATATATATATATATATATATATATATATATATATATATATATATATATATATATATTAGTATGAACGTGAAGGATAAGCTTCCACAGCTGGACACATCAATTTGTATCTACCAGTCGACATGCTCATGTCGAGCCAGGTGACTCAGTCGTACACAGTATTCGCTATCCAAAAGTATCAGCGAATATTTACCAGCATGGTTTTACATAAGAAGATGCCATTGTAGCTATACCTAAGAACATCCAATAGGTTCCTTACACCAAACTAGACTTCAAACAACCTTCAAAATCGCTTGAATAATACGAAGCACTCTTCCTAAAAGTGTACCAAACAAACATATTCAAAATTGAGAAACAATGGAGATTCACATCCTAAGTCCTGAACCATGCACACAGAAGTAGTTTGTTTAATAACTACAATTGCATTGAATGTAATCTATCATTATCCATGACAGATAAATCCTATTTCACTCCATTTCCAACCACGGTGAGTGAGTACTGATGAAGTATCGAAAACTAGGACGAAACAGCTGACAGTCCAGTATTCTCAGGTTTTCCACTGCTGTTCTCTAACTGACGTCAGCTCATGATGAAATGCTCCAACCAGATCACAGATTCTCATCCTCAGTTCATATAATCATGCATAATAGGATAACGGCTGAAAATTTCCTTATACATACTCCATTAACTTTTGAACAGTGGTCACTTATTTATTTTCGTTTTTATTCAGACAGTGTCGACAAGTGCTTTTTCAATATTTTTTTGGATAATAGACAGGGGACTACTCATTCATTGATAACATTGAATCAAACTGACAATTTGCAATTTGTCTACAGACGTCTGTGAATCGCAATATATCTGACCTAGATATTGTCAGTCAAGACATGAGGCTTCAATATATAATGCTATATAATTGGTTGACTACAGGTCAGTTCTACCAAAACGGAGTATGACCGAAACTCATTTTATCACGTATAATGATCATACCCGCTAATTCAACATGATAGAGTAGATGTAACAGAATTCAAGCACAGCATCCATTGGCTGAAAAACATAATGCCTAATCCAATGATCCACTTGTTTCCCCTTTTCTACAAATCGATTGACTGATTTAGGTAGGTGGATATCACTCACGCCAACCAGTGATGCTCACTAGCCGGATCGAAGTGATCTGAATACCAAACAGCTGTTTGGCTCATCTAAAGTCGACCTAATCATCCGTATACTCAATTTGACCCGGCTCAGATAGCAGAATCCATTTGTCTAGTGACCACAAAGACTTCAAGTGAATGGTCACTAGTACTCACATCAGTCAACCACTAATAGTATAACATCATGAATCACTAAAATTTGCAGCGTATAAAAACATCAAAAAATCTAAAATAACCATCAAATTAGAGTGCACATTTGAATAAAATGACGTCTAACTTGTAAGAAATTAAGTGCAAACGTCAACTGCATACTTATATGATAATTAATTTATGCACCCTAAAATCATACATATATATATGTAAGAAGTTGAAGGGTCTGTAACAAACTCCTACATATTCCAAGATTGATCAACATGTCTGGATTAACTGGAACATGGGATTCAGATGAAGTCCGCGGTTTCGAATCTATTGTCGATCACTTCAGTGTTGATTGTGAAATGAGAAAATTGTTACTCACAGCTAATCCAACATATACATATACACCATTAGGAGATGATGGAATGAAAATTAGAGTTGATTCAGAAATCAGAAATGCTGAAGTCTCCTTTAAATTTGGTGAAGAAATTGATGAGAAAACAGTCCTTGGTAGAGTGTGTAAAGTGAGTCAGGCCTTTTGAGATTTCAATTCAGTTTCTTATTATTATTACTGCTCCGTTGAGTTAATTTATGCACACTAATATCAAATATATATATATATATATATTTCTTATGCTCCCGTGTGTTCCTAGTGGAACATAGGGCTTCAACTGCACGTCTCCACTTGCCACTTCTGTCTTCTGCTCTACTTTTCACCTGCATCCCTCTATATTAGTCCATACTCTTTCAAATCCTCTTCACTCGATCTCCTCCATGTCACCCTTGCACGGACGTCACACTCGCCGATTCCCTTTCGGGTTCCACTCGAGCAATGGCCTGACGCGCGCACGATATCACCTAGCGGCCTCCTCAGTGGGTGTTCAATCCATCTCCACATTCTCCTGCATATTTCTTGGCTGGCGATTGGTTCTTGCTTTTGTTTGTTCTCATAGTTCCTTGCTGGTGATTCTTTCCGGCCCAGCCGACCATCTGATCTTCAGTATAGATCCAGCAAAGACAGTTGTTGATAAAGGTCTGCAACAGGCTGTTGCAAATATTCTTTGTGACCCACCCGCCAAGTTTCTGATCCGTATAGGAGAACTGACTGACTTGACGTTTGTATTGAAAATCCGACCGAATTTTGTTGTTGATGCTGTCTGAGTGACGAAGATTTCCAGATTGGTTTTAGTCAGGTTGATGAATGTGTTTTTTGGCTTCCCGATTCTCGCTCGATTTGACATCCTCGTCCGTTCCTCCGTTCCTGCAGTTGAGACAATGCTCCCTAGATAAGTGAGTGAATGAACTGACCTCTTTCAAATCCCTCCCGTTTATGGTGATTGGCGGTGGGTGTTGCTGCTGTTGTTCTTGTTGTTGGTTGGTTATTTTCATAACCTCCGTCTTGTCTATGTTCACATGGAGTCCTGTCTTCGCTGGCTGCTTCTTCGACTAGTTTGTCGGTTTTCGCTTGTTAGTCTTCGATTTTGTGTGACATCAAACACAAATCATCCACGCGCGAAATCTAGGTCTTCTAGGTTCTTCACGTCGGTCGGTCCAGGATATGCCTGTCTTCTCGTTTCCCACTCACTGTCTGACGCATAATCCAGTCAGTCCACAACAATTAGGAATATCATTGGTGATAGTAAGCACCCTTGTCTGACTCCTGTGTTTACTTCAAACGCCTCGCTGAGTTTTCCGTTGTGGATGACTTGACATGTGCCGTTGTCGTACAGCTGTTGAATAAGGTTGATGAATATTTGGGGCACTGTACTCCGTAGTACTCCAGTAATTTCCAAATTACTTCACGGTCAACGCTGTCGAAGGCCTTCTCAAAGTCTACAAAGTTGAGGTAGAGGTTTGATTGCCATTCCATGCTTAGTTCTGTGGTGATGATGCGTAGAGTTGCAATTTGGTCAGCACACGATTTGCCTTTCCTGAATCCAGCTTGTTCTGGTCGGAGTTCTGTCTCCAGTGCGTCCTTTATTCTCTCCACGATGACGCGACAACGGATTTCACTTGGCGTCGACAAAAGCATGATTCCTCGCCAGTTCTTGAAGAGTGAGGAGTAAGTCTCCCTTCTTTGGTAGTTTCACGAATTAACCCGTCCTCCAGTCAGTAGGCACCTGTTCCTCCCTCCAGACCTTTTGCAATAATGGAGTCAGCATGTCTGCTGTAGTCTCTGGATCTACTTTCAGTGCTTCAGGGGGCATTCCATCTGGTCCAGCTGCTTTTCCAGCTTTCAGAAGCTTGATTGCATTCAAGACTTCAGCTCTCGTTGGAGGATTGGTGTCAACTTGCAGTTGTGTACGTTCTGTTGTTGGTATTTCTGGACGGGTGTCAGGTGGTAGTCGGTTCAAGAGTCCTTTGAAGTTATTTGCCCACTGTTTAATCTGTTTTTCTTCCTTGGTAACTGGGTTCCCTTGGCTGTCCTTTATAGGTTTCGCTTGTGTTAATCTCTTCCCGGATAGAGACTTGGTTATCTGATATAGTGTCCTCAGGTCCCTTTTGCTTGCTGCCTTCTCAGCTTCATTGGCGAGGTTGTCGTAAAATCGTCTTTTGTCTTTCCTAGCACTCTTCTTCACTTCTTCGTCCAGTGCTTTGTAAGTTGAGTTCAGCGTCTCTTTCTCCTGTCCGTCTCTGCATTGAATCATTTTCTCTTTCACCATTCTCCGCTCTTCTATTAATTTCCAAGTGTCCGTTGACAGCCATTCCTTGTCTTGTCTCCTCTTTCTTCCTAGAACCGTTGAACAAGTTTCGTTGAGAATCGCCTTCAGAGACTTCCAATGATTTCCCACGCATGATTCTTCAGTGCTGTTGCATAGTGTTTCCTGCTTTGCTATGACAGTTGCAGTGTAAGTGTCCTTTGTGGTTGTGTCTTTCAGTAATTGAGTGTTGAACTTGCATTGTGGCCTATCCCCAGCTATCCTCGAGGCTTTTAGTTTCACCTTGAAAGTCCTTTGTACTAGATAGTGGCCTGAACCCACATCTGCTCCTCTCCTCGACCTTGTGTCCAGTAGGCTCCGTCTCCACTTTCTTGAAATTGAGATGAAGTCTACTTGGTTTTTGGTGTTTCCATCTTGTAAAATCCATGTCGTCTTGTCTATATCCTTGTGTTTGAACACACTACCGCCAACCACCAAATCATTGAAGGCGCAGACGTCTAAGAAGGGTTCATCATTGTCGTCCATTTCGTCGAGGGCCTCTCGACCCATGTTGAGTTCTCTTCCTGTGTTGTCTCCTCCCAGCTTCGCATTCATATCGCCCATCAGGATTTTGATATCGCCATTTGGGGCGTTGTCCGTTACTGTTCTTTCTTGTCTGTAGAACGCCTCCTTCTTTTCTTATTCTAAGACGTTTGTAGGCGCATAGCATTGAATGACTGTAACTTTCTTTCCTTTTGAGTTGAACCTGGCTGTCATTATCCTGGAGGAGATTGGTTCCCACTGCATGAGAGCTTTGGCTGCTGTTGGTGACATCATGACATCATGGCCAATCCCTCGATATGCTCTTGACCAGTCTTCAGACTGGTCAGTTCTTTCTCACAGAAAGTAAACTTTGCATCTCTTTGTGGCTGTTTCTTGAATGTCAGTTCATCGATATATTAATTGTATCCTCCTACGAAAAGCCTTTGTTGTCATTTTGATGTGGTTGTGTTCTCTGAGCCAGATAGTTGATTCGCAATCATTGTCATTTTTCTCACCACCAATATTGGGAACATAAACATTGATGTAAACTAATGTTCACCAATTTCGGATAACATCCAACTGTCATCACACAAGTAGTATGACATTATGAGTGACAAACATTTTAGGCTTTCAAACAGATAAACAAATCTACAACTGATAAACAAAGTAGAGTACGCACATGAATACAATGACATCTAACTTGTATGAAATTAGGTGCAAACGTCAACTGCATATTTATATCATAATTAATTTATGCACCCTAAAATCATACACATATAATATATATATATATATATATATATATATATATATATATATATATATATATATATATATATGTAAGAAGTTGAAGGGTCTGTAACAAACTCCTACATATTCCAAGATTGATCAACATGTCTGGATTAACTGGAACATGGGAATCAGATGAAGTGCATGGTTTGGAATCCATTGTCGATCATTTCGGTGTTGATTGTGAAATGAGAAAATTGTTACTCACAGCTAATCCAACATATACATATACACCATTAGGAGATGATGGAATGAAAATTAGAGTTGATTCAGAAATCAGAAATGCTGAAGTCTCCTTTAAATTTGGTGAAGAAATTGATGAGAAAACAGTCCTTGGTAGAGTGTGTAAAGTGAGTCAGGGCTTTTGAGATTTCAATTCAGTTTCTTTGTTTGTTGCTTTTTCTTTGAAAATGTACTTTCAATCGAATATAACACCTGTTTACTATTGTGAAATTTTCAAAGTAGAATTAGGTATGAACGCCTTCCCCACAGTCACTCCATACCCAACTTGTAAAACATTGATTGATTGGAGTCAACTCTTTTATCTGCATTGGAAAATCAGTTTCTTCCTTGTCTTCTAAGAATTCTTTGACATTGCTTCCCATTATATATGTATATTGATTGGTTGTATTGAATAATGCTCATGATGTAGAATTCATGGTGTACACCACCCTACTCCTCGATACTAGATTATAGTTTCAGTTGGAAATAAAACCTGACGAGCTGGAGATCATGACAGTTATTATTTCTTCAACACAATAAAAATTATCATCCTACGACACACTGCTAATTGGTATGAATAATACAGAACTATTCAAACACAATCTTAACACAGGCTATAACAAGATTGACTTAATTCAGATAAGTGAATTAATTCAAATCAGCTGAATTCTAGATGTCTGCTTGGTTGAACTGATACTGACAATACTGTGTGGCACAAGCCAACGGCAATTTTCACTTGTATTCTTATTATTATTACCCTAGCTGTTATCATTATTATTGCTATTTCCATTTTATATGCTGCATGTTTTTGACACTACCTCTATTGTAAGTGTGGAAAATTCTCTGTGTGATTAATTTAATTTATAATTTGCGGAAATTAGATGCAATATTGTGATTAATGCTGAAAATTCCATTCTGTATCACAAGTACTGTTTTTGGAATAAAGTAAATCATTATTATTATTATTATTACCCATTTTTATTAAGATCCTTTCCTTGCACTCCATGTTAAATATCCGGTCTAGAGGCGTAAATCGCTTCCTATCGATTTACTGTTAGCTTTTTTATCTAGCTGCACATATGTCTACATGCTTTCACCTTCTTTTCACTTTTTCTTCGTATGTCTAATCCGTCACCTCCCATTAATTAGGATTCCAGTCAAGTGTCTGGCATGTGATGCCATGTGATAGTGCCATAAGTACATTTCCACTCCATCTCGGTTTCCTTCTTGATATATCTTAGTTTCATCTTTAACGAAGTCCCCAGTTGCTTATCCTCTCTCACCCACCCTCTCATCTTCAGCTTCTAGCGAAGTCATATGTGGATGGAAACCTGCAGCAGGCTGTTAGACGTGCTTTTGATGACTCACTTGAGAACTGTTAGAACCACTTAGAAACATTAAATTGATTTTCATTAATGTCAGTTTCTCGAATTTGTTCTCTCTTCTGAATGTGGAGACGAATTGAAGGTCTGCTCGTCTTTTAGTATTCTGTCCTGGCCGCTTCTGTACCTGCTTTTGACACCCATATTCTTACCGCTTGTAACTGAAACAATTCTGGTTAATTAAGGGAATTATTGTTATATAGAGTCAAACTTGACAATATTTTTATTCTCGAATCTCTTTCTGTTCGTTGCGCAGATTCAATACAACTCAGTTTAATAAAGGCAATTCTGTTGTTTTATTGCATATTTTACTGATTTGTTATGCTTGGTACCATAAATGGTAGCCAAATGTTTTCCACCTGCTCATATCAGTGACTATTATATATTTATAGATCCATATATATATTCATTTGTTCCCTGCAAATCACCCATCCATTTTCTCTTGTTTTCCTCACAATTCTTCAAGAGTATGTATAGAAAAATATCCAATAATGAAATTGTTAATACTCAAAGACATCCGGAGGGAATCATTGAAATTGATCACAAGGTAGACGGGAATAAGCTCGTAATGGTGAGTAGACCGACAATGTTTATCTTTTGGCTTCATTGCTTTTTGTTTTTATTAGATATTGATGTATAGGACATACTTTTGTCACGAAGACATCGTCTTTAACAACTTCATCGTTATATTACTCTTACTGTGGAGTAAAGCAACCTAGCTGCTTGCAAGCTAGGCGAACTCGTTTACATTAACCAACAACAACAACCTTTATCGATATTCGCAGCATTAACAACTAATGTATCTATATTGGTGATAAGGAGAGAGAGAGAGAGAGAGAGAGAGAGAAATGACAGGTCAAAGACAAGACAGCTTCATATGCTTCAATTAACAGTGAAAACACTTTGCAGCGATGCTAAACATATCTGGGTTTTTAATGATTTTGGCAAACACTAAATTTCGATGTAGACATTTTAACGAAATGAAGTTAGTCTCAGAACCAATGAAAGCCAAACAGTTGGTTCATGCTGGTCTCAGACTATTTTTCAGTGACCACTCACGACCCCAACAAGGATTAAGCAGCATAGGACCTTCAGATTACTATGCAACTCCACTGACTATTCAGCCAGTAGGTTGTAATCGAGTATTTTGAGAAGTCTAATTCCTGTCATTTGGCGAGTTATCCATCAACATATGCACACAGTTTCTGATAATCTTCTCCTCTCGATTTTGCCTTTTTCTTTCTTGTCCCAATATTCGAAATCATTTCAATCTTGTATATACTAAGAAAGAACTAGTAATTACACACAAACAGGCAACAGGACTCAACTTCAGTTACGAAATCATGATCGAAATGATGCCAGCCACCGCGCGATGCGTTGCCCAAGATCTCAGTGGATAAAGCTTTGATATTAGAAACGGTTGGTATTTCGTTCAGCTCTCAATGGTGAATAGCACTGTAGCGTGTTGTGCGTTGGTTGCACAGTGGTCAGGACTCTCGCCAACCATGCACATGGTCCGGGGTTCCATCCCCTGCCGACGCACATCTGATATCTATGGTTGGCTTGCAAAATTTGGGCTACCGATATCACATGCTGAAAATTCCATATTATTATTATCATTGCTCCCTTGGGTTCCTAGTGGAACATAGGGCTTCAACTGCACGTCTCCACTTGCCACTTCTGTTTTCCTTCTGCTGTACTTTTCACCTGCATCCATGTTAGTCCAAACTCTTTCAATTCCTCTTCATACGATCTCCTCCATGTCACCCTTCCAAGGACGTCACCCAGCGGCCTCCTCAGTGGGTGTTCAATCCATCTCCATATTCTCCTGCATATTTCTTGGCTGGCGATTGGTTCTTGCTTTTGTTTGTTCTCATAGTTCCTTGCTGGTGATTCTTTCCGGCCCAGCCGACCATCTGATCTTCAGTATAGATCCAGCAAAGACAGTTGTTGATAAAGGTCTGCAACAGGCTGTTGCAAATATTCTTTGTGACCCACCCGCCAAGTTTCTGATCCGTATAGGAGAACTGACTGACTTGACGTTTGTATTGAAAATCCGACCGAATTTTGTTGTTGATGCTGTCTGAGTGACGAAGATTTCCAGATTGGTTTCAGGTTGATGAATGTGTTTTTCGCCTTCCCGATTCTCGCTCGATTTGACATCCTCGTCTGTTCCGACTGCCTGTAGTTGAGATAATGCTCCTTCCCTGGATAAGTGAATGAAATAACATCTACCTGTACCAAAATTACGGTGTGGAATCAAGCTGTGATCAAAAAATACAAAAAAAAATACTTGTGTTGTAAACACTTTGTAAGTAGTACATCGATCTTGGACTAATTTGCTAACAGTATTCATATTTTCCTTTCGGTTCATGCTTTCCATGTCACTTCATGATTTCCCCCATTACTTCTCTTTCCTACTTAGTCCGTTCTCCCACTACCCAAGCATCGTGTGGATGACCTTAACAGTATACTGGAAACAGATTCTTATTAGCATCACACTATATACCAATTACTCACTTGAATGGAGGTATATCCCGTTGATGAGTCTCAAACGGGGCGAATCGCTCATCGTTTACTAAATGGTCACCTACAAGTCAATGGGAAAATAAATAACTCATGCCGTTGCAACTAGAATGGTAGAGATCATCTTCTTGAATACCCTCCAATATGTATTACCTCATCTTCACGTAACCCTTTTGTGTGTTTGCAATTCATACTACTTAAAATTGTTTTGTGAATAGAAAAACTCGATGTGTTATGTTTATCTGTCAAATTAAATTCAACACAGTTTCTCCTGTTTTCTTATCTATTCTACAGACCGTCTGCGTTGCTGATAAAAAGTGTTGTAGAACATTCCATCGTAAACAATAATCCCGCAGTATTAATGGCAGTAATCTCCTTACTTTCGTCGTAATAGTAATTGTTAATAATATCTATTAATTGAATAAATGTTTTTAGAACAAATTATCACGTGTGGATTTTCCTCTGCAACTGAAAAGTTAACTGTTTTAATTTCAGTAATATTTATCTGAATAACAGCAATTCTGTTCATCCGAGAATCAACCTACTCCAGCTGGAGAACCATTGAATACTTCCGGATACTATCCAGCTACGTCGTCCTAGTTTGTAAACCTACAGCGCTGCATACTAGTAACACCACCCAGGATCGAACTATGAACAATCAGGTTTTTGATACGACCATCTGGATCACCCAGTAACTCAGACAAATTCGAACCTCAAATCCATGTATTCGAACTTCAGGCACTTCTCGAAATATATAGAGCTGTGGTGGACCTTTCACTCGGTTAGCTCAGTTACCCAAATTCAAATAGAAAATAAAGTACCAAATCAGTTTAGTTACGGGAAGAATGTATTAAAGTTTGGTTACTTGGGTTTACAAAGATCCAAAGTCCACAATAAACGTTATAGACTCCAGGTGCTGCGGGAAGACTGCTCCAGTACTAATTCTCCAATGTTGACGTTGCCGGAGGTCGACCAAAGTACGTAGGAAGAACTACGGTGCTCCTGCAAAAATTTGAGATAGAAAGCAGGTGATTAAAATTGATCGACGGCAGTTGAGATGGTGGAGAATATGGAGAGTCGAAGGCAGAACTATATATTTATTCAAAACCCGAGGTAAAGTCAAGGTACAGAGTTTATGGTTAAAACAAAGTGGTGTACAATATGTTCATTATTTACATAGTAGTAAAATTTGGATAAGTTTATTTTTGAGGACTCCACAGAGCCATATGAAAAAGAGAAGACGTTCAGAGAAGAGACCCTTTTCGACTGCGAATTCATTCACATAGCTAGCTGTACAATCGCGTTTATATATAATCATTTGTGTGTGTGTGTCCATGAAGTTAGTCAAGTTTAGATAATTGATCAGGTAATACAAAAGTGATCTAATATAGAAACAAGGTTAATCAGACAGCAATTAAAGTAAGATTGAGTTAGTTAGTAAGTTAGATGACGTGATATAATTGACTAAAATGTTTCAGCTTAAGTCGTATTTTTTAATTAATTCTGTCATATTCTGTACCGTCGACAGCTAAACCGCTGCTATCTCGCTGGTCTCATACATGTTGATATGCCTTTATTTCGTGACCACAACTTTCGCTTGCGTGTCAATTATTGCACCAATCTCCCGCAGAAAATCCGCTCCTAATATCGTTCGCTGTAGTTCAGGTACAACAATGAAAGGAGACGTCACCTCACAGCCGCCAACAACAACCGTACAGTTCGATCTACCCGTGATACGCAACACATGCCCGCCTACTGTTTGTACTGTAAATGAACACGGACTAACACTCTTACATAAATTCTTATCTCACGGAATATACACATTGGGTCATAGGAGTAAATAAGAAGACAGTTGCAGCGAAGAAAATTTTCTTTTCGACGAAGTCATCATCTAGGCTGTACATTCGTGTTCTTATATCAAATGGATGGGAAAGTTCCAGAATAATATCCGGTCAAGGGTCAAATTAATAAAAATTAAAATTGGGAATTAGAATGCCATAATAAACAGGGGGATGGATAAAACAAACAAAATAGCATTAAAATAACTAAGAAGACTGACACTGTGCAATTAGGGGTTAGAAATGTAGAAATAACAAAATAGACAGGATGTTTGGATAAAAACTAATGTGATGAATAATTGTTTATGCAATCAGGGATTAGATATGTAGAAATAGTAAAATGACAAAATAAACACTAAGTTCGGGTATGAAAATATGGTAGTGTAAACAGGGATTAAGAAAAACGTGAAATAACATGAATAAACAGGAAGTTTAGATAAGAAAGGCGATGGGATGGTGATTACTAAAAATTACTTGTTTATGATGGCCATGGCAAGGACAGGGGTTGGACGTATTTCTTTTGTATACAAAGCGTGGGTTTGAGCTTTTGTATAGCTAGCTCCTTGGCTATTCTTATCTATTAACGACACAGCCGCCCCTGTATCTATTAAACATACTACTTCTCGATCATTCACTCGCAATTTCGAATACACAGCCCCTTTCTCAATAGCCCCCACTAAGTCTAGGTTCATACGTGAGAAGGAACAAGTATTACTCCATCTGAAACTTTTTCTTTTTCGCCTTTATAGGCAGTATCTTCTCCAGTGTCCCGGCTTAGCGCATTCAAAACATCGGTCCTTTCTATCAGCCAACTTTAACACCGCCACTTCCCGCTGCAATGCTTCAATTTTCTGCCCATATTCGTTTGGATTTGGTTGGTCTATAGCGGCTACCGTTGTTCTCAGCAGCTGTCTGTTCACTTTCGCCAGCTCACTAATATCCATCGGCTGCGTTGCGTTAACCAGTTATAATCGCTGAGAAATGTGTTCTGGGACACTCTGTATGAATTGGGAAGACGGTAACTGCGCTCCTGATTCTTTATTCAAAGTAGGAAGCGCACGTCAAAGTAGATTCGTCCATTTCACCGCCAACACTGACGGGTCTCCATCAGGTCCCAGATCGTTGACCGGAACTGCTGCGTCGCTAGCGGTTTGGATTAAGATCGACCACCTGAGTTTCGCCGTTGAAGGGAATTGAGGTGATGACAGGAGGAATTCCAGGGTATATTTGACTTAAGTAGCTGCTGGTCAGAGTTGCATAACTCTATTACTGCAGTGTCCCTACTTGAAGTCTCTTTGGCAACTGAGCACATTTCAGTGACTGGCCGTCTTGTTATTTCTAGAATTTTACCTACAGAAATAGCTAAGTCCTCTAAAATAGCACCTTTCAGCGTCACAAGCACACCCTGTACTGACTGTAGCAGTTTGGATATGAACAGTTCTCCGAAAAATCCTTCATCGAACTGATTTTAGCAAATAACTTCTTTCATTCTTGTTAGCCACGTTGCGAAATAATTCGTCAAGTTGCTGTCGATCAGTGAGAACGTTTCTTCTTAGGAGGGTTGCTGTAAGCAACTCATACGAGTTACTTATCTCGAGACTCGACATCTGCACAGTTACGAATTTGCTGAATTCCCGTGGTAGGGCGTGGACAACCGCCAGGAACTGTGAGCGTTGATCAGTTAACCAATCTTCACGAAAATCTGACTCATCTATCCGAAACCATGATTCAGCATTATCTTGCCAGAATAGTACGACATGAATAGTTTTGGCAGTTTATTAAATATGGATGACCTCAGGGGTATGATCACTCATGTAGGGAATATAGTTTTGGAGCAGTACAGGAACAAACACAGAATGGAACGAAATCACCGCACATTTACTAAAGATGAAGTCTGCGGTAGGGCTCACCAGTTTAGAGACTGAAGGTATCGCCTTTCACGGATAGTACGAAGCATGCTAAAGTAAGATCTAATATCCACAACTTCTATGGTATTCGTTCCGCGTAGATCAAAGACAAAGCAAAACACCAGAATTGACCGACCAAATCGAAGTGCGAGATGATTGCTTAATTACCTAGGGATAGTGCTCGAAAGAACGAACATTATATGACGGCGTAACAAACGGCGTGTATGCTTGACCGGAAGCCTTCAGCTAAACAAGTTGACTTAAACAGTGAGGGTCAGCATCCAATGTTCAGTGATGAATGTTGTGGCCAATTATTCTGGGGAGCTACCTACCACTACGCTCATATAAGTATATCTATACGAATTGATAGCTTACTGTTGCATATGATATCTTAACGCAATTACCCGTTTATTCAGTATAGGTGTTGCATCATTTGAATTACCCGCTCTTGGTGTTCATTTAGTGGTTAACGTCTCTATACACCTTATTTTATCACCTGCTGGTGCCTGTTATGTGGTTACAATCATTTGAATGCATTGCGATGGCTGAGAGTCTTTCCAGATTATTTCACTTGTCATGGTCATCATACTGGGTTTAGCTAAATACCTATGTCCCAATAGCCTTACTGAAACTGACCCACTTCGTTTACTTACATCAACGGCCACGCTTATAGCGACTGTATAATACTTAGTAAATTTGGTGCATCGGACTGTTAGGCCAATAAGTAGGCTAACATTTCACTATAATTCCAGCTTTATTAAGAATGTTACACAGGACCTTGGATGTTCCATCTTTATGCAACGGTATTATTGAAGATTTGAATTCTTTATTATCCAGATTACTTTCATCATTTAGATAACTGCTCTTAATTCTTCTATAAGTATTAATGAATTTTCGGACAGATTCTGATGAGAAGTTATTTTCTATTTGGTTTTTCCCGATTTATTCGGTTTCATCATCTATATCGTTCAGATTTTTAGTTAGGTTCATGACTCGATTATATGAGCATTTAATCGGACCTATCTTTCTCATTTTCGGTAAGATGAATCTAAATCAAGGCATATATTACACCGTAAATGTTTTCTATAGATGTTAGGATCCGACTCAACATTTTTGCAGCCAAGCATGATCAACTCATCGCTACCGCGCTAACTTTGAAAAGCCATGGTACTCGGACCTCTCTTATTTATTTTGTACATCAATGAGTTATATCTGATCACCGATACCCATATGGCCCTATACGCAGGTGACTTAAAATCTTGGAGAGAGCTGAAGGGCAACAGTGGTACGTCCACGTTGCAAGAGGACCTCAACAAATTGTGAGAGTGGTCCATAGAACGGATGCCCCCGATCAATGTGGCAAAATGTGCAAGCATGTGCATCGCACAAGCAAGCACCAGCTCCTACAAACTGGAGGGAATAACACTTCCATCAGCTCAGACTCACTTGGACTTAGGTGCCATAGTCAGCCACGATATAAAAACTACAGCACACTGTCGCGCAGTGGCTGCACGTAGTTTCAGGTCCCTATGGGCAATTCGCAAAGTCTTTACCAAAATCACCAGAGATATGTTCACCTCCCTATATACATCTCTGGTGAGGTCAAGACTAGAATTGAGACTTACACATTCTAGAAAGCCTTCAAAGGAAAGCAACACGTATGGTTCTCGGAATGATTGACTTATCATACGAGGAAAGATTAGACAGTTTAAATCATCATACCATAGGCAGAGAGGAGATTTAATCACAATGTTTTAAATTCAAGATAATGACTATGGACTTGACTTATTCTGTCTTTCCCTTCCCACCACGTCGGAACACATTGAAGGATATGGCAGGATAGTTCAAAAGGCAGGAAATCATATCTCTGTTGAGTACTGGATCTCACAACCAGTCACAAACTTTTGGAACCGACTCCCAGAAGAATTGGTGACTGAAACCTCAACTGATTCATTCAGGAAGGGTTTGGACAGACACAGAAATTTACTGGAAAAGAAATAACATATGATCTAAGCCTTCTATCCTCGACTAATAAATCTGAAATCTGAATATGCTACTGAGATGGTAAATGAGAACATAATAGGGTTATATTTAAACTGTATGCCTTTCATACGTGCATTTCCTCCTACATATTTGCTGAGCAATCGACTCTTGGTTGGTTTGTTGCAACAGTTTCTTGTTGCTAATTCTTTCTGGCCGTTTGATCTTGAGTATAGAGCGAAGGTAGTTGTTGATAAAAGTCTGCAGTACCCTGTTGGAGATACTATTCGTGAAGCGTGATTGAAGTTTCTAAAGTGACCAACTAAACATTTGCGTTGAAAAGAACCCGAGTTTTGTTTTTGTTGAGTTCAGAAGACTTCCAAATCAATTTCATATTGATGAAGGTGTATTTGTCCTTCTTATACTGGCTTTGACATCTTCACCCGTTCCTCCCACTTGTGGTTGAAACAATGGTTTCTACATAAGTGAAGGAAATTACCTCTTCAAGTTTCCCTCGTTGGCAGTGATTGGTACTGTCTGTTATTGCTGTTGGTTGGTGAAGGCCGCTCCTTGCCGTAGATTAAATGGTTTGTGTGGTTTCCCTTCCAACGAATCTCAAAACTGCATTACTGATGCGTTTTCGTTCGATAATTATATGAATACCAAGTCAACATTCAATGCAGAGAGGGCGGAATTCAGGAATTTGTATTTAGCGGAATTATTATGCAATTCATATAAGAAACATATTAACAATTAACAGTAAGTATTTAAACAATACAGAGATAGAAATTGTCAATCACCACATCCACCACACCTCGAATATCTCCTTGCGTATTTATAACGATGTCTCGGTTTGCTTACAAGTAGCTGCGACCTTCTAACTGATTCTGTGATATTATTTTCATCAGTATTATCTGGACTTATTTCTGAATTATCTACAAAATCAGGATTAGTAGCGGAATCATTAAAATAATAATTGGAACGATCTACTTCATTTATTGTCACTTTGTCCAGGTGTCTGTTATGAACTGAGTGATCTTTGATGTCTAATATCTTCACCACTCGATTTCCCATTTTTTTGTAGTATGATTCCAACAGAAGGTTTATAGCCATTCCCTTTGTAATAATGTACATTAAAAGTCGTGGACATCAGATGCTTTTTGAGAATCCGAGATTTGAAAAGTTTTACAGGACTTTCACGGGTACTTGTATGCTCTGCATTCAACAGACGCAGTCTATGAATATGCAGCAATTCCTCCATTTTAATCAGTTGCTCTCTCATCTCATTCAGTTCTTTTCGTGTTTTCGACAGTTCACATTGTAACTCGGCTACCGCAATTTTGAAAACAGTTGATGCTTGAGTTGCCGAACTTGTAGTGGAGGTTTTCATCGGATTAGCTTGGGTATTTTGAAGGGATGAAAACATATTGACTCCATTTTACTAGACAGATTGGGAGAATGTGGTGATTGACTATTTCTATCTCTGTATTGATTAAATACTTACTCTTGATTGTTTATATGTTTCTTATATGAATTGCATAATAATTCCGCTAAATACAAATTCCTGAATTCCGCCCTCTCTGTGTTTTGTTTGGATTCTTGTAATTCGGTCATCTCGAAATACTAATACTACGATTACAATAAATTACCACAAATTGGCGTCACGATGGAACTAAAGAACTTTGGAAAATTTCCTATAAATGGTTCTCCGCGGGAGATTGCTGATTATTTGCAATGCTTCGATGCGTGGTGCATTTCCAAGAATGTTCGGGATGACAAAATACCAGCACATTTCATCACTGCTATTGGGCTAGATGCGTATAGCCTAGCGAAGACTCTGTCGTTTCCAGATAAACCAATTTCTTTGCCATATTATAAACTCCGTGAACTTCTGATAGGTCACTTCCATATAACTACTTTTGAGACGCGAGAGAGGGCTCAATTCCATAAACTGGTTCCTGCTCCCAACCAGAAGATTCGAGAGTTCATTCTTCAAATTCAAGCTTCAAAGTGTAACTTTAGAGATCAGCTGCATACTCAACTACGTGATCGTCTAATTGCTGGAATCAATATTCCTAAGTTAGAGAAAGAGTTAATTCAGATTCCTTCTTGTACCTTTCAAACTGCTAAAGATTTATGCATTACATATGAAGATGTCAATAATGAATACTGTGCTCCTACTACGTCAGTGTCTGATGTCATGTTGTCCAAAGTCAAAAATACAAGTGGTCATGGAAAGCAATCCAAACTGTCGTCCACAGGTAATAGAATGCAGTGAGAGATCAAAAACATTAAACCGTGTTTATCCTGTGGAAAGTTACATCTACGAAGCGATGGCCGTTTTCGGGGTGCTAAGTGTCACAAACGTGGTAAAGTTGGACACATCAAGACGGTTTGCAGAAGTTCGAATACTTATGTTGCTCAACATTCTTATAATTCTCCCAATCTGTCTAGTAAAATGGAGTCAATATGTTTTCATCCCTTCAAAATACCCAAGCTAATCCGATGAAAACCTCCACTACAAGTTCGGCAACTCAAGCATCAACTGTTTTCAAAATTGCGGTAGCCGAGTTACAATGTGAACTGTCGAAAACACGAAAAGAACTGAATGAGATGAGAGAGCAACTGATTAAAATGGAGGAATTGCTGCATATTCATAGACTGCGTCTGTTGAATGCAGAGCATACAAGTACCCGTGAAAGTCCTGTAAAACTTTTCAAATCTCGGATTCTCAAAAAGCATCTGATGTCCACGACTTTTAATGTACATTATTACAAAGGGAATGGCTATAAACCTTCTGTTGGAATCATACTACAAAAAAATGGGAAATCGAGTGGTGAAGATATTAGACATCAAAGATCACTCAGTTCATAACAGACACCTGGACAAAGTGACAATAAATGAAGTAGATCGTTCCAATTATTATTTTAATGATTCCGCTACTAATCCTGATTTTGTAGATAATTCAGAAATAAGTCCAGATAATACTGATGAAAATAATATCACAGAATCAGTTAGAAGGTCGCAGCTACTTGTAAGCAAACCGAGACATCGTTATAAATACGCAAGGAGATATTCGAGGTGTGGTGGATGTGGTGATTGACAATTTCTATCTCTGTATTGTTTAAATACTTACTGTTAATTGTTAATATGTTTCTTATATGAATTGCATAATAATTCCGCTAAATACAAATTCCTGAATTCCGCCCTCTCTGCATTGAATGTTGACTTGGTATTCATATAATTATCGAACGAAAACGCATCAGTAATGCAGTTTTGAGATTCGTTGGAAGGGAAACCACACAAACCATTTAATCTACGGCAAGGAGCGGCCTTCACCAACCAACAGCAATAACAGACAGTACCAATCACTGCCAACGAGGGAAACTTGAAGAGGTAATTTCCTTCACTTATGTAGAAACCATTGTTTCAACCACAAGTGGGAGGAACGGGTGAAGATGTCAAAGCCAGTATAAGAAGGACAAATACACCTTCATCAATATGAAATTGATTTGGAAGTCTTCTGAACTCAACAAAAACAAAACTCGGGTTCTTTTCAACGCAAATGTTTAGTTGGTCACTTTAGAAACTTCAATCACGCTTCACGAATAGTATCTCCAACAGGGTACTGCAGACTTTTATCAACAACTACCTTCGCTCTATACTCAAGATCAAACGGCCAGAAAGAATTAGCAACAAGAAACTGTTGCAACAAACCAACCAAGAGTCGATTGCTCAGCAAATATGTAGGAGGAAATGCACGTATGAAAGGCATACAGTTTAAATATAACCCTATTATGTTCTCATTTACCATCTCAGTAGCATATTCAGATTTCAGATTTATTAGTCGAGGATAGAAGGCTTAGATCATATGTTATTTCTTTTCCAGTAAATTTCTGTGTCTGTCCAAACCCTTCCTGAATGAATCAGTTGAGGTTTCAGTCACCAATTCTTCTGGGAGTCGGTTCCAAAAGTTTGTGACTGGTTGTGAGATCCAGTACTCAACAGAGATATGATTTCCTGCCTTTTGAACTATCCTGCCATATCCTTCAATGTGTTCCGACGTGGTGGGAAGGGAAAGACAGAATAAGTCAAGTCCATAGTCATTATCTTGAATTTAAAACATTGTGATTAAATCTCCTCTCTGCCTATGGTATGATGATTTAAACTGTCTAATCTTTCCTCGTATGATAAGTCAATCATTCCGAGAACCATACGTGTTGCTTTCCTTTGAAGGCTTTCTAGAATGTGTAAGTCTCAATTCTAGTCTTGACCTCACCAGAGATGTATATAGGGAGGTGAACATATCTCTGGTGATTTTGGTAAAGACTTTGCGAATTGCCCATAGGGACCTGAAACTACGTGCAGCCACTGCGCGACAGTGTGCTGTAGTTTTTATATCGTGGCTGACTATGGCACCTAAGTCCAAGTGAGTCTGAGCTGATGGAAGTGTTATTCCCTCCAGTTTGTAGGAGCTGGTGCTTGCTTGTGCGATGCACATGCTTGCACATTTTGCCACATTGATCGGGGGCATCCGTTCTATGGACCACTCTCACAATTTGTTGAGGTCCTCTTGCAACGTGGACGTACCACTGTTGCCCTTCAGCTCTCTCCAAGATTTTAAGTCACCTGCGTATAGGGCCATATGGGTATCGGTGATCAGATATAACTCATTGATGTACAAAATAAATAAGAGAGGTCCGAGTACCATGGCTTTTCAAAGTTAGCGCGGTAGCGATGAGTTGATCATGCTTGGCTGCAAAAATGTTGAGTCGGATCCTAACATCTATAGAAAACATTTACGGTGTAATATATGCCTTGATTTAGATTCATCTTACCGAAAATGAGAAAGATAGGTCCGATTAAATGCTCATATAATCGAGTCATGAACCTAACTAAAAATCTGAACGATATAGATGATGAAACCGAATAAATCGGGAAAAACCAAATAGAAAATAACTTCTCATCAGAATCTGTCCGAAAATTCATTAATACTTATAGAAGAATTAAGAGCAGTTATCTAAATGATGAAAGTAATCTGGATAATAAAGAATTCAAATCTTCAATAATACCGTTGCATAAAGATGGAACATCCAAGGTCCTGTGTAACATTCTTAATAAAGCTGGAATTATAGTGAAATGTTAGCCTACTTATTGGCCTAACAGTCCGATGCACCAAATTTACTAAGTATTATACAGTCGCTATAAGCGTGGCCGTTGATGTAAGTAAACGAAGTGGGTCAGTTTCAGTAAGGCTATTGGGACATAGGTATTTAGCTAAACCCAGTATGATGACCATGACAAGTGAAATAATCTGGAAAGACTCTCAGCCATCGCAATGCATTCAAATGATTGTAACCACATAACAGGCACCAGCAGGTGATAAAATAAGGTGTATAGAGACGTTAACCACTAAATGAACACCAAGAGCGGGTAATTCAAATGATGCAACGCCTATACTGAATAAACGGGTAATTGCGTTAAGATATCATATGCAACAGTAAGCTATCAATTCGTATAGATATACTTATATGAGCGTAGTGGTAGGTAGCTCCCCAGAATAATTGGCCACAACATTCATCACTGAACATTGGATGCTGACCCTCACTGTTTAAGTCAACTTGTTTAGCTGAAGGCTTCCGGTCAAGCATACACGCCGTTTGTTACGCCGTCATATAATGTTCGTTCTTTCGAGCACTATCCCTAGGTAATTAAGCAATCATCTCGCACTTCGATTTGGTCGGTCAATTCTGGTGTTTTGCTTTGTCTTTGATCTACGCGGAACGAATACCATAGAAGTTGTGGATATTAGATCTTACTTTAGCATGCTTCGTACTATCCGTGAAAGGCGATACCTTCAGTCTCTAAACTGGTGAGCCCTACCGCAGACTTCATCTTTAGTAAATGTGCGGTGATTTCGTTCCATTCTGTGTTTGTTCCTGTACTGCTCCAAAACTATATTCCCTACATGAGTGATCATACCCCTGAGGTCATCCATATTTAATAAACTGCCAAAACTATTCATGTCGTACTATTCTGGCAAGATAATGCTGAATCATGGTTTCGGATAGATGAGTCAGATTTTCGTGAAGATTGGTTAACTGATCAACGCTCACAGTTCCTGGCGGTTGTCCACGCCCTACCACGGGAATTCAGCAAATTCGTAACTGTGCAGATGTCGAGTCTCGAGATAAGTAACTCGTATGAGTTGCTTACAGCAACCCTCCTAAGAAGAAACGTTCTCACTGATCGACAGCAACTTGACGAATTATTTCGCAACGTGGCTAACAAGAATGAAAGAAGTTATTTGCTAAAATCAGTTCGATGAAGGATTTTTCGGAGAACTGTTCATATCCAAACTGCTACAGTCAGTACAGGGTGTGCTTGTGACGCTGAAAGGTGCTATTTTAGAGGACTTAGCTATTTCTGTAGGTAAAATTCTAGAAATAACAAGACGGCCAGTCACTGAAATGTGCTCAGTTGCCAAAGAGACTTCAAGTAGGGACACTGCAGTAATAGAGTTATGCAACTCTGACCAGCAGCTACTTAAGTCAAATATACCCTGGAATTCCTCCTGTCATCACCTCAATTCCCTTCAACGGCGAAACTCAGGTGGTCGATCTTAATCCAAACCGCTAGCGACGCAGCAGTTCCGGTCAACGATCTGGGACCTGATGGAGACCCGTCAGTGTTGGCGGTGAAATGGACGAATCTACTTTGACGTGCGCTTCCTACTTTGAATAAAGAATCAGGAGCGCAGTTACCGTCTTCTCAATTCATACAGAGTGTCCCAGAACACATTTCTCAGCGATTATAACTGGTTAACGCAACGCAGCCGATGGATATTAGTGAGCTGGCGAAAGTGAACAGACAGCTGCTGAGAACAACGGTAGCCGCTATAGACCAACCAAATCCAAACGAATATGGGCAGAAAATTGAAGCATTGCAGCGGGAAGTGGCGGTGTTAAAGTTGGCTGATAGAAAGGACCGATGTTTTGAATGCGCTAAGCCGGGACACTGGAGAAGATACTGCCTATAAAGGCGAAAAAGAAAAAGTTTCAGATGGAGTAATACTTGTTCCTTCTCACGTATGAAACTAGACTTAGTGGGGGCTATTGAGAAAGGGGCTGTGTATTCGAAATTGCGAGTGAATGATCGAGAAGTAGTATGTTTAATAGATACAGGGGCGGCTGTGTCGTTAATAGATAAGAATTTATGTAAGAGTGTTAGTCCGTGTTCATTTACAGTACAAACAGTAGGCGGGCATGTGTTGCGTATCACGGGTAGATCGAACTGTACGGTTGTTGTTGGCGGCTGTGAGGTGACGTCTCCTTTCATCGTTGTACCTGAACTACAGCGAACGATATTAGGAGCGGATTTTCTGCGGGAGATTGGTGCAATAATTGACACGCAAGTGAAAGTTGTGGTCACGAAATAAAGGCATATCAACATGTATGAGACCAGCGAGATAACAGCGGTTAAGCTGTCGAGGTACAGAATATGACAGAATTAATTAAAAAATACGACTTAAGCTGAAACATTTTAGTCAATTATATCACGTCATCTAACTTACTAACTAACTCAATCTTACTTTAATTGCTGTCTGATTAACCTTGTTTCTATATTAGATCATTCTTGTATTACCTGATCAATCATCTAAACTTGACAAGCCTCATGTACACACACACAAATAATTATATATAAACGCGATTGTACAGCTAACTATGTGAATGAATTCGCAGTCGAAAAGAGTCTCTTCTCTGAACGTCTTCTCTTTTTCATCTGGCTCTATGTATTTCGAGAAGTGTCTGAAGTTCGAATACATGGATTTGAGGTTCGAATTTGTCTGAGTTACTGGGTGATCCAGATGGTCGTATCAAAAACCTGATTGTTCATAGTTCGATCCTGGGTGGTGTTACTAGTATGCGGCGCTGTATGTTTACAAACTAGGACGACGTAGCTGGATAGTATCCGGAAGTATTCAATGGTTCTCCAGCTGGAGTAGGTTGATTCTCGGATGAACAGAATTGCTGTTATTCAGATAAATATTACTGAAATTAAAACAGTTAACTTTTCAGATGCAGAGGAAAATCCACACGTGATAATTTGTTCTAAAAACATTTATTCAATTAATAGATATTATTAACAATTACTAATACGACGAAAGTAAGGAGATTACTGCCATTAATACTGCGGGATTATTGTTTACGATGGAATGTTCTACAACACATTTTATCAGCAACACAGACGGTCTGTAGAATAGATAAGAAAACAGGAGAAACTGTGTTGAATTTAATTTGACAGATAAACATAACACATCGAGTTTTTCTATTCACAAAACAATTTTAAGTAGTATGAATTGCAAACACACAAAAGGGTTACGTGAAGATGAGGTAATACATATTGGAGGGTATTCAAGAAGATGATCTCTACCATTCTAGTTGCAACGGCATGAGTTATTTATTTTCCCATTGACTTGTAGGTGACCATTTAGTAAACGATGAGCAATTCGCCACGTTTGAGACTCATCAACGGGATATACCTCCATTCAAGTGAGTAATTGGTATATAGTGTGATGCTAATAAGAATCTGTTTCCAGTATACTGTTAAGGTCATCCACACGATGCTTGGGTAGTGGGAGAACGGACTAAGTAGAAAAGAGAAGTAATGGGGGAAATCATGAAGTGACATGGAAAGCATGAACCGAAAGGAAAATATGAATACTGTTAGTAAATTAGTCCAAGATCGATGTACTACTTATAAAGTGTTTACAACACAAGTATTTTTTTTGTATTTTTTGATCACAGCTTGATTCCACACCGTAATTTTGGTACAGGTAGATGTTACTTCATTCACTTATCCAGGGATAGAGCATTATCTCAACTACAGGAACGAAGGAACGGACGAGGATGTCAAATCGAGCGAGAATCGGGAAGGCGAGAGACACATTCATCAACCTGACTAAAACCAATCTGGAAATCTTCGTCACTCAGACAGCATCAACAACAAAATTCGGTCGGATTTTCAATACAAACGTCAAGTCAGTCAGTTCTCCTATACGGATCAGAAACTTGGCGGGTGGGTCACAAAGAATATTTGCAACAGCCTGTTGCAGACCTTTATCAACAACTGTCTTTGCTGGATCTATACTGAAGATCAGATGGCCGGCCGGGCCGGAAAGAATCACCAGCAAGGAACTACGGGAACAAACAAAAGCAAGAACCAATCGCCAGCCAAGAAATATGCAGGAGAATGTGGAGATGGATTGAACACCCACTGAGGAGGCCGCTGGGTGACGTCCTTGGAAGGGTGACATGGAGGAGATCGTATGAAGAGGAATTGAAAGAGTTTGGACTAACATGGATGCAGGTGAAAAGTACAGCAGAAGGAAAACAGAAGTGGCAAGTGGAGACGTGCAGTTGAAGCCCTATGTTCCACTAGGAATCCAAGGGAGCAATGATAATAATAATATGGAATTTTCAGCATGTGATATCGGTAGCCCAAATTTTGCAAGCCAACCATAGATATCAGATGTGCGTCGGCAGGGGATGGAACCCCGGACCATGTGCATGGTCGGCGAGAGTCCTGACCACTGTGCAACCAACGCACAACACGCTACAGTGCTATTCACCATTGAGAGCTGAACGAAATACCAACCGTTTCTAATATCAAAGCTTTATCCACTGAGATCTTGGGCAACGCATCGCGCGGTGGCTGGCATCATTTCGATTATGATTTCGTAACTGAAGTTGAGTGCTGTTGCTTGTTTGTGTGTAATCACTAGTTCTTTCTTAGTATATACAAGATTGAAATGATTTCGAATATTGGGACAAGAAAGAAAAAGGCAAAATCTAG
The DNA here is from genome assembly GCA_944472135.2 of Trichobilharzia regenti. Classification (NCBI taxonomy): domain Eukaryota; kingdom Metazoa; phylum Platyhelminthes; class Trematoda; order Strigeidida; family Schistosomatidae; genus Trichobilharzia; species Trichobilharzia regenti. Next base: position 57,766,628 of record OX235267.1, on the reverse strand, counting down.
AGGAGAAGATTATCAGAAACTGTGTACATGTGTTGATGGATAACTCGCCAATTGACAGGAATTAGACTTCTCAAAATACTCGATTACAACCTACAGGCTGAATAGTCAGTGGAGTTGCATAGTAATCTGAAGGTCCTATGCTGCTTAATCCTTGTTGGGGTCGTGAGTGGTCACTGAAAAATAGTCTGAGACCAGCATGAACCAACTGTTTGGCTTTCATTGGTTCTGAGACTAACTTCATTTCGTTAAAATGTCTACATCGAAATTTAGTGTTTGCCAAAATCATTAAAAACCCAGATATGTTTAGCATCGCTGCAAAGTGTTTTCACTGTTAATTGAAGCATATGAAGCTGTCTTGTCTTTAACCTGTCATTTCTCTCTCTCTCTCTCTCTCTCTCTCCTTATCACCAATATAGATACATTAGTTGTTAATGCTGCGAATATCGATAAAGGTTGTTGTTGTTGGTTAATGTAAACGAGTTCGCCTAGCTTGCAAGCAGCTAGGTTGCTTTACTCCACAGTAAGAGTAATATAACGATGAAGTTGTTAAAGACGATGTCTTCGTGACAAAAGTATGTCCTATACATCAATATCTAATAAAAACAAAAAGCAATGAATCCAATGAAGCCACAGTTCCTGGCAGTTGTCCACGCCCTACCACGGGAATTCAGCAAATTCGTAAATGTGCAGATGTCGAGTCTCGAGATAAGTAACTCGTATGAGTTGCTTACAGCAACCCTCCTAAGAAGAAACGTTCTCACTGATCGACAGCAACTTGACGAATTATTTCGCAACGTGGCTAACAAGAATGAAAGAAGTTATTTGCTAAAATCAGTTCGATGAAGGATTTTTCGGAGAACTGTTCATATCCAAACTGCTACAGTCAGTACAGGGTGTGCTTGTGACGCTGAAAGGTGCTATTTTAGAGGACTTAGCTATTTCTGTAGGTAAAATTCTAGAAATAACAAGACGGCCAGTCACTGAAATGTGCTCAGTTGCCAAAGAGACTTCAAGTAGGGACACTGCAGTAATAGAGTTATGCAACTCTGACCAGCAGCTACTTAAGTCAAATATACCCTGGAATTCCTCCTGTCATCACCTGAACTCCCTTCAACGGCGAAACTCAGGTGGTCGATCTTAATCCAGATCGCGTTTGCTAGAAAACGCTGACTGGTGTTGGTACCTCAATGCCTACGGCCAGGAAGCGAAATGTTCGCGAAAACCTTGTAATTTCGGCAGTCTCCAAGGCTGCGAAACTATCATGCCGGCAAGCGCCAGCAAAAACTGTCGGTGGTGGCACTAGTCGCCTACTATACATTCCTGATGTGGTGAGTCAGACCCGATACTTAGTCGACACAGGCGCCGAAGTCAGCATTCTTCCTGTTACAGCAACAGGTTGACAGAAGGAGCCTACCTTCAACTTACAGGCTGCAAATGGAAAACTAGTTGCACTTGGCAGGAGACGCGTTTATGTTTGCACAATACTATTTGGTGGATTTTCCCTCTCATTGACGTTACAATGCATATCATCGACCCAAACCTTCGTAATCATCATGATTTAGCACCACTTAAATATGTTATATAGGTGTGAAGATAATCTGGGAATATTACAGTAAGTCCAGAAGAGGGCTCTACAGAAGATTCGATAGCTTTCACCGTTCTGGTGACTTCTTCGAGGACTAAAGGATACTCAGTTACTTGTGAATGATGGGGTACGCCCAGCTCTATGATGATAGAATTTCCTTCCAAGTAAGCTAGTTACAAACGGTCTATGCTGACGGTGCCTTCGAGACTATTTACGAATAAGACAAAGCAATTCTCCGTAGGATAAATCAAAATATATCGTCCACCGCATGAGTGTTAAAAGGTCAAAGCACAGAGGCACGACGAAAAAACATGTTCAGAAGTTTGTCAGTTGAGGTGAACATTGAACGTTGGTTCATTGGCCTTGGTCGCCATTGGTGAGCAGCTCGAAGGCGCGAATGGTTCAATCGTGTACAGGTTCGAAAAAGATGAAAGAAAACGAATAAAATTACTTCATATTTCGTGTAAAACATTTGTTTGCAGACTATGTACTAACCTCGATTTAATTTGCCAAGTAATACAACTTCCTTCTTACAACCACTGATGTTTTTGAGATAAGGCCGAGAATCAGTCGTAGTAATTATCAGTTCGGAGAGTCTTCGTAACAATAGGAATTCAGGGATAGGCTCCTTTACAGATGTTTAAATGCGAGTGAACAAATACATCAATGGTGCTCTGACGAAGAGGAGCAGGTTTAGCTGAACGCATTGCGTTTGTACGCCTGCTGATGTATGAATCCTGAACTATCGCTGGTGAGATACTCCAGGGAGAATGAAATTTACCTGGCAGCCGTAATGTTGTGCCACATACTAGCTCGGCAGTAGTACAATCAGCATCGGTTTTCGAAGCCTCTGTTATCCCTAGGAGAACTAGCGAATGGGATTCAGTCCAGTGGTTATTGTTCGCAGCTGACAGACCAGCTTTCAACTGTCTGTGTAGACATTCTACCATATCATTAGCTTTAGGATGGTAGGCCGTTGTTCGAAAACGCATCCAACCTATGATTTTAATCAGGGTGAAGAATAAGCAGCCGTCGAATTTTCGCCTGCGATCAGTTGTTATGGAAGATTGGCATCCAAAGTTAGCGATCCATCTTCTCACAAAGACGCGTCCGACTGTTTCAGCAGATACGTCCTTGATGGGTACTGCTTCCGGCCATCGTGTGAATCGATCGATGCAAGTTAAAATAAAGGTATATCCATGGGATTGAGGAAGGGGTCCAACTAAATCTATATGGACGTGTTCAAACCGAGCGTCAGGGAGAAAAAAGGTGCCAAGTGGGCTTCTAGTGTGTTTTATTACCTTGAACTTTTGGCAAGCTAAGTACGTGTGCACCCATTCCCTTATTTCCTTATTAATTTCAGGCCAAAAACACCGACTAGTTAGAGCTTAATGGCAGTTCGAATACCTGGGTGAGATAGACCATGCAACGTATTGAAGACGTTACGGCGATAACCATTGGGCACGATGGGGTGAAAAGTACTCGTGGAAATGTCACATAGAGTAGTATCTCTTCCCATACCTAAGGGTTTCTCAGGTGATAATAATTGTAGAGTTATTTTCGACGGCTCATGTTGAAGCTCGGTATCTTTCTGAAGATGAGCCAGTTTTACAAGGTCTATGCCGTCGATTTGGGTTAGGGAACAAACACGCGACAAGGCATCTGCGACAGTGTTTTTTACTCCGGATACATGGCGAATATCTGATATAAACTGTGAAAAGTAATCCAGTTGTCGTGATTCCCTAGGTGAAGAATTATCTGCAGGTGAGTTCAGAGAGTACGTCAGAGGTTTGTGATCAGTAAAAATTATGAATTTATGACCTCCTAGTGAATGTCGAAAATGACGTATAGCACAGTACATTGTCAGAAGTTCTCTGCCGAATGTGCTGTACTTCGCTTCAGCCAATTGAGGGTGCCTGTAAAAAAGGCGAGGGGTTGCCACTCTTTGTTAACTAGCTGTTGTAGAACGGCGTCGATTGCAGTGTTTGATGCATCAACCGAGATAATCAACGGTGCTGTTGAATCCTGATACTTCAGAAGTATGGTATCAATGGAGATAAAGATTGAACGATCAATTCATGGTTGTTTGCTCAAAATCAACTTCCCCAATTTTCGCGGAGGCATCAATACGACAGTCATCGTCTCATCGGTCGCTGTTCAGAAAGAAGAGTGGAACATCGTCAGAAACCTTAGTTCACTTATTCTTTTTATATGTTGGTGTAACAATAAAGAAATATCAAGCGGCAGATCGGTGTTTTGGTTTTTTCGTCCGTTATAACTAAGCGTTTCTGAAATCTTCAAGGAACAGCGTGGGCCCGAGCGTAGCGAGAGCTGGGCATTAACGGTTTATGAGACGTGATTGACAGTTTCTGACGATAGAAACAGATCTGGCGGATTGAAACAGTTGGTGAAAGTTTGGATAGTCGCCGTTCATTTTTCCTGGTGCCGGTCAAGTCCTCTTTGAACAAGCAATATCTGGAACATTTTTGGAATTGGGTCAAGTTCAACAATGCCTGGGTCAAAGAAGGGACAGAGTGTCTTGGATGCAAACAGGAAAGTAAGTCATTGTGACTTGTCTGTTAATTGTAACGATGTGTCTGATGTTAAGCATGACATGGTTGATGTTACTGTTTCGCCGTTCAGGGATAATAGGAACATCAAACTCCCTAAGTTTGAACCACGATGTTTTGATGGAAACCCGGCTGATTATTTACAATTTGTAAAGGAGTTCGAGATCATGTTGAGTGGTTTATTATTAAATGATGAATTGAAGTTAATGTATTTGATGAGATATTGCACTGGAGATGCTGCAAGAGCTATACAGTGTTGTAAGTTTATGAAGCCAAAAGAGGGCTACTACGAGGCTATGAGCATACTGCGTCAAAGGTTTGGAAGACCTTCGATGATTGCAGGGAAATTATTCGAGGCTGTTAAGGGTAATGGTGGTCAATTACAGGATGACTCCCAGGCACTCACTGAGTTTTTGGATAATTTGCTAATTTACAAGAATGGAATGATTTCGATGAATCGAATGAGTGACCTCAACTCGAGTTTTATACTAGAAGTAATAGCAAGACGTCTACCTACTCGACTGCAAAGGAAGTGGGTGAAGATCAGCTCCCGTATGGAGGATGACGGTATCGAGCCAAAGTTTGATGATATCCTGAAACTGGTAAATACTAGTGTCAATGAATCTATGAGCAAGTTCGCCAGTCTATTAGATCTCACCCCTAGAATAGAGCAGTCTGAGAGCAAAATGCAATCATTGATGACGAATAGGCCTCAGAGAGGTGGATATCGAGAAAGCTCCATGATGTCTAGTAATGCATATAGATCTAGTGAGGGTAACAGGATTCGTAGTACATCCTCAACAGATAAGTTACAAGATGCAAGACAAACACGGTTGTGTTTTACACGTGTGCAAGAGGTGCATACAGAAGTGAACTGTGAACCAGTGAGCAAGTTCAGTGATAAGCTAAATGCGAAATTCAGGTCCGACTCCGAATTGTGTGACGATAATGGTGCAGTCAAGAAGTCACTACTTGCAACTGGCAAGCCATTGTTTAATAGAGTGTCACAGAGGAGAGTTACAGTCTCAGAGGACAGTTCTGACTCCACAAGTTTACAAAGTATTACTAGTCAGAGTGAAGGTATAAAACCTCTAATGATTTGTGAGGAGGAACCAAAATTGTCTACTTCTGTTATTAAAGAGTTTGAAAATGATGAAGTTGACGGTAAAGTGAATATTCGTGATAATGATCATGATAGTGCAGATTTGTCTTTGATTGATCATGATGAAATGATGGGAATGCCAACTACTGCTAAGTTGAACAAAGGTTCTGTACAACTACAGCGTGAATTAGAATTGAATGCAGGTGCAGTTGCAGAAGTTATGGATACTTGTGAGACCGTCAGTGTAATTGATCAGCGTGAGGCCCACCTATCATCAGATGATAGTGCTAAACCCGAACTAGTAGTGAAAGACAGCAGTGGTGGTAATCTTGCAGTTAGACAACTATCTGAAAGCCGAACAACAACAGCTTCTGATCTACCGCTAACTTCATCAACTGGTATCAGTCAGTTGTCGTTGGTGTTGTCATCTATAATGAGAAGGACGCCCATCAACTCCAGTATCTTGTGCAATGACTATGATAGTATCAGTTCGTTTGAAAGGACGAAAGATATTGCTCAGTTTAGAGAGGATAAGCCAAGCGTAAACGAGAGAGTGATTGTTAAATTGACTTGCACGAATAAAGGCATTTCTAGTTTCAAGTTACTATTTGAATCTTATTATCTTTGGTGTAAATTACTCTGTTTCTACACTTGGTTGATGAGATATGTCGTGTGTTTGTTGGTCATCTATATTCTACGATACAATGACATGGGCGTGTTACCGTTCAGATTTGAGGATATAGCTGATAGAAGGAAGTTAGCAAATGAACTCTGCGACGATTTTCCAACCAAGAGCATCAACCTGAGAAGGGTTGCAGGCGTACTGCTGTAAGTCCTACAGTTCTTCAAGGGTAGTTTGTCGTGCCAGAATCCACAACATTTGATGTGTTGATTGTACATATGTTTGTGTTAAATAATTGTGTGAGTTCCAATTGATGTAATTGTTGGTTAATCTTGTTTGTGTCCGGACATTCCACAACTTACAATGGTCAACCTGTGAAGGGTTGCAGGTGTACTGTTGTAAGTCCTGCAATCCTTCCAAGGAATTCCATCAAGACATGATCCGCGAGTTTGTGTGTACTCTTTGTATATATGTGTGGTGTGTCATATCAATTGGTGTATTTTGAAATCATTGTGTTGACTCGTTGTTTTCGTACCTTGTTTTTATTGCATAATTTTGTTAAAATTATCGTCGTGATTACTTCTGAAGTTGTGTCCACTCTTCTACATCCATGAATAAATTGGTTGATGTTAAGGACAGCAGATGGGGCGTATACGCCGGGGAGGCTAGGCTATTGGTGAGAATGAAATGCACACGGAGATAATTGTTAGCTGCGGTCCAACACGCCGGGGAGAAAGAGTGTAAACGACTGAGGCTCGCATGCGTCAACGCTACTAGAACTGAGGCAGAATGAGTGACAAGCGATTGCAGTGGTAATTGGTAGTGAGTAGATAAGAGGATGTGCGTAGAGTATCATGAGGTGCTGCCATGGTCACTTTGCATTCTGCAAGAGTCATTCTAGCAAGTGGCGATTGTGTTGCAAGATGTCGAGAGGAGGTCTCTGTCTGGAGGCGCAGGTCGTCATTGATGTGTGAGATTGTGCTGTGGGTATGCTTGTGGTGTGTTGGCTTTTCTGTTTGTTTTCCATTTCAGCTCTGTCCGTGTGACCCAGGTTCTCGCAATGGCATCCAATTCAACGTGCATTGGTCGTGAAGGAAAAAAGGGTTGGATCCCTTTTTTGCCGGGGAGTGTCAATGTAGTTGAAGATTGAACGATCAATTCATGGTTGTTTGCTCAAAATCAACTTCCCCGATTTTCGCGGAGGCATCAATACGACAGTCATCGTCTCATCGGTCGCTGTTCAGAAAGAAGAGTGGAACATCATCAGAAACCTTAGTTCACTTATTCTTTTTATATGTTGGTGTAACAATAAAGAAATATCAAGCGGCAGATCGGTGTTTTGGTTTTTTCGTCCGTTATAACTAAGCGTTTCTGAAATCTTCAAGGAACAGCGTGGGCCCGAGAGTATCGAGAGCTGGGCATTAACGGTTTATGAGACGTGATTGACACATGGCATTCCCAATAGCTTTTTAACCTGGGTAAAAGCATTTCGAGCAGATGCGTCAAGTTCGATAGACTTGTTATTCCATAGAAGAAGGTCTGTCAATGGCTGAATCAGAGAGGCATAGTTGGAAATGAATCGTCGGTAATAACTTACCAAGCCGTTAAAAGCGCGGAGACTTTTCACTGTCTGTGGCTCTGGAAAGTTCAGTATAGCCTCGACTTCAGTAGCCAGTGGGCGAATGCCCTTGCAGTCAATAGTGTGACCCAGGAAGTCGAGTTAGTCAACGTCTATCTGGCACATTTGAATATTAATGGTAACACCATGTTAGCGTAGCCTTTCAAATGCCGAGTCCAAATGTCTGAGGTGAGTTTCCTTGTCTGGATTGGCAATGAGGCAGTCGTCTAAGTATGCATGTACAGAGTTGAGACCGCGAAATACTTCGTCAATGAAGCGTCGGAATGTTTGGGTTGCATTCCTGAGACCGAATGGCAGACGTAGAAATTCGAAAAGTCCGAAAGGCGTAATAATAGCCGTTTTCGGAATATCTTCTGTTGCCATCGGGATTTGGTTATACGCTTTAACCAAGTCGATTTTAGAGAATATAGCCGCGTCAGATAATGTTGCCTTCGTGTATATGAGGCAACGGGCAGCGATCAGGAGTTGTTTCGGCATTCACTCGCCGGTAATCACCGGTGGGTCGCCAATCGTTGCTATCCTTTTTCGGAACCATATGAAGTGGGGATGCCCATGGGCTATTCGCAGGTCGAATGATGCCAAGGGTGAGTATGTGATCGAACTCATTCCTAGCGATTCTCAGTTTGTCAGGGGCCAGTCGTTGTGCTTTAGATGTCACTGGCTGTCCTGAGGTTATGAAAAGGTGCATAACATTGCAGGTCGTTAGACGGGCAATTAAGTTCCGGATATTTATCAACAATCGGTTGAAAAGCTGGATCAAGGATTGCCTTTATCTTAACGAGTGACAAGCTGGGGCCTATGTAATTGATGCCTTTGATAGACAGACTAGTAGTATTATCAATCAGTCGTTTTCGCCGGACGTCTACGATCAAATCATGATGAATAAGTAGGTTCTTGCCAGTGATGGGCATTGTAACGTCAGCGAGAAGGAAAATCCACCAAATAGGTTTGCGTAATCCAACGTTCAGATAGACGTATTTCCTACCAAAGGTTGCAGTTGATTCTCCGCTTGCAGTCCGTAATTTGAAGGAAGGTTCCTTCTGTCTATATGCTGCTGTAGCAGGAAGGACACTGACTTCGGTGCCTGTCTCGACTTAATATCGAGTCTGGCTGACCGCATCACGAAAGTGAAATAGGCGGCTAGTGCCACTGGCGACGGTTGCCGCCAACGCGTGCCAGCGGAATAGTTTCCCACAGACTTTGAGACATTGCCGAATTTACATGGTTTACTGCAACATTTCGCTTCTTGGCCATAGGAGTTGTGGTACCAGCACCAGTCAGGGTTTTTCAGTGAACGTGGCTTGGACTTAGATCGATCACGTGAGTTTCACCATTGAGGGGATTAAGGACGACGGTAGGAGGAATCAAAAGGCATGTTTGATCTAAGCATCTGTTGGATGGAGTTGCATAACTCCATCACTGCAGTATCCTTACTCGAAGTCTGTTTGGCCACCGAGCATATTTAGGGAGCTGACCGTTTAGTTATTTCTGGAATTTTATCAGCAGAAATAGCTAAGTCGTCTATAGGAACATCCTGAAGTGTCACAAGTACAGTTGCACGGACTGTGGCAGCTTGGATAAGAAGAGTTCTCTGAAAAGTCCTTCATCGAACTGACTTTGGCCAATAACCTCTCTCATTCTTGTTAGCATGCTTACGGCTGACTGATCCCCTAACTCGATGTTACGAAATAATTCGTCCAGACGTTGTCGATCCGTGAGAACGTTTCTCTTGAGGAGGGATGCTTTGAGCAACTCGTATGAGTTACTTACCTTGGAACTTGTCATCTGCACAGTCACGCACCTGCTGAATTCCCGCTGTAAGGCGTGAATAACTGCAAGGAACTGTGAACATTGATCGATTACCCCATGCTCACAAAAATCAGACTCATCTATCTGAAACCATGTTTCAGCATTATCTGGCCAGTATGGTACGAGCTGAATCGTTTTGGCGGTTGAGCAAATACGAATGGCCTTGTGACTAGGATCACTCATGACGAAACGTATACCGATTACAATATAGTACAAAAAATTACAAAAAAACGAACTCAAAGGGGTTATCTGCGTATTTATCGAAGATGAAGTTCTCGGTTGGGCTCGCCAGCTTAGAGACTGATGGTATTGACCTCCGCGAATTGTACGGAGTATACTAACGCAAGATCTAATACCAGCAACTTCTATAGTATTCGTTTCTCGTGCACCAAAGGCAAAGCAAAAGACATGATTGATCGTCCAAATTACGAGATATATTTCGGAACCAAATCATGGACTGAAGCGGAAGCTAAGCTGGCTAGTTATCGTGCATGAAAGTGGCACGACAGAGTACCAAATGACGAGGATGCTTGACCGGAAGGCTTTGGGTAAACAAGTCGATTTAAACACTAAGGGTCAGCATCCAATGTTCACTGATGATTCCTATGGTCACAATTTTGGGTAATTATTTACCGCTACAGAACCTCTTTGTATCTACATGCTTTTTCTTTCCTTTAGGGTTCTTTGATGCTCGCCTCTTCTCCTCCATTTGCCTTGTAGTGGAACTTGCACAAATCTACAGTCAAATTGAAGTACTTTGATTGGACACTAGTAACTAGTGTGACGTGTCTAGTTCTTTCTTTGGTGCAGACTGAATTCTATCAGTCAGGTTTACAATGTGGCCCCAATTCTGGGCACCTCAGCATCACGGTACACATTGATTTCATGATATTAGATAGTTGAGGGCAACTGGCAGAAAGCATTGCTTGACCTGACTGGTGAGAGCCAACCAACAAAAAACTCAGGTCAAGAAAGGGTTTAAGATGATTGACCTCAACTATCCAATATCGTTAAAGTGACAGCGAAAATTGAAGTCACTTACATATATGCCATTGTCAGCCACATCTCGTAAACCGTTAATGCCCAGCTCTTGCTACGCTGGGACTCACGCTGTTCCTTGAAGTTTTTCAGAAACGCTTAGTAATAACGGACGCAAAACCAAAACACCGGTTGGCTACTCGAGAATTCTTTATTGTAACACCAACACATAGGCAACTTTAAAATTAAGTTTTAACTAAGGTCTATGAACAAATATTACGATAATAAATCACAATATTACTTCTGACAGTTTTGGCCTGACTTCTTTCTGAACAGCGATCGATGAGACGATGACTGTTGTATCGAAGTCTCCGCCAAAATATAGGGAAGTTGGGTTTGAGCAAACAACCATGAATTGATCGTTCAATGTTAAACTACATTGACACTCCCGGGCGAAAAGGGGTCCATCCCTTTTTCCCATCACGACCAGTGCACGTTGACTTGGATGCCATTGCGAGAACCTGGGTCACACGGACAGAGCTGAAATGGAAAACAAACAGAAAAGCCAACACACCACAAGCATACCCACAGCACAATCTCACACATCAATGACGACCTGCGCCTCCAGATAAAGGTATCCTCTTGACAGCTTGCAACACAATCGCCACTTGCTAGAATGACTCTTGCAGAATGCAACGTGACCATAGCACCACCTCATGATACTCCACGCACGTCCTCGTATCTACTCACTACCAATTACCACTGCAATCGCTTGTCACCCATTCTGCCTCAGTTCTAGTAACGGTGACGTACGCAAGCCTCAGCAGGCTGCACTCTCGCTCCCGGCGTGTAGGATCACAGCTAATCATAATCTCCGTACGCATGTCATTCTCAGCGATAGCCTCCCCGGCGTACACGACCCATCTGCTATCTTTAACATCAACCAATCCATTCACTTATGTAGAAGAGTGGACACAACTTCAGTAGTAATCACGACGAAAATTTTAACAAAATTATGCAATAAAAACAAGGTACGAAAACAACGAGTAAACACAATTAATTCAAAACCACAAATTGGGAAGACACACCACACGTATACACAAATGGTACAAATAATCTTGCGGATCATGTCTTGGTGAAATTCCTTTGAAGAATTGCAGGACTTACACCAGCACGCCTGCCACCCTTCTCAGGTTGACGATTGCAAGTTGTGGAATGTCCGGACACAAACAAGATTAACCAACAATTACAATAATTGGAACTCACACAACTATTTAACACAAACATATGTACAATCACTACATCAAATGTTGTGGATTCTGGCACGACAAACTACCCTTGAAGAACTGTAGGACTTACAGCAGTACGCCTACATTCCTTCTCAGGTTGATGATCCAAGTGGAAGTCGTCCGGACACAAACAGAATTACCGACAGCTAGATGACAGATGATATCAATTCAGTATATTCAATGTGAACATATGTACAAAATCACACACCAAGCACATTGGACTGCTCATTGATGCACTACCCTTTGGAGGATTGTAGGACTTACAGCAGTACGCCTACAACCCTTCTCAGGTCGACGCCCTAGGTTGGAAAATCGTCTCAGAGTACATTTGCTGACTTCCTTCTATCAGCTATATCCTCAAATCTGAACGGTAACACGCTCATGTCATTGTATCGTAGAATATAGATGACGAACAAACACACGACGTATCTGGTCAACCAAGCGTAAGCACAGAGTAATTTACACCAAAGATAATAGCATTCAAATAGTAACTTGAAACTAGAAATGCCTTTATTCATGCAAGTCAATTTAACAATTACTCTTTCGTTTACACTTGGCTTATCCTCTCTAAACTGAGCAATATCTTTCGTCCTTTCAAACGAACTGATACTATCATAGTCATTGCACAAGATACTGGAGTTGATGGGCGTCCTTCTCATTATAGATGACAACACCAACGACAACTGACTGATACCAGTTGATGAAGTTAGCGGTAGATCAGAAGCTGTTGTTGTTCGGCTTTCAGATAGTTGTCTAACTGCAAGATTACCACCACTGCTGTCTTTCACTACTAGTTCGGGTTTAGCACTATCATCTGATGATAGGTGGGCTTCACGCTGATCAATTACACTGACGGTCTCACAAGTATCCATAACTTCTGCAACTGCACCTGCATTCAATTCTAATTCACGCTGTAGTTGTACAGAACCTTTGTTCAACTTAGCAGTAGTTGGCATTCCCATCATTTCATCATGATCAATCAAAGACAAATCTGCACTATCATGATCATTATCACGAATATTCACTTTACCGTCAACTTCATCATTTTCAAACTCTTTAATAACAGAAGTAGACAATTTTGGTTCCTCCTCACAAATCATTAGAGGTTTTATACCTTCACTCTGACTAGTAATACTTTGTAAACTTGTGGAGTCAGAACTGTCCTCTGAGACTGTAACTCTCCTCTGTGACACTCTATTAAACAATGGCTTGCCAGTTGCAAGTAGTGACTTCTTGACTGCACCATTATCGTCGCACAATTCGGAGTCAGGCCTGGAGTTTACATTTAGCTTATCACTAAACTTGCTCACTGGTTCACAGTTCACCTTTGTATGCACCTCTTGCAAACGTGTAAAACACAACCGTGCTTGTCTTGCATCTTGTAACTTATCTGTTGAGGATGTACTACGAAACCCGTTACACTCACTAAGTCTATATGCATTACTAGACATCATGGAGCTTTCTCGATATCCACCTCTCTGAGGCCTATTCGTCATCAATGATTGCATTTTGCTCTCAGACTGCTCTATTCTAGGGGTGAGATTCAATATACTGGCGAACTTGCTCATAGATTGATTGACACTATTGTTTACCAGTTTCAGAATGTCATCGAACTTTGGCTCGATACCGTCATCCTCCATACGGGAGCTGATCTTCACCCACTTCCTTTGCAGTCGAGTAGGTAGACGTCTCGCAATCACTTCTAGTATAAAACTCGAGTTGAGGTCACTCATGCAATTCATCGAAATCAATGCATTCTTGTAAATCAGCAAATTATCCAAAAACTCAGCGAGTGCCTTGGAGTCATCTTGTAGTTGACTACCATTACCCTTGAAAGCCTCGAATAATTTCCCTACAATCATCGAAGGTCTTCCAAACCTTCGACGCAGTATGCTCATAGCCTCAGCGTATCCCTCATTAGGGGGCATGAGCTTACAGCACTGTATAGCTCTTGAAGCAATTCCAGTGCAATACATCATCAAATACATCAATCTCATTTCATCAGTTAATGAAAAACCACTCAGCATGATCTCAAACTCCTTTACAAATTGTAAATAATCAGCCGTGTTTCCATCAAAACATCGTGGTTCAAATCTGGTGAGTTTGATGTTCCTATTATCCCTGAACGGCGAAACAGTAACATCAACCATGTCATGCTTAACATCAGACACATCGTTACAATTAACAGACAAGTCACAATGACTTACTTTCCTGTTTGCATCCAAGACACTCTGTCCCTTCTTTGACCCAGGCATTGTTGAACTTGACCCAATTCCAAAAATGTTCCAGATATTGCTTGTTCAAAGAGGATTTGACCGGCACCAGGAAAAATGAACGGCGACTATGCAAAGTCGTGCCAACTGTCCAAAACCGTTTCAAAAATGAAGTATTGTCAGAAACTGTCAACCACGTCTCGTAAACCGTTAATGCCCAGCTCTTGCTACGCTGGGACTCACGCTGTTCCTTGAAGTTTTTCAGAAACGCTTAGTAATAACGGACGCAAAACCAAAACACCGGTTGGCTACTCGAGAATTCTTTATTGTAACACCAACACATAGGCAACTTTAAAATTAAGTTTTAACTAAGGTCTATGAACAAATATTACGATAATAAATCACAATATTACTTCTGACAGTTTTGGCCTGACTTCTTTCTGAACAGCGACCGATGAGACGATGACTGGTGTATCGAAGTCTCCGCCAAAATATAGGGAAGTTGGGTTTGAGCAAACAGCCATTAATTGGTCGTTCAATCTTCAGCTACATTGACTGTCATCCTTCCAGTTAAGACTCACCATCTATCAAGAGACATATCCCTAAGTTCCTATTGTTACGAAGACTCTCCGAACTGATAATTACTACGGCTGATTCTCGGCCTTATCTCAAAAACTTCAGTGGTTGTAAGAAGGAAGTTGTGTTACTTTGCAAATTAAATTGAGGTTAGTACATAGTCTGCAAACAAATGTTTTACATGAAATATGAAGTAATTTTATTCGTTTTCTTTCATCTTTTTCGAACCTGTACACGATTGAACCATTCGCGCCTTCGAGCTGCTCACCAATGGCGACCAAGGCCAATGAACCAACGTTCAATGTTCACCTCAACTGACAAACTTCTGAACATGTTTTTTCGTCGTGCCTCTGTGCTTTGACCTTTTAACACTCATGCGGTGGACGATATATTTTGATTTATCCTACGGAGAATTGCTTTGTCTTATTCGTAAATAGTCGCGAAGACACCGTCAGCATAGACCGTTTGTAACTAGCTTACTTGGAAGGAAATTCTATCATCATAGAGCTGGGCGTACCCCATCATTCACAAGTAACTGAGTATCCTTTAGTCCTCGAAGAAGTCACCAGAACGGCGAAAGCTATCGAATCTTCTGTAGAGCCCTCTTCTGGACTTACTGTAATATTCCCAGATTATCTTCACACCTATATAACATATTTAAGTGGTGCTAAATCATGATGATTACGAAGGTTTGGGTCGATGATATGCATTGTAACGTCAATGAGAGGGAAAATCCACCAAATAGTATTGTGCAAACATAAACGCGTCTCCTGCCAAGTGCAACTAGTTTTCCATTTGCAGCCTGTAAGTTGAAGGTAGGCTCCTTCTGTCAACCTGTTGCTGTAACAGGAAGAATGCTGACTTCGGCGCCTGTGTCGACTAAGTATCGGGTCTGACTCACCACATCAGGAATGTATAGTAGGCGACTAGTGCCACCACCGACAGTTTTTGCTGGCGCTTGCCGGCATGATAGTTTCGCAGCCTTGGAGACTGCCGAAATTACAAGGTTTTCGCGAACATTTCGCTTCCTGGCCGTAGGCATTGAGGTACCAACACCAGTCAGCGTTTTCTAGCAAACGCGATCTGGATTAAGATCGACCACCTGAGTTTCGCCGTTGAAGGGAGTTCAGGTGATGACAGGAGGAATTCCAGGGTATATTTGACTTAAGTAGCTGCTGGTCAGAGTTGCATAACTCTATTACTGCAGTGTCCCTACTTGAAGTCTCTTTGGCAACTGAGCACATTTCAGTGACTGGCCGTCTTGTTATTTCTAGAATTTTATCTACAGAAATAGCTAAGTCCTCTAAAATAGCACCTTTCAGCGTCACAAGCACACCCTGTACTGACTGTAGCAGTTTGGATATGAACAGTTCTCCGAAAAATCCTTCATCGAACTGATTTTAGCAAATAACTTCTTTCATTCTTGTTAGCCACGTTGCGAAATAATTCGTCAAGTTGCTGTCGATCAGTGAGAACGTTTCTTCTTAGGAGGGTTGCTGTAAGCAACTCATACGAGTTACTTATCTCGAGACTCGACATCTGCACAGTTACGAATTTGCTGAATTCCCGTGGTAGGGCGTGGACAACTGCCAGGAACTGTGGCTTCATTGCTTTTTGTTTTTATTAGATATTGATTTATAGGACATACTTTTGTCACGAAGACATCGTCTTTAACAACTTCATCGTTATATTACTCTTACTGTGGAGTAAAGCAACCTAGCTGCTTGCAAGCTAGGCGAACTTGTTTAATAATAATAATATATATTCTCATATAAACATATAAATTTACATGAAAATGCATGCCATTTTTACAGGCACGATCAAGTATGATATAATATCAAATCGTAGATTGTCTACAAGTTAATAATGTTTCAACAGTTAAATATTTGATATATATAAATACACTCATTGTCTGAACTAGGCTGTATAGTTATTGAATTGTACAATTGTACAATCCCAGCACTACTCCCTTTGGAGTCAACCAAAGCTACGACAGTCGAGTGGCGGGACAAGCTACGCAGAAGTTTACCGAAGATCAAGAACCTATACCTCACAATCAAGAGGCGAGCACAAAGAAATCAAATTGGTTTATACTAGCTCGTAAAAACGATATTGGATATTGGATATTGGATTGTCCTCCAGGTTGAGCGGGAAAATCGACTTCGTTTCGTTTTCATCCCGTGGTTGTCGGCATACGATAACCAACCAATATTGAGGTAAGTACAACGTTTACAACGGATTGAAAGCTGATTTTAGAAAAGTAAAAGTGCTAAGGTGAATCAATAAAGTGTAATGAAATGGGTAAGTGCAAGTATCACTAATAAATGCATTAATATAGAAAACTCCCTAGGCTGACAACGTTCATTTGCAATGTATAATGCTACGCGTATATCTGGTAGTATCATGATGTCCACTTTTGGTTTTAATACATTTTTTCCTTATGTCTGCTTTTTTATTTTATGCTTTTTTGTGCATTTGGTGCACAACCGTACCTCACAGAGAATAGGAATAGAATAAGTCGAATCAAATTCATAAAGAGCTATAAAATGTTAGGTTTAATGGGATACAATGAGGATTAAGTAAAGACGTTATTAGAAAATGAATGAGATAAGACATTGTGAAGTGGTATTTAAAGATCCGACAATGGACAGCAAGTTGATTTATAAGATGCCCCATAAATCTGTGCAGATCCCACATGGTCGCATCTCAACAATAGGCTGAGCGAATGGTATATATTTAAAGGTAGAAGCATGATCTGTCAAGGCGTTCATTATTATCTTTTTCAAGATAAAGATCTAAGCCCTCATAAAAATCAGAAATATCTCGAGCCTTTAATTTGTATATTGCTGTTCCTGCAGAATGGGGCGATTCACCTTAGTGACCCCCACCATATCTACTGATCAGCTAACGCCACCCTCCCTCCTTTTTTGATGTTAAGCTCTGAGAATATGATTATTATGGCTACCGCAAATATACTGCTTGGTACCAGACATGTTCGTACCCCATATTCCATCTCCCTAGCTTTCTTAATGAGTGCTTCCAATAGGTCTCCACATACATCTTTATGAACATTATATATGTATGCATGCGTCCTAATGAACGGATTACTTTACAAGAAGTTAAAACCTTAAAGAATAAAAAGAATAGGTTTTGTGAATAGTTAAGCAAGATTCAGCAGAACAATATAGTTAGGGATCAATGTAGGTAGTATGAACTGAAGGTAAGGTCGGTTGGCAGGACTTAGTGTACTAAATTATCATGACAGTCTTGTATATAGTAGACATCTGACATTGCAAAGTAACGTGTCTAAACATATTATAAAAGATATTAACAGAAATACTACATAGCTTTAACATTATGAATTTTAGAAAATTATATGAGAATGGGTAACTGTTGACTGAAGATAATCAATTCAACTCAAAAATAGTGCAGTGTATTATGCTAATAATATAAGTATATTCGTAAAATATTAAAAGATATGGTTGCTAATGTAATGGTTTTCGGAAATAATTATACTGACGAACTTATTGAAGATTACAGTGAAGAGGAAACCAGTGAGTTAGTTAAATGGCTACTGTGCAGTTAGTAGTTAAAACGTCTTTTTTAAAAAGTAAAGGGTAGAAGAGTTTTGAGCACCGGAGCAAATTAAGTCATATTCTACTGAGTAGAGTGTAGTGAGTAGTGGTACGATTAGGGATAAGGGTAGGTTGAATGAACTTGGGGAAAATGGTTGGTTGGTTGAGTTTGTTATTGCTAGGTATTCCTGGCCACTTTTCATATGGCATGCTTTAGACATTACAAAGTACCAGTTTGCTTATATTATGGGAGAACTATCACAACTAATTTGGGATTATACATCCAGGAGAGTCTAATGAGTTTATAAACCCGATTGAAGAAATATCGATAGGATCTCTAGTAAGCTGAATAACCGGACCTTAGGTAAAGGCATGTGGGAGAGATTAGGTTGGTTTTATCACGTTATAGATGAGGTACGGTTGCCGGGGCAAATGAGTTTCCTCAAATTGGGGGTATTGCACTGGGGTCTGTAGTACTAAAGCTAGTTGAGCGGCCCATATGGATAAAGTATGGATAAGTAGACCGAAGCTCTTTTGTTGATAGGAACTCGTTAAGTAGACGCTGGAATTCAGTAGGAGATCGGCAACTACGTACAGTAAGTGGAAGTTCGTTCCATAATGCACTGTACTGTATTTTAAAGAAACGTGATCGCAGTTTTGTCCGGAACCGGCTTATGGATAGAGTATTTTCATGATTCCTAAGAGTATATATGGGTAAATTATTGAAAGCTATTGGATTACTGCTTTTGGTGTAGCCGTGTAAAAGGCGAAAGAGGAATGTAAGGTTGAGTTTCAGGCGCCTTAACCAAAGTGGCTGAAGTCCATACATTTTGCACCTATCAGCGTAAGTCAGTCCTTCATGTTTGTATAATAGGCGTCGAGTAAAACTTCGCTGAATATTTTCAATACGAACCCTGTCATACCCATGCATGAAACCGAAGACAATTGTGCAGTATTCAAGTACTGGACGAACCATGACTTTGTATAAAAGGACTTTAGCCTCATTTGTGTACATTTTTCGATGCAACAAGCCTGTGAGTCTTCGGCATTTAGAAACAAGTGCTTTTGCGTACTGACTGAATGTTAAGTTTTGTGAGTAGGTAACTCCCAGGTCTTTTATGGAACTGAGGGTTTGGAGAAAAGAGTTACCTAGGTGTAACCTGAAATTCGGATGGGAGTTATTGAAATATAGGACACCACATTTATCAGAATTGAATGGCAGTTGCCAGTCATTGCTCCAGTTATGTAACCTATCCAGATCATCTTGAATATGTGTGAATCCTTCGTTTAGTGTAGAATGGGGGAAGCTGTATACAATCTTTAAGTCGTCAGCAAAGAGGTATGGGGTACCATGCTTGATTACGCTGCAGATGTCGTTAATGTAGATTACGAAAAGCAGTGGACCTAGTACACTACCCTGAATCACTCCACTTCTTATAGGTCTGGGTGACGAGTAATTATTTGCAAATTTCACAACTTGGGAACGATCTTCCAAGAAAGAAATGAGCCAGGATAACAAGGGGTCTTGGAACCCGTACGACTTTAGCTTAAGGATTAGTCTCTTGTGTGGGACTTTATCAAAGGCTTTTTTGAAGTCAAAGAAGAGAGTTGTGACATACAAACCATGATCACGCTTAGCGGTAACATCATCAAAGTAGTCAAGTAGGCAGGTGGAGCATGATCGATTTTTCAAGAAGCCGTGTTGTGCTGGAGTAAACACTTTGTGAAGGTGGAGGTATGAAGCAATATCTTGCCCTATAACCTTTTCCATAACCCTGGAAACTACTGACGTGATATTAATCGGTCGGTAGTTTTCGATGTTAGAAGTTGGTCCTTGTTTGTGCCTAGGGGTTATAAACGACAGTTTCCAGCATTCTGGGTAACTGCCATTATTTAAGGACAGAATGAAAAACTTTAGTAGGATAATGGGTATATCCTCACCACCTCTTTTCAACAAGATAGATGGAATTCCATCGGGCCCAGCGTTATATGATGTCCGGAGGGATGCTATAGCGGAGGAAATCTTTTGTTGGGTGAATGTTATATTACCCAAAAAGTGATTTGGTATTGTCGGAACTTCAAGACTATCTACTGTTTCTTCGATAGTATAGTAGCTAGAAAAGTGGGAGCTGAATAACTCACATATCTCCTGCGGGTCTTCGTGTAGTTTTTCTCCATCTAGTAATAAGTTAGGGATACTTATTCTGTTGTTGTTGATTCGTGACTTAATTAGTTTAACTAATGCCTCTGTATTATCAGGTCGTGAGTGGAGGATGCGTTCTAGTTTGATGGACTCAGATAACTGATTAGATTTGTATGAATCATAAGTTTGCTTGAGTGTAATGAGTGATGAAAAGTCATTATATCTGTAGAATTGCCTAGCATGCTTACGCAGTCGGTTTCGAATCTTTACGGGGATGAAGTCGGGCTGTTTAGGCCTCGTTTTCACAAGTCTTACTGGAGCGATGAAGTCATGTGCAAATCCTAGGTTCTCATAGAGTAATTTGTTTGTCTCTATAGCCGAGCTGCACGTAAAGTATGGCTCCCAGTCTAGGGTGCGTATGTATGGTTTCAGTTCATCCCACTGAGCATGTCTGTAACCCCTGAGTAATACTTTGTTGGCGTTTATTGTCGAACTCATGCTAGTGCAAATATTAAATGTACCGAATACTACTCTGTGGTCGCTGCCAGGAAACTCTTTACCTACTCGAAGGGTAGTGGGGATGATACCATTAGTGAAAACTAGATCTAAAATCTTAGATAGCCTGGTAGGATACTGTACGTGTTGTTGCCATTCTTTTGTTTCTATTATGTTGATAAATTCATTGTACCGTTTTGGTGAGGAAAGTGGTTGCCAGACTACATCGGGCATATTAAAGTCCCCACATATAATTTTAGCCGTGTGAGGTAGTGAAGTGGCGTAAGCGAACGTGCTAGCAAGCTTCATATTACCTTCAACGGTTGAGCACGGGGGGTGATAGATGCAACCTATAAGATAGGAACTGGAGTGAGACAGTCTTAGAATAGCCCACACTGAATCGTTATCTGTGATGAGCTCTGGGTAGAAGCACTGTGTGGCCTTAATATCAGACCTGATATACATAGCACATCCTCCTCCTCTACCATAGTTTCTGTCGCCTCTGAATACATAATAGTTATCAATAGAAATATCTTTATCGCAAATCTGAGGAGTGCACCATGTCTCAGTAATCATTATGAGAGACGGATTGCAAATTAGGGATAATGTCGTGAAGTCGAACATTTTGTTGAGTAAGGAGCGAGCATTGATAAGACAGAATGAGAGAGAGTTAGGGGTGACGGTGAAATCGCATATATCTTTAAAAATATTCTCTCCAAGGTTTATGGCGTCTAGAACAGATTGTTTGATGGGTGCTAACTCAGATGGTGGCCACTTACTAGCAGTGCTGGAAAAGTGCCCTACACCAGTATCAGCACAGAGAGATGTGCCATCGTTTGTTACCCCGGCGGGTGTGAGGTGTTCACTATACCGTGCCTCCAATGCATCGCCCTCCCATCCGGTGATAGGTGGCTTGACAGTATGTGTGCTATTTGCGTCAATATTGAGGCTGAAATTTCGTGTTGGCTGAGAAAATTTAGATTGGATGGGGGGGAGGTAGGTATTCCTTGTGGATAGTATGCTGGGGTAGAGTTACGTGTATCGCAGTTATGACTAATATTTTGTGTGTTTAAGTTATTTTCGTAAATATTAGTCCATTGACGGTCTTGGGTGGTCTGTATGCGATGGTTTTCGGGGATGTGGTGAGTCAAAAGGCCACCTTTAGGAAACATGCCTAGCGCACTTGTTCCTTGTTGTAGAGGTCCCTGGATCAAACTTTTGTCTATAGTAGCCCTAGATTGGAAAGTTGTGTCGGGGTAGGTGTATGCCTGCCCGTCGGGCTTCGACTTATTTTTAGGGTGCCCAGACATATAGCGTCTGTTGTGTCTATCGGACGAAGACTTGTTTGATGTTGGATGAATCGGCGGGTTACCTCTCTTTTCATTGACGTTAGATTTATGGCGGTATGAGGGCTTATTCTGCTTCCCTGGTTTAGTGGTATGATTGGGGTCGCTTAAGTTAATGTTATCTGGTTCGCTGCTGAGAAACCTATCAGTGATGTGTTTGAGTACAGGTATTCTGGATGGCAGGGTTATTTTACTTCGTTTTGTATGCTCACTAATCTGAGTGCTGCTCGGGGAGGATATGCTTAATGCTACATGCTCGAGCTTAGTCTTTTGCTTAACGTTGGTAGTGGTATTAGCGGCTGATGGTGATGTGGCTAGCGAGCATAACTCTGAAGATGCATCTAAGTCTATGACCGTAGTTGCTTCATCGTTGAGTTTACTAGGTAAATTTTTATTATTTAAGAGTATTTCATGTATGTCTGTACCATTAGGTTTACTCAAGTTTAAGGCGACAGAGTCTTCTATAGGACATTCTGCTGTTACGTAAGTTTTTGCGACACTTGGTACACTTGCGCGGCTACGTCTTTGACATGGCGTTAGGTCATGGGCAAGTTTAATATTACCATAAGGTGTGGATGAACTAATTAACTTATTTGACGACTGAAATTTCCTAGCATCATTAGGACTACTGAATTTAAACAGCACAGGGCAAGTATACTTTCCTGATTTTTTCCTGAGTCTGATTAGGTGGCAATTCGCTGATGGCATGCCACACGCTTGGAGACATGTCACTTTGATTTTGTCCAGAGGCGTCCGATCAGGCAGATTGTAAGCGAGAACGTTGTACGAGGACATGATTCGTTTAGTAACTTCACTGGCTATAAAGTCTAACATACGCTCAGATTTCAGCAGACTTTCCGGATTAGCATCATGAGTTGGGTTACAAAGAAGCAGTAGTGGTTTAATGGTGTTTATATTATAACATAACAATTTCGCTTTATTCCAGAAACAGTACTTGTGGTACAGTGTGGAATTTTCAGCACATATCTACAATATTGCATCTAATTTCATCGTACATTTAAAAGGAGTATTATAAAATAAAAATAAAATATAATAAAAACCAAAAAAAAGAAACAGAAATAACCAAAAAAAATGCAAATAAAAATACTGAGTAAAAAAGAAGACGAACACAAATAATGAAAAAAAATATTTCAGTATTAGTTAGTGGAAGCTACGATATGTGTATGCGTGGTGAACAGTAACAGCTATAATCATACGGGAAATTATGAAATGTTCTTAAAAAAAATGTTTATAGCCAAGATGATCAGTTAATTTGATTGAACAACACTAAGCAATCATAAGATAAACATTTCAGGTTTTTTTTTGTCAGTACTAATGCGGTTGTTTGTAGTGGCAGCGTGAGGAATCATGCATAATACAAAATTTTTTAAGATGGTGATAGTGGCAATAACAAACAAGATTGTCAGTTAAATAGTGCCGAACAAAGAACAACCACAAAACTAATGTTACATGATGGTTAATGACGGGACAATTTTTAATAATCATAGTGATAATATAGTCGGACCCAGTAGATGTACAAAGAAGGAGTAGAATAAAGAATAAAAATGTAAGCCAATGATAATAATTTTAAGCAGCTAAGTATGTTTAAGAAGGTTGTTCACTATAGAGTACAAATAAGAGAGTGTAAGGGGGAAAAAAACAAGGGCCAAAATTCTGTTATTAACAACAAAGCAAGTCATAGGTTTCACGTCTAACATTGTCTCTGTCACTTAGAACACGGGCCAAATATGGTATCGTTGAGTTCCTATACTTGGTTGTGCGAGCATATATTATTTTATACTGATTTCTGGTTCTACTTGATGAGATGCAGGGAGAGAGTTGGGAATAGAGGGGGTGTTGGGGGTCAGAGAGTATGGTTTTAGACCATTTCTCACATGTATTCAGATGCTTATCCACTAATGTTGTGACGAGCTGACTGAGTTTTACACCGCTAGTCCTGCTAACTACCTTCAACATCCTTCTCAGGATGGTATAATCCTTTTTCAGTAACCCAGGAAAGACTAACGGGGAACAGTAAAGTAGAATAGGTAGGATACGAGAGTTGACAAATTGTGTAAGCAGAGGTTGAGGGACTCCAGTTAGTCTGAGTTTCTTAATGTAGTAGGTTAGACGAAACACTTTCTTGGAAATCATTTGGATATGAGATGACCAAGTAAGGTCGGAAGATATAACTAATCCGAGGTATTTTGCATTAGACTTTGTTTCAATTATAGTCCCCTCGATTCTACAGACATCATGAGTGCTTACTAGTGTTTGTAGATCTCGTTTATGCCTAAAGGAGAAGTCGACAGTCTGGCATTTTGAGGGATTCAGCGTTAGGCCATTTATTTTAGACCACTGACTGATGTCCGACAGGAAGCTATTTAATTTGAAGCAGTCTGACTGAGACTTAACGGGAAGCGAAACAGTCAGGTCATCTGCATATTTGACGAAGTTGATTTCGTCTGAGAGAGGTAAGTCATGTAAGAAGAAGGAAAAGAGAAACGGCGAGAGAACAGCACCCTGAGGAACACCAGCTTCAGTAAGCAAAGGAGAGGAAGCTACACCATTATATATCGTGTACTGCATCCTATTGGAGAAGTAAGAGTGCAGCCAGTTGATAGCCCAGGACTCAGTTTGTGTAAGGCTAAGCTTGTTTAACAAAAGGCCTCTAGGTACAGAGTCAAAAGCAGATGTGTAATCAAGGAAAGTACAACGGACATACTTGGCCCCTTTGTCTAAGGAGGATACAATGTTGTGATGAAACACTCATTTAATTCTCATTTAATTCCTTCACAGAGTTTCCTAGAGATATAAGGTCCAACTTATTTTGTTCAGCAGTTGCATATACCTCTGACAACAAGTCGGGAACAATGACTTCGGGGACATTGTTGAGGCTACGCGGAACGCACAGTGATGTACGTATCTTCTTAGCTGAGTGACCAAAACTATTCTTACGTATGGAAAGTACTCGTTTATTACGTTGTGCCATTGCTGAAAACTAATCAATATGGTTTAAAGTTAAAGCCGAGCTAAATCGAAAACGGGTATATGGAAAAATAGTATATCGAGTGGATATACAGATTAAGTACTACTATGGATACCGTATGGAATTTTATTGCTTATAAATAAACAATAAATTTACAAAGTACTAAAAAGTAAGATACAGAGTATATAGAAACCAATTATCCTGTAAATTGATCCTGGTATGTAAACCAAAAAATGATGAACTTCTCTACAGTTTTCTTTCCTGTGACGTTGTTCTAAAGTTACAATAAGGAGGATGAGCCCTGCGAAAGAGTGGATCCAAACTTGATAACTGGCGGTGATATATCTGCAGAATTGGAAGCTAGAGTAGCAGCCAATATAAGTTATAGTTGAGCAGTGGTATAATATCCACTACAATATTCCAGAAATCGACAAAAATATATCCACGTTATATGGAGAGATTGTAACGTCCTACACGAAGCGCGCGCGTAAGTTAACCATTAACCAGCAACAACAACCTTTATCGATATTCGCAGCATTAACAACTACTGTATCTATATTGGTGATAAGGAGAGAGAGAGAGAGAAATGACAGGTTAAAGACAAGACAGCTTCATATGCTTCAATTAACAGTGAAAACACTTTGCAGCGATGCTAAACATATCTGGGTTTTTAATGATTTTGGCAAACACTAAATTTCGATGTAGACATTTTAACGAAACGAAGTTAGTCTCAGAACCAATGAAAGCCAAACAGTTGGTTCATGCTGGTCTCAGACTATTTTTCAGTGACCACTCACGACCCCAACAAGGATTAAGCAGCATAGGACCTTCAGATTACTATGCAACTCCACTGACTATTCAGCCAGTAGGTTGTAATCGAGTATTTTGAGAAGTCTAATTCCTGCCAATTGGCGTGTCATCCAAGTCTCATAAACCGTTAATGCCCAGCTCTCGCTACGCTCGGGCCCACGCTGTTCTTAGAAGATTTCTCAGAAACCCTTAGTTATAACGGAGACAAAAACCAAAACACCGATCTGCCGTTTGATATTTCTGTATTGTTACACCAATATATAAAAGGAATAAGCGAACTAAGCAACTAAGGTCTGAAAACTAATATTACAATGATAAATCATTGTTACTTCTGACGGTGTTTCACTCTTCTTTCTGAACAGCGACCGATGAGACGATGACTGTCGTGTTGATGCCTCCGCGAAAATTGGAGAAGTTGGTTTTGAGAAAACAACCACGAATTGTTCGTTCAATCTTCAACTACATTGACACTCCCCGGCAAAAAAGGGATCCAACCCTTTTTTCCTTCACGACCAATGCACGTTGAATTGGATGCCATTGCGAGAACCTGGGTCACACGGACAGAGCTGAAATGGAAAACAAACAGAAAAGCCAACACACCACAAGCATACCCACAGCACAATCTCACACATCAATGACGACCTGTGCCTCCAGACAGAGACCTCCTCTTGACATCTTGCAACACAATCGCCACTTGCTAGAATGACTCTTGCAGAATGCAAAGTGACCATGGCCGCACCTCACGATACTCTACGCACATCCTCTTATCTACTCACTACCAATTACCACTGCAATCGCTTGTCACTCATTCTGCCTCAATCCTAGTAGCGGTGACGTATGCGAGCCTCAGTCGTTTACACTCTTTCTCCCCGGCGTGTCGGACCACAGCTAACAATTATCTCCGTGTGCATTTCATTCTCAGCGATAGCCTCCCCGGCGTATACGCCCCATCTGCTGTCTTTAACATCAATCAATTCATTCACGGATGCAGAAGAGTGGACACAACTTCAGAAGTAATCACGACGAAAATTTTAACAAAATTATGCAATAAAAACAAGATACGAAAACAACGAGTAAACACAATTAATTCAATTAACACCAATTGATATGACACACCACACGTATACACAAACAGTACACACAAACTCGCATTTCATGTCTTGATGGAATACCCTTGAAGAATTGCAGGACTTACGCCAGTACGCCTACAAACCTTCACAGGTTGACGATTGTAAGTTGTGGAATGTCCGGACACAAACAAGATTAACCAACAATTACATCAATTGGAACTCACACAACTATTTAACACAAACATATGTACAATCAACACATCAAATGTTGTGGATTCTGACACGACAAACTACCCTTGAAGAACTGTAGGACTTACAGCAGTACGCCTACATTCCTTCTCAGGTTGATGATCCAAGTGGAAGTCGTCCGGACACAAACAGAATTACCAACAGCTAGATGACAGATGATATCAATTCAGTATATACAATATGAACATATGTACAAGATCATACACCAAGCACATTGGACTGCTCATTGATGCGCTACCCTTTGAAGAACTGTAGGACTTACAGCAGTACGCCTACAACCCTTCTCAGGTTGACGCCCTAGGTTGGAAAATCGTCGCAGAGTTCATTTGCTAACTTCCTTCTATCAGCTATATCCTCAAATCTGAACGGCAACACGCCCATGTCATTGTATCGTAGAATATAGATGACCAACAAACACACGACATATCTCATCAACCAAGTGTAGAAACAGAGTAATTTACACCAAAGATAATAACATTCAAATAGTAACTTGAAACTAGAAATGCCTTTATTCATGCAAGTCAATTTAACAATAACTCTCTCCTTTACACTTGGCTTATCCACACTAAACTGACCATTGATATTCGTCCTTTCAAACGAACTGATATTACCATAGTCATTGCAGAAGATACTGGAGTTGATGGGCATCTGTTTCATTGTGGATGAAAACACCAACGATGACTGAGTGACACAAGGTGATGAAGACAGCGGTGGATCAGAAGCTGTTGTTGTTCGGCTTTCAGATAGTTGTCCAACTGCAAGATTACCACCACTGCTGTCTTTCACTACTAGTTCGGGTTTAGCACTATCATCTGATGATAGGTGGGCTACACGCTGATCAATTACACTGACTGTCTCACAAGTATGCACACCTTCTGGAACTGCATCTGCGTTCAATTCTACTTCACGTTGTAGTTGTACAGAACCTTTATTTAACTTAGCAGTAGTAGGCATATCCCGCATATCATAATGATCAACCAAAGACAAATCTGCACTATCATGATCATTACCACAAATATTCACTTTACCGTCAACTTCATCATTTTCAAACTCTTTAATAACAGAAGTAGACAATTTTGGTTCCTCCTCAAAAATCATTAAAGGTTTTATAACTTCACTCTGACTAGATATACTTTGTAAACTTGTGGAGTCAGAACTCCACTCTGAAGCAGTAACTCTATTCTGTGACACTCTATTCAACAACGGCTTACCAGTTGCAACTACAGACTTTTTCACAACACCGTTATCGTCACACAATTCGGAGTCAGACCTGGAGTTTACATTTAGCTTATCACTGAACTTGCTCACCGGTTCACAGTTCACCTTTGTATGCACCTCTTGCAAACGTGTAAAACACAACCGTGTTTGTCTTGCATCTTGTAACTTATCTGTTGAGGATGTACTACGAAACCTGTTACACTCACTAGGTCTATATGCATTACTAGACATCATGGAGCTTTCTCGATATCCACCTCTCTGAGGCCTACTCGTCATCAATGATTGCATTTTGCTCTCAGACTGCTCTATTCTAGGGGTGAGATCTAATAGACTGGCGAACTTGCTCATAGATTCATTGACACTAGTATTTACCAGTTTCAGGATATCATCAAACTTTGGCTCGATACCCTCATCCTCCATACGGGAGCTGATCTTCACCCACTTCCTTTGCAGTCGGGTAGGTAGACGTCTTGCTATTACTTCTAGTATAAAACTCGAGTTGAGGTCACTCATTCGATTCATCGAAATCATTCCATTCTTGTAAATTAGCAAATTATCCAAAAACTCAGTGAGTGCCTGGGAGTCATCCTGTAATTGACCACCATTACCCTTAACAGCCTCGAATAATTTCCCTGCAATCATCGAAGGTCTTCCAAACCTTTGACGCAATATGCCCATAGCCTCGTAGTAGCCCTCTTTTGGCTTCATAAACTTACAACACTGTATAGCTCTTGCAGCATCTCCAGTGCAATACCTCATCAAATACATTAACTTCAAATCATCGTTTAGTAAAAAACCACTCAGCATGATCTCAAACTCCTTTACAAATTGTAAATAATCAGCCGGGTTTCCATCAAAACATCGTGGTTCAAATCTGGTGAGTTTGATGTTCCTATTATCCCTGAACGGCGAAACAGTAACATCAACCATGTCATGCTTCACATCAGACACATCGTTACAATTAACAGACAAGTCACCATGACTTACTTTCCTGTTTGCATCCAAGACACTCTGTCCCTTCTTTGACCCAGGCATTGTTGAACTTGACCCAATTCCAAAAAGTTCCAGATATTGCTTGTTCAAAGAGGACTTGACCGGCACCAGGAAAAATGAACGGCGACTATCCAAACGTTCACCAACTGTTTCAATCCGCCAGATCTGTTTCTATCGTCAGAAACTGTCAATCACGTCTCATAAACCGTTAATGCCCAGCTCTCGCTACGCTCGGGCCCACGCTGTTCTTAGAAGATTTCTCAGAAACGCTTATTTTTTTTTTTTTTTTTTTAAAAAAACCGATCTGCCGTTTGATATTTCTGTATTGTTACACCAATATATAAAAGGAATAAGCGAACTAAGCAACTAAGGTCTGAAAACTAATATTACAATCTTGAAAATCCCCATTTAGTCATATGAAAAAGAGAAGACGTTCAGCGAAGAGACTCTTTTCGGCGAATTCATTCACATAGCTGTACAATCGCATTTATATATAATTATTTGAGTGTGTTTGTGTACATGAGGTTTGTCAAAATTAGATAATTGATCAGGTAATAAAAGAATGATCTAATATAGAAACAAAGTTAATTGGACAGCAACTAAATTAAGATTGAGTTAGTAAGTTAGATGACGTAATACAATTGACTAAAATGTTTTAACTTAGGTCAGGTTAGCAACAGAGGTAATTACAGGTAGAGACTAAGTAGAAGTGGGGTAGATAATAATGCCATTTAGATTAGAAATGAAATTGAGCAATTAAGTTGGATGACGTAACATAAATGACTATAAATTGAGCGTTGGTCAGGTCAATTAAAGTGGTAGTGAGGTGTAGAAATTAAATCGGGTAGGGGTAGAGACAAGAAAGTTGAAAATGCAAAATATTACAATTGAGAAGACAGAATAATACCAATGAAGAGACAGAAAAAAAAATTAGGTAGAATTTACCTTTCAGGTAATAATGTAGGTTAAGTCCATTGTAAGTTTAGTGATTGAACGAACCTCTTCTGTATGCAGAGTTCAGGGCTTAGCAAGTGAATCGCCATTGCTTCTGCAGTTTGAAGAAGTCTGATTCGTACACCTTTTGGAAGACTACTTCTTACTCTGTAGACGACTTTGAAGTTTGTTTGGGGTGCAGCTTGGTGTCCGGATTCTATCAGGTGTTCTAAGATGGAGCTGCGGGGACATCGCTTTTCTCCTTTGTAAAACCATGCTGGTAAGTGTTCGGTGATACGCTTGGAAAGCGAACGCTGGGTACGGCCGACATACCTGGCTCCACACGAGCAGGTGAATTGGTAGATACACATTGATGAGGCCAACAGTGGTAGCTTATCCTTCACGTTCACATGAATCATAGGTTTTGTGGAGAAAGTTAGTCGTAGTTCAGCTGCGAAGAAAGTCTTCTTGAGTGAGCGCGACAGTCGATTTTTTAGTATTTCCGCAGATATATCTCCATTGAATTGAAGGTTTATGTAGAGCGGTTTCTTCGGGACGCTATGCGTGGGCGGCTTTTGTGGCCTAGGATTCATAGATTTTGCAATAAATCGTTCTGGGTAACAATTCTCGACGAGGATTCTCTTGAGATTGTCCAGTTCATCTTCTACGGTGTCCGGGGTACAAATTCTGCGAACTCTGTTGCTAAGTGAACGGATCAGGTTCCGTTTGGTGTATAGGGGTACCCAACTGTGGAAGTTAATCAGCTGTCCGTTCCATGTTGACTTTCTGTAGATAGATCTTTTCAGTGTTCCATCGTGTTCTCGTCTTGTTAGTTGGATGTCAAGAAAGGATATTTTAGAGTTGGACTCTTTCTCCAGCGTGAACTGAATTGCGGGGTGGCACTTGTTAAACGACTTCAGGATGTCGTCTAGATTCTCTTCATTGTTGACGATAATGAAAGTGTCGTCGACGTATCTCTTGTAGATTCCGAAGGTATCGATCATTTTCTTCATGCATGTGTTTTCGAGTTTTGCCATGAAGAAATCTGCAAGTAATGGGCCTAGTGGTGAGCCCATAGCTATACCATCCTTTTGGCGATATATTTCGTTGTTGAAAGAGAATTGAACATTCAGGGTACACCTCAGAAGGAGTTCTTTAAGACGCTCGGTGGGTATACCGATGTTTATTCCTTTGGAATCAATAAGTTCGCATACATAGCATATTGTTTCAGTCAGTGGAACATTTGTGAATAGTGATGTGACATCTAATGAGATCATGGTCCTGTTGGATACGTTGATGTTTTCAATTGAGTCGATAAAGTCGAATGAATCTCGAACTGTGTGGCAGGAAACTTGTCTTCTGATTGGTTCTAGTAGATCTGCTAGCCATTGGGCTGTGCGGTGATAAGGCGAATTGGTCATGTCAAGGATCGGTCGAAGAGGGATACCGTTCTTGTGTACTTTCGGAAGTCCATAGAGTCGTGGTATATTTGAGCCGGATGGTCTTATGGATTCAAACGTTTCGTTGCTGATGAAAGATTCAGTTTTTAGCTTACGGAGGGTGTCCGTTAGCTTTTGTTCGGTCTGTTCAGTCATGTTTTTCTCGTTGACCGGTTTTGTGAATTTACATTCATCGGATAGTATAGTCAGCATCTTACTGATATAGTCCTTACGATTCATGATAACGATTCCTCCGCCTTTATCAGGACGTAATATCATAATCTCTTCGTTTTTCATAAGTTCTTTCAGCTCCTTATAATGCCTCTTCGTCAAAATGGACCTTCCGTTGGGTTTGGTATTTATAAACTTGTGACAACTGTCGAGGATTGATGCTTTGAGTTGTTGTAGGTTTTCATCTGATGTGGGTGTGAGATCGTAGGTTTGGTTTATTAGATTTTCAAACTGAATCTGGCATTGTAGCTTGTCAATACATTGTGGTTTTACGCAGAATTTCGGACCTAGAGATAGTGCCTCTAGTTGGGTAGTAGATAGTGTGATGTCTGAAAGATTGAATACGTATTTTTCTGGATTGCTTGGGAACGGAGATTCGGTATTAATTGTAGGCTTTAGACTTTTGAGCAGATCTGCTTTAGTCTTGTTGCATTCTTTCTGAGTGACTTGTTGCACATATTCTTCGAAGGAATGGCGTAGATCTTGATCTAAGTCTTCGACTGCATGAGCTCTTGAGTAGACGTTTCGCTCTAGCTCGAACACGCGTGATTGAATGGAGTCGATGTTGTTTCGTGTGTGTCGTCTGAGTGTTCTGGTATTCGGTTGGATGTGGTTGCGTCTGAGTGACTTCCAATACATCTTTGGATACTCATGTCGATCTATACAATCTCTTAAGAAATCAACCTTTGTCTTCGCTACCGCTAGAACCAATCAGAAGACAAGTTTCCTGCCACACAGTTCGAGATTCATTCGACTTTATCGACTCAATTGAAAACATCAACGTATCCAACAGGACCATGATCTCATTAGATGTCACATCACTATTCACAAATGTTCCACTGACTGAAACAATATGCTATGTATGCGAACTTATTGATTCCAAAGGAATAAACATCGGTATACCCACCGAGCGTCTTAAAGAACTCCTTCTGAGGTGTACCCTGAATGTTCAATTCTCTTTCAACAACGAAATATATCGCCAAAAGGATGGTATAGCTATGGGCTCACCACTAGGCCCATTACTTGCAGATTTCTTCATGGCAAAACTCGAAAACACATGCATGAAGAAAATGATCGATACCTTCGGAATCTACAAGAGATACGTCGACGACACTTTCATTATCGTCAACAATGAAGAGAATCTAGACGACATCCTGAAGTCGTTTAACAAGTGCCACCCCGCAATTCAGTTCACGCTGGAGAAAGAGTCCAACTCTAAAATATCCTTTCTTGACATCCAACTAACAAGACGAGAACACGATGGAACACTGAAAAGATCTATCTACAGAAAGTCAACATGGAACGGACAGCTGATTAACTTCCACAGTTGGGTACCCCTATACACCAAACGGAACCTGATCCGTTCACTTAGCAACAGAGTTCGCAGAATTTGTACCCCGGACACCGTAGAAGATGAACTGGACAATCTCAAGAGAATCCTCGTCGAGAATTGTTACCCAGAACGATTTATTGCAAAATCTATGAATCCTAGGCCACAAAAGCCGCCCACGCATAGCGTCCCGAAGAAACCACTCTACATAAACCTTCAATTCAATGGAGATATATCTGCGGAAATACTAAAAAATCGACTGTCGCGCTCACTCAAGAAGACTTTCTTCGCAGCTGAACTACGACTAACTTTCTCCACAAAACCTATGATTCATGTGAACGTGAAGGATAAGCTACCACTGTTGGCCTCATCAATGTGTATCTACCAATTCACCTGCTCGTGTGGAGCCAGGTATGTCGGCCGTACCCAGCGTTCGCTTTCCAAGCGTATCACCGAACACTTACCAGCATGGTTTTACAAAGGAGAAAAGCGATGTCCCCGCAGCTCCATCTTAGAACACCTGATAGAATCCGGACACCAAGCTGCACCCCAAACAAACTTCAAAGTCGTCTACAGAGTAAGAAGTAGTCTTCCAAAAGGTGTGCGAATCAGACTTCTTCAAACTGCAGAAGCAATGGCGATTCACTTGCTAAGCCCTGAACTCTGCATACAGAAGAGGTTCGTTCAATCACTAAACTTACGATGGACTTAACCTACATTATTACCTGAAAGGTAAATTCTACCTAATTTTTTTTTTCTGTCTCTTCATTGGTATTATTCTGTCTTCTCAATTGTAATATTTTGCATTTTCAACTTTCTTGTCTCTACCCCTACCCGATTTAATTTCTACACCTCACTACCACTTTAATTGACCTGACCAACGCTCAATTTATAGTCATTTATGTTACGTCATCCAACTTAATTGCTCAATTTCATTTCTAATCTAAATGGCATTATTATCTACCCCACTTCTACTTAGTCTCTACCTGTAATTACCTCTGTTGCTAACCTGACCTAAGTTAAAACATTTTAGTCAATTGTATTACGTCATCTAACTTACTAACTCAATCTTAATTTAGTTGCTGTCCAATTAACTTTGTTTCTATATTAGATCATTCTTTTATTACCTGATCAATTATCTAATTTTGACAAACCTCATGTACACACACACACTCAAATAATTATATATAAATGCGATTGTACAGCTATGTGAATGAATTCGCCGAAAAGAGTCTCTTCGCTGAACGTCTTCTCTTTTTTTTAATATTACAATGATAAATCATTGTTACTTCTGACGGTGTTTCACTCTTCTTTCTGAACAGCGACCGATGAGACGATGACTGTCGTATTGATGCCTCCGCGAAAATCGGGAAGTTGATTTTGAGCAAACAACCATGAATTGATCGTTCAATATTCAACTCCATTGACATGGCGAGTTATGCATCAACACATGTACACAGTTTCTGATAATCTTCTCCTCTAGATTTTGCCTTTTTCTTTCTTGTCCCAATATTCGAAATCATTTCAATCTTGTATATACTAAGAAAGAACTAGTGATTACACACAAACAAGCAACAGCACTCAACTTCAGTTACGAAATCATAATCGAAATGATGCCAGCCACCGCGCGATGCGTTGCCCAAGATCTCAGTGGATAAAGCTTTGATATTAGAAACGGTTGGTATTTCGTTCAGCTCTCAATGGTGAATAGCACTGTAGCGTGTTGTGCGTTGGTTGCACAGTGGTCAGGACTCTCGCCGACCATGCACATGGTCCGGGGTTCCATCCCCTGCCGACGCACATCTGATATCTATGGTTGGCTTGCAAAATTTGGGCTACCGATATCACATGCTGAAAATTCCATATTATTATTATCATTGCTCCCTTGGATTCCTAGTGGAACATAGGGCTTCAACTGCACGTCTCCACTTGCCACTTCTGTTTTCCTTCTGCTGTACTTTTCACCTGCATCCATGTTAGTCCAAACTCTTTCAATTCCTCTTCATACGATCTCCTCCATGTCACCCTTCCAAGGACGTCACCCAGCGGCCTCCTCAGTGGGTGTTCAATCCATCTCCACATTCTCCTGCATATTTCTTGGCTGGCGATTGGTTCTTGCTTTTGTTTGTTCCCGTAGTTCCTTGCTGGTGATTCTTTCCGGCCCGGCCGGCCATCTGATCTTCAGTATAGATCCAGCAAAGACAGTTGTTGATAAAGGTCTGCAACAGGCTGTTGCAAATATTCTTTGTGACCCACCCGCCAAGTTTCTGATCCGTATAGGAGAACTGACTGACTTGACGTTTGTATTGAAAATCCGACCGAATTTTGTTGTTGATGCTGTCTGAGTGACGAAGATTTCCAGATTGGTTTTAGTCAGGTTGATGAATGTGTCTCTCGCCTTCCCGATTCTCGCTCGATTTGACATCCTCGTCCGTTCCTTCGTTCCTGTAGTTGAGATAATGCTCTATCCCTGGATAAGTGAATGAAGTAACATCTACCTGTACCAAAATTACGGTGTGGAATCAAGCTGTGATCAAAAAATACAAAAAAAATACTTGTGTTGTAAACACTTTATAAGTAGTACATCGATCTTGGACTAATTTACTAACAGTATTCATATTTTCCTTTCGGTTCATGCTTTCCATGTCACTTCATGATTTCCCCCATTACTTCTCTTTTCTACTTAGTCCGTTCTCCCACTACCCAAGCATCGTGTGGATGACCTTAACAGTATACTGGAAACAGATTCTTATTAGCATCACACTATATACCAATTACTCACTTGAATGGAGGTATATCCCGTTGATGAGTCTCAAACGTGGCGAATTGCTCATCGTTTACTAAATGGTCACCTACAAGTCAATGGGAAAATAAATAACTCATGCCGTTGCAACTAGAATGGTAGAGATCATCTTCTTGAATACCCTCCAATATGTATTACCTCATCTTCACGTAACCCTTTTGTGTGTTTGCAATTCATACTACTTAAAATTGTTTTGTGAATAGAAAAACTCGATGTGTTATGTTTATCTGTCAAATTAAATTCAACACAGTTTCTCCTGTTTTCTTATCTATTCTACAGACCGTCTGTGTTGCTGATAAAATGTGTTGTAGAACATTCCATCGTAAACAATAATCCCGCAGTATTAATGGCAGTAATCTCCTTACTTTCGTCGTATTAGTAATTGTTAATAATATCTATTAATTGAATAAATGTTTTTAGAACAAATTATCACGTGTGGATTTTCCTCTGCATCTGAAAAGTTAACTGTTTTAATTTCAGTAATATTTATCTGAATAACAGCAATTCTGTTCATCCGAGAATCAACCTACTCCAGCTGGAGAACCATTGAATACTTCCGGATACTATCCAGCTACGTCGTCCTAGTTTGTAAACATACAGCGCCGCATACTAGTAACACCACCCAGGATCGAACTATGAACAATCAGGTTTTTGATACGACCATCTGGATCACCCAGTAACTCAGACAAATTCGAACCTCAAATCCATGTATTCGAACTTCAGACACTTCTCGAAATACATAGAGCCAGATGAAAAAGAGAAGACGTTCAGAGAAGAGACTCTTTTCGACTGCGAATTCATTCACATAGTTAGCTGTACAATCGCGTTTATATATAATTATTTGTGTGTGTGTACATGAGGCTTGTCAAGTTTAGATGATTGATCAGGTAATACAAGAATGATCTAATATAGAAACAAGGTTAATCAGACAGCAATTAAAGTAAGATTGAGTTAGTTAGTAAGTTAGATGACGTGATATAATTGACTAAAATGTTTCAGCTTAAGTCGTATTTTTTAATTAATTCTGTCATATTCTGTACCGTCGACAGCTAAACCGCTGCTATCTCGCTGGTCTCATACATGTTGATATGCCTTTATTTCGTGACCACAACTTTCGCTTGCGTGTCAATTATTGCACCAATCTCCCGCAGAAAATCCGCTCCTAATATCGTTCGCTGTAGTTCAGGTACAACAATGAAAGGAGACGTCATCTCACAGCCGCCAACAACAACCGTACAGTTCGATCTACCCGTGATACGCAACACATACCCGCCTACTGTTTGTACTGTAAATGAACACGGACTAACACTCTTACATAAATTCTTTTCTATTAACGACACAGCCGCCCCTGTATCTATTAAACATACTACTTCTCGATCATTCACTCGCAATTTCGAATACACAGCCCCTTTCTCAATAGCCCCCACTAAGTCTAGTTTCATACGTGAGAAGGAACAAGTATTATACCGCCTGAAACTTTTTCTTTTTCGCCTTTCTAGGCAGTATCTTCTCCAGTGTCCCGGCTTAGCGCATTCAAAACATCGGTCTTTTCTATCAGCCAACTTTAACACCGCCACTTCCCGCTGCAATGCTTCAATTTTCTGCCCATATTCGTTTGGATTTGGTTGGTCTATAGCGGCTACCGTTGTTCTCAGCAGCTGTCTGGTCACTTTCGCCAGCTCACCAATATCCATCGGCTGCGTTGCGTTAACCAGTTATAATCGCTGAGAAATGTATTCTGGGACACTATCGATGAATTGGGAAGACGGTAACTGCGCTCCTGATTCTTTATCCAAAGTAGGAAGCGCACGTCAAAGTAGATTCGTCAATTTCACCGCCAACACTAACGGGTCTCCATCAGGTCCCAGATCGTTGACCGAAACTGCTGCGTCGCTAGCGGTTTGGATTAAGATCGACCACCTGAGTTTCGCCGTTGAAGGGAGTTCAGGTGATGACAGGAGGAATTCCAGGGTATATTTGACTTAAGTAGCTGCTGGTCAGAGTTGCATAACTCTATTACTGCAGTGTCCCTACTTGAAGTCTCTTTGGCAACTGAGCACATTTCAGTGACTGGCCGTCTTGTTATTTCTAGAATTTTACCTACAGAAATAGCTAAGTCCTCTAAAATAGCACCTTTCAGCGTCACAAGCACACCCTGTACTGACTGTAGCAGTTTGGATATGAACAGTTCTCCGAAAAATCCTTCATCGAACTGATTTTAGCAAATAACTTCTTTCATTCTTGTTAGCCACGTTGCGAAATAATTCGTCAAGTTGCTGTCGATCAGTGAGAACGTTTCTTCTTAGGAGGGTTGCTGTAAGCAACTCATACGAGTTACTTATCTCGAGACTCGACATCTGCACAGTTACGAATTTGCTGAATTCCCGTGGTAGGGCGTGGACAACCGCCAGGAACTGTGAGCGTTGATCAGTTAACCAATCTTCACGAAAATCTGACTCATCTATCCGAAACCATGATTCAGCATTATCTTGCCAGAATAGTACGACATGAATAGTTTTGGCAGTTGATTAAATATGGATGACCTCAGGGGTCCTGGGAGTCATCCTGTAATTGACCACCATTACCCTTAACAGCCTCGAATAATTTCCCTGCAATCATCGAAGGTCTTCCAAACCTTCGACGCAGTATGCTCATAGCCTCGTAGTAGCCCTCTTTTGGCTTCATAAACTTACAACACTGTATAGCTCTTGCAGCATCTCCAGTGCAATATCTCATCAAATACATTAACTTCAATTCATCATTTAATAATAAACCACTCAACATGATCTCGAACTCCTTTACAAATTGTAAATAATCAGCCGGGTTTCCATCAAAACATCGTGGTTCAAATCTGGTGAGTTTGATGTTCCTATTATCCCTGAACGGCGAAACAGTAACATCAACCATGTCATGCTTAACATCAGACACATCGTTACAATTAACAGACAAGTCACAATGACTTACTTTCCTGTTTGCATCCAAGACACTCTGTCCCTTCTTTGACCCAGGCATTGTTGAACTTGACCCAATTCCAAAAATGTTCCAGATATTGCTTGTTCAAAGAGGACTTGACCGGCACCAGGAAAAATGAACGGCGACTATCCAAACGTTCACCAACTGTTTCAATCCGCCAGATCTGTTTCTATCGTCAGAAACTGTCAATCACGTCTCATAAACCGTTAATGCCCAGCTCTCGCTACGCTCGGGCCCACGCTGTTCCTTGAAGATTTCAGAAACGCTTAGTTATAACGGACGAAAAAACCAAAACACCGATCTGCCGCTTGATATTTCTTTATTGTTACACCAACATAAAAAAGAATAAGTGAACTAAGGTTTCTGACGATGTTCCACTCTTCTTTCTGAACAGCGACCGATGAGACGATGACTGTCGTATTGATGCCTCCGCGAAAATTGGGGAAGTTGATTTTAAGCAAACAACCATGAATTGATCGTTCAATCTTTATCTCCATTGACACCATACTTCTGAAGTGTCAGGATTCAACAGCACCGTTGATTATCTCGGTTGATGCATCAAACACTGCAATCGACGCCGTTCTACAACAGCTAGTTAACAAAGAGTGGCAACCCCTCGCCTTTTTTACAGGCACCCTCAATTGGCTGAAGCGAAGTACAGCACATTCGGCAGAGAACTTCTGACAATGTACTGTGCTATACGTCATTTTCGACATTCACTAGGAGGTCATAAATTCATAATTTTTACTGATCACAAACCTCTGACGTACTCTCTGAACTCACCTGCAGATAATTCTTCACCTAGGGAATCACGACAACTGGATTACTTTTCACAGTTTATATCAGATATTCGCCATGTATCCGGAGTAAAAAACACTGTCGCAGATGCCTTGTCGCGTGTTTGTTCCCTCACCCAAATCGACGGCATAGACCTTGTAAAACTGGCTCATCTTCAGAAAGATACCGAGCTTCAACATGAGCTGTCGAAAATAACTCTACAATTATTATCACCTGAGAAACCCTTAGGTATGGGAAGAGATACTACTCTATGTGACATTTCCATGAGTACTTTTCACCCCATCGTGCCCAATGGTTATCGCCGTAACGTCTTCAATACGTTGCATGGTCTATCTCACCCAGGTATTCGAACTGCCATTAAGCTCTAACTAGTCGGTGTTTTTGGCCTGACATTAATAAGGAAATAAGGGAATGGGTGCACACGTACTTAGCTTGCCAAAAGTTCAAGGTAATAAAACACACTAGAAGCCCACTTGGCACCTTTTTTCTCCCTGACGCTCGGTTTGAACACGTCCATATAGATTTAGTTGGACCCTTCCTCAATCCCATGGATATACCTTTATTTTAACTTGCATCGATCGATTCACACGATGGCCGGAAGCAGTACCCATCAAGGACGTATCTGCTGAAACAGTCGGACGCGTCTTTGTGAGAAGATGGATCGCTAACTTTGGATGCCAATCTTCCATAACAACTGATCGCAGGCGAAAATTCGACGGCTGCTTATTCTTCACCCTGATTAAAATCATAGGTTGGATGCGTTTTCGAACAACGGCCTACCATCCTAAAGCTAATGATATGGTAGAATGTCTACACAGACAGTTGAAAGCTGGTCTGTCAGCTGCGAACAATAACCACTGGACTGAATCCCATTCGCTAGTTCTCCTAGGGATAACAGAGGCTTCGAAAACCGATGCTGATTGTACTACTGCCGAGCTAGTATGTGGCACAACATTACGGCTGCCAGGTAAATTTCATTCTCCCTGGAGTATCTCACCAGCGATAGTTCAGGATTCATACATCAGCAGGCGTACAAACGCAATGCGTTCAGCTAAACCTGCTCCTCTTCGTCAGAGCACCATTGATGTATTTGTTCACTCGCATTTAAACATCTGTAAAGGAGCCTATCCCTGAATTCCTATTGTTACGAAGACTCTCCGAACTGATAATTACTACGACTGATTCTCGGCCTTATCTCAAAAACATCAGTGGTTGAAAGAAGGAAGTTGTATTACTTGGCAAATTAAATCGAGGTTAGTACATAGTCTGCAAACAAATGTTTTACATGAAATATGAAGTAATTTCATTCGTTTTCTTTCATCTTTTTCGAACCTGTACACGATTGAACCATTCGCGCCTTCGAGCTGCTCACCAATGGCGACCAAGGCCAATGAACCAACGTTCAATGCTCAGTGTGTCAGTGATCTACACCAGTCACCGAGAAGAAAACCACGCGAATACCGAGGGCGTGGCTATCATGATGTCACCAACGGCAACGAATGCCCTGATGCAATGGAAGGCGATTTCGTCCAGGATAATGACCACCAGATTCAACTCCAAATGAAGGAAAGTGCCAATTATAAAATGTTATGCACCCACAAACAACGCAGACCTCGAAAAGAAAGAAGAATTCGACAGGTCCAAATCTCTAAAAAACGTGATCGTAGAAACACAGTTGTCTTAGATAGTGGCTCAAATTCGGTTATAACTGCATTACCGCCTCGTAATACAGTATCAACTACTAGCTCTCAATATGGTTTGAGTGCAGATCTCACTCCTGTGATACAGGTGAAAGATTTGCTGTTAGAGAACTCTGAGTTCTGTAAACTAAACCTCCTTTTGAAAGATATGCAGAGGCAAGTAAGTGAAATTCAGAAAAAATTAGATCAGTTTGATAGTATGTCACTGCCAATCTCAAATACCACGGAGAGCCGGTCTGATATTGGCCAGGTTAAGTATTTACTGGATGTAACTCAAAATAAGCTTTTGAATTTAGACCCAATAGCCTGTCTTTTAGAAATGCATCCTAAAATATCTCCAGAAAACCTAAATAAAGCTGAAAATCTGATTGACTGCTTGGCTACGGAGGTGATGAAGCGTATAACCTCTTCTCACCAAGCCATAGTTTACAACGTCCCAGACTCTCTGCCCCTGAAAACTGTAAGACACAAAATCCTGATTTGTTGCGACATGGCTAGTGTTCCATGTGAATGCAAACGACTTCGTAAAAAGTCTAACCAGGCTAATTGCCCAATCATTTTTAAATTCAGTAATTCCCTTGATGCTAGTAAGTTTACTAAATGTCAGGATCACTTAAGACTGAATAGCAGTTATAAGTCTATAACCGTAGCTCAGGACAAAACACCGTGTCAGCGCAGAATAATGCGTAGTAATAACCTGGTCACCTCCTATAGCTCTAGCTTTGATTTACCAAATAAGGATCGTGCACAGCAACAGACACCTAGTGCTGAAACTAGCATTCAGCAAACTACACAACAACCACACCTGCGAATGGAACTAGGAACTGATTTAGATACCAGTACCCCTGTAAACAAAGCCTCATCGAAAGATGTTAAAATGACTAGAACTTCTGCAAGTTGTTCTAAGAAATTTCCCCCCAAACGTAGTAACCTCACCACGCTGAACAAATTTCGCAGGGTTGAGACTAATGATGGGGAAGAATACTTTGTATTCAATAAGCCTGCTGAGAGTAAGAATGCCAACAAACCATCACTTGTTACGAAAAACTCCTCTCGAAACATAGGTACATCTGGAGGTGTTCCGCATGCTCCACCTTATAGAAAGTCAGGCTCCAAGACTCCTAAAGTCTTGCAGCCAAAGCACCTTCCTTCACAATTCCCTTTAAGTTATAAAAACAACCCGAAGGTGCTGATTGTACTACTGCCGAGCTAGTATGTGGCACAACATTACGGCTGCCAGGTAAATTTCATTCTCCCTGGAGTATCTCACCAGCGATAGTTCAGGATTCATACATCAGCAGGCGTACAAACGCAATGCGTTCAGCTAAACCTGCTCCTCTTCGTCAGAGCACCATTGATGTATTTGTTCACTCGCATTTAAACATCTGTAAAGGAGCCTATCCCTGAATTCCTATTGTTACGAAGACTCTCCGAACTGATAATTACTACGACTGATTCTCGGCCTTATCTCAAAAACATCAGTGGTTGAAAGAAGGAAGTTGTATTACTTGGCAAATTAAATCGAGGTTAGTACATAGTCTGCAAACAAATGTTTTACATGAAATATGAAGTAATTTCATTCGTTTTCTTTCATCTTTTTCGAACCTGTACACGATTGAACCATTCGCGCCTTCGAGCTGCTCACCAATGGCGACCAAGGCCAATGAACCAACGTTCAATGCTCAGTGTGTCAGTGATCTACACCAGTCACCGAGAAGAAAACCACGCGAATACCGAGGGCGTGGCTATCATGATGTCACCAACGGTAACGAATGCCCTGATGCAATGGAAGGCGATTTCGTCCAGGATAATGACCACCAGATTCAACTCCAAATGAAGGAAAGTGCCAATTATAAAATGTTATGCACCCACAAACAACGCAAACCTCGAAAAGAAAGTAGAATTCTACAGACAACTACAGGCAACAATGGACAACACTCCAGCTGGTGACATTAAAATACTAATGGGAGACATGAACGCCAAACTGGGATCAGACAACACAGGAAGGGAACTCATCATGGGTAGAGAAGCTCTCGGAGAAATGAATGAAAATGGAGAACTCTTCGCCGACTTCTGCGCCTTCAAAGAAATAGTGATTCGTGGCAGCGTATACAAGCACAAAGATATCCACAAGGCTACATGGGTGTCACCAGACGGGCAAACCAAAAACCAAATTGACTTCATCTCAATACTGCTCAAGAAAGTGGAGGCGCAGCCTACTGGACACAAAAGCAAGGAGAGGAGCAGACGATGGCTCAGACCACTATCTCGTACAAGGGACAATCCAAATCAAATTAAAAGCTTTCACAGAATCAGGAGCTGCAAACAGACCAAAATCCAAGTTCAACACTCAAAAGCTGAAGGACCAGGCTACAAAGGACATCTTCATTGCAAGCATAATGGACAAAGCCGAGACACAAATCAACACTAGCGAAGAGGTCGGCGTCGAAAACCACTGGAACAACTTGAAAACGGTGTGGAGTCAAACCTGCATGGAAGTTCTAGGCAGAAAGAAT
The DNA here is from genome assembly GCA_944472135.2 of Trichobilharzia regenti. Classification (NCBI taxonomy): domain Eukaryota; kingdom Metazoa; phylum Platyhelminthes; class Trematoda; order Strigeidida; family Schistosomatidae; genus Trichobilharzia; species Trichobilharzia regenti. The sequence goes on along the minus strand of OX235267.1, from coordinate 57,722,634 downwards.
AGACAGGACAAACAATGGCTCACTACGGAAACTTAGAAACTAATAGAAGAGAGAAGGACAGTGAAACAAAAGATTATCCAGTGCACTGACGAGCAAGAAAAACAGGAGTTGAATGCAAGCTACAATACGCTGAACAAAAGAGTGAAGAAGGGTGCCAGGGAAGACGAAAGAAAATGTTATGAAACCATGGCAAATGGAGCAGAACAAGCTGCAGGAAAAGGAGACCTCGCCACACTTTACCGGACAACTAATAATAATCATAATTTGTATTTTCATATAAACATAAATTTACATGAAAATGCATGCCAGTTTTACAGGCACGATCAAGTATGGTATAATGTCAAATCTTAAGTTGTCTACAAGTTAATAATGTTTCAACAGTTAAATATTGGATATATATATATAATTACACTCATTGTCTGAACTAGGCCGTATAGTTATTGAGTTGCACAGTTGTCCTCCAGGTTGAGCGGGAGAATCGACTTCGTTTCCCTTTCATCCCGTGGTTGTAGGCATACGATAACCAACCAATATTGAGGTAAGTACAACGTTTACAAGGGATTGGAAGCTGTTTTAGAAAAGTTAATGTGCTAAGGTGAATCATTAAAGTGTAATAAATTAAGTGTGTGCAATATATCATTAATAAATACATTTATATAGAAAACAGAATGGGGAAGTAATTAATCCCCAACCCGACAACGTTCATTTGCAATGTATAATATTACCCATATAGTTCTTACTATCATGATGTCCACTTTTAGCTTCAATACATTTTTTCTTTATGTCGGTTTTTTTTATATTTTATGCCTTTTTGTGCATTTGGTGCAGAACCGTACCCTACAGAGAATAGGAATAGAATAAGTCGAATCAAATTCATAAAGAGCTATAAAATGTTAGGTTTAATGGAATATAATGAGGATCGAGTAAACACGTTGTCAATGTAGTTGAAGATTGAACGATCAATTCATGGTTGTTTGCTCAAAACCAACTTCCCCAACTTTCTCGGAGGCATCAATACGACAGTCATCGTGTCATCGATCACTGTTCAGAAAGAAGAGCGAAACACCATCAGAAACCTTAGTCATACTTGATTTATATGTTGGTGTAGCAATAAAGAATCCTCGAGTCAACAACGGGTGTTTTGGTTTTTTCCTCCGTTATTACTAAGCATTTCTGAGAAACTTCAAACGACAGTGTGAGCCCGAGCGTAGCGAGAGCTGGGCATTAACGGTTTACGAGACGTGATTGACAGTTTCTGACGATAGAAACAGATCTGGCGGATTGAAACAGTTGGTGAACGTTTGGATAGTCGCCGTTCATTTTTCCTGGTGCCGGTCAAGTCCTCTTTGAACAAGCAATATCTGGAACATTTTTGGAATTGGGTCAAGTTCAACAATGCCTGGGTCAAAGAAGGGACAGAGTGTCTTGGATGCAAACAGGAAAGTAAGTCATTGTGACTTGTCTGTTAATTGTAACGATGTGTCTGATGTTAAGCATGACATGGTTGATGTTACTGTTTCGCCGTTCAGGGATAATAGGAACATCAAACTCACCAGATTTGAACCACGATGTTTTGATGGAAACACGGCTGATTATTTACAATTTGTAAAGGAGTTTGAGATCATGCTGAGTGGTTTTTCATTAACTGATGAAATGAGATTGATGTATTTGATGATGTATTGCACTGGAATTGCTTCAAGAGCTATACAGTGCTGTAAGCTCATGCCCCCTAATGAGGGATACGCTGAGGCTATGAGCATACTGCGTCGAAGGTTTGGAAGACCTTCGATGATTGTAGGGAAATTATTCGAGGCTTTCAAGGGTAATGGTAGTCAACTACAAGATGACTCCAAGGCACTCGCTGAGTTTTTGGATAATTTGCTGATTTACAAGAATGCATTGATTTCGATGAATTGCATGAGTGACCTCAACTCGAGTTTTATACTAGAAGTGATTGCGAGACGTCTACCTACTTGACTGCAAAGGAAGTGGGTGAAGATCAGCTCCCGTATGGAGGATGACGGTATCGAGCCAAAGTTCGATGACATTCTGAAACTGGTAAACAATAGTGTCAATCAATCTATGAGCAAGTTTTCCAGTATATTGAATCTCACCCCTAGAATAGAGCAGTCTGAGAGCAAAATGCAATCATTGATGACGAATAGGCCTCAGAGGGGTGGATATCGAGAAGGCTCCCTGATGTCTAGTAGTGCATATAGACCTAGTGAGTGTAACGGGTTTCGTAGTACATCCTCAACAGATAAGTTACAAGATGCAAGACAAGCACGGTTGTGTTTTACACGTTTGCAAGAGGTGCATACAAAGGTGAACTGTGAACCAGTGAGCAAGTTCAGTGATAAGCTAAATGTAAACTCCAGGCCTGACTCCGAATTGTGCGACGATAATGGTGCAGTCAAGAAGTCACTACTTGCAACTGACAAGCCATTGTTTAATAGAGTGTCACAGAGGAGAGTTACAGTCTCAGAGGACAGTTCTGACTCCACAAGTTTACAAAGTATTACTAGTCAGAGTGAAGGTATAAAACCTCTAATGATTTGTGAGGAGGAACCAAAATTGTCTACTTCTGTTATTAAAGAGTTTGAAAATGATGAAGTTGACGGTAAAGTGAATATTCGTGATAATGATCATGATAGTGCAGATTTGTCTTTGATTGATCATGATGAAATGATGGGAATGCCAACTACTGCTAAGTTGAACAAAGGTTCTGTACAACTACAGCGTGAATTAGAATTGAATGCAGGTGCAGTTGCAGAAGTTATGGATACTTGTGAGACCGTCAGTGTAATTGATCAGCGTGAAGCCCACCTATCATCAGATGATAGTGCTAAACCCGAACTAGTAGTGAAAGACAGCAGTGGTGGTAATCTTGCAGTTAGACAACTATCTGAAAGCCGAACAACAACAGCTTCTGATCTACCGCTAACTTCATCAACTGGTATCAGTCAGTTGTCGTTGGTGTTGTCATCTATAATGAGAAGGACGCCCATCAACTCCAGTATCTTGTGCAATGACTATGATAGTATCAGTTCGTTTGAAAGGACGAAAGATATTGCTCAGTTTAGAGAGGATAAGCCAAGTGTAAACGAAAGAGTAATTGTTAAATTGACTTGCATGAATAAAGGCATTTCTAGTTTCAAGTTACTATTTGAATGCTATTATCTTTGGTGTAAATTACTCTGTGCTTACGCTTGGTTGACCAGATACGTCGTGTGTTTGTTCGTCATCTATATTCTACGATACAATGACATGAGCGTGTTACCGTTCAGATTTGAGGATATAGCTGATAGAAGGAAGTCAGCAAATGTACTCTGAGACGATTTTCCAACCTAGGGCGTCGACCTGAGAAGGGTTGTAGGCGTACTGCTGTAAGTCCTACAATCCTCCAAAGGGTAGTGCATCAATGAGCAGTCCAATGTGCTTGGTGTGTGATTTTGTACATATGTTCACATTGAATATACTGAATTGATATCATCTGTCATCTAGCTGTCGGTAATTCTGTTTGTGTCCGGACGACTTCCACTTGGATCATCAACCTGAGAAGGAATGTAGGCGTACTGCTGTAAGTCCTACAGTTCTTCAAGGGTAGTTTGTCGTGCCAGAATCCACAACATTTGATGTAGTGATTGTACATATGTTTGTGTTAAATAGTTGTGTGAGTTCCAATTAGTGTAATTGTTGGTTAATCTTGTTTGTGTCCGGACATTCCACAACTTGCAATCGTCAACCTGAGAAGGGTGGCAGGCGTGCTGGTGTAAGTCCTGCAATTCTTCAAAGGAATTTCACCAAGACATGATCCGCAAGATTATTTGTACCATTTGTGTATACGTGTGGTGTGTCTTCTCAATTTGTGGTTTTGAATTAATTGTGTTTACTCGTTGTTTTCGTATCTTGTTTTTATTGCATAATTTTGTTAAAATTTTCGTCGTGATTACTTCTGAAGTTGTGTCCACTCTTCTGCATCCGTGAATGAATTGATTGATGTTAAAGACAGCAGATGGGGCGTATACGCCGGGGAGGCTATCGCTGAGAATGTAATGCACACGGAGATAATTGTTAGCTGTGGTCCGACACGCCGGGGAGAAAGAGTGTAAACGACTGAGGCTCGCATACGTCACCGCTACTAGGATTGAGGCAGAATGAGTGACAAGCGATTTCAGTGGTAATTGGTAGTGAGTAGATAAGAGGATGTGCGTAGAGTATCGTGAGGTGCGGCCATGGTCACTTTGCATTCTGCAAGAGTCATTCTAGCAAGTGGCGATTGTGTTGCAAGATGTCAAGAGGAGGTCTCTGTCTGGAGGCACAGGTCGTCATTGATGTGTGAGATTGTGCTGTGGGTATGCTTGTGGTGTGTTGGCTTTTCTGTTTGTTTTCCATTTCAGCTCTGTCCGTGTGACCCAGGTTCTCGCAATGGCATCCAATTCAACGTGCATTGGTCGTGAAGGAAAAAAGGGTTGGATCCCTTTTTTGCCGGGGAGTGTCAATGTAGTTGAAGATTGAACGATCAATTCATGGTTGTTTGCTCAAAATCAACTTCCCCGATTTTCGCGGAGGCATCAATACGACAGTCATCGTCTCATCGGTCGCTGTTCAGAAAGAAGAGTGAAACACCGTCAGAAGTATTATTGTGATTTATTATTGTAATATTTGTTCACAGACCCTAGTCATACTTGAATTATATGTTGGTGTAGCAATAAAGAATCCTCGAGTCAACAACCTCTCTTCTTACATTCCATTAACGCAAGATTTCATAATTCCCGCCTGAATCTGACTCACCTTGAGTATATTAAATATTATAATTTAGACTTAAACCAAGACCTTATGTTCTATTCTTGTAAAGTTTTCTATTCATTTTCCAATTTTTAATTTCATAAAACAGTGTTCAATTTCAGAATGCACTTGTATAATATGATCATGCCTGTACAAACGGTATGTGAATCATGTAAATGCTTAATTTATTTGAAATATATATATATAACTGGTGTTTTGGTTTTTTCGTCCGTTATTACTAAGCGTTTCTGAGAAACTTCAAGCGACAGCGTGAGCCCGAGCGTAGCGAGAGCTGGGCATTAACGGTTTACGAGACGTGGCTGACAGACGTTATTAGAAAATGAATGAGTTAAGACATTGTGAAGTGGTATTTAAAGATCTGACGATGGATAGCAAGTTAATTTATAAGATGCCCCATACATCTGTGCAGATCCCACGTGGTCGCAATAGGCTGAGCGAATGGTATATATTTAAAGGTAGAAGCATGATCTGTCAAGGCGTTCATTATTATCTTTTTCAAGATAAAGATCTAAGCCCTCATACAAATCAGAAATATCTCGAGCCTTCAAATTGCATAGTGCTGTTCCTGCAGAATGAGTTGATTCACCTTAGTGACCACCACCATATCTACTGATCAGCTAGCGCCACCCTCCCTATCGGGCAAAATTTCGACACAGATTAAGCCAGTAAAGGATGACAATGCAAGGTCAATCGCCAAAGAAGTAGAGCAAAGAAAACACTCGGCTGAACGCTTCAAAAGACTTCTAAATCAACCGCCACCTACAACGCATCCAACAATACCAACAACGGAAGCAGAACTACCAGTGAACATCGACCCTCCGACGAAATCAGAAGTCCTGAATGCAATCAAGATGCCGAAAGCTGGGAAAGCAGCAGGACTAGATGGAATCCCAGTAGAAGCATTGAAAATGGACCCAGAGACAACAGCGGACTTGATGACGCCATTGTGGAAAGAGGGGAAAGTACCTGAGGATTGGAAGAAAGGATACTTATTCAAACTACCAAAGAAAGAAGATTTAAGTCAATGTAAAAACTGGCGTGGAATTATGCTCCTGTCCATTCCAAGCAAGATACTGAGCTGCATCATCCTGGAGACAATCAAACAAGCTCCAGATGAAAAACTTCGACCGGAACCGGCCGGATTCAGGAGAAACAAATCATGTATTGATCAAATCGCCACTCTACGGATCATCATTGAACAAAGCTTGGAATGGCAGTCACACCTCTACCTCACTCAGCTTCATCGACTTTGAAAAGGCCTTCGACAGCGTCGATCGAGTGGTCATTTGGCAACTACTTCGCTACTACGGGGTCCCATCGACAATTATACATCTCATCTAACAGTTGGCTGTACGACAACGCTGCATGCAAAGTAATCCACAACGGGAAACTTACGGAAGCCTTCGAAGTGAGGACGGGAGTGAGGCAAGGCTGTCTACTATCGCCAATGATTTTCCTGATTGCAGTAGATTGGATGATGCGATAGACAGACAACGGGCAATGAGGAAACAGGCATTAAATGGACTCACACAAAGAACTTGGAGGGCCTGGACTTCGCCGGTGATATATGACTGATTTCACACAAACTGAAAGATATGCAAGTGAAAGGCAACAAGTTAGCAGAAGAAGCATCAAAGATAGGACTTCAAGTGAACATAGAGAAAACAGAGGTGACGAAGATTCCTGGCCAACACCAACAGCAACAACAACAGACAACAATCAGCCAACATAAATGGGAGGAACCTGAAAGAAACAACCTCCTTTACCTACCTCACCTGGGAAGCATCGTTTCAACTACAGGCGGAACTGACAAGGATATCAAAGCAAGAATCGGAAAAGCAAGACAAGCTTTCATTACTCTTAAGTCTGTGTGGAGGTCATCAGCACTCGGCATCAAAAATAACATCCGGATTTTCAACTCCAATGTGAAGTCAGTCAGTGCTACTATACGGATCAGAGACTTGCACTGCGTGTCATAAAGAGCATCTCAAACAAACTTCAGACCTTCATCAACAGCTGTCTTCGTCCAATACTCCAGATTAGATAGCCGGCCATAAAAGATCAGCAACAGGGATCTCTGGCAATGAGCGAACCAACACAGCAGGAACCGAATGTGAAACAAGTAGGCAGGAAGAAATGGAGATGGACTGGCCATACGCTGAGGAAACCATCAAATGAGTGACATCACTAGACAAGCCATCGCTCGAGTAGAACTTGAAAGGGAAGCGGCGAGCTGGCCGTCAGTGCGAGGGTGACTTGGAGGAGGTCATGTGAGGAGGAGATGAAACCATGTGAGCAGACGTGGAGCGAGGTGAAAAAGTTGGCAGAAAACAGAAGGTAATAAAGATGCGCAGCTGAAGCCCTATGCTCCTCTAGGAATTAAAGGATATAATAATAATTAATGTTCACTTCCATTAATACTCCGCGGCATAAAGGGGTCCAACCCTATTTTCCATAACGCCGATAACCTTGAACTGAACTACCACCGCGAGAACCTGGACCAACTGGGACTAGGCTAAAATCGAAAAGCAATACAAAAGAGCCCAACACACAACAAGCATACCGCATCACATCAGTACGCTCTCCCCGGCGTGTGGGATCTTCCTCAGTGATCGGAAATTTCCTTCGCTCTCTGTCGACAGTGCCACCACTGATCTGGTCCACGGGGTGTTGGTTGCTTCATATCACTCTGGCAAAATCCCCTCCCCGGCGTATCGAATCGCATACACTGACTCTAACACTAATCGATTCGTTCACAATTTTAGAAGACTAGAAACGACTTCAGAAGTACCCACAATAACATTACAAGATGATTTGTGCAATGCGACAACTATAAACTAAACCAACAATTACATTAATTTGAACCCACTCAATTACTTAACACAAACATATGCACAATCAACACATCAAATGCTGTGGAATCTGCCTTGACGACGTACCCTTGAAGAATTGTAGGACTTACAACAGTACACCTACAACACTTCTCAGGTTGACTCTCTGGGTTGGAAAATCGTCACAGAGTTCATTTGCTGACCTCCTTCTGTCATCTGTATCCTCAACTCTGAAGGTGACACGCCCATGTCATTGTATCGTAGAATATAGATGACTTACAAACATACGACTTACCTGACCAACCAGGCGTAGGGTCAGAGTAATTTACACCAACGATAATAGCATTCAAATAGCAACTTGGAAAACCTTTATTCATGCAAGTCAATTTGATAACTGCGCTCTCATACACAGCTGACTTATCCTCACTAAACCGACCATTGACATTCGTCCTTTCAAACGGACCGATACTAGCATAGACATAGCATAAGACACGTGAGTTCATGGATGTCCCTTTCATTGTGGATGACAACACCAACGACGACTGACTGATGCCAGTTGATGAACTCAGTGGTGGATCAGAAGCTATTGTTGCTCGACCTTTAGAAGGTTGTCTAATCGTAGGATTACCGCCACCGCTATCTTTTGTGATTGGCTGCAGTTTAGCGTTAACATCTGTAGGTAGGTGAGCTACACGCTGATCATCTACACTGACGGCCTCACGAGTATCCATACCTTCTACCACCACATCTGCTTTTAATTCTACTTCACGTTCAAGTTGTACAGAACCTTTGTTCAATTCAGTAGTAGTAGGCATTCCGCTCATCTCATCATGATCAGACAAAGATAAATGTGCTCTATCATGACCATTGTCACAAGTGTCCAATTTACCGCCGTTTGTATGATCAGCTTTATTATTTGCAAACTCTTTGATAACAGCAGTAGATGATTTGGGTTCCTCCTCATAAATCCTTACAGATTTTATACCTTTACTCTGATTAGTAATAGCTTGAAAACTTGTGGAGTCAGAACTAGACTCTGAAACCGTAACTCTCCTCTTCTGCACAAACTGTGGTGTCGTCTGTGACACTCTATTCAACAATGGCTTCCCAGTTGCAACCACAGGCTTTTTCACCACACCATTATCGTCACACAATTCCGAGTCGGAACTTGATGACTCTGTCTTCACATTTAGCTTACCACTACACTTGCTCACTGCTTCCCAGTTCGCCTCGTATGCACTTCTTGCAAACCGACGAAAGACGACCCTGTTTGTCTTGCAGCTCGTAACCTATCTGTTTGGAACGTCCCACGTAAGCTGTCACACTCACTAAGTTTATATGGATTACTAGACACCATAGAGTTATCCTGATATCCACTTCTGTGGGACCCTTTCGTCATAAATGATTGCGTTTTGCTCTCTGATTTCTCTATTCCAGGGGTAGGATGCAATATACTGGCAAACTTGCTCATAGCTTGGTTGACACTGTCTTTCACCAGGCTCACAGTATCATCCAACCCGGTCTCTAAACCCTCCTCTTCTAGACGTGAACAGACCTTTATGAACTTTCTTTGTAGATGAACCGGTAACCTCTTGGCAACAGTCCCAAGGACATAACTTGAATTCAATTCATCTACGCATTCGGGAGACACAAGAGTATTTCTATTTACCATGAAACTGTCCAAGAATTCTGCGAGTTACCCTGAATTATCGTTTAACTCCTTGATGAACTGTGGGTACTCGGCTGGGTTTCCATCACAGTATTGAGGTTCAAACTTAGGGAGCCTTAAAGCACTACTATCTCTAAATGCCGAAGCGTGAGCATCAGACTCATCACGCTGAGCATCATGCGTATCATTACAATTAACAGGCAACTCGTCGTAACTTACTTTTTTGTCTGCTCTCATGGTGCCACGTTCCTTTCTTGGCCCAGGCATTATCCTACGTCACCAAAAGATCCAAACTGCGTTGATAATCCGTGTCCAAAGAGATGCTGGCTGCAGACTCAGTAAGTACACCCGGAGGAGTTCCGGAAGGCGCTTGAGAAAACAAACGGGTGTATAGAAACTGTCAAGGAACCTATCCCTGAATTCCTATTGTTACGAAGACTCTCCGAACTGATAATTACTACGACTGATTCTCGGCCTTATCTCAAAAACATCAGTGGTTGAAAGAAGGAAGTTGTATTACTTGGCAAATTAAATCGAGGTTAGTACATAGTCTGCAAACAAATGTTTTACATGAAATATGAAGTAATTTCATTCGTTTTCTTTCATCTTTTTCGAACCTGTACACGATTGAACCATTCGCGCCTTCGAGCTGCTCACCAATGGCGACCAAGGCCAATGAACCAACGTTCAATGTTCACCTCAACTGACAAACTTCTGAACATGTTTTTTCGTCGTGCCTCTGGGCTTTGACCTTTTAACACTCATGCGGTGGACGATATATTTTGATTTATCCTACGGAGAATTGCTTTGTCTTATTCGTAAATAGTCGCGAAGACACCGTCAGCATAGACCGTTTGTAACTAGCTTACTTGGAAGGAAATTCTATCATCATAGAGCTGGGCGTACCCCATCATTCACAAGTAACTGAGTATCCTTTAGTCCTCGAAGAAGTCACCAGAACGGCGAAAGCTATCGAATCTTCTGTAGAGCCCTCTTCTGTGTATGATGGAATATAGTGTTAAAATTGCTCTAAGCTTGATTGACACGTTCTTTTACCAGTTTCAGAATCTCATCAAACTTTGGCTGATTACCTTCATTCTCTATACGAGAGCTTGTCTTCACCTGTAACAACAGAAGACAAGGGGTGGCAACAGATCATTTTATTACGAAAATCAACACGTATTTATACATATTTTATGTGCATTAATAAGGCTTATGCGAGCAGAAAAAGGCAGTCTTCTGATTGGTTGTTTCTCGGAAGTTAAGCAGACAAACACAGTCTTATGATTGGTTGTTTTCGATATTTCTCGGAAAGTAGAGCCATCTATCTGCGAATCATATTTGTCCACATTTAAGTTTGCTGTGATTGGTTGTTGAAACAGCCTTGTTCATATTTTCTCACGGCCCATATTAATGACCTAGACATTAACGTAGATTAGTGTCAACCAATCGGCTAGCAGCCTGCTCTCACCACACTCGTCCCCCCGTCAAATAGCTTCGTGCGCAGACGTTCCGACCTTCTGGGTGCTACATCCTCTAGTTGAGGATTGTTACTGACCGGCTTGTCCCACTGTACCCATCTTTGGAGCTGACTGGCGTTAACTCGTTTCTGTTTATCACCTCTTCGGATGGTATATACTTGACCCCGTCATTTTGTGATTGTGTATGGTCCTTCCCACTTTGGAAGGAGTTTCCGTGAACCTAGCCCGCCTCCAACTGTATATCTCCTGTCTCTACACTTCACTTGGTCCCCGACTGCAAAGGTAATGCACTGCGTCCTTTCTTTCATCTGAGACTTCGCGACATCACTCCGCTGCTTCCGTATTACATTCTTGACTGCCTCTTTCCTCTCTGCTATTAATTTCGTCGTACTCCACTTTTGGTGCATGGGCCAGGTCTCATTGTGTACCGGTAATCGTGGTTTTCTACCATACATCAGTTGGAAGGGTGACTTCTTCGTTGTTTCCTGAGTGGTAGCACGATGTGTTAGTAAAATCAGTGGAAGCTCCGTTTCCCAGTTCCCGCCCTTCGAGGCCAGCCACTCCTTCAGTGTACGGTTGTTTCTCTCCGTTAGGCCATTCGTTTGTGGATGGTATGGGGTCGTTCTGATCCTCTTGATGCCCAGCTGTTGCAAACGGGAAGTAAACTCTTCACTCTCGAAACAGGGACCTTGGTCTGTCAGTATTGTCTTCGGTACGCCGTGGTCTGCAATAATGTGTCTAACTACTGCATCTGTCACGGTTCTTGCACGTTGGCCTGGGATTGCTACGGCGTCTACCCATCGTGTCGCGTGTTCCGTCATCACCAAGAGGTACTGATTACCATTGGATGTCTGAGGAAATGGACCCATGACATCTACGGACCACAAGTCACCTATCGCGGTAACTGGAATCGACTGAAGTGGTGGTCGTATATACCGGTCACCTTTCGTCAGCCGGCACCGTGGACATCCAAGTACGTATCTTGCTACGTCTTCTCTCATACCTGGCCAGTACATACTTTGTCTTAGGAGGTCGGTCGTTCTGGCCACGCCTGTATGCGCTAGCTGGTGACATTCTTCTATCATGTCGTGGCGCGACGATTGCGGTATGACAGCCAGCCAGCTTCCGTCGTTCTCTCGCCAGGTCAGAGTCCCGTAGGCATTCACTCTGAGTCGATCCCTCTGTCTGAGTAGTGTGGTTAGCTCCTTACTCGCCGTAGTTTGATCCACTTCTATTCCGTTGGTGATCACCTGTATTACTGTATTCAGCGTATCGTCCAACCTCTGCCTACGTGCAAGTCTTAGTGGGTCTTGTTCTACTGCATGCACTCCGCAAGCGACCTCGGACAACTCAGACTCATCTTCTGGTCTCGATAACAAATCTTCCAAGACATTTTCACTTCCAGGAACGTGTGAGATCGTAAAATCGTACTCCTGAAGACGCAACATCCACCGTGACAACTTCCCCCGTGGGTCTCTCGCTGTCTTCAAAAACTGTAGCGGCTTATGATCAGTTTCGATGTGGAACCGCCGGCCTCTCAACAGCGTCCCCAGGACAACTGCCTTCGCCGCCTGCTCCTTGACACCCACCAGCTCAGCAACGGCCTCGAAGTCACGTAAGAAGCTCCGTATGTCTCCTTCTTCAAACGCAGCTGGCCACGGGACCTTCATCTTTTTGGAGGCAGCGACACCAAATGTAACAACAGAAGACAAGGGGTGGCAACAGATCATTTTATTACGAAAATCAACACGTATTTATACATATTTTATGTGCATTAATAAGGCTTATGCGAGCAGACAAACACAGTCTTATGATTGGTTGTTTTCGATATTTCTCGGAAAGTAGAGCCATCTATCTGCGAATCATATTTGTCCACATTTAAGTTTGCTGTGATTGGTTGTTGAAACAGCCTTGTTCATATTTTCTCACGGCCCATATTAATGACCTAGACATTAACGTAGATTAGTGTCAACCAATCGGCTAGCAGCCTGCTCTCACCACACACCCACTTGCTTTGCAGTCGAGTCGGACGGAACTTGATCTCAGATCACTCATGGAATTCATCGAAATCGACATATTCTTGCAAGTCATCAGATTATCCAAAAACTCAGAGAGTGCCTTGGAGTCATCTTGCAAGTGACCACCATTATCTTTAACAGCCTCGAATACGTTCCTTACAATCATCGAAGGTCTTCCAAATATTTGACGCAGTATGCTCATAGCCTCAGGGTAATCTTCGTTAGTGGGCATGAACTTACAGCACTGTATAGCTCTTGCGGCAACATCAGTGCAGTACCTCAACAAATACATTAACTTCATTTCGTCATTTAATGCGAGCCCACTCAACATCACCTCAATCTCCTTTACAAACTGTGGATAGTCACCTGGGTTTCCATCGAAAAAACTAGATTCAAATTTAGGCCTATTATCCCTAGACTGCGAAACATAAACAACAGACTCATCATGCTGAGTATCATACGTATCATTACAACTAACAAGCAACTCAACATTACTTACTTTCAGTTTACAGTTTACAATTTATTTAGGATAGCAGGCTATATGCCTGTGTTAATCCTTTCGATTTATTGCATACAGGAGGTCCAATCTCGCCTTGAATGAATCAACGGATGGCGCTGATGCGACGTGTCCCGGTAGGGAGTTCCAATGGTTCACAATTCGATGCGAAAAACGGATTTCCAGACGCAGACGATTCGACCGTGGTTTTTGAACCTTGAGGTGATGTCCTCGCAATTGGTTGGTGCTAGAAGGAAGAAATAATTTAGATAAATTAGCTCCAAAATCATTTCTTAGGATACGGTATGCTAGTATTAGGTCACCCCTAAGTCGTCTGTATGACAGTGGAAATAAACCCAGTCGACTTAACCTCTCCTCATATGACAGGGTTGAGAAACCCTTTATTAGCTTAGTTCCTACTCTTTGCACCCTTTCTAATAAGTCTATTTCGTATTTGAAACACGGGCTCGCTGCCTGGATCCCATATTCCAAATGAGGTCTGATATAAGTCGGATATAATATACGAAATATATCAGCGTCAAAGTTCGCAAAAGCCTTGCGTATGGCCCATAACATTCGAAAACCCTTAGTGGCTGCAGTTCTACAGTTTGTTGCTGTTTTCAAGTCATGCTGCACAACCACTCCCAAGTCCTTGTACTCAGTGACCACTGGGAGAGTAATGCCATTCATTGAGTAATTGTGCACGTGACTATGGAATACATGCATAACTACACTCTTGCTTAAGTTAATCTCCAAGGCCCAGTGCTTACACCAACCACTTAACAAGTTTAAATCTTCCTGCAAAGCAAGTTGATCACTGTCATCGTGCAAAGCCCTCCATATCTTGATGTCATCAGCAAACAGTAAGCAGGATGACTTAACTACCGATGGAATCTCATTAACATAAATCAGGAAAAGAAGTGGGCCTAGAATTGTACCCTGAGGAACGCCACTCTTAACCGATTCCCATGTTGATAAAACTCCGTTAACTCGTACTCTTTGTCTTCTGTCCTTTAGAAAGTTTTGAATCCAGTCGGTGACCACTTTATTGATTCCCAGACTACCTAACTTTACTAGAAGACCTGAATGAGAAACCCTGTCAAACGCCTTGCTAAGGTCTATGAATATGGCATCCACCGGTATATTAGCATCAGCTGAGCTTGCCCAACTTTCTCTGGCCAAAAGAAGGTTGGTCAAGCAAGAATGACCTGCTCTAAAACCGTGCTGTTCCACAGCGAAAAGTTTGTTCCCTTCAATGAACTGAATGATAGCATCACGAATTATTCTTTCTAGTAGTTTAACAACAATACTGGTCAAACTAACAGGACGATAGTTCTGAACTAAGTTTCTAGATCCGGTTTTGAAGACCGGACTAATGATGGCATCTTTCCAGTCTCTTGGACATTTAGACTGGTCCAGAGACATATTGAAGATTACCGACAATGGCTCGGCTATGCTTTCAGCCAATGCTGTTAATATACGTGGGTGGAGTTCATCAGGGCCACTGGACTTACTAGGATTGAGCCTTAGAAGCCACTTTAGGACAGTATCCTTTCCAATGTATAAGGGTGCCATTTTCAAGTTACCTTCTGGAAAATTTACAAAGCTGGTATCAATATTATCAGAGAATACTTGACTAAAGTGCTTGGACAAAGCCTTAGCCTTAGTCAAGTTATCCTCAGCCATGTTTGTCTGGTCAACTTCAAGCATAAGAGGTGGGATAGCATCACTCTTACGTGTTCTTCTCTTTATATATGAGAAGAGTGTTTTTGGGCAGCCTGGTGAACTTTTAACTAACTGGGTTTCGTAAGCTATCCTCGACTGGTGGATCAAAGTTTTACACTGGTTTCTGGTTTCACAGTATTTCAGCCGGAACTGCTGTAGCCCAGTAGAAATAAAGAGATTCCAGAACCTTTTTCTCCGTCTCAGAAGTGTTATAGCTTGTCTATTTATCCATGGTGGCCGATTTGTTGGCCTTTTAGGAACCCTCCAGGGGATGAGATCAGTGGTAACCCTCTCAAGTGTATTCTTAAATCTATCCCATTCATCTTCAATGGATGAGACAATGTTGACTGACCAGTCAGCAGTTGAAGCACGCTCCTTTATAGCCACTATGTCAGCATGCCGAACACTAGGCCGGGGTTTGGGTTGAAAACTGACTAAATTGCCAGCCCTTAAGTTAAAATCTAACACCCCATGATCACTGTTTGCTAGAGGTGGATGAATAACTAGACCATCTACGTCGTTGTTGTCATGAGTGAGCACTAAGTCCAGCAAGGAAGATCCTTGGGTAGAACCGAATCTTGTACTACCTAAGACATGTTGTGTCAGGGCATTTTCCATGGTTGTCAAGAGTAACCGGCTGTCAAACTTATCAGCGGATCCTGGAGATGTGACAGCTACCCAGTCTATATGAGGTGCATTAAAATCACCTAGAATAAGACATCTACTGTGTTTGCTCCATTGTTTGAGGTGATCTAAAATGAAGTCATCACACTGACAATAGGGACTTCTATACAGAACTCCAATGAGTAGAGTGCCGGTTGCAAAGCTTACTTCACAGCTAATTACCTCACCTGTCCCACTGTCATGAGCTTCAGATTTCACGGAACGAACATGTAGGGAGTTGTTGACGTACAGAGCAACCCCGCCACCTCTACGACCCTTAACCCTGTCGCTGCGCAAGCAAGCATACGTTTCCAAGACCTGACTATTTGAAAACCCACCAGTTTAAGGTTAGTCTCACCATTTTTACGTCTTGTTTCTAGCTGGGACAAAACTTCTTTTCGTTTAAGTCTGTCTTCAAGAGATAAATCAGGTCTGGCTGAAATTCCTGACCCGAAAAGGTTGTGTACATTAGACAGTAGATGATTCCGTTCATCAGGAGAACCTAAGACTACTTTAAGCAACCTACGCTGATTAGAACATTCATCATCTCTTTTGCCTATTCTAATCAGCTTTTTAATCGATACTCCAGGGAAATTCGCTGGGAGCATCTTCCTTATAATACTACTCACTAATTCAAGGTCGTGATCGTGCCTTTTCACGGGATCAGATTCTTTGGACTCTTCCAAATTTCCAACAATTATGTCAGAGTCTAAGGAGAGCTTGTCGTATTTAGCAGTGGCTACGTCCTTTCTCACCACTATTAATGCAGCCTGGCTACAGGTGACAGACGTTTGCCTACCATCAATATTACTATATTTCTTCCGACTGCTTATTTTTGTTACCCATTTATCATCTGCCTGCAGTTGCTTCTCAGGGCTGCTGCAGTTTTTGATGGTACAATCAAGATCAGTGTCTGCACCACCTTCATGGCGAACTTCGCTTACGGTATTCTCTGGTTCTGAGA
The DNA here is from genome assembly GCA_944472135.2 of Trichobilharzia regenti. Classification (NCBI taxonomy): domain Eukaryota; kingdom Metazoa; phylum Platyhelminthes; class Trematoda; order Strigeidida; family Schistosomatidae; genus Trichobilharzia; species Trichobilharzia regenti. The sequence continues at coordinate 57,705,978 of OX235267.1, read as the reverse complement.
TGCTGTTTACAGCTTCCGTTTTGTTACCTTTTCGCTTACTAAGACGCTTCGAACGCCTAGTAGGTTTTACTTCCGGGGTAACTGGGATAGTAACCGCCGGTGTGATAACATTCATGATAGCACTTACTGCTTCATCTTCAGACGGGCAGTCCGTGTCACTCTTACTAGCCACGCTATCATCAGGAAGTTCCATGGCTTTAGACAGTAGTTCGTGAGCCTCCCTTATTAAGGTCATCTTTGGGGAGCAACACATTCTGCACATCCAGTGGGATGTTGGAGCAGTACAACGTTTGTAAGCAGCTGGACGTAATCCAGCACACATCTTATGATACCACTTTTCACAGTTATTACACTGTATTCCATCATCTACCAAAAAGTAACACTCCGCCCTATTACATTTATGTGTTACTTTTGACATAATGAACTTCTACTGGAAACAGCCAAGACAATTTACCCAATGGACTATATAAGTGGTTAAAATCAAAACTTAACAGACAAAAGTCAAGTTAAAGCTTTTTTAAATGTTCTTGAAGTGAATAACACAACAAAACAGCGAAATACGTGAAAAAAGCACTCCCTTTCAAACAGCGCGCAAAGTTATATCCTGCTTGCTTCCAAGACGCTTCGTCCCTTATTTGACCCAGGCATTATTGAACTTGACCAAAAGATCAAGAAAAGTTCCAGATAACACTTGTCCAAAGAAGACGGGCAAACACGAGGAAAGACGAACAGAAACTATCAGAAAATATCAGCCAACCATCAGAAACCGTCAATGGCCAGCTCTTACTACGCTGGACCTCACGCTGTCCCTCGAAGACTTTCAGAAACACTTTGTATTAACCAATGCGAAAAATCAGAACACAAATTGGCGACTCGAGAATCCTGTATTCTTACGCCAATATGTAACCAACAATAAGGCTATTATACATAAGGTTCGGCGGTACGTTCGAAATTGGTGACATTTTTGCACGTGTTTGCTCTGAAATTTATTTACTGCTTATTGTCATATAATTCTTGAAATTATGGTCCAAATCTCTAAAAAACGTGTTCGTAGAAACACAATTGTTTTAGATAGTGGCTCAAATTCGGTTATAACTGCATTACCGCCTCGTAATACAGTATCAACTACTAGCTCTCAAAATGGTTTGAGTGCAGATCTCACTCCTGTGATACAGGTGAAAGATGTTCTGTTAGAGAACTCTGAGTTCTGTAAACTAAACCTCCTTTTGAAAGATATGCAGAGGCAAGTAAGTGAAATTCAGAAAAAATTAGATCAGTTTGATAGTATGTCACTGCCAATCTCAAATACCACGGAGAGCCGGTCTGATATTGGCCAGGTTAAGTGTTTACTGGATGTAACTCAAAATAAGCTTTTGAATTTAGACCCAATAGCCTGTCTTTTAGAAAGGCATCCTAAAATATCTCCAGACAACCTAAATAAAGCTGAAAATCTGATTGACTGCTTGGCTACGGAGGTGATGAAGCGTATAACCTCTTCTCACCAAGCTATAGTTTACAACGTCCCAGATTCTCTGCCCCTGAAAACTGTAAGACACAAAATCCTGATTTGTTGCGGCATGGCTAGTGTTCCATGTGAATGCAAACGACTTCGTAAAAAGTCTAACCAGGCTAATTGCCCAATCATTTTTAAATTCAGTAATTCCCTTGATGCTAGTAAGTTTACTAAATGTCAGGATCACTTAAGACTGAATAGCAGTTATAAGTCTATAACCGTAGCTCAGGATAAAACACCGTGTCAGCGCAGAATAATGCGTAGTAATAACCTGGTCACCTCCTCTAGCTTTGATTTACCAAATAAGGATCGTGCACAGCAACAGACACCTAGTGCTGAAACTAGCATTCAGCAAACTACACAACAACCACACCTGCCAATGGAACTAGGAACTGATTTAGATACCAGTACCCCTGTAAATAAAGCCTCATCGAAAGATGTTAAAATGACTAGAACTTCTGCAAGTTGTTCTAAGAAATTTCCCCCCAAACGTAGTAACCTCACCACGATGAACAAATTTCGCAGGGTTGAGACTAATGATGGGGAAGAATACTTTGTATTCAATAAGCCTGCTGAGAGTAAGAATGCCAACAAACCATCACTTGTTACGAAAAACTCCTCTCGAAACATAAGTATTCTGGAGGTGTTCCGCATGCTCCACCTTATAGAAAGTCAGGCTCCAAGACTCCTAAAGTCTTGCAGCCAAAGCACCTTCCTTCACAATTCCCTTTAAGTTATAAAAACAACCCGAAGGTGTATACCGGTATGACGAATAGCAGTTGGATGGGTAGACCTTTGATGCTATGCCTTTTAACCGTCAACCTAGGCCCAACCTGTACTACCCTTATATCCAGGAACACATGGTAAATTTTCCAGGTGTCCCGAATCACTGGTACGACCCATGGCACCTAGGACCACCTCATTGCACACCAACTCCGATGTGCAGACACCCAGTCCGACCTCCTTTTCATTCATAAATTCTTGCGGTGCTGACGCACAAATAGATTTAGGTTATGGTGACATTTTAAGCCAGTTTGTAGTATCCCGTGACTTATTCACGATATTGCTAATTAATGCACGTTCCTTAATCAATAAGATATCTGAACTAAGGACATTATTATTAGTCGCCAAGCCTACTGTAGCTCTGATTACTGAGTCATGGTGCTCATCCTCTGTACTTGATGTGCATATAGGTATCGATGATTACACTGTACACCGTGCAAACAGAGATTGCAAGCGTGGTGGAGGATGTCTCATATATATACATAGCTCATTTGTAGTCAGTAAGGTGGAAGATGAAACAATGAATAATGTACCTGACTCACTCTGGGTTGTCTTACATGGAGATAAGTACAAACTTCTCATAGGCTGTGTTTATCGAGCACCAAGCTCAACAAAAGAAACTGATGCGTTATTAGCTAAATCGTTTGCACACGCATCCTCGTTTAGTGCTAATTACAAAATAATTGCAGGGGACTTCAATCTTCCAGAAGTCAATTGGCTAACTAGTTCCGGCCCCCAACGCTTCGACGAATTACTTGCCACTATAGACTGTTATGGATGGCAACAACACGTCCAGACACCTACTCGTGGTGACAACATGTTGGACCTTGTTTTTTGTCATGACACAATCCCAGTATCCACTATGTTGGTAATAGATTTTCCAGTAGTGACCATAGAATGGTACTCTGCTCTCTGCCTTTCTCACCACTAAATACAGGAAACAAACAAGACTCAGGAAGCACAATATGTCGTAGTTACAAATATACAGACTGGGGATTAGTCCAAGAACTTATTCGACTCTGTCAATGGGATGACTATTTTACCACTGACTCCCTGGAGGCCTTAGTAACCCTGTTTTACAGGAATGTTACCCTTTGTCTAGATACAGTTGCTCCAAAGAAAATAGTGAAATTAAGTAGACACCGAACTGAATATATTCCAAGGGCACACCGTAATAAGTTAAGGAAGCTGAAGAAACAGTACTATTCCACTAAGGACATATCACTATTGCTCTCAATCCACGAGTCTCTTGAATCTATCAAGCGCCTACGCTCTCAAAAGGACCTCGACGAAGAGTTAACGGCACTTGAAAGTACCTCCAAAGTTTATAACTTAACGGCACTTCTTAAAAAACGAATGCAGTCGGCGAGGGAAATCCCATACTTACTTCACGACAAAGTAATCTACAATGAACCTGCCACTATCTGTGAACTTTCAGTGATTGGTTTGCAAACTTTAGTTTAGAAACACATATGCCTGGTGAAACCGCCCCCTTACTATCTCTTCCCTTGAAAGCATTGTGTTCACTAATCAGTTAATAGTACAAGCAATTAAAAGCCTTAAACCTTCCACTAGTACGGGACCGGATGGCCTCGCTTCGATAATTTTCAAAAACAGTGGGTGTGATATACCCTGTTACTTCTTAAATTCTTCTCAATATCTATGGACACTGGCACTTACCCTAGTGAGTGGAAAACTAGCTTCATAATTCCACATTACAAATCTGGTGATAGGGCAAACGTCCGCAATTACAGACCCATAAATATAACCCCAGTTATCTCACGAATCATGGAGAAAGTTGTAAAAGATCAATTGTCAGACTACCTAATTAGGGAAGATCTTGTTACAAGGTCTCAACACGGATTTCTCAAAAATAGATCCTGCGTTACTTGCCACTTCGACTTTTTCAACTGCATCACTAGTAGTCGCGAAGCACGTAAGCTAGTCGTTGTTCTCTACTTCGATATATCTAGGGCATTTGACATGGTATCTCACAGTATTCTCTTTGAGAAGCTGTACTCTTGTGGAATTCGCAACCCATTACTGAACTGGTTAAAATCATTTCTAAGCAACAGGGTACAAATAACCAAAGTTGGATCTGTATTGTCTCATCCTAGGCAGATCTCAAGTGGGGTCGTGCAAGGTAGTGTCCTAGGTCCACTTTTATTCACAGTCTACATTAACAGCATTTGCAAGTGCTTCACCTCAGGTAAACCATTCCTATATGCTGACGACCTCAAAGTCGTCTACTCCTGCTACACTCATGAATTAAGCGATATGGTTACTAAAATACATCTTGAACTAAGTAGCCTTGCAACGTGGTGTGCTGAATCCTGTCTAAATTTTAACATTGACAAATGCGGCTGGATTTGTATCGGCAACAGTAACCTTGATCTAACTCTTGAAATAAATGGGCGAAAACTAGCTAAGCTCAACTCAGTCGTAGATCTCGGTATTAGATACTCTAGTAACCTAACGTTCGCTGAACAGACTGATTATGCCAGACGTAAAACGCGAAGGCTGATAGGATGCATAACACGCAATTTCTTTTGTTGTGAAACTAGGGTTTTATTATACAAAGTATGTGTCCGACCTATCTTAGAATACTGCCCGTTTATTCTTAGCGGACTCAGACAAAATGACAAGCTTAAATTAGAGGGAGTGCAACGGCAGTTTACCTCAAGAACTCTTGGTTTAGAAAGTGGTCTGGAATACCATGAGCGATGCGAAAGACTAAGATTAGAACCCCTCTGGAAAAGACGCCTTAAGCTAAACCTTATCTTTTACTATAAGCTAACTAATCTTCTCTTGCATTCCTCCGAGCCAATAACTAAACCTACCGCTGTCATCAGTTACAATCTTAGAAATCATCACAACCTAGCTGCTATGGAGCACTGTCAGACTTACGTGCGGTACAACTTCTTCTTAAATAAGTTTTCAGTCATTTGGAATAGACTACCAGCTAATGTGCGCGATGCAAACACACTTCCAGTGTTCATCTCCTCAGTCACCAGACTGCTCAAAGATGACAATGCACTTTACGTCTGACTCTTACACCTTCTTTTTCACCCTACATAGATATTTTAAGTTCTTTAAACGTGTAGTTACAACAAACTACAATTATAAATTTTAATATTATTGGAACTAGATGATAAACATTTCTACACAGGACAGTAATATTAGTTTACACATAATATAAAAGTTAGCATAACGGGACTAGTTAGTTTGTGTACCAAAATAACCACAGTTACTAAACAGAATATATATGTATATATTTATTAATCACTCCTTAAGGACTCCCGTTGCTTTCTTTTGCGTTGCTGTTGTTTGTCTTCTTTTTTCTCTCACCATTTCAGCTTCCATTTGACTTTTTGAATGAGAATGAATAATGTGGATATTTGACCATTTACAATGACAAATGATCTGCAAACATTATTGGTCCCGTATCTTTCAGTTGCCTGGTTAATAACGAATTAACTTTCTCCACGACGCAACCTGGATTACATTTGTGGAATATACTCTTATACCAATGGAAAAGTATCAATTTGTAATACAACGTCACGATTGTAGCTTATAACATAACTGATCGTATCTGTAAAAATAGCTTCCTTATTACCCAATTTGGATATAAATCAAAAATGAGATTCGGATTTGTACACACCCAAGTTATATTGAGGAATTACTTCAAGCTTTATTTTTTCCCAAGTATTTTTAATCCATCCAAAACTTACTTGGGTTTTTTTGTTAATGCGAAGTCAATATTCCTATATTTCATGATGTGCTCCATTGAATGACTGGTTATCATATTGTTCCCACAAACCAAAGACAAAAACGTCAGCAACCATGTAATTTAACCATAAACCGAATTTATGAAATTTAAATAATGCTTATCCATGCCTGTATATTTGGTGTGTCCTACACAGGTAGGAAAAAATGTGTATTTTATTAAAACATTATTATTGAGTATGATTGCTAATCGTATATGTAATTTATCATATTGATGATGCCTGTAAACTGGCGTCCCTCATGTACAAAATGAGAATATACTATTATTATTATTAAGAATAAATGTTATAACAATAAATCACGGTAATACTTCCGATAGTTTTTATCTTCCTCTGAACAGGGAACAATGAGAGGATGACTGCCGGATTGATGTCACCCTCGAAAAATATGGATTTGGGTTTGAGCAAACAACCATGTACTGCACTATGAGAATAAATTTATTTATTTATGAATTGATCGTTCAATCTTCAACTACATTGATAGGCTGTGTATTCCAAGTTGCGGGTGAATGATTGAGAAGCAGTATGTTCACTGGTTACGGTAATATCCAGCAGCTTATTCGTGACATTACTAGTTAATGCGCGGTCCCTATTCAATCAGATATTTGAACTCAGGACATTAGTGTTAGTCGGCAAGCCCACTGTAGTCCTGATGACTGAATCATGGTGTTCATTCTCTACACTCGGTGTACGTATAGGGATGGGTGTTTATACTGCACATCGTCCAAATATAGGTTGCAAGTGTGGTGGATGGTGTCTCATATATATACATAACTCATTCGTAATCAGTAGGGTTGAAGATGAAATACGGATTGATATACTTGATTCACTGTGAATCATTTTGCATGGGGGTTAACGCAAATTTCCCGTAGGCTGCATTATTTGCAGATGATCTGAAAGTAGCCTATACATTCCAATGTGATGACTTAGGGCACTTCGAGAATGTAGTGCAGGAGGAATTAGATAAAGTGATTGCCTGGCCGTCCTTATGGCATTTACAATTTAACCTGAACAAATGTAGCTGGATCTGCTTCTGCGCGCCCTCAATTTATTTGAAATTAACACTTCAATCTGCCAAACTAACCATACTCCGAAGGGTCGTTGACTTAGGCCTGAGGTACACTAGTGACTTAACATTCTCTGAGCAAGTGGCACCACAGACTCGAAAGTCGAGGATGCTCTTAGGATGCATACTCAGGAACTTTCACGACAATGGAGTCAAGCTAATTCTGTACAAAACATGTGTCAGACCACTACTAGAATACTGTCTATTTATTATGAGCAGCAGTCGCACATGTGACAAGCTAAGGATGGAAAGTATCCAACGATATTTTACCTCAGAACTACTTGGCTACGATTGTAAGAAAGACTACATCTCACGCTGCATGATCCTAAAACTTAACCCAAATTGGACAAGACGACTTATTATAAACCTAATATTCTTCTTTAAGGTCCTTCACAAAATATCATTCTCAGCTAACAGGGACATACAATTTGCACAGGAAGGCTCTTACGATCTGCGCAACCAAACTTGCACAGTGACAACTCATGCCTTTAAGTCAACACTCCGTGAAAACTTCTTCACAGCTACGTATTCTAAAATAAGGAATAGCCTGCCCCTAAATGTCAGAACTTGCTCTTCGGTTATAAGTTTCAAACGCTCTCTTTACAGGCTGTTCCACTCTACTGATTATAGTAATAAACTATTTATTCCTAGAACGAATCAACTATTGGTCCACTACAGCACCTAAAAAACGCGCTTCAATACCCTTAGCACTCCAAAAACTATAAATAAACTAGTCGCATGGATGCATAAAAAGACTTAGTACGGAACACACTGGAAAAGTTTGCCCCTAGAAATAAGACCTGTCACTCTAATATTTCCTTCAAACGCTTGCTGCATAAACTGTTTCATCCCAATGACTATCCCAACCAGAACACACCACTTACTTCCAAAATGCATCAGCCATTAGAACACTGAAACGCTCAGACTCATTAACACACATTATGACGTTAAATAAACTCTAAGGCCTCGCATAAATACATGAAAACACAACTACAATATAGGTAAATGTTTACTATGGTATAATATACAATCGACGTAAGCATTTATATATGCATATAACAATAATGTTCTTTTCATGTTCACATACTTTCTTTTTCTGGTATTCTGCTGCTGCGCCCACTCTTCTATTTATCTTCTGGTCGAGGTTGAACAACCCTCCATTTAAACTGAAATGAAGCTGGACTCCAGATCATTTACTTATATATCATTCTTCAAGGGTTAGCTAGTCATGATTCAGCATCCTTGATAAAATCCACTGTCACCATAACAAGACGCTTTACAGCATCCTATATGAGCACTATCAACCATCTAGAATGGTTTACATATAGCACTCTACGTGTTTATCAACTTACTCGTACGGAACAACCATCCAGTGGCACATGGTGGTATTTGCTGACGTGGGTGCAGTAGAACAAACTGCGTTACAATAACCAATATTAATCTGCATTCAGTACAATTCACATCTGGTGTTAAGTGCAATAAAAATGATGACAAAATCGTACAAATAAATCACTCCTTTTAAATTATTACTCAATTTGAACACAAAACAAGAACAAGGTACGATGCCGCACTAATTCGTTGTGGGTGTTACCGACGCTAAGCGCGTCGGTTGCTGGATAATAAATTCTGCAATGACACGAAATATTGAAAAATGTCCGAATTCTTAGGACTGTGCTTAATTCATATATAATTATTATCGAGAATAATAAGCTATTAGAGAATTCAGTTGCTTGTAAATATGATTAATCCATTCTTTCACAAACCTGCCTATGCAATACAGAGACACTATCCGTGCGATAGGTATCAGTTGTGCTTTGGAACTGTGGGTTTTTTGTCAATGGGTTTTTGAACAGTCTTTGGACAAGGATGAAAGTTCCCTGTAATTCACAAAGTTTGTAACCAAATACTAAGTGTGTAAAGTAGAAAAAGGATTAAATTTGAATAAATTTATGTATATGTATATGAACATATATATGAATATATACGTATATATACTTCTCCGCGAAAAAGTTACAGTTTAAGAGGGATTTTGAACAAAACTCAGGATATACACCATTTATAATATTTTTAACTTTTAACAGGAACCGCACAAAATCATCATTCTGGACACTATGAGGATTGAATCTCCCTCAATTTTGTGACGTTGCCTGTGCAAACCGACTGTCCTCCAGCAGGTCCAGCAGTTTTGCCAGTTCTAGACAGACTACAGATACTCGTGCCTGCCAATGTCGTAAGGAGCAGTCTGTCTACCACTGGTTTCACCAGACCTATATCTTGAAGAGTTAGTTTGTAAGGAATAGATTCGCTGATACGAGTTTAACCACGGATTGGTGTCAGTTAGAGAACAGTTTAAAACAACCAGGGAGTACTGCACAGCTGTTTCATCCTAGTTTGAGGATCATCATCAGCACGCACCCACTGGGTTTGGAACATAGGAGCTTGCGGTTACAAAGTAATCTCACATACCATTCAGCCACTGGGACTCAGTTTAGTGGACGATGATTCCCGAAATAGGATGAAACAGCTGTCCAGTAATCCCTGGTTCTCAGTGCTTCTCAATCTATGGCCGAACTCATATACACCTAGGTCGTTTACCAGCTTGAGTATGGGATTTTAATGCTTTGATTTCTTCACTCTTTGGAAAATGGATGACCCGTTGGAGAGTTTAAACATACTAAATTTGGACTTTCGGCCTCCTGGAGACTGTATATTTCTATCTTTCAGTGGCAGTGCATCTAGTTAGGTGTGAAAAGCGCGCTCCTTGAATACGACGTGCTTTTTCCTCTCCAACCGGAAAATACCAATTCTGTAAATTATCCATTTGGGAAACCTGATCTTCCTAGCCGGTGAATTTAATTCAACCATTACTTACATAGTAAATCTCTGTGTGGTAAGTCCAGCTGTCTCGAACTACTGCCAAAGCTTCAGGTGCTACTTTTGTAGCAGAATCTTCCTCACTCGTTCAGAGAAACAAGACTTGTTGGTCTACCATGTGATTGCCGTTAAGCCGATCATTCAGAAAGTACTAGGTAAAGTCGAAAACCTTTTCTTTTCCTTGCCTTATACTTTTCCAGTCTTATTCTTGCTCTTTTGGATAGAAACTGTTGCTCTCTTAGACGTGCATAGCATAATTTATAGTGATTGTTAATATGGTTGTCGAAAGCAGCCGAACAACACGCTCTTGTGCCCCAACACAGTCTCATGCAGCTCCCCTCTGCTAAAATCGCACTGCCAAAACTGGTCAAAGACTTAAAGAAGGACACATCAGCCCTACTGACTGGAAATGCCAATTCTCACAAGGTGAAGATTAGCAAGGTTGCATCCACATCAGGGGAAGGCAATATTACAAAGGCACCACTTGCATCCACTAGCAAGCCTGGCAACACAAAAAAGGCTGTCCAGGTACCAATGAAGCCTAATGTTGCTAATGATGCAAAGGACTGCAAGAAGCCGAAGGCAAAACCTATGTCTGAGGGTAGTCGGTCTAACTCTCTCATCCTCTTTAACGTACCTGTGAGCAAGGATAGCTTGCTCGAACAACAGGCCCTATTTGATCAGGAACAGTGGTCCAACCTGTGCAGCAAACTAGGTCTGAACATTAGTTCAGCAAAATTGTGCAGACTGTACAGGGGTGTCCACACGCCTCAGGGTAAGCCACCCCCATTACGGGTTACACTGGACTCTGCCGAAGAGGCCGAAAAAGTACTGCTAATGGCTCAGGTACTAGCCCTGGACAGAAGTTCTAACATAAGGGCGAAGCAAGACAGACCATGGGCTATCAGAAATATGGCGAGGGAGTCACCGGAACTGATGCCTTCCACCTCTATGGTGGTACACGGTGCTCCGGAGCTGGAAACCGGCACTGCTTGTGAAAATCACATGCACGACGTACAGCAATGGAGATGGCTGTCATCTCAGATGGCCCCTGGCGCTTCTGGAGCCATCTCCATTTTCCGACTACCTCGTCCCGCTCATCTAACGCTGATTAACTCTCCAAAGCTGCTATGTGTCGCATTCAACTCCCCGGAGCAGTTGTCCATAGCACTTCAACGGTGATATGAGACCAAGGGAAAAATTGGAGGATGCATCCGATGCTGTGAGAGCAGACCCCGAAATATAAGGAGGCAGCGAACTGAGACTTTAATACGACCCCAAGCTTCGGTGACACTAGAGCGATGCAGCTCTGAGAATAATAGTCTGTGTATCCCTAGTGTCCTGCCTAAATCCATTGAAAAAACTACAACGGGCCGGTTCTATCGGAATCGACCAACTAGTTCTAACATCAAGTCCCCCACCAGCAGACGGTTTCACGTCAGCTACCCCACAACACTCTGAGGTTGTTAGACTCACTGTCAGTTGCCTATATAGCAATGTGAGGGGGCTGAGAGGAAAAGTAGGTGAACTCCGAAATCTCCAAGCACACCTTCAACTGAAAATAATCATTCTCACTGAAACGTGGCTAAACCCCACTATCGCCGACAATGAAATCAGTATATGGTACTGGTCAGAAGAGACAGGGATAATAAGGAGGGAGGGGGAGTTGCTATATACTTTGATAGGTAACTTAAATGTGTGCGCGCAACGGACCCACCAGTTATCGAACTCCCAGACTCCATATGGTGTCCCTTCACCGTAGGCCACACCAAGCACTTACTGGGTGACATCTACCGATCTCCCACCTGTGGGGCAGAGCACAATCAGCTACTGCTCAGCACTATCACAGGGATGCGAGATTTGGGCTACGACCAAATCACCATAGCTGGAGATTTCAGTGCTCCATCACTGAACCTCGGCTCCGGGTGTGCTAAGGGAAAATTTGGCCGAAACCTACTGCAAACTATTCGAAACACGGGACTGACTGAGAATGTTGGAGACGACACTAGGTGGGGCCCTAGTGGAAAGTCATCAAAACTAGATTATGTTCTAACTAGTGACCAACTACTCGTTGAAAAGGTCCAGATCATGCCTCCTCTGGGGAGCAGTGACCATGCAGTCATAGGTTTCGATCTTGTCCTCCGTGAGTGTTTGCAGTGGGATGTTACGCGACCATGTCTGTGTTACAGCAAGGCTGACTATGCTGAAATGCGGAGGCTCTTGTCCGACGCAGACTGACCCTTAGCATGGGACGACCTATCTGTGGATGAACACTGGGAAGTGGTAAAAAAGATTATCCATACAGCAATCTCGGATACCGTCCCTTTAGTCACAACACAGCCCAAAAGAAAGACGTCATGGTTGAAGAGAGGCACGCAACGTATTCTGCAAGCAAAGCGGAAGGCTTGGTTTACGTGGCGTGTATCTAAGAGTCAGACCGACCATGATGCATACCTCGAACTCAGGAACCGGTGTAATGCAAGAGTCAGGAGGGACAGGAGGTCATTCCAGGCTAACCTTGCTAAAAAACTCCTATCAAACCCTAACAACTTGTACCGATTCATGTCGGAAAGAAAACCGACAAACCAACCAGGGGCATGCGCCTTAGTAGGCCCAAACGGTCAATATCTGACTAGTCTGGAGATGGCTGAAACATTCAGTTCAGCCTTCGCTAAACAGCTAAACAGCAATGTGGATATTACAGTTACGGACCAAAATGGTGGCACCACTATTTCAGAGGAGGAAGACATAGCGACTACTCCCCAAATAAACCCCGCAATAGTACTAAGGAAGCTACAGCGACTCATACCTGGGAAGTCCCCAGGTTGTGATGACATCAGGCCATCTGTTCTGAAACAGTGCACCGAGGCTCTCTGTAGACCCCTGTGTCACTTGTTCCAACACTCAATGGATTCGGGGACACTGCCAAGGGAGTGGAAAAGAGCCATCCTTTCTCCAATCTTCAAGGGTGAGGACAGGCAAAACGCTACTAGCTATAGACCAGTAGCTCTACTCCCAGTGGTATCAAAAGTACTGGAAAGTATTATTGACGACCACATCAGGGAATATTTCGATAGGACTAATATACTACATGAAGCCCAACATGGTTTCAGAAAAGGCAGATCCTGCGTCACTAACCTACTGTCGGCTTGGGACGACTGGACATCATACTGGGACATGAATGTACCAGTCCATGTGGTCTTCCTAGACTTTGAGAAGGCATTTGACACTGTTCACCATGACCTCCTCCTACATAGGTGTGTACGTCTGAAATTAGAGCCTCTGTGGTTAAGGAGAGTGAAGTGTAACCTATTTCTACTCTTCAAAGTCATTAGGAAACACTGCTACAGTAACTCATCCATAACGTGGGAAAATATTAAATCATATCAGCTGCGAAACCATGACTACCTTGTCAAGGTGGCTACCCACAGAAAATCCATTAGGGCAAACTTTTTCACCATAAAATATTGCACTCTTTGGAACCAACTACCACCTGAAATAAGATGTTGTGAAAACCCTGATGGGTTCAAGCGGAGCCTAGAAAGACACTTTAACATGTCCACCCTAGCTCTTCTAAAAGACCACAACTGTTGATAGAACGGAAATTGACGGCCAGCCCAGTCTTCAGTATAGTCACATACGTATATCTCGACTCTAATACTCACGCAGCGAACGTTAACTAAATTACTGATTTCTATTCTCTATAATTTTCACTAAGTTGTGTTGGTAAAAGTAACTGGAAATAATTGTAATAGCATCCACACCTTTAACGTTTTACATATGTATATACTAATATAATAACACTTATTAATCATGCATGTTCAATTCTTAAATTAGATTGTCATTAAAATACTTAAAATGATTAAAATATTTATGCATCAAATGTTCTCTTGGTTTACCACGCTTGTTTACCTTATAACACTCAATTATTGAGCCTAATGTATTATTTGTTATACGAATTATATTATTGATTATACTCTTATCATATATGGTTTGATTTACTCTACGGCTCCCTGTAGACTAACTACCATTCTTCAGTATACACACACTGCAGTATTGTTAACCAAATGCCAAAATTTTGTTGGTTCTATGTTAATATCCTTTTATAATGTGTCTAGACACTTTACTTTGCAATGTCAGATGTTTACTATATATAAGTACTCTAAGTCCTGCCAACCGACCTTACCTTCAGTCCATACTACCTAAATTGAACCTGAACTATAGTGTTCTGCTAAACCTTGCTCCACTATTCACAATACCTATTCGTTTTACTCTTTAAGTTTTTGACTTCTTATAAAGTAATCTGTTCATTAGGATGCATGCACACATATATAATATGTTCGTAAAGATGTACGTGGAGACCTATTGGAAGCACTCATTAAGAAAGCTAGGGAGATGGAATATGGGGTACAAACATGTCTGGTACCAAGCAATATATTTGCGGTAGCCATAATAATCATATTCTCAGAGCCTAACATCAAAAAAGGAGGGAGGGTGGTGCTAGCTGATCAGTAGATATGGTGGTGGTCACTAAGGTGAATCACCCCATTCTGCAGGAACAGCAATATGTAATTTGATGGCCCGAGATTTCCATGATTTTTATGAGGGCTTAGATCTTTATCTTGGAAAAGATAATAATGAACGCCTTGACAGATCATGCTTCTACCTTTAAATATATACCATTCGCTCAGCCTATTGTTGAGATGCGACCACGTGGGATCTGCACAGATGTATGGGGCATCTTATAAATTAACTTGCTATCCACTGTCAGACCCTTAAATACCACTTCACAATATCTTGTCTCACTTATTTTCCAATAACGTCTTTACTTGATCCTCATTATATTCCATTAAACCTAACATTTTATAGCTCTTTATGAATTTGATTCGACTTATTCTATTCCTATTCTCTGGAGGGTACGGTTGTGCACCAAATAGACAAAAAGGCATGAAATAAAAACAACTGGCTTGAAAATAATTGTATTAAAGCCAAAATTGGACATCATGATAGTACAAAATATATTGGTTTTATTATACATTGCAAATGAACGTTGTCGGGCTGGGGGTTAATTACTTCCCCATTCTGTTTTCTATATAAATGTATTTATTAATGATATATTGCACACACTTAATTTATTACACTTTAATGATTCACCTTAGCACATTAACTTTTCTAAAACAGCTTCCAATCCCTTGTAAACGTTGTACTTACCTCAATATTGGTTGGTTATCGTATGCCTACAACCACGGGATGAAAGGGAAACGAAGTCGATTCTCCCGCTCAACCTGGAGGACAACTGTGCAACTCAATAACTATACGGCCTAGTTCAGACAATGAGTGTAATTATATATATATATCCAATATTTAACTGTTGAAACATTATTAACTTGTAGACAACTTAAGATTTGACATTATACCATACTTGATCGTGCCTGTAAAACTGGCATGCATTTTCATGTAAATTTATGTTTATATGAGAATAAAATTATTATTATTATTATAAAATAAGCCAGGTAGGCACAGGTGAGCCACTTCTGTCATGGTTGAAGGACTACCTAGCTGACAGGCTATTTTGCACTAAGATTAACCGAGTCCGATCATCTTGGCACAGATCGTCATCAGGAGTGTCGCAGGGTTCTATCCTAGGACCACTGATGTTTTTGATTTTCATCAATGATCTACCACGCCGTCTGAGCTGCCCGACTCTCCTACACGCTGACGACGTAAAAATATGGAGGGCGACGAAGTGTCCGGAGGACTCAGATAGGCTACAGGAAGACCTAAACCTTCTGGAAGACTGGGCGGTGGCCAGTGGCATGACTTTCAACTTCAAAAAGT
The DNA here is from genome assembly GCA_944472135.2 of Trichobilharzia regenti. Classification (NCBI taxonomy): domain Eukaryota; kingdom Metazoa; phylum Platyhelminthes; class Trematoda; order Strigeidida; family Schistosomatidae; genus Trichobilharzia; species Trichobilharzia regenti. Next base: position 57,690,119 of record OX235267.1, on the reverse strand, counting down.
GCAAAGTAGTGAAGTTGCGCACCTGTGGACTGCAGAATGCAAGTTACACCCTGTGCAACGAAAGCTTGTCCTGCACAACGTCGGAACGCGACTTAGGTCTAGTTCTAACGGAGAAAATGGACACAAGCGTAAATTACACAGGGGATGTAGCGAGGACATATTCGGTCATACACTTTACACACAGACAGTTAGGTGCACTCACTCCTGAGCTCTTTCTAATGTTACACAAAACATACATCAGGCCACACTTTGAGGTGCATAATATTATTGCGCCCCCAATGCTGAGAAGAGACGCCAACCCCTTGGAAAGAGTCCAACGACGGGTAAAAAAAGGAGTGGTTGGTCTCCGAAACAAACCATATGATGAAAGGCTGAAGAAATTAGGCCTGTTCTCACTTAGTTACCGTCGGCTTAGGGGGGATTTGATTACTGCCTGCAAAATAACAAATGACCAGAATCACCCAAACAAAGGTGTTCTGCCATTGAGTAGGTATAGGCTCCCACGTGGAAATCCCAGAAGGATAGCTCACCAGAGGGCGAGGACACGGGTGCGCTCCCACTTCTTTTCACTGCAGGTTTGCCGTCCCTGGAATTCCTTGCCGGCAGATGTAGCTATGGCACCGTCTTTGGACGCCTTTAAGCGAAGGCTGGACAACCATGCAGCGATACAAGGACTGCATCCAAATGGCCTATCTCTTTAAAATCGCATTTACCAATCAGGGGTAGACAACTAAACTCGTCGTTTTACTTCTTTACATTCTCTCCCGTCTTACTCTCCTGACAACTTATTAATATTATAATCACTATTATTATTATTCTTACTATTACCGATCTATATATTATTCTTCAAACCTAATGAGCTGACTGTTGTTACGTTTCCTATTTTCGTTTCTGTCTCTGAGTCTGAATAACTTCACTAATTATATCTATTATTATTATTACTATTATTATTATTACTATCTCTTTTCTCTTGTCGACGATACCGAAGGACTAACTGGCGAAAGGATCAACTCCAATCACAGTAGTAACAGTCTTAACATACCTCATACTACAAACCACATATAATTAATCCCAGCACTACTCCCTTTGGAGTCAACCAAAGCTACGACAGTCGAGTGGCGGGACAAGCTACGCAGAAGTCTACCTAATATCAGGAACCTTTACCTCACAATCAAGAAGCGAGCACAAAGAAATCAAATTGGTTTATACTGGCTCGTAAAAACGATATTGGATATTGGAATGTCATTCCTTCTACGAGAAACTACGTCTCGCCCTGTTGTTTGTGCTGCGATATCAGAAAGCACTTGCAGGATGTTGATCTGAGTGAAAACCCATATCATTAAGATAAAATAGGCTGTTCATTCTTTGTTCAGATGCCATTCACAAACTTGTGTTTAGCTAAGTAACAATCACATTATCAACATCGACGTATTTAAGAGCACTATTTGAATTTTTCTGCGTGCTTGTCGGGAGAATATGAATACAACTGGGTTAGAAAATGCCACTCAAGGAAATGGAACAGTAACAAATCTAGAGTTCAATTTGGACTCATTGGTTACCAATACGGCTTTGTTCTTTTTGGCTGTTATACCTATTTATATCGGTTCTTTCCGATCAACAAAGTGTAAGAAGAGTACTGATGAAGAGGTTGGTACTATCTTGTTTCACTAAGGATTTAGAAATCAGTTGAGGTTGTTACGGCAAAAGATGCAGCAATGTTTCCTTTCATTGCTAGTGCAGCACTCTTCGGCATGTACGTTGTATTCAAGGTCGGTTCGTATTTGCATCTCTACAATGTTATACAGTATGTCCCAATGCAATACATCAACTACGTTCTAAAACTACATTTCTCCTTTATGGGTACATGTGCAATGTCCCGTTTTTTATCGTAAGTACAATATAAACTAACTCCTAGTGTAGGCCAATCTTTCGACCGTATGTGCCGAATTGTATCCAAAATAACTGCTACAAGCTGGAAATTTCTAAGAGCTCAGAAAGCACAGAGAATGGTTCGAATTCAGAGTGGAAACTTTTAGGTAAGTGGTCATTTGTTTCTTCAATTAGTGTTTCAGATCGCTCAGTGTTCTCAATAGAAACAAAAGATTTCCTAGGTACAGGTGTAGCTATTTTAATCGGAATTTGGTATTTCGTGTCTGGGGTAAGTGAGATGTTAGTAATATTATTTAACAGCATTGGGTGGCAAATAATTTTGTCGCAGGAACAATAGCGATTTTAGCTATTGAATTTATTAGGCTGAATAAGTTTATAAACGGGATTTTATTACTTTGCGGATTGTTCATATACGACATATTTTGGGTTAGTTGAAGTTAATATTTACCGAATCGTGTAGGTCTTTGGAACTGGTGTCATGGTAGCTGTTGCCAAGAATTTGGATGCTCCAATTAAAGGTAAGTGTCTTTATCGAATCATTATTCTCTGTTGGTGGTTTTAATTCTGGCAGACTGAATGTACGTGGACTTTGTAAGACACTCAGTGTGTGCGCGTTTTCAGTTTTTACTGATTAAAAATGAGTCATTAGAAAAGAACTAGAATTCTGCGAACAGGATGAGTATTTCATTTAAAATATCCACACCCTAAACTTAGAAATATCCAGTTTTTCTAATAAGATAGACATGTAGTGTTTGTAGGTGAAGTAGTTAAAGCATGCGTATTAGTGCCAACGTAAAGTTCATGTTCGGTGGCACGATTGTTAGATGTAATATGAAATAGAATCAGCGAGTGTATAATTTATTTAACATCGTGGAATAATGCAAATGAAGTCGTGAAGTGAATAGTATAAATTCATTCGAAAGATTTCAAACAAACCAACTGACAGCGTTTAATTATCTATCAAATCTTTACAGAACTATAGCAGTTCTTCCAGAGCTTGTTGACATGCAGTTGTAAAACTAATTCTTTGTTGTTTTTTTTTACAAAATCTTATATTTGGGTTAAATAGATGTGATGTAAAATGTGCCTGATTTCTTAAGTTCACTGAATGGCAACTCTGGATGACGTATTCCTGTGTGTAATTTGTGATGGTCTCAAGTTCTCTTTTCTTCAGCCTTGTTAACAAGTGTTTCCTTGCATAGTTAAACAAAATTATATTGGGGCGTTCGAGTTTGTCTTGTTTCATTTTTCTCCCTAATTACCACTTAAACTTTATCTCCTTTGCACAAGACTATATACTACTGATTGGTTGAGATAAAGTGTACGTCATCATCAAATGTTCAAAATAAGTGACCTTCAAAAAGATGAAAGCAAGCGTCTCTCTCATTGGATTTAGTCATGGGTTATGTCAGTCTTCACGACGGGTGACATCATCTTGAAAGGTCCGTAATCGTGTAACATCTGACTGGAGATCGAGACCATGACAAAATCAAGGGGATCCCGGACTCGCATCGTGAGAGACAAGCGTACCCGTAGGCGATGGACACTAACTGTATCTTTTGGTCTCTAGGCTATACCCATTAATTGGGAAGTCTTATTTTAGTGAAGCAATACTTCCCAAATCACCACTTTACCTAAGTCTATGTATTCAAATACTCGTGCTCGTATTGGAGCCTATGGTGAGTTATCCATTAGGTGTTGATATGTAATGATGTCAGGAAGATCCATCCCATTTTTCGGTCAACTTTATAAGAATTTGTTTGCAATCTCTAATACTACATGAGACAACATGAAGTTTGGTGTCTCCGGGGATTCCCGAAGTGACACAGAAATACTGGCTGCTCAAAACCCTGGTAAGTGGGTTAGGGTTCAATCCAGTTAGCCACTGGTTTGAAGTCGATCATCTAAACCAACGTATTCCAGCTTCGCCCTGTTTAATCCATGAAAATGGTTCACAATGGACAGATAAGAGACTTTTTCCCGCGAGGTTTTAGAGTGATTTTTACTAGAATAGTTCTAAAGTTTCTTTGTATATGTTTTGTGAGTACTATTCAGACCATGAGTTTTATTTTCCGCAGAAGTACAAGTGATTGCTTCTCAAGGGCTATGAGCATTGTTCACGTTATTATGAGATGTAAAATTGACTAATAGGACAACTATCTAAACCTCCTTATGTGATATTTAGTGTGTTGCTTGAATTGACGTTGTATAAGTTAGTGTAGTGACTTTCTGTCCCTGTTCATCTGCTGAAATGTATCGTCTAAGATACTTAAAAAACTAAAACTTTATTCTTTTTCTTCCAGTTCTCTTCCCACGAGATTTCCTTATGCACGGATTTTATGGAAAACAGTTGGCTTTGCTCGGTCTGGGTGATATAGTTGTCCCAGGGATATTTATTGCTTTGCTTCTTCGTTTCGATAGAAAGTAAGTGGTGTCGTTAAGAATAAAATTTGCTGATTGTCTCTTTCTGATCCATTAAGAAACCCTAATGCTTTTCAGCATATCTTTCTGTTATACATTTCGGTATATTATTGTCATAAATGTTATTAGTCCCCAAGACAAAAAAACCTATTACATGCTCAAATTGTCATGTTTCTATTCTGTTGTCGTTGTTGAATACTATATATGCACAGATCACTGATGGTGTTGTGGAGCAAAGATTTTACTATTGGACATTACAGATTGAATAAAATATCATCAACGTTCCCACAAGATTTTGGTTCATAACCAAAGTCAAAATTTTCGAGCATTCATCATCCTTATGAATACTGTCTTTCTTCAGGTGTCTCAGGTTGTAGGGATTTGATTTACTCCAAATTGAATCACAAACTAACATCAGTCAGAGAACCGTTGTAAAACAGGGAGTGCCAGATAGGCGTTTCCTCCTAGTTTGAGATATCTTAGCAATACGCTTCCATGACTTCACCACAGATGGTGAACAATAGATTCCATTCCAGTGGCTAAAAATTCAATGTCTCATGAATTCGAATTTCTATCCATTCATGGTACCTGATCCTACCGCTAGTCAACGTGGTGGATCTTACTGGTCACAAATTCTAGCTAAAATTTCGTCATATAGTCATTAGTAAGCGGTAGATTCATTCCTTTTTCCACTTGTGGTTCAGTGGTTCCCTAACTGCTGGTCAGTTCATAATCAAATTTGAAATAAGCATTGTCTTTGACATTATCTTCATATAATCTAAACCAAGTATGCATTTCTTTTTTCTTATAGACTTGGACGTGAAAATAGTTGTGCTTACTTTTACTGTGGATATATTGCTTATATCGTCGCTATTATCACGACTTTTGTAATGATGCATGTTTTTAAACATGCTCAAGTAAGTAGTCAAGTTACTTTTGTGCATTTTTTTGTGTTTTTTTTGCCAGTTTCTCTATTTTTCAGGAGAAGAATCAGACTGCTTAGTGTTGTTTCTCATCAAATCATTTTAAGGCTTTTGCATATGGAGCACTGGAATACATAGTTTTTGTAAACTATTTATTGTGTGCAACAATAATATCAGTGAAAGCTACAAAGGTTGAATGACTAAAATATGGAAGCTAACTGTATTTAGGATTGAGCTCTATAATTAGTAACCTACTTAGATGTTCGTCTATTCAGTTATTTTCCGTATATATACACTACAGTACTAATTTATAAGTAAGACGATGTGTTTACTCTCTCTCTCTCTCTCACACACACACGGAAGTGTGTGGGCGATTATAATTTTTTTGGCTACTCACACCATAGAGGTAGGTTCTTTTTTGAAATACCTGGAACAGAAGTGGCATTAGTGTTACGTGACCGAAGAGCTCCAACAAGGGGGAACTGCTTGAGGCTGATCACAGGGAGTGCGGTTTGCTTAAAGTGGTTTTTAAAGTTATGTCTTGTATGAAGACCCTACTACTGGCTACGGACCACCCTGACAGAGAGTAAGTTACAATGTGCAGTTCTTGAAATCAGTATTTTCTAAACCCCTTTCACAAGGTACTAGTGCCAACATCGTCTGAGGGGAAATTCAGTTCAGTTATTCACTACAATGACCTTTGATACTTGTTCATTTTTATGTCTTCTCTAAGCCAGTTTAGCAGCTGCACAAGAGGAAACTTACGAAAAGTCTCCGCAAGGACCGTGAACAGTGGTGGGCGACAAAAGCCAAAGAGATGGAGAAAGCTTCGAGGATAGGCAACACCAGGCAACTCTTTGGACTCATCAGGGAAACGGGTGGGAGAAGACAAATCATCAGTGAGACAATCTCGGAAAAAAATGGCACTATAATTAGCTCCCAGGATAGACGACTGGATCGTTGGAAAGAGCATTATGAGGAGCAGTTTAATTGGCCCACAGCCACGCTCAACCTTCCGAGCATCCAACACCTCCCTGAATGGGATATAAACACAGGTCCTCCGTCACTAACTGAGGTTACTAAAGCTGTCACCAATCTGAAACTAGGCATAGCAGTGGGACCTGATGGAATGACTCCAGAGGTATTTAAGTACGGTGGAGACAGCCTACTGTCTGCATTAACTGAGGTACTAGGCAGCGTCTGGGAATCAGAAGAAGTCCCATCGGGTTGGTGTAAGTCACTGATTATCCCCATATACAAGAAGGGAGACAAGTCTTCCTGTGATAATCACAGAGGGATTAGCTTGACTAATATAGTATCTAAAGTCTTAGGCTCAATAATCATGCGTAGACTGAGTGGTGCTCGGGAAGCACAAACGCGAGAGAGCCAGGCAGGCTTTAGACCAGGAAGAGGGTGTATTGATCATATCTTCACCCCCCGACAGATTCTAGAACATAGGCATTCCTACCGGCGTCCAACAGTCATTATATTTCTTGACCTAAAGGCAGCATTCGACTCTGTCGATCGGGAAGTTCTCTGGAGATGCTTGGCTGTAAAGGGAATCCCGAGAAAATACATTGCACTGATTAAGGCACTCTATTCGTACTCATACAGCCAGGTGAGGGCTTACGGCGAGCTGTCATCTGAACTGATGACGACAAGTGGTGTCCGTCAAGGATGCCCATTATCTCCTTTTCTATTCAACTTCATCATAGATGTGTTAATGGACTTAACCCTAGGTGACTTCAGCGACTCAGGGATTGACTTGCTACCAAGGTGGGAATAATCTCGTTGACTTGGAATATGCAGACGATATAGTCCATCTAGGCGAAGACGCTGACGAAATGCAGAGTCTTCTAAACACCTTGAGCCGCAATCTACGGATGTTTGGCATGCGATTCGCTCCCGCCAAATGCAAGATGATGTTACAGGACTGGACTACATCGACGCCTAGTTTAAAAATAGGAAGTGAAGTGGTAGAGCACGTTGACCGCTTCACTTATTTGGGAAGTACCATCAGCCCCAACGGGTTGATCTCTGACGAAATCTCAGCACGAATACAGGGGGCTCGTTTCGCATTTGTTAGTTTACGCCGACTCTGGCGTAGACGAGATGTTCGACTATCGACCAAAGGGCGGGTGTACTGCTCATCAGTCCGCTCCGTCCTCCTTTATGGTTGTGAGACCTGGCCACTGAGAGTGGAAGACATGAAAAGATTAGCTGTCTTTGATCATAGGTGCCTGCGTTCTATCTCCCGTGTGAAGTGGCATAATAAGGTGAGCAACATGGAGGTTAGGCGTCGAGTTCTAGGTAAACAGGGGAAATCAATCGTCGTGAAGCTACAAAGACTGAGATGGTTAGGACATCTGTTACACATGCATGTCTAGTCATCGCCTTCCTCGACGGGCAATGTTAGCTGATATAGGGTCAGGCTGGAAAAGAGCTAGTGGTGGTCAAACCAAAACATGGCATCAGTCAATGAAATCCACAACAGTTGGTCTAAGCCACGTAGGAAGGTGTAGACTTCCTGACTGGTTGTTGTCTTCGGGACGGTAAAAACCAATGCTTGGAAACAATTGGTGACATGGCTCAAAACCGTTCTCAGTGGCGCAGATGCATCCACTCCCTGTGACTTATGATCTTCAATGAAACTGTTTTGTATTCCTTTATTACTCCTTTGTCTCACACCTCTGCTCACTGTTTCTATTATGCTTTTCTTGTACTTTCTTCTCTTGCCTCGCGTGCTACACGGAATGTGGCGACTTGAACTTCCGCACATTTGTGCAAAGTTCTATGTCGAAAACAGACAGACAGTTTAGTTTAGAACTAAGTTTTCTGTGATATATTCAGTGATTTGAGGCTATACTACAAAGAAACGTACACTGAAAAGTGCATGCAATACACTATCTGTATTCTGAATTGTATACACTTATCGAACATTATTCATTTACCGTTGTTTGTAAGTAATTCGTTGGCATAGTTGTTAGAACTCAATTACCTGAGATAGACTTCTTATTTACCAGTTTATGAGCTTCAAAGTTATTACCCAGGTGTTGACACTGAAGCAGGACGGAACAGTTGTGTGGTACTCCCTGGTTTTCAACATTTCTCTAACTGTTATCAATCCTTGATCAAACTTGAAGTAGGTGGAGTGTGATTCTACCTTGCGATCCATTGACTGGAAGTCTACTACTCAAGTAGATAAGCTGCATGTTCTTGACATAAACATTCTCATCACCTGCATAGATATGATAAGTTGTGTATACAAATGGCCGGTAAAGAATTGACTTTTTCAACTGATAAGAGCATATTTAGAAAGCAAAAAGATTCAGCCAAGAAATATTTACTTTTTATTTAGTAAATATTTCTTTACTCAATCTTTCTGTTTTCTAAAGAACATAATTTATTCAAGCTTTTAGCAGTTTAAACCTTGAACATACGTAGGCAGTCACAAGTTGTGAAACTTTAAGCCAACGTTATCACTTTCAAGTGCCTTTATTGTTGCACATTCCCGGATTTGATCGTCTTTGGAAGAGACACAAGCGATAGGACTGATAAGGGTGAATGTGGTGTTTATAATCACAAATTATACAGAATATTTACTACATGACAGGTGTTGCTTTGATCTTAGTGTATGTTAATACCATCAGTCATGCTATAATAAGGGCGTTTTCTTCTTCATTGTCTGTCGCTTGTTCACCGCTCTTCGGAATGATAACCCTTTGTCCTCTTACTTCTATAATGCCTTTTCCATGTTTTGTAGCAATTAAGATTGCTTTTGATAGTCTATTATTCTATGTACTGTTTGTTATCGGTTTACTGTGTAGGAAACAGCTTAGTACATCTGCTGTGGACTGTTAGCTTTGAAGTGATTCAGTATACATATGTGAAACTGTAGCTCTAATCTACAGGTTTGAAATAACTTGACCTAATTATTGTAAAGGCTACTACCTAGTTTTTTTTCCTTCACGTTTCCGTTGGAAGTTTCTGTAGCAGTGTTTAATTTTACAGGATGGGGTTGCTAGCCTCATGCCCAACCTTTCCTCTTTACCAGCTTTTTATTTCTGGTGTAGCGAGGTAAAGATGCGTGCGTCGGCCGGGGATCGAATCCCGGACCATCTGCATGGTTGGCGGGCGTCCTAACCGCTGTGACACCGACCCACATACAACCTAGTAGACAGACATATCTGAATATCCTTCTTGAAGAGGTGTTTTTAAACAGCCCAACATAGGCAATTTACTAAGGAGTGATACTCTAAAAGATAATGTCAGCTGAAACAGTCTAATGAAAGCACGTCCATTGTGTTGTGCTTCGCAATTTTTAGTATTGCTGTTTATTTCAGATGTCTTAAAGTGATACGATACAGTAGCAAGTTTTCAGAACTTATTCCTTGTTTCATCCCTTTGCCTTTCAAGTGGAACATATGGCTTCAAGCCATGAAGTTTTGGTAGGGTTGATGTTCTTTTACTTTTTACGGAGTGGGGTTGACGAAAACCTTGCCTCCTAGATCATGTGCGTGGATGACGAGAATTCTACCATTGAATCCTCGATGCACTTGATTTTGCGAATAAACAAGCAATATTCTATCACTGTTTTGACTTGACATTAGTAACTAGTGTGATGCGTCTAGTCCTCTGATTGGTGTAGACTGAACTCTATCAGTCAGGTTGTAATGTCACCACCATTCTAGCTAGCTCGCCATCACGGTGCACATTGATTTGATGATATTAGACGGTTGGAGGCAATCGGGGGGAAGCCTTGGACCTAGGTTTCGTGCTAGTTGGCACTCGTCAGCGTGGCGTATCTGCAACCTTGAAAGAACTCATGTCCCTTCTGAGATTCGAACCCTATCACTGTATATTGCATAAAATAAAAAAAATACAATATGGCATTACACTTTAATATATTGTTGAACTTCCTTATTTTATTATTAAGGAGATTTGTTGATATTCTTAATTATTGGTTCTCTGAGTTTGACTAGTAGTTTTTGTCAGATATTATTTTCACTACTCTTATCATATTTAGTAGTATAGTATATTGTAGCAAAAGTTTCTAACATGCTATTTACAAGCAAATATGCCAGGCCATTCCGTGTATATACATAGCGAACCATAGATAATTGTTTCAAGCACTATTGGTGTATTCCCTCGACATTTCTGTAGCATCTGCGTTTGTATTAAATACAAACTCCCTGTCATTAGCTTGTTAGTATTATTTTTGCCTAAACTGGTTACAAACTTATTTCAGTTGGAGGGTGATTGAAAACCGGTGAGTACCGGATAGCTGTGCTTTGTCCTCGTTGGAAACTCTTAAGCAGTATGCACCCATAAACCCACCAGGGGTTGAATGCAGGGTCTTTGAGTTACCGTAAAAATGTACACAGTATTAGAGGCTAAACAAAAATAATTAAAGTTCATATATGAGATATATTGCCTTCATCTATTATATACTAGTTAACCGCCCATCGGTAGGATTTATATGGAGTGTATATGGAGTGTGTATATTGGTATTCTCAGTTGTTAGTATTATCGTGTGTAAAAGTCATATATATGTAATTGGGATTCTAAACACACCGTATAACCAATTACACTTATGAACACTTTTGAGTCTTGCGCCTACGCTCTATGGGTGCACTGGATTTCTGTATATTACTCGATTATAATCTAATGTGTAGCCAACTTATGGAGACATAGTTCTTCGACTTAAACACTTGACTTTCAGATGATGGCTCACCCGTCCCAGCCTACTTCAGCCTGGAAGGGGGAGCAATTGGACAGTAGTGTTAGTCGCCATACAATAAACGTGGCTCATAGTCTAGCACATAAAATCTACCCCAGACAGCTGAATTCTAAGACCAAATTATGAAATAGTTTTTGGGAAAAACTACTATATTGAATGTTGAAGTCACAAAGTAGATATTAAGCTAAACTAGGATGAAACAGCTGGCTGTCCAGTACTCCCCAATGGTTCTCTAACTGATAACAATCCGTGATCGACTCGTAAAAAGAAATATTAAGCTGTTATTAGGTATAATTATTAATTTCGAATTTCTCGTTTGAAACGATGGATATTGGGGTTCAGCTCTCAGTGGGAAAACAACCATTGGGAATCTAAATACATCTGGCTGACGATAAGTCCGGAATTGGATAAAAATGAACATCTACTTGATCTCACTATTGGCTACTACTCACTAAATAATACACAATTAGGGTATACATCCGTTGATAATTTCAATGGTAGAATGCTTGGCAGTCATGAGGAATTTCTAGGTTTGATTCCCAGCAGATGCACTTCTAACCCCATCACCTAATCGATAATAAATCCGGGAATAAGGAGAAGTTGACAGTGAAGCTAGCAAACTAACCCCTTCAAAAAAGCAACACTTGCTGCTTAGACTATAAAGTTTGAAGCCGTATGTTCGACTTTGAAACGTGAAGGAATGGAGAAAAGTGTTTGCCTAAGTTTAGGCCTAGTAGAAATGAACTGTATTGAGGAAATATCAAACTCATAGCAGAAAGTCTATCGATAATTCAGCAAAAACATAATTCCTAACCCAAGTTTTCATAGTCCTAGACCTGGCCACTGAGAGTGGAAGACATGAAAAGATTAGCTGTCTTTGATCATAGGTGCCTGCGTTCTATCTCCCGTGTGAAGTGGTATAATAAAATGAGCAATATTGAGGTTAGGCGTCGAGTGCTAAGTAAGGAGGGGAAATCAATCGATGAGGCTGTGAAGTTACATCGATTGAGATGGTTAGGACATCTGTTACACATGCATGTCTAGTCATCGCCTTCCTCGACGGGCAATGTTAGCTGATATAGGGTCAGGCTGGAAAAGAGCTAGTGGTGGTCAAACCAAAACATGGCACCAGTCAATGAAATCCACAACAGTTAGTCTAAGCCACGTAGGAAGGTGTAGACTTCCTGACTGGTTGTTGTCTTCGGGACGGTAAAAACCAATGGTTGGAAACAATTGGTGATATGGTTCAAAATCGTTCTCAATGGCTGGTACAGATGCATCCACTCCTTGTGACTTATGATTTCCAATGAAACTGTTTTGTTCTTCGTTATTACTATTCCTTTTGTCTCATGTCCCTGTCTACTGTCTCTATTATGCATTTCTTGTACTTTCTTCTCTTGCTTTGTGTGCTACAAGGAGTGGAGTGTGGCGGCTTGAACAGGCGCACATATGTGCAAAGTTCTATGTCGAAAACAGACAGGCAGTCTATTTTTACTGGAAGATAAAATCTTGTTAGCTCAAAGATTCAGTGTAGGCTCCGATAGTAATATTCAATCCTGTGTGCTGTATATTACATCTGTGACCTGTTTTTATGTTATTTTCTCATCTTATCTATCATATAAATAATTAAATTTCTAACTAAGTTTAACGGATTATTTATATTTTCCTCTTTTTTTCATCTAGCCAGCATTACTTTACCTGGTCCCAGCGTGTTTAGGTGCACCATTACTTATGGCTCTGGTGAAAAATGATATCACTGCTATGTTCAGGTAAGCTTTTATTGAAAAATATTTTAGAAAGTATGCTTACCCAGCTTCAGTAGCACATCTCTGCTCTACTCAATTCTCTACCATCTGAGTGAAGGGATCGCCTACACGCCATCATTTCCTTTTATTCGCATGATCTTATTTATGTTACTCTCGGTTACCCAACCCACTGCTTCCTATTCCGGATAGACGTGTCTTAATGTGGAAAGTCGTCTTTTCAAAACACTGAGGAAAATAGGTTAGGTCTGTAGGACTGTATAACTGTGCATATGTTCAACTGATGAATACACCTACACGGACAGTTTTGTACGACTATCAAAACAAACCAGTAGAACAAGACGGTCGGCATCTTTGTGCTCAGTCTCAACCGAGTACTACTCCTTCAAATCTCTAACATATCGTAATCTAGCAGCACTTCTGTGAATGATTATTTTACTTATTTTTATTTAAACGCATAAAAACTTGGTACAATACGGCACCAAGAAGGATGCGCCACACAATAATAATAAAACAACATAGATCAAAAGAAAAAAGGAAGGAAAAGAAAAAAATATATAAGTGGAGAACGGATAAAGAACTTCATCTGGAAGGAAAACAGTCATGCTTAACAAGTTCAAACAATATTCGTTAACTATCATCGGGAAGGGAAGAAAGAAGGAAACTGCAACACGTGTAATAGCTCGCGATAAGTTTCATTGATTGTTGCTTTATTCAATTGATTGTGTGAGGGCTGAGATACTGCCCGGGCGCCCAAAGCGAAGCAGGTGATTTTATTAAAAGACCCCCCCCCCCGAGCCTTTAACTTGGAGTCTAATCCGGAAGGCAGCGGAGCAGCGTCAGGATCTGCATTCCTATGGTTGCCGGTGACCCATATGGGTTCATACGCCATTTGATCCGATTGGATACTGGAGCCCATGTACCCCATGGTAACTGCTTTTAGTTTAACCGCTATCCGAACAACCTTCCTGACATGGTAGGACCTGCAGGGACAGAGTCCCAGTCAGTTTAGCATGTTGGGTCATTACGATATTCAAGCCCGACCACCACGACAAGGTAGGAGTTATCGGCCGGGACTTTTGTGAAAGTCTTGACGCTATTCAACCGGTCTTTTTGATCGTAACAATTAGACCCTTTTTGATAAATTCAGAAGACAAATTTCGCGAGATGATATCACTTCTTAGCTTTGTCTTCTTAATGCCATATATATGTATGTATAATTTCTCGCTGATTTGTGTGAAGCGAATTAATCGCCCTAATCTTAGTATAATATGCGCAGCCTAAACCAATGCTTAGATCATTGATAAGCATCAGGATTACTAACTCTAGGATGCTTGTTTGGTTGTTGGCTATCGGTTAAAAACCCCATTCAGGAATAAATTTGAAATTATGACTCGTTTTGCAAAAGGTGGTATTTATAGCCCTGCCCCCCCCCCTCGGTGAAATGCTTGGAGTTGAAACTAAGAGTAGTGAGAATGCTATGTAATGTTTATAGGAATGAAATAAAATACAATCCGTACAAACCCTTCTCCCCTGTTTTGTTTCATTGATAATCGCATAAGAAGAGGATTGATTATGCATTCTTGTGGAAGTAATCTAACACACAAAGACGCACACACACACACACGCAGCCTCAATGTTAAGCCATCCATGGAAAGGATATAAAGTAGAGTTGTTTGAATGGAAATTATGTTCAACTTACCCATAGATACTTTGTTACATGTATATATTTTGAAAATCCCTATTAAGTCATATGAAAAAGAGAAGACGTTCAGCGAAGAGACCCTTTTCGAGTGCGAATTCATTCACATAGCTAGCTGTACAATCGCATTTGTATGTAATTATTTGTGTGTGTATGTGCACATGAGGTTTGTTAAGTTTAGATAATTGATCAGGTAATACAAAAATGATCTAATATAGAAATAAGGTTAATCAGACAGCAATTAAATTAAGATTGAGTTAGTTATTAAGTTAGATGACGTGATATAATTGACTAAAATGTTTCAGCTTAGGTCAGGATAGCAACAGAGGTGATTACAGGTAGAGACTAAGTAGAAGTGTGGTAGATAATGATGCCATTTAAATTAGAACTGAAATTGAGCAAATAAGTTGGATGACGTAACATAAATGACTAGAAATGGAGCGTTAAGTTAAGTCAGTAACAGTGCCAGTGAGGTACAGAAATTAATTCGACTAGGGGTAGAGAACACGAAAGTTGAAAATGTAAAATATTACGATTGAGATGACAAAATAATACTAATAAAGACTCAGACAAAATACACCTTAGATAGGATTTACTTGTCGGGCGATAAGATAGATTACGTCCATTGCAAGTGTAGTGATTGAACGAACTTCTTCTGTATGCAGAGTTTATGACTTAGCAAATGAATCGCCATTGCTTCTGCAGTTTGAAGAAGCCTGATTCGTACACCTTTAGGGAGACTACTTCTTACTCTGTAGACAACTTTGAAGTTTGTTTGCGGTGTAACTTAGTGTCCTGATTCTATCAGATGTTCTAAGATGGAGCTGTGGGGGCATCGTTTTTCTCCTCTGTAAAACCATGTTGGTAGGTGTTCGGTGATACGCTTTGAAAGCGAACGCTGAGTACGGCCGACATACCTGGCTCCATACAAGCAGGTGAATCGATAAATACACATTGATGAGGCCGGCCAGCAGTGGTAGCTTATCCTTCACGTTCACATGAATCATGGGTTTTGTGGAGAAGGTTAGTCGTAGTTCAGTTGCACAGAAGGTCTTCTTAAGTGAGCGCGACAGTTGATTTTTTAGTGTTATATGTCCATTGAATTGAAGGTTCATGCAGAGTAGTTTTTTCGGGACGCTAAGCATCGACGGCTTTTGTGGTTTAGGATTCATAGATTTTGCAATAAATCTTCCTGGATAACAATTCTCGACGTGGATCCTCTTGAGATTGTCCAGTTCATCTTCTATGGTGTCCGAGGTATAAATTCTGCGAACTCTGTAGCTGAGTGAACGGATCAGGCTTCGTTTGGTATATAGGGTGGATACCCAACTGTGAAAGTTAGTAAGATGTCCATTCCACGTCGACTTTCTGTGGATAGATTATTTCAGTGTTCCATCCTGTTCTCGTCTTGTTAGTTAGACATCAAGAAAAGATATTTTGGAGTTGGACTCTTTCTCCAGCTTGAACTGAATCGCGGGGTGGCAGTTGTTCAACGACTTCAAGATGTCTAGATTTTCTTCATTGTTGAGACGGTAATGAATATATATATATATTCTTGGCACAAAGAAAAAAAAACAAACATTTCCGCTTCACCTAAATTTGCCTTTTTCAATATGATTAGTTGCTTCAAAGCTTATTTTTTATCGGTGTACATTCTTTAGTTTGGATTACTATAACTTTCTCTATGTTAAGATAAAATATCGAGAAGCAATGTAAAATGTACGCTTTATCACACATTCTTATCGGCAAAATGCAAAGTCATACACACACACACACACGGAAACACAACGGTTAACATTGTTGACTGAACTAAAACCTGAATATGTACACATAAACTCTATTGATTATTTACATTAGTGTATGCGCTGTGATAGATACTTCATTACCTATATTGCACAAAAAAAATATCTCAGTATAAATGAAGAAAAAACTGTGCACTTTTTGCTTTATTTACCACTCACCTGTGATACTAAAGGGATTTCAAAAACTCTGTGTTAATTAATAAAACAAAGACATTCATTATATAATCATATATAAGATAGGTAGGTACAACATAATATTCAGTTCATTCTTAAAGTATGATAATATCTCATCAAATTATGACCTTAATGACTTTATCTATATTATTTTAATCACAATTGACCGTGACTAGATATATAATTAATAAAATAAATAGCTAAGCTCCATGTACACGTGTATACCTTTGACTACATTCTTCTTGTTGTAGCTATTATCGTCATTAACATTAAGTTCATGAAATCATATGACAATTTCTCTCTCGTACTATGAAACAAATCGATAAACAGATAGGTTCATTAACAAATTCATTTGGTCGAAGTCGACTACACGGAATACTTTTAATCTTTATATATATATATATATATATATATATATATATATATATATATATATATATACGTTCTGAGTGAAACATAAGACTTCAAGCTAGAGCTTTGATGTTTCGGTAGCCCTTCCTTTTTTAATGTTCTTACCACTGGCTTAGCGAGGTTTACGAGTGCGTTGGCCAAGGAACGAACCGACTGTCGACCATAGGGCGGGTGTACTGCTCATCAGTCCGCTCCGTCCTCCTTTATGGCCAGTTGTGAGACCTGGCCACTGAGAGTGGAAGACATGAAAAGATTAGCTGTCTTTGATCATATGTGCCTATTTGTTCTATCTCCCGTGTGAAGTGGTATAATAAAGTGAGCAATATTGAGGTTAGGCGTCGAGTTCTAGGTAAACAGGGGAAATCAATCGACGAGGTTGTGAAGCTACATCGACTGAGATGGTTAGGACATCTGTTACATATGCATGTCTAGTCATCACCTTACTCGACGGGCACTGTTACCTGATATAGGGTCAGGCTGGAAAAAACCAAAACATGGCACCAGTCAATGAAATCCACAACAGTTAGTCTAAGCCATGTAGGAAGGTGTAGACTTCCTGACTGGTTGTTGTCCTCGGGACGGTAAAAACCAATGGTTGGGAACAATTGGTGACATGGCTCAAAATCGTTCTCAGTGGCGCAGATGCATCCACTCCTTGTGACTTGTGATTTCCAATGAAACTATTTTGTTCTTCGTTATTACTCTTCCTTTGTCTCACACCTCTGTTTACTGTCTCTATTATACATTTCTTCTACTTTCTTCTCTTGTTTTGTGTGCTACAAGGAGTGGAGTGTGGCGGCTTGAACAGGCGCACATATGTGCAAAGTTCTATGTCGAAAGCAGACAGACGAGGATCGAACCCCGGACCACGTATATGATTGGCGAGCATTCTTCCTTCGAACCACCAACGCATATATATATATATATATATATATCGTTAGTTGTAGGTGACGATTTCAGATAGTTGGAGGCGATCGGCAGGAAGGGACAATAGTGAGTTCTTTCAAGGTGGCAGATACGCCCCGCTGACGAGTGCCAACTAGCACGAAACCATAGGTCCAAGGCTGCCTCCAACTATCTGATATCATCAAATCAGTGTGCACCGTGATGGCGAGCTACCTAGGAATGGTGACCATATTGCGAAACCTGACTGACTGATAGAATTCAGTCTGCACCAAAGAAAGGACTAGACACATTACACTAGTTACGAGTATCCAATCAAAGTAGGTGATGATTGTTTATTGTGAAACAGCCACATTGGATTGGCTGCAGACTCTGTCGTTGATAGGATGAGTGTGTGGAGCGTCATGCGTACAGATCCTGCTCTCTGTTTACCGAGGTTTGGGCATTCACGTGGTACCACCAACCACACACAGACACACACAATAGGTATGGCTCAACGGCAACCTCATGTATACGCAAGTAGTTGTTGAATAACCTAAATTCTATAGTCCTTATTATTTCTTTTTAAGAATTATCTCAGGTGAAATTTAGTTTCCTCGCTTACACTTGCTGTAATGCATGTATTAGTAATAAATTTCTTAATATTTTCAAAGTGATGGGTGCTTGATTCGAGCCTCACTAGGAAACCAATACACCCAATCAGCTAGCTAACAACTGCCCAAGAGACTGAAATGTGCATCCTCAATCCTACTGCTAGCCACGGTCAAACAACTAACGTCGGGGAATCTATTCAAAGTCTCATATTACTAAACATTAAGTCTAAATTATATACATGGGAAATCATAAAAAAGTGTAATAATTATCTCAGTTTTCTTTCTGCTAACTTGATCTCTGTCTTGTATACTTATACTTATATTTTCAGTTATGAAGATGAACCAGAATCTGAAAAAGCCAATGAAGCTGATAATTCAGTTTCAACTGACGACAAGAAGACAAATTAATCATCCTTCCTACTGACGTCGAATTCGCATCATTTAAAAACAAAAAAGACTGACATTTTAAAAGAAGATATAACAAGGAAGAGAGGAAAGAAATTTACTTCAATTCTCTTTTGTAATAAATATGCTAAGTAACTGATTTTCTGACTACGCATTCTCATCTGTTGTGTCTGTGTGTAAATGTGTTGTTTGTCGGTGTTTGTTTTCTTCTTGAATTTTTGTGGTTTTCAACTTTTATTTGACATAACTTCCACAGAGACAATGCTTATGTCTTTCTGCCTTTATAAGTATTATCATGAATATGTTTTGTTTGAAGTAAATTTTAAAGATTGTCATCGCTCTGTCTTATAACATACAATATATGCACTTCTCCAAGGATTATTATTATTACTATTCTTTACTTGTGTTCGGAGTGGCACATAAGGCTTCAACAGTACATCGCGATATTATCCTCTTCTGTGTTGTCCTTTATATTTGGCTGCGCAATGGAACGTTAGGTGTCATTTTCTATCTCCTTCATGTGTCACCCTCAGACACCTAACCCATCGTTTCCCGTCCGCGTTCAACTCTAGGGCGTAATTTCACACAAGGGTTTCCTCAGCGTGTCTCCGGATTATTTCCATTTTCCTTCTGCCTTTTTGTAGAGCATTAGGTTCTTTACTGCTTTTTACTTTTAACAGGGTGTAGGTATTCATATGCAATTGTTCTTTTTAAAGGAATACTAACTAAATACTATCGATTCGAAAACTTGGATTAGCTTATCATGCTGAAAGTGTTTGGCTTATGGACGGTGCATATACTACTACTACTACTTGGAAGGAAGGCTACCTCTTCAAGCTACCAAAGAAGGGCGACCTAGGCCTGTTCAAGAACTAACGTGGAATAGTGTTCTTGTTTACGCCAAGTAAAATACTAAGTCGCTTTATCCTGGAAAAAATGAAAGATGCACTGGATACAGAACTCCACCAGTCCGAAACAAGCTAGATTCAGAAAAGGCGAATCATATGCTGATCAAATTGCAACTCTAGGCATCGTTATCACAGAACACAGCATAGAACGGCAGTCAAACCTCTACCTGGACTTCGAAAAGGCCTTCACCAGACAGCTTCGACTGAGAAGTAATTTGGAAACTACTTCAACACTATGGTGTGTCTCAAGTGTTTATGAACCTCATTCAACAGCTGGCTATATGACAGTGCCGCGTGTCAAGTGGTGCACAACGGAAAACCCAGCGAGGCGTTCGAAGTGCATATAGAAGTTGGACAAGGTGATATTCTTAATTGTGGTGGGCTGGTTTACGCGTCAGACTGTGGGGAGCAAGGAGAAGACTCTAGAAGATCTGGATTTCGCAGATGATATGTGTCTAATGTCACATAAAGTCAAAGACTTACAGGTGAAAACCAGCGAATTGGCTGAAGAAGCAGCGAAAACAGGATTGCAGGTGAACGTAGAGAAGATGGAGATGATGAAGATAACCCACGAACCACAACAACCAGCGCCAGTCACTATCAACGGGAGAGATTTAACAGGTTACTTCCCTCACTTATCTAGGAAGCATCGTCGCAACCACGGGCAGAACAGATTAAGATGTCAAAGTCAGAATCGGAAATGCAAGATACACCTTCGTCAAGCTGAAACCAGCTTGGAAATCTTCTGCACTTGACATAAGGAAACAGATTCTGGTCAATTCTTCTCTATGGGCGTGTCACGAAAAGGATTTCCAACAGGCTACTTTCGCTTGCTGTTTACCGAAGTTCAAATGGCTACAAAGAATAAGTAACAAGAAATTGTGGCAGCAAACCAACCAAGAGCCGATTGCTCAACAAATATGTAGGAGAAAATGGAGATGGATCGGACATACATTAAGGAGGTCGCCTAGTGACATCGCGCGCCATACCATCACTCGAGTGTAATCCCAATGGAAAGCGATAAATGGGTCGTCCAAGAGTGACATGGATGAAGAGATGAGAGATTATGGGCAATTGTGGACCCAGCTGAAGAGGGCACCACCAAATAGAACAAAATGAAAAAGTGTCATTGAGGTCCTATGTCCCACGCGGAACCCAAAGGCATAATAATATGCTACTCCTCCTAGAGCATCACTATTCGATGTAACTTAAAGATTTCTCTTGAGGGATACGAGATTCTAAGAAGTTGGACGTCTTAACAGTACCTTCGAACTTTGTGCTGCAAGCAGAAATGCGAAGAAGTCTCTTCGACAATAGCATTCTCATGTTACTTTTCAGGGATATGTCTGAATGCTCGCTTAACTATTAATTATGCAATGTTTTACTATTGGTTCTCGTAGAACTTCACTAGTTTTCTGCCTTCACTCGATATCCTTACGTCGATGTTTGTGCTGTGTGACGATTGTGTCGATCACCTCAATTATCTTGGAAGTTGTATCAGAGCTAATGAACCAGTCGCGGACAAAACTCAGTATAGGTACGAAGAAGCCTGTTTGGCACTGACCAACTGGTGTTACCTACACTGATTAATTACATAACTGGATACTACTATACAGAAGGCTACTGTATTCTGGCTGGGGTCATCAAAGCGTTAAGGATCAATGGCCAGAGCCTAGGTAATATGGCATTCACCCTTTGTAATCTCCTAGATCGACTAACATCTCATGTTTCTTTATGTAATTATTATTTCTTCCGGACATTCCTGCTCACTATAGTTCTTTTGAATCTTTCCTAGTATTAAGGAATATGGGATTTGAGCTGCTGCACTTCTGTGTAAGTTTCTATGCCTAAAACTCAGACTGTATCTTTTCGTATTGGTGTGAGACATAGTGATTCGGGGTATATGTAACAAAAACAAAAGTCTTATTCATGGTAAAATCAACGTGGTAACTAACATCTATACTAGGTGGGAGTTAAGCGAGTGAAGTGATGAGGTTAAGTGTACACTGTTGAACAAGCAAGGGAAGTTCATCTGATATGACTGGGATACCTGCTACTTATCCTATGTCCTGTTTTCAATAACCTTGATTCTTAACTGTAACAGGACCGTTTGAGATACCTAGGCACATGTAATCTCTCTCCCTAAAGATTTTAAGAATCGGTGTTTCTTAACTCTTTATGCAATGGTTTGAAGTTGTCAAAAATAGCAAGAATGTATTCACTTGTCATCATTTCCGCGTTTCTGTATAGTATTCTTCAGTGTCTCACATAACCATTTTTGGCCACTATAGTATAACCACATTTTGTTTTTCTAAGGCTGTGTATAACAATTTGAAAAAATACGCCTTTGTGGTTGTCAAAAAGAACTCTCAACTTGGTCGAAAAATTCAATAAACCCATATGGCGAAATATTCAGCGACCACTTTTTAAATCAAATCCTACAAATGTCTGTCTAACTGAAACTTTTTTCATATTCATTCAGATGTGAAAGTACATTTCTTATACGAATAGTTATTCGCTTGATCACCCGCTTTGACTGAGGTAGAGAGATAGCACATTTGCCTTTACAGCTTTAATAGCCATTTCGTCTCTACTCTTAGATGCAGCATTTTTGAGGTAAGAAGAATATGTCCTATTTGAATTTACACAGCCCAAATAATGGTCACTCCAAACCGATCAATTGCAACTAGTTAAAACACATCGAAATTTTTCTTGTCCTCATGGAGAATCTCACCGTCGTTTACTAGGTTTTAAAAAGAATGTGGAATTACGCGTCACAATCAGACTGAAACGCTTCTTACACTGAGAGAGTAGAATAGCTCAGCTGCTGGTCTTTTAAAGCCTACCATCTGTATAAATTTACTTTCAGTTTATATCTAGTAATTGTGACTCTTTGCTGATAATATCAGCAACGATTGCAGAGGTAAAAAGGGGCATTATCTGGCTTAGTGATGATTTGTGATTGGATTACGGATTAAACTTGTCGTTACATCAGTGATGAACAAAATCAGTGGGTGGCTATCGCTTCTTTTGGCTTTAAGCAGAAATGTAATATCTTCAAGCTATTAGAGATAAGTACAACTCATTATCACATGCATAAGTGTGATTCATGGACATTTCCAGCAGCCTAACTCAACACTCGGATTATAAAACTTCATACATATTACCTCTACGAAAAAAAAATAGGAGAGGACAAAGAAAACTATAACATTCAAGTTTCGAAGTCGTGTGATTATCACTGATATGACTATGAACAACCGTACCAGTGAGTTAATTTTATACATTCGAGGTGAGGTATTGGAAATGCTAAGACACTACTAAGTATAATCAGGTAAAAACATTGTATTTATCAGTAAAGTCTCTGAGTAACATGGTAAAATGATATCTTCCTGTCGTTACACATTACGTACCATAAATCAATGCTTAGGGACTGTAATCATTACATCCCAGGAGATGTTTTTACAATTTAAGCTGTCATAAATTCATATTTCTTCCATCTTATAGTGTTATTTTAACAAAAAATCTTGTTTCCATGTGCTAATAACTCGACTGTTCATCTTAATTTTTCACCGTTCGTATTTCAACCCGCAATATTCATAACCGAAGTTATTCAACTGAATTCCTTCACTTTACTCATTCCTGAAAAAGTGAGACTGACTGAACAAAATATATTTCGCTTGATAAAAATAACTTGTATATTTCAACAGAGATAATTAAAATCCTCCATCAAGACAATTTAAGCAAGGAAGTACTATTACCGTGGAGGATACTTATGAGTGTTTACCTTGTAGGGAAAACGACTAGGTGGTCTAAATTATTCGGTACAATACATAGTTCTGTGACCACAAATCGATGATTATCACTGCAATGATGCCATAACGTGGTTATTTTTGAAATCACCTTTTTTCAACTTGAACTGATTAAAGGTACATGAGAAGCATCAATGAAACTGCATAAAGATAGAAAAGATGCTTTGTCATAAAAGCACACACACACACTTTTACAATATTTCGGAATTAAGTCCATTTCGGTCGCTAAAACTTAACCTTTTTCTAAAGATGTTTGAATAACGATAAGAACAATCAACGTCAGAAAACATAAACATCTGACAACAGTTCACACCTAAAGAATTGTTGTACGTGTTTCAAAACAAAAAGCCCGACATAAAAAAGTTGCTATGAGTGAACTTAAAACAGGTTTCGAAACGCCGCACATTGTAATCAAATATAAAGACAGGTAATTTATAATTTATGGTGCTTACATAATGCTATAAACTATTTAGTCGTTTTTCCATAAAGCAACGAAACCAGAGCATGGGGCATTTTGATGATGCTGAATCCACTGATTGTAAATAGATTTCATACTACATAAAATTCATCACAAATCAACACCAATTTCAATTCAGTGCTTCTACATGGTCCAGAGACCCGCCGAGCGTAACAGAAAAGGTATTCTTAACAAGCCACTGCGAACTTTCATCAACAGTTGCTTTCGCTTGATACTGAAAAAAAGATAACCAGGAAAGATATGCAACACGGAACTCTGAAAGGTAGAGCGCTAGACAAAAACCTACCTTTCAATAAATACACAAAAGTGAAGGCGGAGAGGGCATACGCGGAGGAGACATCTAAGTGACGTCATATGTGGGTTCTGAGTGGGAGCAACGAGTTGGGTGTCTGAGAGTGATACAGAAGTAATCATGTGAACAGTATATGAGAGCTTCGGGACAACCAGGGAGCCAAATTAAAGACAGCAAATTGTCATGGAAATGTGCTGCTGAAGCTCTATGTTCCCTATGGATTTTACGAGACGAATAATAATAAATAGAATTTAGTCACTCAATACGAACCCTCTATATGTGATGGCTTTGTATAACGAAAAGATTTCATGAGAAAACACCTTTTGTAAACGCTTTTCCACTAAATTTAGACTTATTGTTTTAGGATAGAAGGCACGAAACCTGAGTTATTACTTTTCTAATCAATTCCTATGCTTGTCTAAACCCTTCTAGAAAAAACTAATTGAGGGTGCCGACTCAGCTCAGGTTTAGAAAATAACTTGTCTTACATGTAAGACGAATTTCAAAATCACATGCAAGTGAGAAGCCATCAACCATATTGAAGGAAATTTTATTTACATCTGTAGTATAATTAAGACCACAGATATTAATATGACATCTACTGCATAAAATTTGATTTCTGAGCTAATACACATTGTCGAGTTGTAGCGATTCTGTGTCTAAATAAACTGTATTTACCACGTAGACACTATTCCTTTTCGGCGTACTCATGCCTAAAGGGAGTTAAACTAATAATTTTGCTTACTTTGCAATTCTTCCGAGCTGGTATAAACCAGTCATAGCGACAAAAGCATTAACACTTAGGAGATTGTAGTTTTTGGGAATGATGACCACAGAATATCTGGACCAAATGATACCCGTAACTGCAAGGGCTGTACTCTGATAAAGACTAACATTTTCAACTGGTCGGTTAATATCTGCTAAACCAGCAATGACAAGAAGCTTTATAATATAAAGATTAAGTTTTCTGGTGCGTCTAGTTAACTAACCCATTTGAATGTTGGCGCCCAGAAGAATATGGTTTTAGGTCCAGCAGGATGATCCCATATGGGCTTTAAACGAGTGGGCACTGCCTTATCACCAACAGAAACCAGAGCCCTGTAAATGAAAGACATCTATTGGTCTCCAACGCGGCAGGACGAAAAGAGGCGTCGTCCTTGAGTTGTGGTGGTTACAAACAACTTTTGTGGGAAATTTTTGTGCTATTTCTAGGACGCAAAGCATTCACCTGATTTATGTCCGATTTCTTATTCGGATCTCGGAAGAAGTGTAAAAATTGTGCTGAACGTATCACTGCATATTACCGAATGGTTCTAAACACTGGTGGTCAGTTGATCCACACATCGTTTCTGGCTTTTAGATGGGGATAAAAACTTTCCTACCTATATCATTCAGTTCCTGATGAGGCTTACATTATGTGAGTGACTAGACAGATAAAGTTAAAGATCTCGCTCTAAAATGGCCTTGACCATTAAATATGACACTTCTGACAGATTATGTAGTATATTTCCGATGTGTTCCATGGACGATGACTACAGTTAGGTAAACTACTGGTCGAGTTGACAGTAACACATATTAGTTCTGGTGCTACTGGGAGATAACACAAAAAAATAAACAATCTACTTGCTTCTAATTACTTCATAGTCAGAAGTGTGCTTTGTAAAGGTGAGGAATTGCACAAAATCAACAACTAGTAACTGCATTGACAGTAGGAAATGTCCTATACTGCTTTAATAAGCCCAATAACTAAGACGTTCCTGGTCATCTGTAATAATAATACAACATGATTTGTGCCGAGTTCGGTTTTTTCCTTCGACTAAGAGAACTTGGTTCGATTTATTATTATTATTCTTATTGTATCCTTTAGTTCCTAGAGGAATATAAGGCTTCAGCTGCGCAACTCGATTGCCTTCGGTTTTCTGACAACTATTTCACCCTGCTCCAGGTATGTCCACATCCATTCATCTCACTCTCGCACTACCTCCTCCAAGTCACACTTCGAAGACCAACTCGCCGCCTCCCATCCAGGTTCCACTCGAGCGATGGCTTGCCTATGATGTCACTCGATGGTTTCCTCAGCGTATGGCCAATCCATCTCCATTTCTTCCTGCCTATTTGTTTCACAATCGGTTCCTGCTGTGTTGGTTCGCTCATTGCCAGAGATCCCTGTTGCTGATCTTTTCTGGCCATCTGATCTTGAATGTTGAGCTAAGACAACTGTTAATGAAGGTCTGAAGTTTGTTGAAGATGCTCTTTATGACTCGCCAAGTCTCTGATCCGTATAGTGAGTAGCACTGCCTTTACATTGGAGTTGAAAATCCGGATGTTATTTTTGATGCTGAGTGCTGTTGACCTCCACACAGATTTGAGAGTAATGAAAGCTTGTCTTGCTTTTCCGATTCTGGCTTTGATATCCTCGTCAGTTCCTCCTGTAGTTGAGACGATGCTTCCCAGGTAGGTGAAGGAGGCTGTTTCCTTCAGGCTCTTCCCACTTATGCTGATTGTTGTCTGTTGTTGTTGTTGCTGTTGATGTTGGCTGGGAATCTTCATCACCTCTGTTTTATCTATGTTCACTTGAAGTCCTATCTTTGATGCTTCTTCTATCGCCAACTTATTGCTTTTCACTTGAATATCTTCCAGTTTGTGGGAAATCAGACATATATCATCGGCGAAATCCAGATCCTCCAAGTCTTTTGTGTCAGTCCATTTTATGCCTGTTCCCTCGTTGGTTGCCGTTGTCTGTCGCATTATCCAATCTACTGCAATCAGGAAAATCATTGGCGATAGTAGACAGCCTTGCCTCACTCCCGTCCTCACTTCGAAGGCTTCCGTAAGTTTCCCGTTGTGGATTACTTGGCATGCAGCATTGTCGTATAACTGTTGAATGAGATGTATAATTGTCGATGGGACCCCGTAGTAGCGAAGTAGTTGCCAAATGACCTCTCGATCGACGCTGTTGAAGGCCTTTTCAAAGTCAAGGAAGTTGAGTGAGGTAGAGATGTGACTGCCATTCCAAGCTTTGTTCAATGATGATCCGTAGAGTGGCGATTTGATCAATTCATGATTTGTTTCTCCTGAATCCGGCCTGTTCCGGACGAAGTTTTTCATCTGGAGCTTGTTTGATTCTCTCCAGGATGATGCGACTAAGTATCTTGCTTGGAATGGACAGAAGCATAATTCCACGCCAGTTTTTACATTGACATAAATCTCTTTTCTTTGATAGTCTGAATAAGTATCCTTTCTTCCAGTCCTCGGGTACTTTGCCCTCTTTCGACACCTTCTCCAGCAGTGGCGTCATCAAGTCCGCTGTTGTCTCTGGGTCTATTTTCAATACTTCTGCTGGGATTCGATCTGGTCCTGCTGCTTTTCCAGCTTTTAGCATCTTGATGGCATTCAGGACTTCTGATTTCTTCGGGGGATCAATGTTCACTGGTAGTTCTGCTTCCGTTGTTGGTATTATTGGGCGCGTTGTAGGTGGCGGACGATTTAGAAGTCTTTTGCAGTGTTCAGCCCAGTGCATTCTCTGTTCCACCTCTTTAATGATTGACTTTCCATTGTCGTCCTTTATTGGCTCAATCTGTGTCGAACTTTTCCCGAATGGTGCCTAGTTGTTTGGTAGAGTGTGGCGAGGTCTCCTTCGCCTACAGCTTGTTCTGATTCACTTGCCATGGCTTCATAATATTTTCTTTTATCTTCCCTGGCACCCTTCTTCACTCTTTTGTTCAGCGTATTGTAGCTTGCACTCAGCCCCTGTTTTTGTTGCTCGTCAGTGCACTGGATAACCTTATGTTTCACTGTCCTTCTCTCTTCTATTAGTTTCCAAGTGTCCGTAGTGAGCCACTGTTTGTCCTATCTCTTATTTCTGCCTAGAATTTCTATGCAGGTTTGGCTCCACACGGTTTTCAAGTTGTTCCAGTGCTTTTCGACGCCAACCTCTTCGCTAGTGTTGATTTGTGTCTCGGCTTTGTCCTTTATGCTTGCAATGAAGATGTCCTTTGTAACCTGGTCCTTCAGCTTTTGAGTGTTGAACTTGGATTTTGGTCTGTTTGCAGCTCCTGATTCTGTGAAAGCTTTTAATTTGATTTGGATTGTCCCTTGTACGAGATAGTGGTCTGAGCCATCGTCTGCTCCTCTTCTTGCTTTTGTGTCCAGTAGGCTGCGCCTCCACTTTCTTGAGCAGTATTGAGATGAAGTCAATTTGGTTTTTGGTTTGCCCATCTGGTGACACCCATGTAGCCTTGTGGATATCTTTGTGCTTGTATACGCTGCCACGAATCACTATTTCTTTGAAGGCACAGAAGTCGGCGAAGAGTTCTCCATTTTCATTCATTTCTCCGAGAGCTTCTCTACCCATGATGAGTTCCCTTCCTGTGTTGTCTGATCCCAGTTTGGCGTTCATGTCTCCCATTAGTATTTTAATGTCGCCAGCTGGAGTATTGTCCATTGTTGCCTGTAGTTGCCTGTCGAATTCTTCTTTCTTTTCGAGGTCTGCGTTGTTTGTGGGTGCATAACATTGTATGATTGACACTTTCCTTCCTCTGGAGTTGAATCTGGTGGTCATTATCCTGGACGAGATCGCCTCCCATTGCATCAGGGCTTTCGTTGCCGTTGGTGACATCATGATGGCCACGCCCTCGGTGTGTGTGTGGTTATCTTCTGGGTGACCGGAGTAGATCACTGACTCACCCGTTGACAATTTGGTCAGTCCACTCCCATTCCATCTGCTTTCACATATTCCCAGCACCTGTATTCCGTATCTTTTCATCTCGTTGGCGATCTGGGCAGCTTTCACAGTCTCGTACATAGTTCGGACGTTCCATGTTCCCACACAGATTTTTTTGGTGCAAAGAGGTTCATCGTACTTTAGTTTCTTTAGCAATTTTGTTTACAGGGTGGGGTTGCTAGCCTCACGCCTGAGAAAGGAATGATTACATTTAGTTAATAATAATAATAATAGTATATTCTCATTTTGTACATGAGAGGCGCCAGTTTACAGGCATCATCAATATGATAAATTACATATACGTTTAGCAATCATAATTAATAATGTTTAAATAAAATACACATTTTTCCTACTTGTGTAGGACACCAAATATACAGTCACGGGTAAGCATTATTTAAATTTCATAAATTCGGTTTATGGTTAAATTGCATGGTTTGTGACGTTTTTGTCTTTGGTTTGTGGGAACAATGTGATAACCAGTCATTCAATGCAGCACATCATGAAATATAGGAATATTGTCTTCGCATTAACAAAAAAACCCAAGTAAGTTTTGGATGGATTAAAAATACTTGGGAATAAATAAAGCTTGAAGTTATTCCACAATATAACAAGTCATTCAATGGAGCACATCATGAAATATGGGAATATTGTCTTCGCATTAACAAAAAAAACTCAAGTATGTTTAGGATGGATTAAAAATACTTGGGAAAAAATAAAGCTTGAAGTAATTCCTCAATATAACTTGGGTGTGTACAAACCCGAATCTTATTTTTGATTTGATTTATATCCAAATTGAGTAATAAGGAAGAATCGGGACGTTGTATTACAAATAGATACTTTTCCATTGGTATAAGAGTATATTCCACAAATGTAATCCAGGTTGCGTCGTGGGGAAAGTTAATTCGTTATTAACTAGGCAACTGAAAGATACAGGACAAATAATGTTTGCAGATCACTTGTCATTGTAAATGGTCAAATATCCACATTATTCATTCTCATTCAAAAAGTCAAATGGAAGCTGAAATGGCGAGAGAAAAAAGAAGACAAACAACAGCACCGCAAAAGAAAGCAACGGGAGTCCTTAAGGAGTGATTAATAAATATATACTTATATATTCTGTTTTGTAACTATGCTTATTTTTGTTCATTAACTAACTAGTCCCGTTACGCTAACTTTTATATTATGTGTGAACTAACATTACTGTCCTGTGTAGAAATGTTTATCATCTAGTTCCAATAATATTCAAATTTATAATTGTAGTTGGTTGTAACTACACGTTTAAAGAACTTAAAATATCTATGTAGGATGAAAAAGAAGGTGTAAGAGTCAGATGTAGAAGTGCATTGTCATCTTTGAGTAGTCTGGTGACTGAGGAGATGAACACTGGAAGTGTGTTTCCATCGCGAACATTAGCTGGTAGTCTATTCCAAATGACTGAAAACTTATTTAAGAAGAAGTTGTACCGCACGTAAGTCTGACAGTGCTCAATAGCAGCTAAGTTGTGATGCTTTCTAAGATTGTAACTGATGACAGCGGTAGGTTTAGTTATTGGCACGGAGGAATGCAAGAGAAGATTAGTTAGCTTGTAGTAAAAGATAAGGTTTAGCTTAAGACGTCTTTTCCAGAGGGGTTCTAATCTTAGTCTTTCGCATCGCTCATGGTATTCCAGACCACTTTCTAAACCAAGAGTTCTTGAGGTAAACTGCCGTTGCACTCCCTCTAATTTAAGCTTGTCATTTTGTCTCAGTCCGCTAAGAATAAACGGGCAGTATTCTAAGATAGGTCGGACACATACTTTGTATAATAAAACCCTAGTTTCACAACAAAAGAAATTGCGTGTTATGCATCCTATCAGCCTTCGCGTTTTACGTCTGGCAAAATCAGTCTGTTCAGCGAACGTTAGGTTACTAGAGTATCTAATACCGAGATCTACGACTGAGTTGAGCTTAGCTAGTTTTCGCCCATTTATTTCAAGAGTTAGATCAAGCTTACTGTTGCCGATACAAATCCAGCCGCATTTGTCAATGTTAAAGTTTAGACAGGATTCAGCACACCACGTTGCAAGGCTACTTAGTTCAAGATGTATTTTAGTAACCATATCGCTTAATTCATGAGTGTAGCAGGACTAGACGACTTTGAGGTCGTCAGCATATAGGAATGGTTTGCCTAAGGTGAAGCACTTGCAAATGCTATTAATGTAGACTGTGAATAAAAGTGGACCTAGGACACTACCTTGCACGACCCCACTTGAGATCTGCCTAGGATGAGACAATACAGATCCAACTTTGGTTATTTGTACCCTGTTGCTTAGAAATGATTTTTACCAGTTAAGTAATGGGTTGCGAATTCCACAAGAGTACAGCTTCTCAAACAGAATACTGTGAGATACCATGTCAAACGCCCTAGATATATCGAAGTAGAGAACAACGACTAGCTTACGTGCTTCGCGACTACTAGTGATGCAGTTGAAAAAGTCGAAGTGGCAAGTAACGCAGGATCTATTTTTGAGAAATCCGTGTTGAGACCTTGTAACAAGATCTTCCCTAATTAGGTAGTCTGACAATTGATCTTTTACAACTTTCTCCATGATTCGTGAGATAACTGGGGTTATATTTATGGGTCTGTAATTGTGGACGTTCACCTTATCACCAGATTTGTAATGTGGAATTATGAAGCTAGTTTTCCACTCACTAGGGTAAGTGCCAGTGTCCATAGATATTGAGAAGAATTTAAGAAGTGACAAGGGTATATCACACCCACTGTTTTTGAAAATTATCGAAGCTAGACCATCCGGTCCTGTATTAGTGGAAGGTTTAAGGCTTTTAATTGCTTGTAGAGTTTAGAGAGAAGCGACTTTTTGGGTTGCTCCCCTCAAAATCGGAAAATAACGGACAAACAATGAGAACAACATCAACAAAGGAAACAGTTCACAGAAAAAGGGCAAAAAGCGATAACAACTATATAATAAAACAACATGCAATGTAGTTCAGCACAGTTAACTAAAATGATATCTCAACCATAAACTCACTGACTTGGAGCAACTTGAACATATAAATCCAACAATATATACAATTATAGATGTGTTTATGTTTAAAAATTCCACAAATCCAAATAGTTAGTTATATGTATTATCTGTCAATAAGATTGTATTCTTGGATTCAGTGTTCGAAAGGTAAATAATTTTGATAGTTTCCACAAACTCTTGGCATAAAGTTTTACAGAAGCCAGAGTTTTTATTAATAAGCAAAATGTAACGCAGTAGTCGAAAAGCGCGCGTTTTTTTGCTTCGATTACCATAAATGAAATGAATAATTTGTCTAAAAACAGATGGTTTAGGGACAACACAGACTAATAGCGACCGCTTTAGTATGATTATCACTGAAAACCTTGACAGGCGAGTGAACTTTTGATCAGTCTCTGTCAAAACGATCAGAATTCCTTCGAGACTATTCGTATAGATATAATTTGAATTCATTTAAATCCCGTGGCATCTACGACAACAGTTGGCTATAATGTTTGAACGACTTAGATCCTGTCTCAGGTTTCCTTCAGTTAGCAATAACACTTGTGATTTTTATGCAGTCATCTATCCAACCAGACCAGACTTTTGGCAACACCGTCTCTTGGCTTTAACCTACCCCTCCCAAACTGGTGATCGGGATGCCCTAAACACTGGCGAAACAGGCAGAAGCAGATTATAAAATTTGGGACCTTTTATGTATGCATTAAACGATAGTACGAATAGAGTATAAAAGTATACAATTTCTCTACAAAGGAGCAGCTGCACCCTGGTCCCTTGAAAACCCAGTTTTCTGCGGTTCGACTTAGCCGAAACCGAGCAATAAACTGACAGCTGAAAGCGGAACGGCTGAGATTCAACTGAGTCAAATAACTTCTCTGGTCCCTTATAATACGACATCTACGTTATTATTATTATTGTATCCTTTAATTCCAGAAGGAACGTAGGGCTTCAGCGGAGCGTCTCCATTGCCTTCGGTTTTCTGCCAACTTTTTAATAATATATATCTCTTCCTGTTTATGTAGGAACATACCAATTGTGCAGGCATGGATAAGTTATTATATAAATTACACAAAATTTGATGTATAATGTATTTACAGTTTGGTTGTTCTTTCTGACATCAAAGTCAGTCGGAACAGTCTGCTATAATGTCTGTTTGTGTAGCACATAATGAGATATAGAAATATTGTCTTCGCATTAACAAAAACCCAGACATCAGATGAATGTAATACAAATATCTGGGAAAAATAAAGCTTGAAGTCAATTCTCCTATATAACTTTGTTGTGATCAGCACCCTTGGCTTAAAGTTTATTGATGTGTTATGTTGAGATCAGTGATATATTTATTCCATTTTTTCAGTAGTCTTATCGTAGTTTTATAACAGGAAAGAAATTTGATTGTGGATACGAAAACTAGATAAGGTCATGTTGGGTTGTTTTACTGCATCAAGTGGTGCCGAGGTCGATTCCAGAATTCCCCATTTGCGCCATTTATGTCTGCATGGCGGACTGTATTCGCAAGTTGAGTAAAATGTTGAAAACTATTTGAAGACCAGTTGCTTCTTCATTTCAGATCATGAATACTCATTTACAGCATGTTCGCCAGCGTCTTCAAATGGTAGAATTGGATCGTTCATGGAATTTGAGTGGTTATGAGATAGACTGTTTGGAATTAATCCTCATTTCAGTTTAGATGCAGGGTTGTTCGACCTCGACCAGAAGATGAATAGGAGCAGCAAAATACCAGAAAGAGAAAGTATGTGAACATGAAAAGGACATTAATATATGATTCATTTATAAATGTTATCTTAATTATACTTAAGTAAACATTTTTCTATATTGTATTTGCGTTTTCACGTATTTATGCGAAGTCTTAGAGTTTATTTAATGTCATAATGTGTATTAATGAGTCTGAGCGTTTTAGTGTTCTAATGACTGATGCGTTTTAAAAATAAGTGATGGGTTCTGGTAGGGATAGTCATTTGGACAAAACAGTTTATATAGCAAGCGTTTGAAGGTTACAATGAGGGATAGGTCCTATTTCTAATTTCTAAGGGTAAACTAATCCTGTATGTTCCGTACTATGTCTTTATGCATCCATGCTGCTAGTTTATTTATAGTTTTCAGATTGCTAAGGGTGTTGAAGTGCGTCTTTTAGGTGCTGTAGTAGATTAGTAGTTGATTCGTTCTAGGAGTAAATAGTTTATTAATATAATCAGTAGAGTGAAACAGTCTGTATAGAGAGCGTTTGAAGCTTGTAACCGAAGAGCAAGTTCTGACATCACCCCGCTCCAAATCTGCCCACATGCTTTCATCTCTTCTTCATATGACGACCGACTCGCCACTTCCCTTTCAGGTTCCACTCGAGCGATGGCTTGCCTATGATGTCACTCGATGGTTTCCTCAGCGTATGGCCAATCCATCTCCATTTCTTCCTGCCTATTTGTTTCACAATCGGTTCCTGCTGTGTTGGTTCGCTCATTGCCAGAGATCCCTGTTGCTGATCTTTTCTGGCCATCTGATCTTGAATGTTGAGCTAAGACAACTGTTAATGAAGGTCTGAAGTTTGTTGGAGATGCTCTTTATGACTCGCCAAGTCTCTGATCCGTATAGTGAGTAGCACTGCCTTTACATTGGAGTTGAAAATCCGGATGTTATTTTTGATGCTGAGTGCTGTTGACCACCACACAGATTTGAGAGTAATGAAAGCTTGTCTTGCTTTTCCGATTCTGGCTTTGATATCCTCGTCAGTTCCTCCTGTAGTTGAGACGATGCTTCCCAGGTAGGTGAAGGAGGCTGTTTCCTTCAGGCTCTTCCCACTTATGCTGATTGTTGTCTGTTGTTGTTGTTGCTGTTGATGTTGGCTGGGAATCTTCATCACCTCTGTTTTATCTATGTTCACTTGAAGTCCTATCTTTGATGCTTCTTCTATCGCCAACTTATTGCTTTTCACTTGCATATCTTCCAGTTTGTGGGAAATCAGACATATATCATCGGCGAAATCCAGATCCTCCAAGTCTTTTGTGTCAGTCCATTTTATGCCTGTTCCCTCGTTGGTTGCCGTTGTCTGTCGCATTATCCAATCTACTGCAATCAGGAAAATCATTGGCGATAGTAGACAGCCTTGCCTCACTCCCGTCCTCACTTCGAAGGCTTCCGTAAGTTTCCCGTTGTGGATTACTTGGCATGCAGCATTGTCGTATAACTGTTGAATGAGATGTATAATTGTCGATGGGACCCCGTAGTAGCGAAGTAGTTGCCAAATGACCTCTCGATCGACGCTGTTGAAGGCCTTTTCAAAGTCAAGGAAGTTGAGTGAGGTAGAGATGTGACTGCCATTCCAAGCTTTGTTCAATGATGATCCATAGAGTGGCGATTTGATCAATTCATGATTTGTTTCTCCTGAATCCGGCCTGTTCCGGACGAAGTTTTTCATCTGGAGCTTGTTTGATTCTCTCCAGGATGATGCGACTAAGTATCTTGCTTGGAATGGACAGAAGCATAATTCCACGCCAGTTTTTACATTGACATAAATCTCTTTTCTTTGATAGTCTGAATAAGTATCCTTTCTTCCAGTCCTCGGGTACTTTGCCCTCTTTCCACACCTTCTCTTGCAGTGGTGTCATATAATTCATAATCCATATAATTCAATCACAATTAACATGCGGTAGGAAGATTGATTTTACATACACTTGATAAATGTTAATGTCAGTAGTAGAAATCAGCCTTCCCACTCATATACAATCATTTCTGTGCACAGTTGGAAAATGTGCTAAATTGTCGGTGAGTGCAACATATCAGGAAATACAGAAGTATTGTCTTCTCATTAATAAGAAAACCAGGTCTTTAGTGGATGGGTTATAAGTGCCTGGGAAAAAAATAAAGCTTGAAGTCAATATTCATACATAATTTTGTTGTGTGCAGAATTCTTGAATTATAGTTCATTGATGTGTTATTTTGAAATCAGTGATATGTTTATCTCGTCTGATCTGCAATGTCATTGTTGGAAGCAAAATACATAAGCTTTGGACGCATTAATTAATGGATTTCTGCTGCTCGTGAATACTTTCTTAGCGTGAGGAAGTTTTTGGATTTCAACTGTTCCGATAGGAGTTGAGAATATTAACTGTTTAGCAAAATTATGGATATAGGTTCATCACATTATCATAGGAAATGTGGGTTGTAGTTGGTGGGGTATATATGGTGCCCAGCGAGAGTATATCTGTGCATGTGTTGTTGTGGTGAGTTATACCTTTTTCATGTTGTCGGTTTATGTCCATTGTATTCCACTTACTGTGTTGGGGAGAAGTTTTACAAACGAAATTACTTGTCGGTTTGGTAGAGTGTGGCGAGGTCTCCTTCGCCTACAGCTTGTTCTGATTCACTTGCCATGGCTTCATAATATTTTCTTTTATCTTCCCTGGCACCCTTCTTCACTCTTTTGTTCAGCGTATTGTAGCTTGCACTCAGCCCCTGTTTTTGTTGCTCGTCAGTGCACTGGATAACCTTATGTTTCACTGTCCTTCTCTCTTCTATTAGTTTCCAAGTGTCCGTAGTGAGCCACTGTTTGTCCTATCTCTTATTTCTGCCTAGAACTTCCATGCAGGTTTGACTCCACACGGTTTTCAAGTTGTTCCAGTGCTTTTCGACGCCAACCTCTTCGCTAGTGTTGATTTGTGTCTCGGCTTTGTCCTTTATGCTTGCAATGAAGATGTCCTTTGTAACCTGGTCCTTCAGCTTTTGAGTGTTGAACTTGGATTTTGGTCTGTTTGCAGCTCCTGATTCTGTGAAAGCTTTTAATTTGATTTGGATTGTCCCTTGTACGAGATAGTGGTCTGAGCCATCGTCTGCTCCTCTTCTTGCTTTTGTGTCCAGTAGGCTGCGCCTCCACTTTCTTGAGCAGTATTGAGATGAAGTCAATTTGGTTTTTGGTTTGCCCATCTGGTGACACCCATGTAGCCTTGTGGATATCTTTGTGCTTGTATACGCTGCCACGAATCACTATTTCTTTGAAGGCACAGAAGTCGGCGAAGAGTTCTCCATTTTCATTCATTTCTCCGAGAGCTTCTCTACCCATGATGAGTTCCCTTCCTGTGTTGTCTGATCCCAGTTTGGCGTTCATGTCTCCCATTAGTATTTTAATGTCGCCAGCTGGAGTATTGTCCATTGTTGCCTGTAGTTGCCTGTCGAATTCTTCTTTCTTTTCGAGGTCTGCGTTGTTTGTGGGTGCATAACATTGTATGATTGACACTTTCCTTCCTCTGGAGTTGAATCTGGCGGTCATTATCCTGGACGAGATCGCCTCCCATTGCATCAGGGCTTTCGTTGCCGTTGGTGACATCATGATGGCCACGCCCTCGGTGTGTGTGTGGTTATCTTCTGGGTGACCGGAGTAGATCACTGACTCACCCGTTGACAATTTGGTCAGTCCACTCCCATTCCATCTGCTTTCACATATTCCCAGCACCTGTATTCCGTATCTTTCCATCTCGTTGGCGATCTGGGCAGCTTTCACAGTCTCGTACATAGTTCGGACGTTCCATGTTCCCACACAGATTTTTTTTGGTGCAAAGAGGTTCATCGTACTTTAGTTTCTTTAGCAAATTTGTTTACAGGGTGGGGTTGCTAGCCTCACGCCTGAGAAAGGAATGATTACATTAAGTTAAAGTTTAGAGAGAAGCGACTTTTTGGGTTGCTTCCCTCAAAATCGGAAAATAACGGACAAACAATGAGAACAGCATCAACAAAGGAAACAGTTCACAGAAAAAGGGCAAAAAGCGATAACAACTATATAATAAAACAACATGCAATGTAGTTCAGCACAGTTAACTAAAATGATATCTCAACCATAAGCTCACTGACTTGGAGCAACTTGAACATATAAATCCAACAATATATACAATTATAGATGTGTTTATGTTTAAAAATTCCACAAATCCAAATAGTTAGTTATATGTATTATCTGTCAATAAGATTGTATTCTTGGATTCAGTGTTCGAAAGGTAAATAATTTTGATAGTTTCCACAAACTCTTGGCATAAAGTTTTACAGAAGCCAGAGTATTTATTTATAAGCTAAATGTAACGCGGTACGTTCGAAATTGGTGACATTTTTACACGTGTTTGCTCTGAATATTATTTACTGCTTATGGTCATATAGTTCTTAAAATTATGGTCTAAGTCTCTAAAAAACGTGTTCGTAGAAACACAATTGTTTTAGATAGTGGCTTAAATTCGGTTATAACTGCATTACAGCCTGGTACTACAGTATCAACTACTGGCTCTCAAAATGGTTTGAGTGCCCAATCATTATTAAATTCAGTAATTCCCTTGATGCTAGTAAGTTTACTAAATGTCAGGATCACTTAAGACTGAATAGCAGTTATAAGTCTATAACCGTAGCTCAGGATAAAACACCGTGTCAGCGCAGAATAATGCGTAGTAATAACCTGGTCACCTCCTCTAGCTTTGATTTACCAAATAAGGATCGTGCACAGCAACAGACACCTAGTGCTGAAACTAGCATTCAGCAAACTACACAACAACCACACCTGCCAATGGAACTAGGAACTGATTTAGATACCAGTACCCCTGTAAATAAAGCCTCATCGAAAGATGTTAAAATGACTAGAACTTCTGCAAGTTGTTCTAAGAAATTTCCTCCCAAACGTAGTAACCTCACCACGATGAACAAATTTCGCAGGGTTGAGACTAATGATGGGGAAGAATACTTTGTATTCAATAAGCCTGCTGAGAGTAAGAATGCCAACAAACCATCACTTGTTACGAAAAACTCCTCTCGAAACATAAGTATTCTGGAGGTTTTCCGCATGCTCCACCTTATAGAAAGTCAGGCTCCAAGACTCCTAAAGTCTTGCAGCCAAAGCACCTTCCTTCACAATTCCCTTTAAGTTATAAAAACAACCCGAAGGTGTATACCGGTATGACGAATAGCAGTTGGATGGGTAGACCTTTGATGCTATGCCTTTTAACCGTCAACCTAGGCCCAACCTGTACTACCCTTATATCCAGGAACACATGGTAAATTTTCCAGGTGTCCCGAATCACTGGTACGACCCATGGCACCTAGGACCACCTCATTGCACACCAACTCCGATGTGCAGACACCCAGTCCGACCTCCCTTTCATTCATAAATTCTTGCGGTGCTGACGCACAAATAGATTTAGGTTATGGTGACATTTTAAGCCAGTTTGTAGTATCCCGTGACTTATTCACGATATTGCTAATTAATGCACGTTCCTTAATCAATAAGATATCTGAACTAAGGACATTATTATTAGTCGCCAAGCCTACTGTAGCTCTGATTACTGAGTCATGGTGCTCATCCTCTGTACTTGATGTGCATATAGGTATCGATGATTACACTGTACACCGTGCAAACAGAGATTGCAAGCGTGGTGGAGGATGTCTCATATATATACATAACTCATTTGTAGTCAGTAAGGTGGAAGATGAAACAATGAATAATGTACCTGACTCACTCTGGGTTGTCTTACATGGAGATAAGTACAAACTTCTCATAGGCTGTGTTTATCGAGCACCAAGCGCAACAAAAGAAACTGATGCGTTATTAGCTAAATCGTTTGCACACGCATCCTCGTTTAGTGCTAATTACAAAATAATTGCAGGGGACTTCAATCTTCCAGAAGTCAATTGGCTAACTAGTTCCGGCCCCCAACGCTTCGACGAATTACTTGCCACTATCGACTGTTATGGATGGCAACAACACGTCCAGACACCTACTCGTGGTGACAACATGTTGGACCTTGTTTTTTGTCATGACACAATCCCAGTATCCACGTATGTTGGTAATCGATTTTCCAGTAGTGACCATAGAATGGTACTCTGCTCTCTGCCTTTCTCACCACTAAATACAGGAAACAAACAAGACTCAGGAAGCACAATATGTCGTAGTTACAAATATACAGACTGGGGATTAGTCCAAGAACTTATTCGACTCTGTCAATGGGATGACTATTTTACCACTGACTCCCTGGAGGCCTTAGTAACCCTGTTTTACAGGAATGTTACCCTTTGTCTAGATACAGTTGCTCCAAAGAAAATAGTGAAATTAAGTAGACACCGAACTGAATATATTCCAAGGGCACACCGTAATAAGTTAAGGAAGCTGAAGAAACAGTACTATTCCACTAAGGACATATCACTATTGCTCTCAATCCACGAGTCTCTTGAATCTCTCAAGCGCCTACGCTCTCAAAAGGACCTCGACGAAGAGTTAACGGCACTTGAAAGTACCTCCAAAGTTTATAACTTAACGGCACTTCTTAAAAAACGAATGCAGTCGGCGAGGGAAATCCCATACTTACTTCACGACAAAGTAATCTACAATGAACCTGCCACTATCTGTGAACTTTCAGTGATTGGTTTGCAAACTTTAGTTTAGAAACACATATGCCTGGTGAAACCACCCCCCTTACTATCTCTTCCCTTGAAAGCATTGTGTTCACTAATCAATTAATAGTACAAGCAATTAAAAGCCTTAAACCTTCCACTAGTACGGGACCGGATGGCCTCGCTTCGATAATTTTCAAAAACAGTGGGTGTGATATACCCTTGTTACTTCTTAAATTCTTCTCAATATCTATGGACACTGGCACTTACCCTAGTGAGTGGAAAACTAGCTTCATAATTCCACATTACAAATCTGGTGATAGGGCAAACGTCCGCAATTACAGACCCATAAATATAACCCCAGTTATCTCACGAATCATGGAGAAAGTTGTAAAAGATCAATTGTCAGACTACCTAATTAGGGAAGATCTTGTTACAAGGTCTCAACACGGATTTCTCAAAAATAGATCCTGCGTTACTTGCCACTTCGACTTTTTCAACTGCATCACTAGTAGTCGCGAAGCACGTAAGCTAGTCGTTGTTCTCTACTTCGATATATCTAGGGCATTTGACATGGTATCTCACAGTATTCTCTTTGAGAAGCTGTACTCTTGTGGAATTCGCAACCCATTACTGAACTGGTTAAAA
Organism: Trichobilharzia regenti; assembly: GCA_944472135.2. NCBI lineage: Eukaryota > Metazoa > Platyhelminthes > Trematoda > Strigeidida > Schistosomatidae > Trichobilharzia > Trichobilharzia regenti. Next base: position 57,649,142 of record OX235267.1, on the reverse strand, counting down.
TCATTTCTATAGATAAATAAATAAATAAATTTATTCTCATGATACAGTACATGAGGGACGCCAGTTTACAGGCATCATCAAATTGTTACAGAAATAGGATCATATTATTTAGTCACAATTTACAGTCGATATCAAAATATGTTTAACATGTACACTGGAGATTATACATACACTTGATAAATGTTAATCCGAATAGTATAAAACACCCTTTTCACTGATGTACAATCATTTCTGTGCATAGTTGGAAAAATCCGCTAGATTGTCAGTGAGTGCAATACATCAGGAAATACAGAAGTATTGTCTTCTCATTAACAATAAAAACCAGGTCTTTGGTGGATGGGCTATAAGTGCCTGGGAAAAAAAATAAAGCTTGAAGTCAGTTTTCGTACAATACTTTGTTGTGTGCAGAATTCTTGAATTATAGTTCATTGATGTGTTATTTTGAAATCAGCGATATGTTTAATCTCATTTGATCTGCAATGTCATTGTTGGGAGTAAAATACATAAGCTTTAGACGCATTAATTAATGGATTTCTACGGCTTGTGGGTATTTACTTCTCGTGAGGAAGGTTTTTGAATTTTAGTTGTTACGACATGAGTTGTGGATATTGACTGCTCAGCAACAATACGGATATAAGTTCATCACATTATCTCAAAAATGTTGGGTTGTAGTTGGCGAGGCATATATGATGTCCGACGAGCGTACATCTGTCCATGTGATGTTGTGGTGAGTTCTATCTTTTTCACGTTGTCGGTTTATGTCCATTTTATTCCACTTATTGTGTTGGGTAGAAGTTAAACAAACGAAACTTCTTGTGTTTTTGAGGGTAAGTATCTTAATCGTTAATGTTTTATCTAAAATTATAAACATAGGTAAAAACAACAGGTGTAGAATTTGAGCTTATAAGCAACAGGGTACAAATAACCAAAGTTGGATCTGTATTGTCTCATCCTAGGCAGATCTCAAGTGAAGTTGTGCAAGGTAGTGTCCTAGGTCCACTTTTATTCACAGTCTACATTAACAGCATTTGCAAGTGCTTCACCTCAGGTAAGCCATTCCTATATGATGACGACCTCAAAGTCGTCTAGTCCTGCTACACTCATGAATTAAGCGATATGGTTACTAAAATACATCTTGAACTAAGTAGCCTTGCAACGTGGTGTGCTGAATCCTGTCTAAACTTTAACATTGACAAATGCGGCTGGATTTGTATCGGCAACAGTAAGCTTGATCTAACTCTTGAAATAAATGGGCGAAAACTAGCTAAGCTCAACTCAGTCGTAGATCTCGGTATTAGATACTCTAGTAACCTAACGTTCGCTGAACAGACTGATTTTGCCAGACGTAAAACGCGAAGGCTGATAGGATGCATAACACGCAATTTCTTTTGTTGTGAAACTAGGGTTTTATTATACAAAGTATGTGTCCGACCTATCCTAGAATACTGCCCGTTTATTCTTAGCGGACTGAGACAAAATGACAAGCTTAAATTAGAGGGAGTGCAACGGCAGTTTACCTCAAGAACTCTTGGTTTAGAAAGTGGTCTGGAATACCATGAGCGATGCGAAAGACTAAGATTAGAACCCCTCTGGAAAAGACGTCTTAAGCTAAACCTTATCTTTTACTACAAGCTAACTAATCTTCTCTTGCATTCCTCCGTGCCAATAACTAAACCTACCGCTGTCATCAGTTACAATCTTAGAAAGCATCACAACCTGGCTGCTATTGAGCACTGTCAGACTTACGTGCGGTACAACTTCTTCTTAAATAAGTTTTCAGTCATTTGGAATAGACTACCAGCTAATGTTCGCGATGGAAACACACTTCCAGTGTTCATCTCCTCAGTCACCAGACTACTCAAAGATGACAATGCACTTCTACATCTGACTCTTACACCTTCTTTTTCATCCTACATAGATATTTTAAGTTCTTTAAACGTGTAGTTACAACCAACTACAATTATAAATTTGAATATTATTGGAACTAGATGGTAAACATTTCTACACAGGACAGTAATGTTAGTTCACACATAATATAAAAGTTAGCGTAACGGGACTAGTTAGTTAATGAACAAAACATAAGCATAGTTACAAAACAGAATATATAAGTATATATTTATTAATCACTCCTTAAGGACTCCCGTTGCTTTCTTTTGCGGTGCTGTTGTTTGTCTTCTTTTTTCTCTCGCCATTTCAGCTTCCATTTGACTTTTTGAATGAGAATGAATAATGTGGATATTTGACCATTTACAATGACAAGTGATCTGCAAACATTATTTGTCCTGTATCTTTCAGTTGCCTAGTTAATAACGAATTAACTTTCCCCACGACGCAACCTGGATTACATTTGTGGAATATACTCTTATACCAATGGAAAAGTATCTATTTGTAATACAACGTCCCGATTCTTCCTTATTACTCAATTTGGATATAAATCAAATCAAAAATAAGATTCGGGTTTGTACACACCCAAGTTATATTGAGGAATTACTTCAAGCTTTATTTTTTCCCAAGTATTTTTAATCCATCCAAAACTTACTTGGGTTTTTTTGTTAATGCGAAGTTAATATTCCTATATTTCATGATGTGCTGCATTGAATGACTGGTTATCATATTGTTCCCACAGACCCAAGATAAAAACGCCAGCAACCATGTAACTTAACCATAAACCGAATTTATGAAATTTAAATAATGCTTACCCATGCCTGTATATTTGGTGTGTCCTACACAAGTAGGAAAAAATGTGTATTTTATTAAAACATTATTATTTATGATTGCTAAACGTATATGTAATTTATCATATTGATGATGCCTGTAAACTGGCGTCTCTCATGTACAAAATGAGAATATACTATTATTATTATTATTATACTCTTATTATATGTGGTTTGATTTACTCTACGGCTCCCTGTAGACTAACTACCATTCTTCAGTATACACACACTGCAGTATTGTTAACCAAATGCCAAAATTTTGTTGGTTCTGTGTTAATATCTCTTTATAATACGTCTAGACACGTTACTTTGCAATGTCAGATGTTTACTATATATAAGTACACTAAGTCCTGTTAGCCGACCTTACCTTCCGTTCATACTACCTACTACACTAGTCCCTAGTACACTAGTCCCAATATCAATATAATAACACTTAGTAATTATGTAGGTTCAATACTTGAAATTCGATTGTCATTAAAATACTTAAAATGATTAAAATAGCTATGCGGCAAGTGTTCTCTTGCTTTACCATGCTTGTTTCCCTTATAACACTCAGTTATTGAGCCTAATGTATTCTTTGATAATACGAATTATGACACTGACTATGCTCTTATTATACATAGATTGATTTACTTTACGACTACCTGTAGTACTAAATACCCTTCTGTAGTATTGTTAAACAAATGCTGAAATTTTGTTGGTTCTGTTAATATCTTTTTATAATATGTTTAGACACGTTACTTTGCAATGTCAGATGTCTACTATATACAAGACTGTCATGATAATTTAGTACACTAAGTCCTGACAACCGACCTTACCTTCAGTTCATACTACCTATATTGATCCCTAACTATATTGTTCTGCTGAATCTTGCTTCACTATTCACAAAACCTATTCTTTTTATTCTTTAAGGTTCTAACTTCTTGTAAAGTAATCTGTTCATTAGGACGCATGCATACATATATAATGTTCATAAAGATGTACGCGGAGACCTATTGGAAGCACTCATTAAGAAAGCTAGGGAGATGGAATATGAGGTACGAACATGTCTGGTACCAAGCAATATATTTGCGGTAGCCATAATAATCATAGTCTCAGAGCTTAACATCAAAAAAGGAGGGAGGGTGGCGTTAGCTGATCAGTAGATATGGTGGGGGTCACTAAGGTGAATCGCCCCATTCTGCAGGAACAGCAATACACAAATTAAAGGCTCGAGATATTTCTGATTTTTATGAGGGCTTAGATCTTTATCTTGAAAAAGATAATAATGAACGCCTTGACAGATCATGCTTCTACCTCTAAATATATATTATTCGCCCAGCCTATTGTTGAGATGCGACCATGTGGGATGTGCACAGTTTTATGGGGCATCTTATAAACTAACTTGCTGTCCATTGACTGATCTTTAAATACCACTTCACAATGTCTTATCTCATTCATTTTCCAATAACGTCTTTACTTGATCCTCATTATGTCCCATTAAACCTAACATTTTACAGCTCTTTATGACTTATTATATTCCTACTCTCTGAAGGGTACGGTTGTACATTAAATGCACAAAAAGGTATAAAACAAAAACAACTGGCACAACTGAGGATAAATGTATTAAAACCAAAAGTGGACATCATGATAGTACGAGGTATACGTGTAGCATTATACATTGCAAATGAACGTTGTCAGCCTAGGGAGTTTTCTATATTAATGCATTTATTAATGATACTTGCACTTACCTATTTCATTACAATTTAATGATTCACCTCAGCACTTTAACTTTTCTAAAACAGCTTTCAATCCCTTGTAAACGTTGTACTTACCTCAATTTTGGTTGGTTATCGTATGCCGACAACCACGGGATGAAAACGAAACGAAGTCCATTTTCCCGCTCAACCTGGAGGACAATTGTACAATTCAATAACTATACAGCCTAGTTCAGACAATGTATATTTATATATATATCAAATATTTAACTGTTGAAACATTATTAACTTGTAGACAATCTACGATTTGATATTATATCATACTTGATCGTGCCTGTAAAAATGGCATGCATTTTCATGTAAATTTATAAGTTTATATGAGAATATACATTATTATTATTATTATTACATTGAACCCTAACTATAGTGTTCTGCTGAATCTTGCTCCACTGTTCACAAAACCTATTCTTATTACTCCTTAAGTTTTTGACTTCTTATGAAGTTATCTGTTCATTAGGACGCATGCACACATATATTATATGTTCATGAGGGAGGGAGGGTGGCGCTAGCTGATCAGTAGATATGGTGGTGATCACTAAGGTGAATCACTCCATTCTGCAGGAACAGCAACATGCAACTTGAAGGCCCGAGATTTCCATGAATTTTATGAGGGCTTAGATCTTTATCTTGGAAAAGATAATAATGAACGCCTAGACAGATCGTGCTTCTTCCTTTAAATATGTGGTTAATTTATGTTTGTACAATCATTTGAATGCATTGCGATGGCTGAGAGTCTTTCCAGATTATTTCACTTATCATGGTCATCATACTGGGTTTAGTCAAATACCTATGTCCCAATACCCTTACTGAAACCGACCCACCTCTTTTACTTACATCAACGGCCACGCTTATAGCGACTGTATAATACTTAGTAAATTTGGTGCATCGGACTGTTAGGCCAATAAGTAGGTTAAAATTTCACTATAATTCCAGTTTTATTAAGAATGTTACACAGGACCTTGGATGTTCCATCTTTATGCAACGGTATTATTGAAGATTTGAATTCTTTATTATCCAGATTACTTTCATCATTTAGATAACTGCTCTTAATTCTTCTATAAGTATTAATGAATTTTCGGATAGATTCTGATGAGAAGTTATCTTCTATTTGGTTTTTCCCGATTTATTTGGTTTCATCATCTATATCGTTCAGATGTTTAGTTAGGCTCATGACTCGATTATATGAACATTTAATCAGACCTATCTTTCCTATTTTCGGTAGGATGAATCTAAATCAAGGCATATATTACACCGTAAATGTTTTCTATAGATGTTAGGATCCGACTCAACATTTTTGCAGCCAAGCATGATCAACTCATCGCTACCGCGCTAACTTTGAAAAGCCATGGTACTCGGACCTGGCAGCCTGTAGACGGCCGTAGGTCATTTGATCAGCTGATGGATATTGGCGTCATTTTTGGAAAATACGTCAAGGTCAGGTCATTTTTCGTTGTTATACACACTTTGTTACATATATTCCAGCTAAAAGTTGATGTAATACGGCGTATTTAGCAGAAATGGGCAATGGTGGTGTCCTTATCCGGCCGTAGCTTACAGGCAGTTTACAGTTTGTTGAAAAAACGTAATTTTCCGTTCAGAATATGTCGAATTACTTGAAGACACATGTTATAACGACCATTTCGTGAATTTTTTTGCATTTTAATGGATTACACATGGACACGATGAGGTGGGATAGTTCGTTTTGGTAATTATTTCATTTACTTTGTTGTGTAAATTTCCTTATGCTGACAAGGCTCCTCCACATGTATTTGTTTAGGAAAAATCTTCAGAAATACTTAGAAATTATCTACGCATAGTATTTCCTTAATTGATGACATAAACTTGACGTTTGCAGGCAAATGCAATATCGATTTTGTATTATAGAAAAATGTTTACTGACGTAGACATATACAATTCAAATAATTATTTCGTCATTTCAAACATTTTTCACGGTAAATTATTCCGTTTACACTGATAACAATATCTACATCTGTATAATTCTTATCTTCTTTTTCAGATAATATCTACTTTCGGGAATTTCATGGATTTCGGTGATAAAGAAAAAGATGCCTGCACTGTCGTCGATTTTGTATTACATGTTAATTCATTAATAAATGTATTCCTCGTTATTCGTTTGTTTATTCTACTTGATAAGACCGAATATTAGCCCTTGCGTAATTTGTGAGGTATAGAGTATATGAGGCTATCTTTGAAATACTAAGTAGGAGCAGATATTCGGAGAAGCTTATTGGTAAAACATTACGTCGTAGTCAAATAAAGTAAATATGTCTAAGTCGTAGAGGAGGTATTGCTCTTATAAAGCGTTTCGAGTTATCTATCGTCTTAGCAGAATACATATACTGATTCGCGATTCATAGTCACAAAGTGAGAGTAAATCTACCTGAGATAGTTCGCTTGTGATTTCTGCATGCCGCAGTGTACCATAAGGAGAGACTATACCTATGCTGTTAGATGTATGACTCAGTGCAACTACGGTCATCGTAATAATTAAAAACAGAATGCCTAGGGTTCTCAGACAAAGAACACGATACGTTGCTATCTGCTCATATAATCACGTAAACAAAAGTTTTTCAGACGCCGCATTTACTCCTAACAGTTTACCCTCAACTTCTAACTTAGCGCGTGCTACTTATGTTACTGGAACACAATCGCATTACAACAGAAGGAAGACAGATTCATTGAAAAATTGTTTATTAAACAAAAATCAGATTTCAAATGTACAGATAATTCAGATGAGTAGTCCTCTGTTACCGTTAGTAAGTTCCATCTGCGTACACGGCACATATATGTTTTTCCATAAGTCTGAAAAGGTTTAAGAAAAGCATAATTAACTTGGGCATTACATGTATGATCTGAATAAAAAATTTTCCTGATAAGCATTTACAAGTAATCACTTTACAAACAATATATATATATAAGTGGCCCAATAGTTTTCACTAAACTTAGGGGACTTCACAACTTATCGTTTGTCGATATCTAGTAGGTCCATCGAAGCATCATGAAATGATAAAATTATTTAACGACAAGTTATGCAGCTATTTCCAAAGCTTGTACAAATATTTTAGCAAAAATGACAACAACTTTATGACAAATAATAGGTCTTGACAGCAATAATAATAACATTCATGTTCATAGTGACTATAAAAACAATAATAGGTATTACTATCGCAACGAATTCAACATTAACTTAGATAGACAACTAACGATAATACAATCATATCAAATAAATGTATCACTTAATCTTAAGAAGCATGTGTTTACTTACTTTCACTGTATTCTCTCAATACTGATGTGCTCAACAAGCTTATTCCAACTGAATTAAGGATTAATTCTGAAAGTGAGTGCAGATCCAGTTTATGTCAAATAAAAACATGTAACTTACATGTATTACACTGCTTACTGAGACATCTGGTACCTGCTTTCTGATCTTCGTGACAAGAACACAGTTCATCTAGGTCTACCTACATATACAAAAGTATACATATATGCTGCATCAACCATGCCATTTTTATCATGATTAGCCAGACTACTGTGTATATTATACTTATTTAAGGATCTCTGAAAAGAATGGTCAAGCGATAATTGAAGTTGTGTGAAGTGATTACCTCTTCAGGACATTGTTTGCATTCTTGACACTCCTGAGAAGTGCTTAGATCGTAATTTGGCATGAATTCGTTGAATTCAGCAAATAAATCCACTGCTATATCATTTCTTTCCTGAGCTGTAATCATTTGTGTTGTCAGTTATCTCTCCAATTTGATAAAACGCTCACGGAAATTCAGGACTTAACCAAGCAGCAAAATGATGTTTGAAATTACCTCAACTCGGATGACAAACTGGCCAATCACAAGCGAGCGAATCGCTTGTTTATCTCATTCGCGGTCACTCAAAATTACGTCCGTCGACAGGCTGCCCCTTACCAACGCCCTCTATCCTCTACCGAGGTCCGAAGGCAGCCTGTCGACGGACGTAATTTTGAGTGACCGCGAATGAGATAAACAAGCGATTCGCTCGCTTGTGATTGGCCAGTTTGTCATCCGAGTTGAGGTAATTTCAAACATCATTTTGCTGCTTGGTTAAGTCCTGAATTTCCGTGAGCGTTTTATCAAATTGGAGAGATAACTGACAACACAAATGATTACAGCTCAGGAAAGAAATGATATAGCAGTGGATTTATTTGCTGAATTCAACGAATTCATGCCAAATTACGATCTAAGCACTTCTCAGGAGTGTCAAGAATGCAAACAATGTCCTGAAGAGGTAATCACTTCACACAACTTCAATTATCGCTTGACCATTCTTTTCAGAGATCCTTAAATAAGTATAATATACACAGTAGTCTGGCTAATCATGATAAAAATGGCATGGTTGATGCAGCATATATGTATACTTTTGTATATGTAGGTAGACCTAGATGAACTGTGTTCTTGTCACGAAGATCAGAAAGCAGGTACCAGATGTCTCAGTAAGCAGTGTAATACATGTAAGTTACATGTTTTTATTTGACATAAACTGGATCTGCACTCACTTTCAGAATTAATCCTTAATTCAGTTGGAATAAGCTTGTTGAGCACATCAGTATTGAGAGAATACAGTGAAAGTAAGTAAACACATGCTTCTTAAGATTAAGTGATACATTTATTTGATATGATTGTATTATCGTTAGTTGTCTATCTAAGTTAATGTTGAATTCGTTGCGATAGTAATACCTATTATTGTTTTTATAGTCACTATGAACATGAATGTTATTATTATTGCTGTCAAGACCTATTATTTGTCATAAAGTTGTTGTCATTTTTGCTAAAATATTTGTACAAGCTTTGGAAATAGCTGCATAACTTGTCGTTAAATAATTTTATCATTTCATGATGCTTCGATGGACCTACTAGATATCGACAAACGATAAGTTGCTAAGTCCCCTAAGTTTAGTGAAAACTATTGGGCCACTTATATATATATATTGTTTGTAAAGTGATTACTTGTAAATGCTTATCAGGAAAATTTTTTATTCAGATCATACATGTAATGCCCAAGTTAATTATGCTTTTCTTAAACCTTTTCAGACTTATGGAAAAACATATATGTGCCGTGTACGCAGATGGAACTTACTAACGGTAACAGAGGACTACTCATCTGAATTATCTGTACATTTGAAATCTGATTTTTGTTTAATAAACAATTTTTCAATGAATCTGTCTTCCTTCTGTTGTAACGCGATTGTGTTCCAGTAACATAAGTAGCACGCGCTAAGTTAGAAGTTGAGGGTAAACTGTTAGGAGTAAATGCGGCGTCTGAAAAACTTTTGTTTACGTGATTATATGAGCAGATAGCAACGTATCGTGTTCTTTGTCTGAGAACCCTAGGCATTCTGTTTTTAATTATTACGATGACCGTAGTTGCACTGAGTCATACATCTAACAGCATAGGTATAGTCTCTCCTTATGGTACACTGCGGCATGCAGAAATCACAAGCGAACTATCTCAGGTAGATTTACTCTCACTTTGTGACTATGAATCGTGAATCAGTATATGTATTCTGCTAAGACGATAGATAACTCGAAACGCTTTATAAGAGCAATACCTCCTCTACGACTTAGACATATTTACTTTATTTGACTACGACGTAATGTTTTACCAATAAGCTTCTCCGAATATCTGCTCCTACTTAGTATTTCAAAGATAGCCTCATATACTCTATACCTCACAAATTACGCAAGGGCTAATATTCGGTCTTATCAAGTAGAATAAACAAACGAATAACGAGGAATACATTTATTAATGAATTAACATGTAATACAAAATCGACGACAGTGCAGGCATCTTTTTCTTTATCACCGAAATCCATGAAATTCCCGAAAGTAGATATTATCTGAAAAAGAAGATAAGAATTATACAGATGTAGATATTGTTATCAGTGTAAACGCAATAATTAACCATTGAATATGCTTAAAATGACAAAATAATGATTTGAACTCTATATAATTATCTTAGTCAATATTTTTCAATAATGCAATTTTGAGATTCCATGTGCCTGCTGACATCAACTTTATGCCATCAAATAAGGAAATACTATGCATATATAATTTTTATGTATTTCTGCAGATTTTTATTAAGGAAATACATGTGGAGGAGCCTTGTCAGCATTTACGCAAAGTACACAACAAAGTAAGTGAAATAATTACCAAAACGAGCTGTCCCACCTCATCATGTCCATGTGTAATCCATTAAACTGCAAAATAAATTCACAAAAAGTCTTTATAACATATTTCTTCAAGTAATTAGACATTTTCTGATCGGAAAAATACGTTATTTTCAACAAACTGTAAACTGCCTGTGACCTACGTCCGGATAAGAACACCACCATATGCTCTTTCTGCTAAATGGGACGCATTTCATCCACTTTTAGCAGGAATATATGTAGAAAAGTGTGTATAACAACGAAAAATGACCTGACCTTGACGTTTTTCCAATAAATAACGCCAATATCCATCAGCTGATCAAATGACCTGCGTCTGTGTACAGGCTGCCTTGGTAAGGCATATCCCCTATTTGAAGTGGCGCCTCTGGCTTAACCTTGACGGCATTTGCGCGGCTTCGTTGATTCGAGTTGGAGCTAGTCGTCCAGCAAATGCAGTAGACGCGATTTCGGTGCTTATTTTGGTCTTGTTGGATGAATTTATATGGAAATTTTTGTTCGATATTGTTCTTGAGCATTTACTTATTACTTGTGTGACAGGACGCTTAAATACGTGGTTCATGCAGTGATTTTTGGCATGCCCAGTAAGCTTCGCGTACATTTCAACGACTGTCATTCGATAAATTTCTTTGCAGATTGGCGGAAACTTGTACTCGATCTGAAATTTCCCTATCAGCTATTGTGCAGTACCTATTACTGCTGCAGGAACCGAAGAATATGGTTGATGGCACAGAAATCTACTAGAAAAGGATTAACATAGGCTGCAAACCTTCTATCCTCAACCAATAAATCTGAATCTGATATCAAATTTGTGCACCCTTCCGCATTTTTGTGTGGTGTTTTGATAGCTGAAAGTCAATAGAATGCATGGATACAAGCGAAAATTAGTGTTCACAAATGGGCAGAAACTGCAATATGTTTTACGATCACTTACAACATCCAGTGTTTTCTGCCAAAATTTTTAAATGAGTTGAATGCACACTGCAACATTTTAGTAACTTGGTGGATTTCAATACCATCCTCGTGATCAGGTACATAAAGACATCTGACGTGTGCGTCACTTTGTCCTATTAGTGAGTTTGGTTTCATAAACTTCCGATTTTTGTTATTGTCCTGACGCCACATTATTCGCGCTTGTTAACAAGCGCGAATAATGTTGTACAACTTTTACTTTACTGAATACACCAGCAGACTTTACATAAACACTTGACAGATCAAATTTATACAGGGAGTCAGTAAGATTTAGTAAACTAAAAGTGCTTTCGGTTTCCACAGGAGTTCTCCGTGCCGAATTTATTCCTTCAAGGGCCTACAGAGATTAATTCTTCAATTAAATACCACTGACGTGGAAGAAACTCCATTCTTCATTACTACACTTAATGAAAAGAATCATGTTTTTTATTTCAAAAACAGGAGCATTCGTAATGTTTTACTTTATGTAAATGCAGTTACATACAGTTGCACTAAGAACTCAGCGCAGCTCGATACACAATAGTATATATACAAATAAACTGAAAAATAATGTCCTCCTTACCTTCTGAACAACTTGTCCTTATTCCAGGGTTATAATTTTCTCACCTATGAGTCTGAGTTATGTCAAGGAAATCACAATATTACGTCAATTAAATCTTCCCCCAAAACCAAGGCCACTTGAAACCAATAGCAACATAGCAACAATCGTCACTGAGGGGATATGCAATAAAGTCGCTCGAGGATAGAGGCACAAATCAGCTGATTGCTGCAGTTTTAAGGTGTTATCGTGGTGCTGTGTTTGGGTTATTCCGAGTTGTTTTTAGTGGTTTTTTCGACAGAAATGCTGTCAATGGAGTTGAAGATTGAACGATCAATTCTTGGTTGTTTGCTCAAAACCAACTTCCCCAATTTTCGCGGAGGCATCAATACGACAGTCATCGTCTCATCGGTCGCTGTTCAGAAAGAAGAGTGAAACATCGTCAGAAACCTTAGTTCGCTTATTCCTTTTATATGTTGGTGTAACAATAAACAAATCTAAAGCGGCAGATCAGTGTTTTGGTTTTTGCGTCCGTTATAACTAAGCGTTTCTGAGAAATCTTCGAAGAACAGCGTGGGCCCGAGCGTAGCGAGAGCTGGGCATTAACGGTTTATGAGACGTGATTGACAAATGCATTTTAAAAATCGTATTTCAACGAAAAACCGTGTAAAAAGTGAGAAAAATAATCGTTTTCATTGTGTTGACGAAATGCTGTCTTTTCATCGAATTGACATGCCGATGTGCATAAGAAATGAAATAATTCATTGGAAAATGTCAATTATGATGGAAAATGCTCAATTATTTTAGTTTTTGAAGTTTATTTTTAACGTTTATGATGAGAAGGGGGTTTGATATCGAGGTAATTATGATTTCATGATTTTTACCAAATTGCACAGTAATAAAGGAAATTGAGTTGGTTATTTCGTCAGATAACGGTGAAGAGATAGTCATTTAAGTTGATATATGTCTATTTATTTAACTCATCACATCTTGACTGATTTTTATTTTTAATTTCCAGATTATGGTCTTCAATCCCGCAATCACTCAATACATTCAGGCATTCTAATTGGGATTAAAAACGATAGTTTTTGTGTAAATGATGGAATATTTGAGATATCACTAATGTATTTACCGAAATAAATATTGTTGTAAAAATTCTGCTCTCTTAATACTTAGTGTTTGACGAGTTGCAAAGTGGTGTCAGTGTAGAAGACGTAATATTCGTAAAATGGCATATTCACACGTTGCCGAATTTGGTCACGATGGGGTACTGTTATCGCTTTTAATATATATATATATTCTCATATAAACATATAAATTTACATGAAAATGCATGCCATTTTTACAGGCACGATCAAGTATGATATAATATCAAATCATAGATTGTCTACAAGTTAATAATGTTTCAACAGTTAAATATTTGATATATATATAAATACACATTGTCTGAACTAGGCTGTATAGTTATTGAATTGTACAATTGTCCTCCAGGTTGAGCGGGAAAATCGACTTCGTTTCGTTTTCATCCCGTGGTTGTCGGCATACGATAACCAACCAATATTGAGGTAAGTACAACGTTTACAACGGATTGAAAGCTGTTTTTAGAAAAGTAAAAGTGCTAAGGTGAATCAATAAAGTGTAATGAAATGGGTAAGTGCAAGTATCACTAATAAATGCATTAATATAGAAAACTCCCTAGGCTGACAACGTTCATTTGCAATGTATAATGCTACGCGTATATCTGGTAGTATCATGATGTCCACTTTTGGTTTTAATACATTTTTTCCTTATGTCTGTTTTTTTATTTTATGCTTTTTTGTGCATTTGGTGCACAACCGTACCTCACAGAGAATAGGAATAGAATAAGTCGAATCAAATTCATAAAGAGCTATAAAATGTTAGGTTTAATGGGATACAATGAGGATTAAGTAAAGACGTAATTAGAAAATGAATGAGATAAGACATTGTGAAGTGGTATTTAAAGATCCGACAATGGACAGCAAGTTGATTTATAAGATGCCCCATAAATCTGTGCAGATCCCACATGGTCGCATCTCAACAATAGGCTGAGCGAATGGTGTATATTTAAAGGTAGAAGCATGATCTGTCAAGGCGTTCATTATTATCTTTTTCAAGATAAAGATCTAAGCCCTCATAAAAATCAGAAATATCTCGAGCCTTTAATTTGTATATTGCTGTTCCTGCAGAATGGGGCGATTCACCTTAGTGACCCCCACCATATCTACTGATCAGCTAACGCCACCCTCCCTCCTTTTTTGATGTTAAGCTCTGAGAATATGATTATTATGGCTACCGCAAATATACTGCTTGGTACCAGACATGTTCGTACCCCATATTCCATCTCCCTAGCTTTCTTAATGAGTGCTTCCAATAGGTCTCCACATACATCTTTATGAACATTATATATGTATGCATGCGTCCTAATGAACGGATTACTTTACAAGAAGTTAAAACCTTAAAGAATAAAAAGAATAGGTTTTGTGAATAGTTAAGCAAGATTCAGCAGAACAATATAGTTAGGGATCAATGTAGGTAGTATGAACTGAAGGTAAGGTCGGTTGGCAGGACTTAGTGTACTAAATTATCATGACAGTCTTGTATATAGTAGACATCTGACATTGCAAAGTAACGTGTCTAAACATATTATAAAAGATATTAACAGAAATACTACATAGCTTTAACATTATGAATTTTAGAAAATTATATGAGAATGGGTAACTGTTGACTGAAGATAATCAATTCAACTCAAAAATAGTGCAGTGTATTATGCTAATAATATAAGTATATTCGTAAAATATTAAAAGATATGGTTGCTAATGTAATGGTTTTCGGAAATAATTATACTGACGAACTTATTGAAGATTACAGTGAAGAGGAAACCAGTGAGTTAGTTAAATGGCTACTGTGCAGTTAGTAGTTAAAACGTCTTTTTTAAAAAGTAAAGGGTAGAAGAGTTTTGAGCACCGGAGCAAATTAAGTCATATTCTACTGAGTAGAGTGTAGTGAGTAGTGGTACGATTAGGGATAAGGGTAGGTTGAATGAACTTGGGGAAAATGGTTGGTTGGTTGAGTTTGTTATTGCTAGGTATTCCTGGCCACTTTTCATATGGCATGCTTTAGACATTACAAAGTACCAGTTTGCTTATATTATGGGAGAACTATCACAACTAATTTGGGATTATACATCCAGGAGAGTCTAATGAGTTTATAAACCCGATTGAAGAAATATCGATAGGATCTCTAGTAAGCTGAATAACCGGACCTTAGGTAAAGGCATGTGGGAGAGATTAGGTTGGTTTTATCACGTTATAGATGAGGTACGGTTGCCGGGGCAAATGAGTTTCCTCAAATTGGGGGTATTGCACTGGGGTCTGTAGTACTAAAGCTAGTTGAGCGGCCCATATGGATAAAGTATGGATAAGTAGACCGAAGCTCTTTTGTTGATAGGAACTCGTTAAGTAGACGCTGGAATTCAGTAGGAGATCGGCAACTACGTACAGTAAGTGGAAGTTCGTTCCATAATGCACTGTACTGTATTTTAAAGAAACGTGATCGCAGTTTTGTCCGGAACCGGCTTATGGATAGAGTATTTTCATGATTCCTAAGAGTATATATGGGTAAATTATTGAAAGCTATTGGATTACTGCTTTTGGTGTAGCCGTGTAAAAGGCGAAAGAGGAATGTAAGGTTGAGTTTCAGGCGCCTTAACCAAAGTGGCTGAAGTCCATACATTTTGCACCTATCAGCGTAAGTCAGTCCTTCATGTTTGTATAATAGGCGTCGAGTAAAACTTCGCTGAATATTTTCAATACGAACCCTGTCATACCCATGCATGAAACCGAAGACAATTGTGCAGTATTCAAGTACTGGACGAACCATGACTTTGTATAAAAGGACTTTAGCCTCATTTGTGTACATTTTTCGATGCAACAAGCCTGTGAGTCTTCGGCATTTAGAAACAAGTGCTTTTGCGTACTGACTGAATGTTAAGTTTTGTGAGTAGGTAACTCCCAGGTCTTTTATGGAACTGAGGGTTTGGAGAAAAGAGTTACCTAGGTGTAACCTGAAATTCGGATGGGAGTTATTGAAATATAGGACACCACATTTATCAGAATTGAATGGCAGTTGCCAGTCATTGCTCCAGTTATGTAACCTATCCAGATCATCTTGAATATGTGTGAATCCTTCGTTTAGTGTAGAATGGGGGAAGCTGTATACAATCTTTAAGTCGTCAGCAAAGAGGTATGGGGTACCATGCTTGATTACGCTGCAGATGTCGTTAATGTAGATTACGAAAAGCAGTGGACCTAGTACACTACCCTGAATCACTCCACTTCTTATAGGTCTGGGTGACGAGTAATTATTTGCAAATTTCACAACTTGGGAACGATCTTCCAAGAAAGAAATGAGCCAGGATAACAAGGGGTCTTGGAACCCGTACGACTTTAGCTTAAGGATTAGTCTCTTGTGTGGGACTTTATCAAAGGCTTTTTTGAAGTCAAAGAAGAGAGTTGTGACATACAAACCATGATCACGCTTAGCGGTAACATCATCAAAGTAGTCAAGTAGGCAGGTGGAGCATGATCGATTTTTCAAGAAGCCGTGTTGTGCTGGAGTAAACACTTTGTGAAGGTGGAGGTATGAAGCAATATCTTGCCCTATAACCTTTTCCATAACCCTGGAAACTACTGACGTGATATTAATCGGTCGGTAGTTTTCGATGTTAGAAGTTGGTCCTTGTTTGTGCCTAGGGGTTATAAACGACAGTTTCCAGCATTCTGGGTAACTGCCATTATTTAAGGACAGAATGAAAAACTTTAGTAGGATAATGGGTATATCCTCACCACCTCTTTTCAACAAGATAGATGGAATTCCATCGGGCCCAGCGTTATATGATGTCCGGAGGGATGCTATAGCGGAGGAAATCTTTTGTTGGGTGAATGTTATATTACCCAAAAAGTGATTTGGTATTGTCGGAACTTCAAGACTATCTACTGTTTCTTCGATAGTATAGTAGCTAGAAAAGTGGGAGCTGAATAACTCACATATCTCCTGCGGGTCTTCGTGTAGTTTTTCTCCATCTAGTAATAAGTTAGGGATACTTATTCTGTTGTTGTTGATTCGTGACTTAATTAGTTTAACTAATGCCTCTGTATTATCAGGTCGTGAGTGGAGGATGCGTTCTAGTTTGATGGACTCAGATAACTGATTAGATTTGTATGAATCATAAGTTTGCTTGAGTGTAATGAGTGATGAAAAGTCATTATATCTGTAGAATTGCCTAGCATGCTTACGCAGTCGGTTTCGAATCTTTACGGGGATGAAGTCGGGCTGTTTAGGCCTCGTTTTCACAAGTCTTACTGGAGCGATGAAGTCATGTGCAAATCCTAGGTTCTCATAGAGTAATTTGTTTGTCTCTATAGCCGAGCTGCACGTAAAGTATGGCTCCCAGTCTAGGGTGCGTATGTATGGTTTCAGTTCATCCCACTGAGCATGTCTGTAACCCCTGAGTAATACTTTGTTGGCGTTTATTGTCGAACTCATGCTAGTGCAAATATTAAATGTACCGAATACTACTCTGTGGTCGCTGCCAGGAAACTCTTTACCTACTCGAAGGGTAGTGGGGATGATACCATTAGTGAAAACTAGATCTAAAATCTTAGATAGCCTGGTAGGATACTGTACGTGTTGTTGCCATTCTTTTGTTTCTATTATGTTGATAAATTCATTGTACCGTTTTGGTGAGGAAAGTGGTTGCCAGACTACATCGGGCATATTAAAGTCCCCACATATAATTTTAGCCGTGTGAGGTAGTGAAGTGGCGTAAGCGAACGTGCTAGCAAGCTTCATATTACCTTCAACGGTTGAGCACGGGGGGTGATAGATGCAACCTATAAGATAGGAACTGGAGTGAGACAGTCTTAGAATAGCCCACACTGAATCGTTATCTGTGATGAGCTCTGGGTAGAAGCACTGTGTGGCCTTAATATCAGACCTGATATACATAGCACATCCTCCTCCTCTACCATAGTTTCTGTCGCCTCTGAATACATAATAGTTATCAATAGAAATATCTTTATCGCAAATCTGAGGAGTGCACCATGTCTCAGTAATCATTATGAGAGACGGATTGCAAATTAGGGATAATGTCGTGAAGTCGAACATTTTGTTGAGTA
The DNA here is from genome assembly GCA_944472135.2 of Trichobilharzia regenti. NCBI lineage: Eukaryota > Metazoa > Platyhelminthes > Trematoda > Strigeidida > Schistosomatidae > Trichobilharzia > Trichobilharzia regenti. The sequence goes on along the minus strand of OX235267.1, from coordinate 57,630,747 downwards.
AGGAGCGAGCATTGATAAGACAGAATGAGAGAGAGTTAGGGGTGACGGTGAAATCGCATATATCTTTAAAAATATTCTCTCCAAGGTTTATGGCGTCTAGAACAGATTGTTTGATGGGTGCTAACTCAGATGGTGGCCACTTACTAGCAGTGCTGGAAAAGTGCCCTACACCAGTATCAGCACAGAGAGATGTGCCATCGTTTGTTACCCCGGCGGGTGTGAGGTGTTCATTATACCGTGCCTCCAATGCATCGCCCTCCCATCCGGTGATAAGTGGCTTGACAGTATGTGTGCTATTTGCGTCAATATTGAGGCTGAAATTTCGTGTTGGCTGAGAAAATTTAGATTGGATGGGGGGGAGGTAGGTATTCCTTGTGGATAGTATGCTGGGGTAGAGTTACGTGTATCGCAGTTATGACTAATATTTTGTGTGTTTAAGTTATTTTCGTAAATATTAGTCCATTGACGGTCTTGGGTGGTCTGTATGCGATGGTTTTCGGGGATGTGGTGAGTCAAAAGGCCACCTTTAGGAAACATGCCTAGCGCACTTGTTCCTTGTTGTAGAGGTCCCTGGATCAAACTTTTGTCTATAGTAGCCCTAGATTGGAAAGTTGTGTCGGGGTAGGTGTATGCCTGCCCGTCGGGCTTCGACTTATTTTTAGGGTGCCCAGACATATAGCGTCTGTTGTGTCTATCGGACGAAGACTTGTTTGATGTTGGATGAATCGGCGGGTTACCTCTCTTTTCATTGACGTTAGATTTATGGCGGTATGAGGGCTTATTCTGCTTCCCTGGTTTAGTGGTATGATTGGGGTCGCTTAAGTTAATGTTATCTGGTTCGCTGCTGAGAAACCTATCAGTGATGTGTTTGAGTACAGGTATTCTGGATGGCAGGGTTATTTTACTTCGTTTTGTATGCTCACTAATCTGAGTGCTGCTCGGGGAGGATATGCTTAATGCTACATGCTCGAGCTTAGTCTTTTGCTTAACGTTGGTAGTGGTATTAGCGGCTGATGGTGATGTGGCTAGCGAGCATAACTCTGAAGATGCATCTAAGTCTATGACCGTAGTTGCTTCATCGTTGAGTTTACTAGGTAAATTTTTATTATTTAAGAGTATTTCATGTATGTCTGTACCATTAGGTTTACTCAAGTTTAAGGCGACAGAGTCTTCTATAGGACATTCTGCTGTTACGTAAGTTTTTGCGACACTTGGTACACTTGCGCGGCTACGTCTTTGACATGGCGTTAGGTCATGGGCAAGTTTAATATTACCATAAGGTGTGGATGAACTAATTAACTTATTTGACGACTGAAATTTCCTAGCATCATTAGGACTACTGAATTTAAACAGCACAGGGCAAGTATACTTTCCTGATTTTTTCCTGAGTCTGATTAGGTGGCAATTCGCTGATGGCATGCCACACGCTTGGAGACATGTCACTTTGATTTTGTCCAGAGGCGTCCGATCAGGCAGATTGTAAGCGAGAACGTTGTACGAGGACATGATTCGTTTAGTAACTTCACTGGCTATAAAGTCTAACATACGCTCAGATTTCAGCAGACTTTCCGGATTAGCATCATGAGTTGGGTTACAAAGAAGCAGTAGTGGCTTAATGGTGTTTATATTCTCATTTAATTCCTTCACAGAGTTTCCTAGAGATATAAGGTCCAACTTATTTTGTTCAGCAGTTGCATATACCTCTGACAACAAGTCGGGAACAATGACTTCGGGGACATTGTTGAGGCTACGCGGAACGCACAGTGATGTACGTATCTTCTTAGCTGAGTGACCCAAACTATTCTTACGTATGGAAAGTACTCGTTTATTACGTTGTGCCATTGCTGAAAACTAATCAATATGGTTTAAAGTTAAAGCCGAGCTAAATCGAAAACGGGTATATGGAAAAATAGTATATCGAGTGGATATACAGATTAAGTACTACTATGGATACCGTATGGAATTTTATTGCTTATAAATAAACAATAAATTTACAAAGTACTAAAAAGTAAGATACAGAGTATATAGAAACCAATTATCCTGTAAATTGATCCTGGTATGTAAACCAAAAAATGATGAACTTCTCTACAGTTTTCTTTTCTGTGACGTTGTTCTAAAGTTACAATAAGGAGGATGAGCCCTGCGAAAGAGTGGATCCAAACTTGATAACTGGCGGTGATATATCTGCAGAATTGGAAGCTAGAGTAGCAGCCAATATAAGTTATAGTTGAGCAGTGGTATAATATCCACTACAATATTCCAGAAATCGACAAAAATATATCCACGTTATGGGGAGAGATTGTAACGTCCGATCAGAATCGCGCGCGTAATGTAATTGCTTTCGCTAGTAAACCTTAAATAGACGTTATGCACAACAAAAGCCTATTTAATGCGTCACAGTATTTTATGATAACCAAATAATCAACGAAGTTTAATAACTTAGTCAACTAATGCACGAGTCTAAGTGTTGGTGTGATCATGTAAGAGCATTTTGATACGAAATGATAACACAAGAAGAGTAATGTAGTTTTCTCTTTATTACCTAATGGTACCCTTTGAGATAGTGGTGTTAAACGCAACATAATAATAACAGAGTATTTGTGATAAATGGGATATACGTTGCATTGTGTGCACATAGAACCTACGTTTGCTAGGTTATGTTTCGTTACTACAGTACGAGCACATGTTTGACGGCTACTTTCTTAACGATCTTGAATATTAATCTTATACGCAACTGAAACACTTTACACAAGGCTTGATGACGCATTGAGGAAGTAATGATAGTTTAAGACTGACGCATTTCACATAAGTATTAATACGCTGCCTATCATTCTCGTTAACTCTGCAATGTCCTCAAAATGATAAGTGAAATAGACAAAGTTAGTCGACATAAATGCATATATTTGTAAGGAAACAATAATCAATCAAGTTAAAAGTGACTCAGAATGAAAGAGTACATATATACACTGAAAAGAGTTAATAACAATCCAGTGAAAAAATCGCAGTTGTAGAATTTTTATACCTGCATTGTAGTCATCATAAAGTCCACCAAACACTCTATCCACAACATGTGTCAGTTTGCCTCCGTTGTTAGTGGTGTTGGACCAGTCTTTGCAGTTTTCGTCACCACCAGTTCCGTTCGCAGAAACTGGATGTGAACTTTCCAAGCAGAGATTGAGATTGTATTCCTTCGAATGCCTTCAGCCGTATTGAGAAATATCTGAAGATGTGTACATATCAGATAAATTAATTTTACCTTTGGTGAACAATTCCTAATCTTAGCCACAGTGAATATGTGAACAAGGCAAGGAACAACCACAGAGTTGGTGAAATTCTATATATTAGTCGTCCATATATTCCACGATAGATTTCAGGAATCGTGTAACTTCCAAATCACCTGTCACACTTTCTCTTCCATAAAAAGCAAATATTATACAAGTGACTTTTATCCATCCGTTACAACTAACTAAAAGAGATAAAATCTTCAAACTTTGTACTTCTTTGATTAAGTAACCCAGTAGTATTCTCCTTGTTAGTGGATCTAATGCTTCTCACATCTGTGAAATTTATAAGCATGTTAACTTGTTCCCTTAAGCTAAGAAATATAATGTCTATCCGCTTTTATTATTGCTATTTCAAAGCCCGCCTCAGTAACGTAAAGCACGTATTAGCCGCAACGTTTATGCAAAGGAAAATCTACCAATCACAGTGTGCGTAAGTTACCTTCAAGTGCTCAGCCTCTCCATAAGCTATTTGTGCCGCTATCCTCTATCTCGGACCTCTCTTATTTATTTTGTATATCAATGAGTTATCTCTGATCACCGATACCCCTATGGTCCTATACGCAGGTGACTTAAAATCTTGGAGAGAGCTGAAGGGCAACAGTGGTACGTCCACGTTGCAAGAGGACCTCAACAAATTGTGAGAGTGGTCCATAGAACGGCTGGTCGCGATCAATGTGGCAAAATGTGCAAGCATGTGCATCGCACAAGCAAGCACCAGCTCCTACAAACTGGAGGGAATAACACTTCCATCAGCTCAGACTCACTTGGACTTAGGTGCCATAGTCAGCCACGATATAAAAACTACAGCACACAGTCGCGCAGTGGCTGCACGTAGTTTCAGGTCCCTATGGGCAATTCGCAAAGCCTTTACTAAAATCACCAGAGATATGTTCACCTCTCTATATACATCTCTGGTGAGGTCAAAACTAGAATTGAGACTCACAATTCTAGAAAGGCTTCAAAGGAAAGCAACACGTATGGTTCTCGGCATGACTGACTTATCATACGAGGAAAGATTAGACAGTTTAAATCATCATACCATAGGCAGAGAGGAGATTTAATCACAATGTTTTAAATTCAAGATAATGACTATGGACTTGACTTATTCTGTCTTTCCCTTTCCACCAGGTCGGAACACCTTGAAGGATATGGCAGGATAGTTCAAAAGCCCGGAAATCATATCGCTGTTGAGTAGTGGATCTCACAACGAGTCACAGACTCTTGGAACCGACTCCCAGAAGAAGTGGTGACTGAAACCTCAACTGATTCATTTAAGAAGGGTTTGAACAGACACAGAAATTTACTAGAAAAGAAATAACATATGCTCTAAGCCTTCTATCCTCGACTTATAAATCTGAAATCTGAATATGCTACTGAGATGGTAAATGAGAAAAAAATAGGGCTATATTTAAACTGTATGCCTTTCATACGTGCATTTCCTCCTACATATTTGCTGAGCAATCGACTCTTGGTTGGTTTGTTGCAACAGTTTCTTGTTGCTAATTCTTTCTAGCCGTTTGATCTTGAGTATAGAGCGAAGGTAGTTGTTGACAAAAGTCTGCAGTAGCCTGTTGGAGATACTATTCGTGACGCGTGCTTGAAGTTTCTAAAGTGACCAACTAAACATTTGCGTTGTAAAGAACCCGAAATTTATCTTTGTTGAGTTCAGAAGACTTCCAAATCAATTTCATATTGATGAAGGTGTATTTGTTCTTCTTATACTGGCTTTGACATCTTCATCCGTTCCGCCCACTTGTGGTTGAAACAATGGTTTCTACATAAGTGAAGGAAATTACCTCTTCAAGTTTCCCTCGTTGGCAGTGATTGGTACTGTTTGTTATTGCTGTTGGTTGGTGAGGGCCGCTTCTTAATGTAGATTAAATGGTTTGTGTGGTTTCCCTTACAACGACTCTCAAAACTACATTACTGATGCTTTTTAGTTCAATAATTATATGAATAACAAGTCAACAGTGAATGCTTATGTTGTAATTATTGTTAATCGTAGTATTAGTATTTCGAGATGACCGAATTACAAGAATCCAACCAAAACACAGAGAGGGCGGAATTCAGGAATTTTGTATTTAGCGGAATTCTAATGCAATACATATAAGAAACATATTAACAATCAACAGTAAGTACTTGAACAATACAGAGATAGAAATTGTCAATCACCACATCCGCCACACGTCGAATATCTCCTTGCGTATTTATAATGATGTCTCGGTTTTCATTATAATAGAGGTTTTTTGTATTTCCCAATGAATGAAAAAACAAAACGAGATTGTTTTTACTGACGTTTCGCTATTTAGTGATAATAGCTTTCTCAAAGTATTATTAAACCGGAATTTACAAAATCTCAGTATATATATAACAAAGAATTAGGAGTTCACCATTGTCGTTCATTTCGCCGAGGGCCTCACGACCCATGGTGAGTTCTCTTCCTGTGTTGTCTCCTCCCAGCTTCGCATTCATGTCGCCCATCAGGATTTCGATATCGCCATTTGGGACGTTGTCCATTATTGCTTGTAGTTGTCTGTAAAACGCCTCCTTCTTCTCTTCTTCTGAGACGTTTGCAGTCGCGTAACATTGGATGATTGTTAGCTTCCCTCCTTTTGAGTTGAACCTGACTGTCATTATCCTGGAGGAGATTGGTTCCCACTGCATGAGAGCTTCGGCTGCTTTTGGTGACATCATGATGGCCACTCCCTCGGTGTGCTCATGGTTGTCCTCTGGGTGGCCGGAAAAGATTATTGTCTCTCCAGTAGGTAGTTGACACCATCCAGTTCCGTTCCATCTGCTTTCGCAGATTCCCAACACTTCTATTCTGTACCTTCTCATTTCAGCGGCTATCTGGGCAGCCTTTCCAGTTTCGTAAATTGTACGAACATTCGAGGTACTTTTGTCTGTCTGTTTTCGACATAGAACTTTGCACAAATGTGCGGAAGTTCAAGTCGCCACATTCCGTGTAGCACGCGAAGCAAGAGAAGAAAGTACAAGAAAAGCATAATAGAAACAGTGAGCAGAGGTGTGAGACAAAGGAGTAATAAAGGAATACAAAACAGTTTCATTGGAGATCATAAGTCACTTTTGCTTTCATCGAAAGAAGGCACATCGGCTGACTGGCTTCCCGAAGGCTTTCACCAGCCTGCGTCATTTCACTTCCCCGATTTCAGCGAAAAGTAAGGCTTTGCTTATGTTTTTATAATTTTTAATATATTTATTCGTTGAAGTTTCTGTAGCGATTTGGTTGAGTTTTACGGGGGTGGAGTTGCTAGCACCACGCCCCAATCCTCCCTCTTTACCCGGGCTCGGGACCGGCGAGAAAACTAGTACGCTAGTAGCCTAGCAAGCTAGTATCTGGCGAGGTTAATAATAATAACAATAATAATATAATAACAGCTTTCTTTGGAAACCAAATATTATTCAGATCACGATGTAAAAACTACTTGATACTATAAATGACAGTAGAGTAAGCAGATGGAACTTCCCAGTAGTGAGTATTACCGATTTACTGATATCAATGGTCGGAGACTGTCAACATCAACCAACAGTTATCCTTATAATAGTCATATCGAAGTGGTCTAAACACCGGACGAACCCTGCGCCCACTTGACCTGAGTGGCTTCCAACTATACCAATCAGTGGGTATTAGATACAACCTCTAAAGTAATCGTTTGATTTATTGAATGATCGCTACTAAAAACCTTTGTATAGCTCATGTATGTACATACAATTGTTTGCAAAATCCCTTCTACACGATCTGATCAAAATATTTATACTTATTTAGATACCTCTATTAACTTCGTAATTCTTACCCGTTCTTCTCATTGAATGTACATCGTATCATATACCGACTTGATCCTTATTAATTGTTATTGTTCCCCTTTAATCTCTAATTTTAATGCTTCTTTTTATGGTTGTGCGATCCACTGATTATGTGTTGTTTTAAGATGTTTCGTTTAAGTAAATGAAAGTCATTCTGACCTTGGATTGTCTGTATAAAAGTGTTTGGTGTGCGATCCTTGCTGACAGAGTTTTTCACGCCACCTTGTCGGGAATATTCTACTCGATTCTAAAGTACTTTCTGCAGTTGTTATTCGGTTACATAATTTTGTTCTATGGTACTTGTTTTTTACTAGAACGTTCTGCATAGCTGCCTAACGGTCCTGTAGGGATAAATTTGAATTTTCGGCGTTACTATTATTATTGAACAGCACCACATAGATCTAACCATGAATAATCGTCTTTTCGCTGTATTTGTAGTGTTTCTGACTGTAAGTCTCTCAAGGAAGTTTCATGGTCCATACAGTAGGACACAGAGATTGGTTCCCTGCATTCAGACCACAACAAGTAGGTTTCAGTCTTTATAATATATATATATATATGATGTACACTATAGAGATGAGAAACTAACCAATTCACTAACACCTTGAAGTATTGGTTTTATAGGGAATTTTTGGTTGGTTGGAGGATTTCATTATGACTTGATATCAGTTAGAGAACCATTGGAAACCACAGGAGTACTGGACAGCTGTTTTGTTCCAGTTTGGGTAGCAGTAGGGTACAGCAGGTTTAAGGTTAGGTAGTAACTCGTTGAAGAGGACATTGCCAAGTGGTCGCGGTATGTAATGAACTGGCAGAAGTTATAATTTATGGGTTAGCCACTGGGGTCCCAGGGGCTCAATGGTCTACGAGCTCACTAGATCTGTTAGCAGAAGGTCCTGGGTTCGAACCATGGTGGTGGGCGCGTGCTGACAAAGAGTCACAAGCTAGGACGGAAAAGCTGATAGTTCAGTACTCCCAAGTTCTTCAATGGTTCTCTAACCAATGTCAGCTCATGATAAAATCTTCCAACCAAGCACTAACATCTTCCTCAGCCTCTATAGTATTTTTTTGTCCACAATAATAAAAGACTAGTTATTTTAGACTTTCTTTTTTGTGTGTTTCCTAATGAACTTTTCTGCAGTGAAATTTTCAATTAATCTATTACATACAATCTTAAGTTCACCTTAAATCACATCATCTGAACATGAATCTCTGACCGTGTACGTGAGGATCCTTATTAAATTTCTTTTGTACTACAGTAGAACAAAGTTTTGAAAATGTGTAAACTATTCTGTCAATGCACATTTCTTATCCAAATTTCTTTTTATACTGTCATCCAGTCCTGTAGTGAGAAGGACATCTAAGGAGGCAGTTTCCATTGGGATTCTTCTTCACACGTGGATTTGAAAGTAGAATTTACTACATTGAATTTGGCTATTATTCCAAGCCTACTTGAGTCACTTTCACGAAGGATTAACGTGCCATCCATATATCGGTATTAAAATGAGAATTTCCCCGATGAGATTGTTTAAAGTATCACTTTCTAGTCTACTTGAAGTGAAATACATTAATAATGGGACACAATGGGGTGACCACTGTTACCCCATCCACTTGTCTGTAGAGTTCTCAATAAAATTTAAAATGTCCATTCACGGGAGACTAAAATATCTATTTGGATTCCAGTTTATACTCAATTGTTATTTATTGATTTCATTGTGAAATTACTTAAAATGATCCCAGCGTGTTTTAGATTTTTAAACACACTGAAAGTATTTTAGGGAATTTTATAAAAATTCAGTCTGACTCGGTGATCAGATAATTTTAGGAAAATACCGTGACATCTATGATCTGGATATTTACAGATGTTATTTATTGGTTCAGATATATTATCAAAGGTCTCACCCAGGAGTACACTTGTAAGCTTATATGTTGCGTCAAAAGATATGATAGTTTCATGGATGATTTTTAATAGGAATTATTTCTAATTGTAGTATTACTGTTTCGAGATAACCTAATTACAAGAATCCAAACAAAACACAGTGAGGGCGGAATTCAGGAATTTGCATTTAGCAAAATTCTAATGCAATTCATATATGAAACATATTAGCAATCAACAGTAAGTACTCAAACAATACAGAGATAGAAATTGTTAATCGCCAAATCCGCCACACCTCGAATATCTCCTTGCGTATTTATAACGATGTCTCGGTTTGCTTGCAAGTAGCTGCGACCTTCTAACTGATTCTGTGATATCATTTTAATCAGTATTATCTGGACTTATTTCTGAATTATCTACAAAATCAGGATTAGTAGCGGAATCATTAAAATAATAATTGGAACGACCTAATTCATTTATTGTCACTTTGTCCAGGTGTCTGTTATGAATTGAGTGATCTTTGATGTCTAATATCTTCACCACTCGATTTCCCATTTTTTGTAGTATGATTCCAACAGAAGGTTTATAGCCATTCCCTTTGTAATAATGTACATCAGAAGTCGTGGACATCAGATGCTTTTTGAGAATTCGAGATTTGAATAGTTTTGCAGGACTTTCACGGGTACTTGTTTGCTCTGCATTCAACAGACGCAGTCTATGCATACGCAGCAATTCCTCCATTTTAATCAGTTGCTCTCTCATCTCATTCAGTTTTTTTCGTGTTTTCGACAGTTCGTATTATAACTCGTCTACCTCATTTTTGGAAACAGTTGATGCTTGAGTTGCTGAACTTGTAGTGGAGATTTTCATTGGATGAGATTGAGTATTTTGAAAAGTTGAAAGGCACATTGACTCCATTTTACTAGACAGATTGGGAGAATTATAAGAATGTTGAGTAACATAAGTATTCGAACTTCTGCAAACAGTCTTGATGTGTTCAACTTTACCACATTTGTGACACTTAGCACCCCGAAAACGGCAAGTGCTTCGTAGATGTAACTTTCCACAGGAAAAACACGGTTTAATGTTTTTGATCTCTCACTGCATTCTATTACCTGTGGACGACAGTTTGGATTGCTTTCCATGACCACTTGTATTTTCGACTTTGGACAACATGACATCAGACACTGACGTAGTAGGAGCAGAGTATTCATTATTGACATCTTCATATGTAATACATAAATCTTTAGCAGTTTGAAAGGTACAAGAAGGAATCTGAATTAACTCTTTCTCTAACTTAGGAATATTGATTCCAGCAATTAGACGATCACGTAGTTGAGTATGCAGCTGATCTCCAAAGTTACACTTTGAAGCTTGTATTTGGAGTTGAAGAATGAACTCTCTAATCTTCTGGTTGGGAGCACGAACCAGTTTGTTGAATTGAACCCCCCCCTCTGGTCTCAAAAGTAGATACATGAAAGTGATTGATGTATCAGAAGTTCACGAATCTTGTCATATGACAGAGATATTGGTTTATCTGGAAACGCCAGATTCTTCACTAGGCTATATGCATCTAGCCCAATAGTAGTGATGAAATGTGCTGGTATTTTGTCATACCGAACGTTCTTTGAAATACACCACGCATCGAAGCACTCAAGGTAATCAGCAATTTCCCGCGGAGAACCATTTATAGGAAATTTTCCAAGGTTATTTAGTTCCATCGCGACGCCAATTTGTTGTAATTATTTGTAATCGTAGTATAAGTATTTCGAGATAACCGAATTACAAGAATCCAACCAAAACACAGAGAGGGCGGAATTCAGGAATTTTGTATTTAGCGGAATTCAGGAATTTTGTATTTAGCGGAATTCTAATGCAATTCATATAAGAAACATATTAACAATCAACAGTAAGTACTTAAACAATACAGAGATAGAAATTGTCAATTACCACAGCTTATCATTTGATCATGGATAAAATAAAAGTTAATTAGATGGACGAAATTTTCTTTATCGAAGAGAACGTCCCCAATGACCTCTGATTAATAAATACAATGCTTGGAAAGTAATAGTCTGTGTTTGCAAGTCTTAACTTGGTTGCTGCAAATTAAATCTTTATGTCTCTATAGCTAAACAGAAAGTGGATTCTTTTCCTGAAAATTTCACTTCTGTAGACTCTAATCATTTTGGCTGATAATGAGGTAGACTGAATCACTAGAAGCATTGGGTGCAGTTGAGACGGTGACGTATTCTTCATGGATATTCTGTCAATAGTCGTTCATATGGCAAATGAATCTGGGCATGTGTAACTATGCACAGATAGTTTAACTCCTAGAAAATGATCCAGCTTTAGACTACTATGCTTATCCACTAATAGTTCAAGATCTATTTATGCAAATCAGTCTTGGTAAACCCTTTGAAAAAATCGTCTTCGCAGATAACTCCTTTTAAAAGGAAATCGAACACGAATCCAGAGAGCCGTCAAAAGATGAAAACTGTGTACAATAGAGCGAAGTTGATGGGTTAGGTTAGATGACAACTCGGTCACGCAGTGATCAAAGCTATCCTCTTCGACCACAAATATAAAGGGTACCCATTATTATCTTGTTGCTGCTCTTGTCTATTTCAGTATTGTTCAACATAACTAAGAAAAAGGTAAATGTAGTCTATAAATACAGGTAGTTGAAGTAATCTGCAATGACAACTCATAAGGTTGGTTTTGCAAGCGTCGGTCTGCAGAAATTCGGTTATCTTCAAATTCCAAATCTAAGTGACATCAATTTAAGAAGCACTGAAGGGAAGAGAGCACCGATTAAGTTTTAATCCCAGTTTAGTACGCTACACCAGTAGGCATCCATGATCCCACAAGTGACCGTGCCTATGGCTGTGGCTCTATATAATATATATACATATATGAAAGCGGCTACAGTCAGTTTCTAAGTCACGATGAGTTCCTGCGTCGGCTATGTGGCATACTTATACTAGAGTTCTCTAACATTACAAATATAAGTATAATCCAAGTCAATAGAGTGTTAAATAACAACATATTACCAAAAATGCAGTGACGAGTTATATCAACAAAAAGGATTACTTGGATATAAAGTCTAAGTCCTCTGCTACAAATTATTTATATAATCCATGGGTACGTTAATTGTTTGGGTTGCGTCTGCTGTAGCTGCTGTGTTCCGGTTGTAGAAATGTCTTCGGTTGAGAGTAGTAGACTCCTACAATAAATCCGAAGTGTACAACACGGTGTGAGTTGAGCAAGTAAGCAGAAATAACCCGGGGGAAGACGAAGTCTCCAACAGCAGAGTGTATTTTTCAATTGTACACGGAAGTTATGTATATTTCAACAAGAAGCGTTTTAAACAAAAATTATGTACAATATCTCTAATTTCTACAAATAACCAAAAAGTGTACAATCACATTGTTACGTACTCCACAGCGAGTTATATGTTTTCGTGAATTCTTTTTTCCATTGAATTTTAAAGGTTTTTCTGGATGTTTTGCTCATTTTGCAGTGTGTAGGTCAGCTTTTGTCACAGGGTGCTACTATTTAGCTCATTTTAAGCCTGAAGCTCCCAGTTATTATGTTGGTAGTCAAAGATTATTTTAAACCTGCAATCATTGAGCTAATTAACGTATACTATGCTAATATAGTAACATAGACTATGCTAATAATAGTAACATTAAACTCCCTTACTGTTTTGCCATTATTTGACAGTGAAACTGTGCGCTGATTTTTCAGCATGAGTGGCACTAAATCGAACCTGCTGGGTTTTCTTATCAACGTTGTTCCAGCCCTAACAGGACATATTAAGCATGGACTAGTGTTACTCCAGATCGGAAAGTTTTGATTCAGCACGCAGCTGTCTTTTTAAGCACAACCTCTATCATTTCAGAACATAGTGGGTAAATATGATCTTCAGTTACCATGAAAAGGCATTGTCGAGGAATAGGTTAGAATAAATTTAGAATTGTTTTAAGCTTGGTGGTGCTGCGGTCTAAGTGATAAATCGTATTAATCACCGTTATTCAGGATATGCTATGAACCGGAAATCCTCAGCTGAAAAACGTATGAATAAGACACAGATCGGTGTAATTTATAACTGACTCCAAATTACTTTCGTCACGAAACAATCAACCAAATTATGCTTTAAACTGTCGCTCTCAACCATTTGAAGGGAAATTTACTTGATTTATGCTGACCTAGTATGCACAAATCCCACAGGTCATTGAATTGACAACTTAAAAAGTAGATTAGTTAATACATACATTTATATATATGTACTAATTAAGGATACATTAAATTTTTAGAAATTGTAGTTAAATTATATTCGCCTAGTAATCAAAACTGCAAACATCCTATTTTGGACTTAAAATAAATGCATCGAAGTTATTGTTGATTTATATTCACTTACTAGACATTCTCATACATTTTAATGTACTTTAAACACCACCAATGCATCCAAATAACGTGTGGCTATCACACTGCACTCATACCAAAAAAATTAACACACCATTACATTATGGTAAGGTAAGCCCTAAATCATACTGACTGTAAATTTCCGTGTCAAAATAAAAAGATTACCGCTTTAACTTATATTTTAGACCAGTAGGAAGTGACATTTTTGGTGACATTTTTGCACGTGTTTGCTCTGAAATTTATTTACTGCTTATTGTCATATAATTCTTGAAATTATGGTCCAAATCTCTAAAAAACGTGTTCGTAGAAACACAATTGTTTTAGATAGTGGCTCAAATTCGGTTATAACTGCATTACCGCCGTGTAATACAGTATCAACTACTAGCTCTCAAAATGGTTTGAGTGCAGATCTCACTCCTGTGATACAGGTGAAAGATGTTCTGTTAGAGAACTCTGAGTTCTGTAAACTAAACCTCCTTTTGAAAGATATGCAGAGGCAAGTAAGTGAAATTCAGAAAAAATTAGATCAGTTTGATAGTATGTCACTGCCAATCTCAAATACCACGGAGAGCCGTTCTGATATTGGCCAGGTTAAGTCTTTACTGGATGTAACTCAAAATAAGCTTTCGAATTTAGACCCAATAGCCTGTCTTTTAGAAAGGCATCCTAAAATATCTCCAGACAACCTAAATAAAGCTGAAAATCTGATTGACTGCTTGGCTACGGAGGTGATGAAGCGTATAACCTCTTCTCACCAAGCTATAGTTTACAACGTCCCAGATTCTCTGCCCCTGAAAACTGTAAGACACAAAATCCTGATTTGTTGCGGCATGGCTAGTGTTCCATGTGAATGCAAACGACTTCGTAAAAAGTCTAACCAGGCTAATTGCCCAATCATTTTTAAATTCAGTAATTCCCTTGATGCTAGTAAGTTTACTAAATGTCAGGATCACTTAAGACTGAATAGCAGTTATAAGTCTATAACCGTAGCTCAGGATAAAACACCGTGTCAGCGCAGAATAATGCGTAGTAATAACCTGGTCACCTCCTCTAGCTTAGATTTACCAAAAAAGGATCGTGCACAGCAACAGACACCTAGTGCTGAAACTAGCATTCAGCAAACTACACAACAACCACACCTGCCAATGGAACTAGGAACTGATTTAGATACCAGTACCCCTGTAAATAAAGCCTCATCGAAAGATGTTAAAATGACTAGAACTTCTGCAAGTTGTTCTAAGAAATTTCCCCCCAAACGTAGTAACCTCACCACGATGAACAAATTTCGCAGGGTTGAGACTAATGATGGGGAAGAATACTTTGTATTCAATAAGCCTGCTGAGAGTAAGAATGCCAACAAACCATCACTTGTTACGAAAAACTCCTCTCGAAACATAAGTATTCTGGAGGTGTTCCGCATGCTCCACCTTATAGAAAGTCAGGCTCCAAGACTCCTAAAGTCTTGCAGCCAAAGCACCTTCCTTCACAATTCCCTTTAAGTTATAAAAACAACCCGAAGGTGTATACCGGTATGACGAATAGCAGTTGGATGGGTAGACCTTTGATGCTATGCCTTTTAACCGTCAACCTAGGCCCAACCTGTACTACCCTTATATCCAGGAACACATGGTAAATTTTCCAGGTGTCCCGAATCACTGGTACGACCCATGGCACCTAGGACCACCTCATTGCACACCAACCCGATGTACAGACACCCAGTCCGACCTCCCTTTCATTCATAAATTCTTGCGGTGCTGACGCACAAATAGATTTAGGTTATGGTGACATTTTAAGCCAGTTTGTAGTATCCCGTGACTTATTCACGATATTGCTAATTAATGCACGTTCCTTAATCAATAAGATATCTGAACTAAGGACATTATTATTAGTCGCCAAGCCTACTGTAGCTCTGATTACTGAGTCATGGTGCTCATCCTCTGTACTTGATGTGCATATAGGTATCGATGATTACACTGTACACCGTGCAAACAGAGATTGCAAGCGTGGTGGAGGATGTCTCATATATATACATAACTCATTTGTAGTCAGTAAGGTGGAAGATGAAACAATGAATAATGTACCTGACTCACTCTGGGTTGTCTTACATGGAGATAAGTACAAACTTCTCATAGGCTGTGTTTATCGAGCACCAAGCTCAACAAAAGAAACTGATGCGTTATTAGCTAAATCGTTTGCACACGCATCCTCGTTTAGTGCTAATTACAAAATAATTGCAGGGGACTTCAATCTTCCAGAAGTCAATTGGCTAACTAGTTCCGGCCCCCAACGCTTCGACGAATTACTTGCCACTATAGACTGTTATGGATGGCAACAACACGTCCAGACACCTACTCGTGGTGACAACATGTTGGACCTTGTTTTTTGTCATGACACAATCCCAGTATCCACGTATGTTGGTAATCGATTTTCCAGTAGTGACCATAGAATGGTACTCTGCTCTCTGCCTTTCTCACCACTAAATACAGGAAACAAACAAGACTCAGGAAGCACAATATGTCGTAGTTACAAATATACAGACTGGGGATTAGTCCAAGAACTTATTCGACTCTGTCAATGGGATGACTATTTTACCACTGACTCCCTGGAGGCCTTAGTAACCCTGTTTTACAGGAATGTTACCCTTTGTCTAGATACAGTTGCTCCAAAGAAAATAGTGAAATTAAGTAGACACCGAACTGAATATATTCCAAGGGCACACCGTAATAAGTTAAGGAAGCTGAAGAAACAGTACTATTCCACTAAGGACATATCACTATTGCTCTCAATCCACGAGTCTCTTGAATCTCTCAAGCGCCTACGCTCTCAAAAGGACCTCGACGAAGAGTTAACGGCACTTGAAAGTACCTCCAAAGTTTATAACTTAACGGCACTTCTTAAAAAACGAATGCAGTCGGCGAGGGAAATCCCATACTTACTTCACGACAAAGTAATCTACAATGAACCTGCCACTATCTGTGAACTTTCAGTGATTGGTTTGCAAACTTTAGTTTAGAAACACATATGCCTGGTGAAACCGCCCCCTTACTATCTCTTCCCTTGAAAGCATTGTGTTCACTAATCAGTTAATAGTACAAGCAATTAAAAGCCTTAAACCTTCCACTAGTACGGGACCGGATGGCCTCGCTTCGATAATTTTCAAAAACAGTGGGTGTGATATACCCTGTTACTTCTTAAATTCTTCTCAATATCTATGGACACTGGCACTTACCCTAGTGAGTGGAAAACTAGCTTCATAATTCCACATTACAAATCTGGTGATAGGGCAAACGTCCGCAATTACAGACCCATAAATATAACCCCAGTTATCTCACGAATCATGGAGAAAGTTGTAAAAGATCAATTGTCAGACTACCTAATTAGGGAAGATCTTGTTACAAGGTCTCAACACGGATTTCTCAAAAATAGATCCTGCGTTACTTGCCACTTCGACTTTTTCAACTGCATCACTAGTAGTCGCGAAGCACGTAAGCTAGTCGTTGTTCTCTACTTCGATATATCTAGGGCATTTGACATGGTATCTCACAGTATTCTCTTTGAGAAGCTGTACTCTTGTGGAATTCGCAACCCATTACTGAACTGGTTAAAATCATTTCTAAGCAACAGGGTACAAATAACCAAAGTTGGATCTGTATTGTCTCATCCTAGGCAGATCTCAAGTGGGGTCGTGCAAGGTAGTGTCCTAGGTCCACTTTTATTCACAGTCTACATTAACAGCATTTGCAAGTGCTTCACCTCAGGTAAACCATTCCTATATGCTGACGACCTCAAAGTCGTCTACTCCTGCTACACTCATGAATTAAGCGATATGGTTACTAAAATACATCTTGAACTAAGTAGCCTTGCAACGTGGTGTGCTGAATCCTGTCTAAACTTTAACATTGACAAATGCGGCTGGATTTGTATCGGCAACAGTAAGCTTGATCTAACTCTTGAAATAAATGGGCGAAAACTAGCTAAGCTCAACTCAGTCGTAGATCTCGGTATTAGATACTCTAGTAACCTAACGTTCGCTGAACAGACTGATTATGCCAGACGTAAAACACGAAGGCTGATAGGATGCATAACACGCAATTTCTTTTGTTGTGAAACTAGGGTTTTATTATACAAAGTATGTGTCCGACCTATCTTAGAATACTGCCCGTTTATTCTTAGCGGACTAAGACAAAATGACAAGCTTAAATTAGAGGGAGTGCAACGGCAGTTTACCTCAAGAACTCTTGGTTTAGAAAGTGGTCTGGAATACCATGAGCGATGCGAAAGACTAAGATTAGAACCCCTCTGGAAAAGACGCCTTAAGCTAAACCTTATCTTTTACTATAAGCTAACTAATCTTCTCTTGCATTCCTCCGAGCCAATAACTAAACCTACCGCTGTCATCAGTTACAATCTTAGAAATCATCACAACCTAGCTGCTATAGAGCACTGTCAGACTTACGTGCGGTACAACTTCTTCTTAAATAAGTTTTCAGTCATTTGGAATAGACTACCAGCTAATGTGCGCGATGCAAACACACTTCCAGTGTTCATCTCCTCAGTCACCAGACTGCTCAAAGATGACAATGCACTTTTGCGTCTGACTCTTACACCTTCTTTTTCACCCTACATAGATATTTTAAGTTCTTTAAACGTGTAGTTACAACAAACTACAATTATAAATTTTAATATTATTGGAACTAGATGATAAACATTTCTACACAGGACAGTAATATTAGTTCACACATAATATAAAAGTTAGCATAACGGGACTAGTTAGTTTGTGAACCAAAATAACCATAGTTACTAAACAGAATATATATGTATATATTTATTAATCACTCCTTAAGGACTCCCCTTGCTTTCTTTTGCGTTGCTGTTGTTTGTCTTCTTTTTTCTCTCACCATTTCAGCTTCCATTTGACTTTTTGAATGAGAATGAATAATGTGGATATTTGACCATTTACAATGACAAATGATCTGCAAACATTATTGGTCCCGTATCTTTCAGTTGCCTGGTTAATAACGAATTAACTTTCTCCACGACGCAACCTGGATTACATTTGTGGAATATACTCTTATACCAATGGAAAAGTATCAATTTGTAATACAACGTCACGATTGTAGCTTATAACATAACTGATCGTATCTGTAAAAATAGCTTCCTTATTACCCAATTTGGATATAAATCAAAAATGAGATTCGGATTTGTACACACCCAAGTTATATTGTGGAATTACTTCAAGCTTTATTTTTTCCCAAGTATTTTTAATCCATCCAAAACTTACTTGGGTTTTTTTGTTAATGCGAAGTCAATATTCCTATATTTCATGATGTGCTCCATTGAATGACTGGTTATCATATTGTTCCCACAAACCAACTACAGAAACGTCACCAATCATGCAATTTAACCATGAACCGAATTTATGAAATTTAAATAATGCTTACCCATGCCTGTACATTTGGTGTGTCCTACACAGGTAGGAAAAATGTGTATTTTATTAAAACATTATTATTAATTATGATTGCTAATCGTATATGTAATTTATCATATTGATGATGCCTGTAAACTGGCGTCCCTCATGTACAAAATGAGAATATACTATTATTATTATTATTATTATTATTATTATTATTATTATTATTATTATTATTATAACAGCCTACCATATTAGCCGACAGGTAAATTTCATCTGTTTTTTTCTCTTCTGTCTCTTCATTAGTATTATTTTGTTTTTTCAATTGTAATATTTTACATTTTCAACCTTCTGGTCCTCTACCCCTACCCGATCCAATTTCTGCACCTTATTACCACTGTTACTTGCTTAATTAACGCTCAGTTTCTAGTCATTTATATTACATCATCCAACTTATTTGCACAAATTTAGTTCTGATCTACATGGCAGTATTTTATACCCAACCTCTGCTTAGTCTCTACCTGTAATCACCTCTGTTGCTGCCGTGACCTAATTAGAAACATTTTAGTCATTTATATTACGTCATCTAACTTACTAACTAACTCAATCTTACTTTAATTGCTGTCCGATTAACCTTGTTTCTATATTAGATCATTCTTGTATTACCTGATCAATTATCTAAACTTGACAAACCTAATGTACAAACACACACACACACACAAATAATTATATATAAACGCGATTGTACAGCTAGCTATGTGAATGAATTCGCAGTCGAAAAGAGTCTCTTCTCTGAACGTCTTCTCTTTTTCATCTGGCTCTATGTATTTCGAGAAGTGCCTGAACTTTGAATACATGGATTTGAGGTTCGAATTTGTCTGAGTTACTGGGTGATCCAGATGGTCGTATCAGAAACCTGATTGTTCATAGTTCGATCCTGGGTAGTGTTACTAGTATGCAGGGCTGTAGGTTTACAAACTAGGACGACGTAGCTGGATAGTACCCGGAAGTATTCAATGGTTCTCCAGCTGGAGTAGGTTGATTCTCGGATGAACAGAATTGCTGTTATTCAGATAAATATTACTGAAATTAAAACAGTTAACTTTTCAGATGCAGAGGAAAATCCACACGTGATAATTTGTTCTAAAAACATTTATTCAATTAATAGATATTATTAACAATTACTATTACGACGAAAGTAAGGAGATTACTGCCATTAATACTGCGGGATTATTGTTTACGATGGAATGTTCTACAACACTTTTTATCAGCAACACAGACGGTCTGTAGAATAGATAAGAAAACAGGAGAAACTGTGTTGAATTTAATTTGACAGATAAACATAACACATCGAGTTTTTCTATTCACAAAACAATTTTAAGTAGTATGAATTGCAAACACACAAAAGGGTTACGTGAAGATGAGGTAATACATATTGGAGGGTATTCAAGAAGATGATCTCTACCATTCTAGTTGCAACGGCATGAGTTATTTATTTTCCCATTGACTTGTAGGTGACCATTTATTACAGGATGAGCAATTCGCCCCGTTTGAGACTCATCAACGGGATACACCTCCATTCAAGTGAGTAATTGGTATATAGTGTGATGCTAATAAGAATCTGTTTCCAGTATACTGTTAAGGTCATCCACACGATGCTTGGGTAGTGGGAGAACGGACTAAGTAGGAAAGAGAAGTAATGGGGGAAATCATGAAGTGACATGGAAAGCATGAACCGAAAGGAAAATATGAATACTGTTAGCAAATTAGTCCATGATCGAGGTACTACTTACAAAGTGTTTACAACACAAGTATTATTTTTGTATTTTTTGATCACAGCTTGATTCCACACCGTATTTTTGGTACAGGTAGATGTTACTTCATTCATTTATCCAGGGAAGGAGCATTATCTCAACTACAGGAAGTCGGAACGGACGAGGATGTCAAATTGAGCGAGAATCGGGAAGGCGAGAGACACATTCATCAACCTGAAACCAATCTGGAAATCTTCATCACTCAGCCAGTATCAACAACAAAATTCGGTCGGATTTTCAATGCAAACGTCAAGTCAGTCAGTTCTCCTATACGGATCAGAAACTTGGCGGGTGGGTCACAAGGAATATTTGCAACAGCCTGTTGCAGACCTTTATCAACAACTGTCTTTGCTGGATCTATACTGAAGATCAGATGGCTGGGCCGGAAAGAATCACCAGCAAGAAACTATGAGAACAAACAAAACAAGAACCAATCGTCAACCAAGAAATATGCAGGAGAATGTGGAGATGGATTGGACACTCGCTGAGGAGGCTTATCCTCACTAAACTGATCATTGACATTCGTCCTTTCAAAAGGACCGATACAAGCATATTCACATCAAAGGATACCTGAGTTCATGGATGTCTCTTTCACTGTGGATGACAACACCAACGACGACTGACTGATGCCAGTTGATGAACTTAGCGGTGCATCAGAAGCTGTTGTTGTTCGATCATTAGAAGGTTGTCTAACCGCTGGATTACCACCACTGCTGTCTTTTATTATTAGCTCCAGTTGATCCTTAACATCTGTTGAAACGTGGGCTACACGCTGATCATCTACACTGACGGTCTCACGAATATCCATAGCTTCTGCAACCGCATCTGCCTTTAATTCTACTTCACGTTCAAGTTGTACAGAACCTTTGTTGAATTCAGTAGTAGTAGTAATAGTAGTAAGCATTCCGCTCATCTCATCATGATCAGCCAAAGATAAATGTGCTCTATCATGACCATTGTCACAAGTATCCAATTTACCGCCGTTTGTATGATCAGCTTTATTATTTGCAAACTCTTTTATAACAGCAGTAGATGGTTTGGGTTTCTCCTCATAAATCCTTACAGGTTTTATACCTTTACTCTGACTAGTAATAGCTTGAAAACTTGTGGAGTCAGAAATAGACTCTGAAACTGTAACTCTCTTCTTCTGCACAAACTGTGGTGTCGTCTGTGACGCTTTATTCATCAATGGCTTACCAGTTGCAACCACAAGCCTTTTCACCGCACCACTATCGTTAAATCATTTGGAGTCAGACCCTGATGACGCTGATTTCATATTTAGCTTGCTACTAAGCTTGCTCACTGATTCACAGTTCACCTTTGTGTACACTTCTTGCGAACGGGTAAAACACAACCGTGTTTGTCTTGCAGCTCGTAACCTATCTGTTTGGGATGTCCCACGAAAGCTGTTACACTCACTAAGTTTATATGGACTACTAGACACCATAGAGCCTTATCGATATCCACTTCTGTGTGACCCTTTCGTCATAAATGATTGCATTTTGCTCTCAGACTGCTCTATTCTATGGGTGGGAAGCAATATACTGGCAAACTTGCTCATAACTTGATTGACACTATCTCTTACCAGTTTCAGAATATCATCAAACTTTGGCTCAATACCTTCATCCTCTATACGAGAGCTTATCTTCACCCACTTCCTTTGCAGTCGAGTAGGTGGGCTTCTTACTATTACCTCTAGGACTGAACTTGAGTTAAGATGGCTCATGCAATTCATGGAAATCAATGCATTCTTGTAAGTCATCAGATTATCCGAAAACTCAGAGAGTGCCTTGGAGTCATCTGGTAATTGACTATCATTACCTTTAACAGCCCCGAATACATTCCTCACAATCATCGAAGGCCTTCCGAATCTTTGACGCAGTATATTCATAGCCTCAGAGTATCCTTCGTTTGTGAGCCATAACCTCACAGCACTGTATAGCTCCTGCGGCAAAACCGGTACAGTACCTCAACAAATACATTAACTTCATTTCTTCGCTTATAACGAAACCACTCGGCATGACCTCAAACTCCTTGATAAGCTGTGGGTGTGGTGAGAGCAGGCTGCTAGCCAGTTGGTTGACATTAATCTACGTCAGTGTCTAGGTCACTAATATGGACCGTGAGAAAATATGAACAAGGCTGTTTCAACAACCAATCACAGCAAACTTAAACGTGGGCAAATATGATTCGCAGATAAATGGCTCCACTTTCCGAGGAACTCGAAAAAAACCAATCAGAAGATTGCGTTTGTCTACTTGACTAGGCTATAATAATGTATGTGAAATTTATATCAATACGTGTTGATTTCCGTAATAAAACGATCTGTTGCCTTCTGTTGTTACATTTGGTGTCGCTGCCTCCAAAAGATGAAGATCCCGTGGCCAGCTGCGTTTGAAGAAGGAGACATACGGAGCTTCTTACGTGACTTCGAAACCGTTGCTGAGCTGGTGGGTGTCAAGGAGCAGGCGGCGAAGGCAGTTGTCCTGGGGACGCTGTTGAGAGGCCGAGCGAAGGCTGCATATGACAGCGTAGACAGGTCAAATGGCACAGCGTCTTGGAAGAAATTGTTTGAAAGTTTGGTGTCGGAGTTTGACAGCGAAACAGACAGACAGCTAGCGATGCAGCAGTTCCGGTCAACGAAGCTGGGACCTGATGGAGATCCGTTAGTATTGGCGGTGACATTGACGAATTTACTTCGACGGGCGCTTCCCAAGTTGGATAAAGAATCAGAAGAGCAGTTACTGTCCTCCCAATTCATCGAGAGTGTCCCAGACCCCATTTCTCAGCGATTACAACTGGTTAACGCAACGCAGCCGATGGATATTAGTGAGCTAGCGAAAGTGACCAGACAGCTGCTGAGAACAACTGTAGCCGCTTTAGACCAACCAAAACCAAACGAATACGAGCAGAAAATTGAAGCATTGCAGCAGGAAGTGGTGGCGTTAAAGTTGGGTGATAGAAAAGACCGATGCTTTGAATGCGGTAAGCCGGGACGCTGGAGGAGATACTGCCCAGAAAGGCGAAAAAGAAAAAGTTTCAGACGGTATAATACTTGTTCCTTCTCTCGTATGAAACTAGATTTAGTGGGGACTATTGAGAAAGGGGCTCTGTATTCGAAGTTGCGAGTGAATGATCGAGAAGTAGTATGTTTGATAGATACAGGAGCGGCCGTGTCGTTAATCGATAAGAATTTATGTAAGAGTGTTAGTCCGTGTTCATTGACAGTACAAACAGTAGGCGGGCATGTGTTGCGTATCACGGGTAGATCGAACTGTACGGTTGTTGTGGGCAGCTGCGAGGTGACGTTTCCTTTCATTGTTGTACCCGAACTACAGCGAACGATATTAGGAGCGGATTTTCTGCGGGAGATTGGTGCAATAATCGACACGCAAGCGAAAGTTGTGGTCACGAAATACGGGCATATCAACATGTATGAGACCAGCGAGATAGCAGCGGTTAAGCTGTCGACGGTACAGAATATGACAGAATTAATTAAAAAATACGATCATCTGTTCACTGGAGATGGGGACCCATACGGTTATTGCGATAAGGTGAATCATGAAATTCCGTTAAGTGATCCGAAAGTAAGGTCATTTTTAACGCGAAGAGTTCCATGTCATCTGGAAGGCGAAGTGGAGCGACAAGTGCAAGAGATGTTAAAAGACGATATTATTGAGGAAGCTGATAGCCCATACAACTCTCCAGTGCTGTTAGTAAAAAAAGCGAATGGGAAGTATAGATTCTGTGTTGATTTTCGACAGTTAAACAGTATGACAGAGTTAAGACCGTGTGCCATGCCAACAGTGGTAGAAACTTTAGATCGCCTACAAGGTGCGAATGTGTTTTCGGTTCTCGATCTTCGCTCAGGATACTGGCAGATACCGATAAAACAAGGTGATAGAGATAAGACGGCTTTCATCGTGGGTCAGACACAATATCGATTTAAACGCATGCCGTTTGGACTAGCAGGTGCACCGTTTACGTTCAGACGACTGATGAAGCTATTACTTAGGAACTTGAAAAACGTGGAGGTTTATGGTGATGATCTCGTCATATACAGTCAAAACGAAAACGATCACGTCAACCATGTAGAAGCCGTGCTGCGACGCATCGAAGAGTTTGGACTGCGCGTCAACAAAACCAAGTCACAGATAGCCAAAAAGAATGTTACTCTGTTGGGACATAAAGTGGGAAATGGTGAGATTAAACCACTGCCGGAGAAAATTTTGACGATTAAAACGATTCCAGCCCCGAATTCAAAAAGAAAACTGAGACAATTCTTGGGTAGAGCAGCGTTTTATAGTCGCTTCGTGAAGAACTTCAATGAGATAGCAGCCCCTCTATACAGGCTACTAGGTGAGCCAAAGTTTGTTTGGTCGGAAGAATCGCAGAGGACATTCGACAGAATTAAACAGCTGCTCGACCACCAACAAATGACGCTAAAACTACCTGTACCTGGAAGACAGTTCACAGTGTGCACAGATGCCAGTGACTACGCTATAGGTGCGGTCCTAAGACAGGGTGAGGGAATCGTTGAGTATGCCAGTAGGGTTTTGACACTCACAGAGAAAGTATTCAACGATAGAGAAAGAATGTTTAGCAATGGTATGGGCAGTCGACAAATGGAGACCTTATTTACTCGGCCGGCGGTTCCACATCGAAACTGATCATAAGCCGCTACAATTTTTGAAGACAGCGAGAGACCCACGGGGGAAGTTGTCACGGTGGATGTTGCGTCTTCAGGAGTACGATTTTACGATCTCACACGTTCCTGGAAGTGAAAATGTCTTGGCAGATTTGTTATCGAGACCAGAAGATGAGTCTGAGTTGCCCGAGGTCGCTTACGGAGTGCATGCAGTAGAACAAGACCCACTAAGACTTGCACACAGGCAGAGGTTGGACGATACGCTGAATACAGTAATACAGGTGATCACCAACGGAATAGAAGTGGATCAAACTACGGCGAGTAAGGAGCTAACCACACTACTCAGACAGAGAGATCGACTCAGAGTGAATGCCTACGGGACTCTGACCTGGCGAGAGAACGACGGAAGCTGGCTGGCTGTCATACCTCAATCGTCGCGCCACGACATGATAGAAGAATGTCACCAGCTAGCGCATACAGGCGTGGCCAGAACGACCGACCTCCTAAGACAAAGTATTTACTGGCCAGGTATGAGAGAAGACGTAGCAAGATACGTACTTGGATGTCCACGGTGCCAGCTGATGAAAGGTGACCGGTGTATACGACCACCACTTCAGTCGATTCCAGTTACCGCGATAGGTGACTTGTGGTCCGTAGATGTCATGGGTCCATTTCCTCAGACATCCAATGGTAATCAGTACCTCTTGGTGATGACGGAACACGCGACACGATGGGTAGACGCCGTAGCAATCCCAGACCAACGTGCAAGAACCGTGACAGATGCAGTAGTTAGACACATTGTTGCAGACCACGGCGTACCGAAGACAATACTGACAGACCAAGGTCCCTGTTTCGAGAGTGAAGAGTTTACTTCCCGTTTGCAACAGCTGGGCATCAAGAGGATCAGAACGACCCCATATCATCCAAAAACGAATGGCCTAACGGAGAGAAACAACCGTACACTGAAGGAGTGGCTGGTCTCGAAGGGCGGGAACTGGGAAACGGAGCTTCCACTGATTTTACCGACACATCTGGCTACCACTCAGGAAACAACGAAAAAGTCACCCTTCCAACTGATGTATGGTAGAAAACCACGATTACCGGTACACAACGAGACCTGGCCCCGTCACCAAAAATGGAGTACGACGAAATTAAAAACAGAGCGGAAAGAAGCAGTCAAGAATGTAATACGGAAGCAGCGGAGTGATGTCGCGAAGTCTCAGATTAAAGAAAGGACACAGTGCGTTACCTCTGCAGTCGGGGACCAAGTGAAGTGTAGAGACAGGAGATATACAGTTGGAGGCAGGCCAGGTTCGCGGAAACTCCTTCCAAAGTGAGAAGGACCATACACAACCACAAAAAGACGGGGTCAAATATATACCATCCAAAGAGGTGATAAACAGAAACGAGCTAACGCCAGTCAGCTCCAAAGATGGGTACAGTGGGACAAGCCGGTCAGTAACAATCCTCAACTAGAAGATGTAGCACCCAGAAGGTCGGAACGTCTGCGCACGAAGCTATTTGACGGGGGGATGAGTGTGGTGAGAGCAGGCTGCTAGCCAGTTGGTTGACATTAATCTACGTCAGTGTCTAGGTCACTAATATGGACCGTGAGAAAATATGAACAAGGCTGTTTCAACAACCAATCACAGCAAACTTAAACGTGGGCAAATATGATTCGCAGATAAATGGCTCCACTTTCCGAGGAACTCGAAAAAAACCAATCAGAAGATTGCGTTTGTCTACTTGACTAGGCTATAATAATGTATGTGAAATTTATATCAATACGTGTTGATTTCCGTAATAAAACGATCTGTTGCCAGCCCTTGCCTTCTGTTGTTACATGGGTAGTTGGCTGGGTTTCCATCAAAGTACTGAGGTTCAAACTTGGGAAGCCTTTAAACACCACTATCCCTAAACAGCGAAGCGTCAACAACAGACTCATCATGCTGAGCATCATGCGTATCATTACAATTAACAGGCAACTCATCGTTACTCACCTTTTTGTCTGTCACCTTTTGTGCCTCCCTTGGCCTAGGCATTATCCAACGTCACCAAAGGATCCAAACTGCGTTGATAATCCGTGTCCAAAGAGATGCTGGCTGCGGGCCCAGTAAGTACACTCGAAAGAGTTCCAGAAGGGGCTCCAGAAAACGAACAGTTGAATAAAACTGCCCAAGAAGGCACTCCAGAAAACGAATAAAAACTTCACCAGAAAGAGATCTAAAAATCGAATAAAAACTGACCACAATGCACTCACAAACGAATAAAAACTGTCAAGGAACTTATGCGTAAGTTCCTATTGTTACGAAGACGCTCCGCACCGATAAATACTATGTACTATTTTCGACTACAAAACACCAGTATTGTAAGAAGGAAGTTATATTGTTTGACAATTAAAGCGGAGAACAGTAAAAGTCTATAAACAAATGTTTTAGACAAAATTATGGAGTACTTTTATTCGTTTTTGGTCGTCCTCTTCGAACTTGTACACGATCGAACCATTCGCGCCTTCGAGTTGCCCACCAATTGCGACCAAAGCCAATAAACCAACGTTCAGTGTTCACTTCCACTGAAAAGAGGTGAAAGAGATTATGCACACGTCAATCTCGGATACCCTCTTTTTAGTTACAACTTGGCCGGAGAAGACCCTCAGGGCTGAGGAGATGTACGCCACATATTTTGCATGCAAAGCAGAAGGCTCGTTCTACACGGCGATTATCCGAGAGTCAGACCAACCACAATGCATACCCGAAGGTAAGGAACCAGTGCAACACTAGAGTCAGGATTCACAGGAGTCCATTTTGAGTTAATCTGGCCAAAAGACTCATAACGAACCCAAGAGGCTATGCTGATTCTTGTCGGAAAGAAAATCAACCAACCAGGGGCATGCGCCTTAGTTGGTCCAAACAGTCAATACCTCACTAGTCTGAAAATAGCTGAAACATTCAGTTTAGTTTTCGGCAAACAGTTAAACAGCAATGGGGGCGCAACCGGTTTTAACCAGAACGGCGGTACTTCTATTTTACTGAAGGAGAAAACCTAGTAGCTACTCTCCAAGTAAACCAGGCAGTAGTACTAAGGAAGCTACAGAGACACATATGGAAAGTCCCCAGGTTGCGACGACATAAGGCTATTTGTTCTAAAACAGTACTCCAAAGCTCTCTGTAAACCCTTATGCGACGTGTTCCAACACTTGATGGATTCAGGGAAGCTGCCGAAGGGGTGGAAAAGAGCCATCTTTTCCCCGATTTTCAGTGATAGGGACAGGCAAAATACCACCATTTATAGATCAGCAGTGCCACCTCCAGTGGTATCAAAAGTGCCGAAAAGTCTGATTGATGATCACCTCAGGGAGCACATCGACAGGGCTAATAGACTGTATGATGCACAACATGGTTTCGGGAAAGGCAGATCCTGTGTAAAAAATCTACTATCAACTTGGGGCGATCAGGCACTGTGCTAGGATATGAATATTCCAGTCAACTTGACCTCTCTAGACTTTGACAAGGCATTTGACAGAGTTTACTATGACCTACTCCTACATAAAACAAGTTAGGCAGGTATAGGTGAGCGGCTATTGTCATGACGGACTACATTGATGAAGTGATGTTCTGCACTAATGTCGATTGGGTCAATTCATCCTGGCACAGCTCATCAACAGGAGTGTTATGGGACTCTGTCCTCGGGCCGTTGATGCGTTTGAGTTTTATCAGTGACCTAATATTCCGTCTTTCAAACCACAAAGTGAAAACTAATGAAATTACGCACCTGTCGGCTACGCTGGAGTGCGAATTGTATCTAGTCCTAACAGAAAAATGAACACAGGCGTGAGTTACACAGGGTATATATGGACATACACTTTTGTAGGGGACTAATATTAGAGTTCACTAACATTCCAAATATAAAAGTAATAATCCAAGTCAGTGGAGTGTTAAATCACAATATATTACCAAAAATACAGTGACGAGTTATAGCAACAAAAAGGATTACTTGGTTATAAAGTATAAGTCCTCGGCTACAAATTAATTATATAATCCACAGGCACGTTAACTGTTTGGACTGCGTCTGCTGTAGCTGCTGTGTTCCGGTTGTAGAAATGTCTTCGGTTGAAAGTAGTAGGCTCCTACAATAAATCCGAAGTATACAACACGGTGTGAGTGGAGCAAGTAAGCAGAAGTGACCAGGGAGAAGACGAAGTCTCCAACAGCAGAGTGTATTTTTCAATTGTACACGGAAGTTATGTATATTTCAACAAGAAGCGTTTTAAACAAAAATTATGTACAATATCTCGAATTTATACAAGTAACCAAAAAGTGTACAATCACATTGTTACGTACTCAACACGGCTCCCCCCTAGAGGTCCGGAGAGACAACCGGGAAATGATAAGTAAAACTATGAAGTAAATAATAATAGTAATAGCAACTTTTGGATAAAAATAGGGATATATTACAACATGCATAAACGCGAGAAGGTATGTGAGTCATGTAAAGTCTGAAAGCATATACAATTGGTTCAGCAATAAAAATTGAAAGAGAAAGTCATGTCACTTAAATTTGCACTAACCATGAACATAGATTTTTAATGTATAAAGAAAAATATGTAAATACACAGTAATTAAGGAGGGGAAAGAAACATTTAAAAAAATATGGATTAAAGATCAATAGTTTTTGGAAAGGACACTACCTGTTTTTTCGGTGAGGTACATATAAATAAATAATAGTGATAGTAACATCAAAGTTTACGACGAAATACTAACCGTCATGATGATAATGTCTAAACGAAAAAGATAATAATAATTTTTAATTATTTTTCTTTTGTTAGTCCTCAAAATGAACGTAGCGAGCCGGTTTACTGATTTGCCGACCACTACGTGTGTGATATGGAGGGAGGATAAGACTTGGTGCCGGTGGAGGGGATTCGGATGTTTGATTATTTGATTGCGCAGCTGCCGATGTAGATTCGAAGTCGTTGTCGGTGTATGCGGGTTTGATTCGATCAATTGAAACAGTCTCTCGTCTTCCATTCTTGTTCACTGTAAAGTGTTTGTCTGAACGTTTAATAACTTGAAAGGGTCCTTCGTATGGAGGTTGCAATCCTTTTCTGATGGCGTCGACTCGAATGAAGACGAATTTGCAAGTTTGTAGATGTTTGTTGATCTGATCTCTTCGGGGAGATTGTCGAGGTGCTGTTGGTTGAAGTTGAAGCATTTGTCTAGTTAATCGGTTAGTGAAGTCGGCAATGTTCACGTCTGTGGAATCGGCTGAGGGGACTAGCTGTCCAGGCAAGGTTAGGTTGGTGCCATAGACAAGTTGAGCCGGTGTACATCCTAAATCTTCTTTGATAGTAGAACGGATACCAAGTAAAATCAAAGGTAAGTATTCACTCCACTTAGATGTATCATTCTGCGCCATCAGGGAGCTTTTCAGTTGTCTGTGGAATCTTTCCACTAGACCATTCGCTGCCGGATGATAGGCTGTTGTGGAGATATGTTTCACTCCCAGAAGTCTCGTCAGTTCGCGAAAGAGTGTCGATTGGAATTGAGGACCGCGGTCGGATGTAATAGTAGTTGGTACACCGTAGTTTGACACCCAACGGTCGAGAAAAACTAAAGCAACGTTTTCAGCAGATATGTCGTTTAAGGGGCATGCAATAGCCCAACGAGTAAATCTATCAATCGCTGTCAGGATATGTGTATATCCCCTTGATGTTGGCAATGGTCCCACGATATCTATATGGATATGCTGAAATCTCCTTTCGGGTAATTTAAACGTCTTCGGGGTTGTAATAGTGTGGCGGTGTACTTTGGAGCATTGGCATTGGATACATTCTCGTGCCCATCTCCGAATGTCAGAGTTCATTTTAGGCCACACGAAGCGTTCGCTGATCAGTCTGACCGTGGCGCGTACTCCAGGGTGGGAAAGCGAATGTAAATGTTCGAACAATGCTTTTCGGCAACTGA
Source organism: Trichobilharzia regenti (assembly GCA_944472135.2). Lineage (NCBI taxonomy): Eukaryota > Metazoa > Platyhelminthes > Trematoda > Strigeidida > Schistosomatidae > Trichobilharzia > Trichobilharzia regenti. The sequence continues at coordinate 57,599,502 of OX235267.1, read as the reverse complement.
GAGGGACAAATGGACGATTAGTGCCGGTAGATACATCGCAGACTATGGTTGCATCCGATAAGGGGATAGGCACATCTTTGAGTTGTAAGGAAGAGTTTCTGCGGCAGGTTTGGAGTTCAACGTCATCTTTTTGTAATTGAGCCATACGATCAAGACTGATGTCTACCGACGTTTGGAGCTGGTTAATGTCACTTCTTGAAAGAGAATCGGCTACCACGTTCGCATCCCCTTTGATGTACTGAATGTCGGTTGAGAATTGGGAGATATAATCCAACTGTCTGGCTTCTCTCGGAGAGTGTCTGTCCAACGAAGTGGTGAAAGCATAACAAAGAGGCTTATGGTCGGTTAAGATAGTAAAATGTCGACCTTGTAGTAAGAAGCTGAAATGTTTCACTGCTAGGTAGATGGCTAACAGTTCTCTGCCAAAGGTACTGTAACGAGTTTGCGCAGGTTCCAATTTCTTGGAGAAGAAAGCAAGTGGAGTGATGTCATTATTGAACTTTTGTTGTAAAACTGCTCCCACTGCTACCTGTGATGCATCTGTACATAAAATGAGTGAAGCTTCTGGGTTGATGTGAGATAACATTACGACGTTGGATAAGGCATCTTTTGCATTATTAAATGCTGCTTTTGCTTCTTCAGACCACTGAAATTTCTTCGAATTGCATCTAAGTAGGTCGGTCAGTGGCTGAACTATGGAGGCACATGATGGAATAAAACGTCGGTAGAAGTTGAACATCCCGAGAAAACGTCTAAGTTTCTTTAAGGAATCAGGTTCGGGAAAGTTCTTAATAGTTTCTATCTTATCTTCGGTAGGTCTGATGCCTTCGGCAGTTATTCGATGTCCTAAGAATTCAATGGAAGGGGAACCAAAAATACATTTCTTTGGATTGATAACAACTCCAAATTGTTCAAACCTTTGAAATAACAAGCTTAAGTGTTGCATATGTTCTTCCGTCGATGAGCTGGCAATTAAGACATCGTCGATATATACAAAGACGAAATCAAGACCTTGGGTAACTTGGTCCATAAAACGCTGAAATGTTTGAGCAGCATTCTTTAGTCCGAAAGGCATTCTCAAGAATTCGAATAATCCAAAAGGCGTAATAATTGCTGTTTTTGCAATGTCTTCTGGAGCGACTGGTATTTGATGATATGCCCTCACCAAGTCAACTTTAGTAAAAATGGTCTTTCCATGTAAGGTCAAGGAGAAGTCGTGGAGATGAGGTATAGGATAACGATCTGGGACCGTAGCGTTATTCAAAGCGCGATAATCTCCACATGGTCGCCAGTCATGATTAGTTTTAGGTACCATGTGCAGAGGTGAAGACCATGGGCTGTTAGATGGTCGTATGATACCTAACTGCATCATATGTTCAAATTCCGACTTAGCTGCTGCTAGTTTATCGGGTGGTAACCGTCGTGGACGTGCCTTCACAGGTTGTCCTGTTGTGATGATCTTATGCGTAACTGTATGAGATATATCTTCGACATTGTATGATGGTTTAAGGATTTTAGGAAATCGTTGCAATAAAGCAGAGAACATTTCACTCTCCGGCTTTTCTATGCAGATGCTATGAACAGAGTAGTCGCATGTAATACCATGGATCTTGAGTTGGGTGCAATTGTCAACCAGTTTTTTCTTGCTGATATCAACCAACAGATTGAAGTGACTTAGAAAGTCTGCACCTAGTATAGCGTGACGTACGTCAGCTACTATGAAGATCCATGTGAAACGTCGGCGTAGTCCCAAATTTAAAATCATTGACTGTTCGCCATACGTCTGTATGTTGGTTTGGTTGGCAGCACGGAGTGAAAGTTTTCCAGGTATTTTGGCTGATCGCCTGGATAGTGAGGGGGGGATAACACTGACCTCGGCGCCTGTATCTACCAGGAATAATGTGCCGGTAGTCAAATCCCTCACATAAAAAAGGCGACTGTGGTGATTGCCAGTAACAGCTGTCGCCATCACTGTCTGGCTGAGGCGTTTCCCTGAGCCTGGTTGGCTTCGCTAAAGCTGCACGGTTTTACACATTTCAGGGCATGACGTCCAAACTTCCAGTGATACCAGCATATATTGCTATCCCGAGAAGACGTGTAAGAACGCTGTCGTGAGAAGGATCGTCGTCGTGATGGTGACCTTCTCTGTGAGCTCCGCCTCCGGACTTGTCGATCCGACCTATTAGTTTCCAACTTGTCAATCCTTGCCGCTAAGTCTGCAATGGCGGCGAGTATCGGTGTGTCTGCCGTGGGTGTGGAATGACACGGTGTGGCACTATCAGATGCTACGTGACTTATGGTGTTATCAGATAAAACATCCATAATACTATCTGCCATGTCACTTAGTTGGTCTAAGTCATACGACTTTCCTGAGATGATTAAAATTTGCTGGACATTTCTAGGTAAACGTTGCAACCACATCTGTTTCAGCACTACCTCGTCTACTTTATGATGTCCGATTAACTGGCGCATGTGCCTGAGCAGCTGGGATGGTTTACGTGGGCCTAGTTCACAGCCTGTGAGCAATTGTTGGATTCTTTTCTCATCCGACAAACTGGTACGTTGTATGAGGAGGGCTTTAAGTTTATCAAATTGATGTTCCGTCGGAGGATCTTCGATGAAATCGCTGATTTCTGTCAATACTGACGGAGGGAGTTCTGCCAGCACCATACCATATTTGGCTATTTGGGACTTAATGCCCCGTGCTTCTAGCAACGGTTCAATTACCGCAAACCAAATCCTTGGTTCTGCGAAACCGTATTGGGGTAAACGAAAATCAGTGATGGCATTTATTGTGGCGTTTGTCTCGCTATTAGTTGTCTGCTCATTTGATGTACCGGACTGAGGTGATGACATTATGAATATGGGGTTATTGGTACAAATTAGGATACAAATATAAACCACACACAAAATCACAATGAATATACAAAATAGCAAAAATAAGAATATGAATATGCCAAAATAATCCGTGTTCTTATCGGGCTCACCAATTAATTTGTAGGGGACTAATATTAGAGTTCACTAACATTCCAAATATAAAAGTAATAATCCAAGTCAGTGGAGTGTTAAATCACAATATATTACCAAAAATACAGTGACGAGTTATAGCAACAAAAAGGATTACTTGGTTATAAAGTATAAGTCCTCGGCTACAAATTAATTATATAATCCACAGGCACGTTAACTGTTTGGACTGCGTCTGCTGTAGCTGCTGTGTTCCGGTTGTAGAAATGTCTTCGGTTGAAAGTAGTAGGCTCCTACAATAAATCCGAAGTATACAACACGGTGTGAGTGGAGCAAGTAAGCAGAAGTGACCAGGGAGAAGACGAAGTCTCCAACAGCAGAGTGTATTTTTCAATTGTACACGGAAGTTATGTATATTTCAACAAGAAGCGTTTTAAACAAAAATTATGTACAATATCTCGAATTTATACAAGTAACCAAAAAGTGTACAATCACATTGTTACGTACTCAACACGGCTCCCCCCTAGAGGTCCGGAGAGACAACCGGGAAATGATAAGTAAAACTATGAAGTAAATAATAATAGTAATAGCAACTTTTGGATAAAAATAGGGATATATTACAACATGCATAAACGCGAGAAGGTATGTGAGTCATGTAAAGTCTGAAAGCATATACAATTGGTTCAGCAATAAAAATTGAAAGAGAAAGTCATGTCACTTAAATTTGCACTAACCATGAACATAGATTTTTAATGTATAAAGAAAAATATGTAAATACACAGTAATTAAGGAGGGGAAAGAAACATTAAAAAAATATGGATTAAAGATCAATAGTTTTTGGAAAGGACACTACCTGTTTTTTCGGTGAGGTACATATAAATAAATAATAGTGATAGTAACATCAAAGTTTACGACGAAATACTAACCGTCATGATGATAATGTCTAAACGAAAAAGATAATAATAATTTTTAATTATTTTTCTTTTGTTAGTCCTCAAAATGAACGTAGCGAGCCGGTTTACTGATTTGCCGACCACTACGTGTGTGATATGGAGGGAGGATAAGACTTGGTGCCGGTGGAGGGGATTCGGATGTTTGATTATTTGATTGCGCAGCTGCCGATGTAGATTCGAAGTCGTTGTCGGTGTATGCGGGTTTGATTCGATCAATTGAAACAGTCTCTCGTCTTCCATTCTTGTTCACTGTAAAGTGTTTGTCTGAACGTTTAATAACTTGAAAGGGTCCTTCGTATGGAGGTTGCAATCCTTTTCTGATGGCGTCGACTCGAATGAAGACGAATTTGCAAGTTTGTAGATGTTTGTTGATCTGATCTCTTCGGGGAGATTGTCGAGGTGCTGTTGGTTGAAGTTGAAGCATTTGTCTAGTTAATCGGTTAGTGAAGTCGGCAATGTTCACGTCTGTGGAATCGGCTGAGGGGACTAGCTGTCCAGGCAAGGTTAGGTTGGTGCCATAGACAAGTTGAGCCGGTGTACATCCTAAATCTTCTTTGATAGTAGAACGGATACCAAGTAAAATCAAAGGTAAGTATTCACTCCACTTAGATGTATCATTCTGCGCCATCAGGGAGCTTTTCAGTTGTCTGTGGAATCTTTCCACTAGACCATTCGCTGCCGGATGATAGGCTGTTGTGGAGATATGTTTCACTCCCAGAAGTCTCGTCAGTTCGCGAAAGAGTGTCGATTGGAATTGAGGACCGCGGTCGGATGTAATAGTAGTTGGTACACCGTAGTTTGACACCCAACGGTCGAGAAAAACTAAAGCAACGTTTTCAGCAGATATGTCGTTTAAGGGGCATGCAATAGCCCAACGAGTAAATCTATCAATCGCTGTCAGGATATGTGTATATCCCCTTGATGTTGGCAATGGTCCCACGATATCTATATGGATATGCTGAAATCTCCTTTCGGGTAATTTAAACGTCTTCGGGGTTGTAATAGTGTGGCGGTGTACTTTGGAGCATTGGCATTGGATACATTCTCGTGCCCATCTCCGAATGTCAGAGTTCATTTTAGGCCACACGAAGCGTTCGCTGATCAGTCTGACCGTGGCGCGTACTCCAGGGTGGGAAAGCGAATGTAAATGTTCGAACAATGCTTTTCGGCAACTGAGAGGGACAAATGGACGATTAGTGCCGGTAGATACATCGCAGACTATGGTTGCATCCGATAAGGGGATAGGCACATCTTTGAGTTGTAAGGAAGAGTTTCTGCGGCAGGTTTGGAGTTCAACGTCATCTTTTTGTAATTGAGCCATACGATCAAGACTGATGTCTACCGACGTTTGGAGCTGGTTAATGTCACTTCTTGAAAGAGAATCGGCTACCACGTTCGCATCCCCTTTGATGTACTGAATGTCGGTTGAGAATTGGGAGATATAATCCAACTGTCTGGCTTCTCTCGGAGAGTGTCTGTCCAACGAAGTGGTGAAAGCATAACAAAGAGGCTTATGGTCGGTTAAGATAGTAAAATGTCGACCTTGTAGTAAGAAGCTGAAATGTTTCACTGCTAGGTAGATGGCTAACAGTTCTCTGCCAAAGGTACTGTAACGAGTTTGCGCAGGTTCCAATTTCTTGGAGAAGAAAGCAAGTGGAGTGATGTCATTATTGAACTTTTGTTGTAAAACTGCTCCCACTGCTACCTGTGATGCATCTGTACATAAAATGAGTGAAGCTTCTGGGTTGATGTGAGATAACATTACGACGTTGGATAAGGCATCTTTTGCATTATTAAATGCTGCTTTTGCTTCTTCAGACCACTGAAATTTCTTCGAATTGCATCTAAGTAGGTCGGTCAGTGGCTGAACTATGGAGGCACATGATGGAATAAAACGTCGGTAGAAGTTGAACATCCCGAGAAAACGTCTAAGTTTCTTTAAGGAATCAGGTTCGGGAAAGTTCTTAATAGTTTCTATCTTATCTTCGGTAGGTCTGATGCCTTCGGCAGTTATTCGATGTCCTAAGAATTCAATGGAAGGGGAACCAAAAATACATTTCTTTGGATTGATAACAACTCCAAATTGTTCAAACCTTTGAAATAACAAGCTTAAGTGTTGCATATGTTCTTCCGTCGATGAGCTGGCAATTAAGACATCGTCGATATATACAAAGACGAAATCAAGACCTTGGGTAACTTGGTCCATAAAACGCTGAAATGTTTGAGCAGCATTCTTTAGTCCGAAAGGCATTCTCAAGAATTCGAATAATCCAAAAGGCGTAATAATTGCTGTTTTTGCAATGTCTTCTGGAGCGACTGGTATTTGATGATATGCCCTCACCAAGTCAACTTTAGTAAAAATGGTCTTTCCATGTAAGGTCAAGGAGAAGTCGTGGAGATGAGGTATAGGATAACGATCTGGGACCGTAGCGTTATTCAAAGCGCGATAATCTCCACATGGTCGCCAGTCATGATTAGTTTTAGGTACCATGTGCAGAGGTGAAGACCATGGGCTGTTAGATGGTCGTATGATACCTAACTGCATCATATGTTCAAATTCCGACTTAGCTGCTGCTAGTTTATCGGGTGGTAACCGTCGTGGACGTGCCTTCACAGGTTGTCCTGTTGTGATGATCTTATGCGTAACTGTATGAGATATATCTTCGACATTGTATGATGGTTTAAGGATTTTAGGAAATCGTTGCAATAAAGCAGAGAACATTTCACTCTCCGGCTTTTCTATGCAGATGCTATGAACAGAGTAGTCGCATGTAATACCATGGATCTTGAGTTGGGTGCAATTGTCAACCAGTTTTTTCTTGCTGATATCAACCAACAGATTGAAGTGACTTAGAAAGTCTGCACCTAGTATAGCGTGACGTACGTCAGCTACTATGAAGATCCATGTGAAACGTCGGCGTAGTCCCAAATTTAAAATCATTGACTGTTCGCCATACGTCTGTATGTTGGTTTGGTTGGCAGCACGGAGTGAAAGTTTTCCAGGTATTTTGGCTGATCGCCTGGATAGTGAGGGGGGGATAACACTGACCTCGGCGCCTGTATCTACCAGGAATAATGTGCCGGTAGTCAAATCCCTCACATAAAAAAGGCGACTGTGGTGATTGCCAGTAACAGCTGTCGCCATCACTGTCTGGCTGAGGCGTTTCCCTGAGCCTGGTTGGCTTCGCTAAAGCTGCACGGTTTTACACATTTCAGGGCATGACGTCCAAACTTCCAGTGATACCAGCATATATTGCTATCCCGAGAAGACGTGTAAGAACGCTGTCGTGAGAAGGATCGTCGTCGTGATGGTGACCTTCTCTGTGAGCTCCGCCTCCGGACTTGTCGATCCGACCTATTAGTTTCCAACTTGTCAATCCTTGCCGCTAAGTCTGCAATGGCGGCGAGTATCGGTGTGTCTGCCGTGGGTGTGGAATGACACGGTGTGGCACTATCAGATGCTACGTGACTTATGGTGTTATCAGATAAAACATCCATAATACTATCTGCCATGTCACTTAGTTGGTCTAAGTCATACGACTTTCCTGAGATGATTAAAATTTGCTGGACATTTCTAGGTAAACGTTGCAACCACATCTGTTTCAGCACTACCTCGTCTACTTTATGATGTCCGATTAACTGGCGCATGTGCCTGAGCAGCTGGGATGGTTTACGTGGGCCTAGTTCACAGCCTGTGAGCAATTGTTGGATTCTTTTCTCATCCGACAAACTGGTACGTTGTATGAGGAGGGCTTTAAGTTTATCAAATTGATGTTCCGTCGGAGGATCTTCGATGAAATCGCTGATTTCTGTCAATACTGACGGAGGGAGTTCTGCCAGCACCATACCATATTTGGCTATTTGGGACTTAATGCCCCGTGCTTCTAGCAACGGTTCAATTACCGCAAACCAAATCCTTGGTTCTGCGAAACCGTATTGGGGTAAACGAAAATCAGTGATGGCATTTATTGTGGCGTTTGTCTCGCTATTAGTTGTCTGCTCATTTGATGTACCGGACTGAGGTGATGACATTATGAATATGGGGTTATTGGTACAAATTAGGATACAAATATAAACCACACACAAAATCACAATGAATATACAAAATAGCAAAAATAAGAATATGAATATGCCAAAATAATCCGTGTTCTTATCGGGCTCACCAATTAATTTGTAGGGGACTAATATTAGAGTTCACTAACATTCCAAGTATAAAAGTAATAATCCAAGTCAGTGGAGTGTTAAATCACAATATATTACCAAAAATACAGTGACGAGTTATAGCAACAAAAAGGATTACTTGGTTATAAAGTATAAGTCCTCGGCTACAAATTAATTATATAATCCACAGGCACGTTAACTGTTTGGACTGCGTCTGCTGTAGCTGCTGTGTTCCGGTTGTAGAAATGTCTTCGGTTGAAAGTAGTAGGCTCCTACAATAAATCCGAAGTATACAACACGGTGTGAGTGGAGCAAGTAAGCAGAAGTGACCAGGGAGAAGACGAAGTCTCCAACAGCAGAGTGTATTTTTCAATTGTACACGGAAGTTATGTATATTTCAACAAGAAGCGTTTTAAACAAAAATTATGTACAATATCTCGAATTTATACAAGTAACCAAAAAGTGTACAATCACATTGTTACGTACTCAAAATATGTGAATGTGTGCGAGTTTGTTGGAGTTGAGCGTGTGTTTCGGATGAATGAATTGTGATGGTGTTGTTGTGTTGCAGATGCTGTTGGGGGTGTAGCTCAGTGGTAGAGCGCTCGCTTTGCATGCGAGAGGCCCCGGGTTCGATACCCGGCATCTCCACGGGAACACGGAAGCAGGGCGACTTTGCATTCCAACAACACCAACACACCGAAATACCACTGCTAAATACACTAACTAAAACACACACATCATCATCTAATACAAAACACCCACAACACCACAAACAACACTCAAGTTAACTATCATCCACTCGCCGAACACAACATTCATTCACCAATCAACCCTCACACACTTCCTTCAAATCCCATCACTCCATAACTCCATCCAACTACACACAATTCTCCCTCATTCTCCTCCTCCACATCCCCATCCTCATAATCCACCTCAACCTGCACCTCTACTTCCACTTACTATACACCAATACCACTCACTCTCTCCATCTCACAATCAATCAATCAACCAACCAACCAACCAACCAATCAATCAATCGATCGACCACCGAATCACTCATTCACTCGATAAGGTCTCGCCTCAGAATGCCGACTACATACACATCTCCGAATAAATACACAACACAAACACATATGCATTCACTCAGTCACTCCCTCACCCACTCACTCACTCACTCACTGACTCACACACTCGCCGACTCGCCCACTGCCACACGGACACTCATCACTCGGTGTGCAAATCTCGAAGCTACAGCCCATTTTCACTCACACAGCCGCACACACACACACGCGAGCACACACACACACTCACATACCCTCTCACAGACAGGCAGAAAAGTGAACATGCACACGGAAGGTGGCAAGAAACTACACACCTCATAGCCAACAACTTCCGTACACTCTCCGCTCAGGTGAACACTCTGCAGAACCTCAGAAATAACCTGTCCTCACCGACATTGTCAACCGAAGCGTGTGTTCTCTGGTGTACGGACACAGTTCTCCATCTGACTGTGACCTATCGGACCAAGTCGACCACACGTTCCACTGGATCCCGTTGTCGATCAATCAGCCTCGATCCAACACGTCAACTCTCTGACGTCACGATCGACCTGACACTGACTCTCCTCTTACTCTCCACCACAGCTCGCCTCAACTCTGCTTCACCATCACCAATCACAATGGACACGGTTCTACACACAACCACCCACCCACCCACTCACCGAATTAGCCTTGTCACCTGAACTGGAGACGATGACTGCATTGCACGTGGCGAGTCAATGTCCTCTCATCTCTCTCCATGTCGGTCTGACATTCGATCCGTCTGTCCGTCCGTCCGTCCGTCCGTCCGTGCATTCGACTGTGTCTCTCCCTTTCTTTCACTGTGTGTGTGTGTGTTCTTGTTCGTGTATGTAATTGTTGGTTAGCGTCAGTATTGGTATTGTGATTGACAGGCGAGGGAGTGAGTGAGTGAGTGAGTGAGTGTGTGTGTGTGTGAGCCAATATGTGAATGTGTGCGAGTTTGTTGGAGTTGAGCGTGTGTTTCGGATGAATGAATTGTGATGGTGTTGTTGTGTTGCAGATGCTGTTGGGGGTGTAGCTCAGTGGTAGAGCGCTCGCTTTGCATGCGAGAGGCCCCGGGTTCGATACCCGGCATCTCCACGGGAACACGGAAGCAGGGCGACTTTGCATTCCAACAACACCAACACACCGAAATACCACTGCTAAATACACTAACTAAAACACACACATCATCATCTAATACAAAACACCCACAACACCACAAACAACACTCAAGTTAACTATCATCCACTCGCCGAACACAACATTCATTCACCAATCAACCCTCACACACTTCCTTCAAATCCCATCACTCCATAACTCCATCCAACTACACACAATTCTCCCTCATTCTCCTCCTCCACATCCCCATCCTCATAATCCACCTCAACCTGCACCTCTACTTCCACTTACTATACACCAATACCACTCACTCTCTCCATCTCACAATCAATCAATCAACACACCAACCAACCAACCAATCAATCAATCGATCGACCACCGAATCACTCATTCACTCGATAAGGTCTCGCCTCAGAATGCCGACTACATACACATCTCCGAATAAATACACAACACAAACACATATGCATTCACTCAGTCACTCCCTCACCCACTCACTCACTCACTCACTGACTCACACACTCGCCGACTCGCCCACTGCCACACGGACACTCATCACTCGGTGTGCAAATCTCGAAGCTACAGCCCATTTTCACTCACACAGCCGCACACACACACACGCGAGCACACACACACACTCACATACCCTCTCACAGACAGGCAGAAAAGTGAACATGCACACGGAAGGTGGCAAGAAACTACACACCTCATAGCCAACAACTTCCGTACACTCTCCGCTCAGGTGAACACTCTGCAGAACCTCAGAAATAACCTGTCCTCACCGACATTGTCAACCGAAGCGTGTGTTCTCTGGTGTACGGACACAGTTCTCCATCTGACTGTGACCTATCGGACCAAGTCGACCACACGTTCCACTGGATCCCGTTGTCGATCAATCAGCCTCGATCCAACACGTCAACTCTCTGACGTCACGATCGACCTGACACTGACTCTCCTCTTACTCTCCACCACAGCTCGCCTCAACTCTGCTTCACCATCACCAATCACAATGGACACGGTTCTACACACAACCACCCACCCACCCACTCACCGAATTAGCCTTGTCACCTGAACTGGAGACGATGACTGCATTGCACGTGGCGAGTCAATGTCCTCTCATCTCTCTCCATGTCGGTCTGACATTCGATCCGTCTGTCCGTCCGTCCGTCCGTCCGTGCATTCGACTGTGTCTCTCCCTTTCTTTCACTGTGTGTGTGTGTGTTCTTGTTCGTGTATGTAATTGTTGGTTAGCGTCAGTATTGGTATTGTGATTGACAGGCGAGGGAGTGAGTGAGTGAGTGAGTGTGTGTGTGTGTGAGCCAATATGTGAATGTGTGCGAGTTTGTTGGAGTTGAGCGTGTGTTTCGGATGAATGAATTGTGATGGTGTTGTTGTGTTGCAGATGCTGTTGGGGGTGTAGCTCAGTGGTAGAGCGCTCGCTTTGCATGCGAGAGGCCCCGGGTTCGATACCCGGCATCTCCACGGGAACACGGAAGCAGGGCGACTTTGCATTCCAACAACACCAACACACCGAAATACCACTGCTAAATACACTAACTAAAACACACACATCATCATCTAATACAAAACACCCACAACACCACAAACAACACTCAAGTTAACTATCATCCACTCGCCGAACACAACATTCATTCACCAATCAACCCTCACACACTTCCTTCAAATCCCATCACTCCATAACTCCATCCAACTACACACAATTCTCCCTCATTCTCCTCCTCCACATCCCCATCCTCATAATCCACCTCAACCTGCACCTCTACTTCCACTTACTATACACCAATACCACTCACTCTCTCCATCTCACAATCAATCAATCAACACACCAACCAACCAACCAATCAATCAATCGATCGACCACCGAATCACTCATTCACTCGATAAGGTCTCGCCTCAGAATGCCGACTACATACACATCTCCGAATAAATACACAACACAAACACATATGCATTCACTCAGTCACTCCCTCACCCACTCACTCACTCACTCACTGACTCACACACTCGCCGACTCGCCCACTGCCACACGGACACTCATCACTCGGTGTGCAAATCTCGAAGCTACAGCCCATTTTCACTCACACAGCCGCACACACACACACGCGAGCACACACACACTCACATACCCTCTCACAGACAGGCAGAAAAGTGAACATGCACACGGAAGGTGGCAAGAAACTACACACCTCATAGCCAACAACTTCCGTACACTCTCCGCTCAGGTGAACACTCTGCAGAACCTCAGAAATAACCTGTCCTCACCGACATTGTCAACCGAAGCGTGTGTTCTCTGGTGTACGGACACAGTTCTCCATCTGACTGTGACCTATCGGACCAAGTCGACCACACGTTCCACTGGATCCCGTTGTCGATCAATCAGCCTCGATCCAACACGTCAACTCTCTGACGTCACGATCGACCTGACACTGACTCTCCTCTTACTCTCCACCACAGCTCGCCTCAACTCTGCTTCACCATCACCAATCACAATGGACACGGTTCTACACACAACCACCCACCCACCCACTCACCGAATTAGCCTTGTCACCTGAACTGGAGACGATGACTGCATTGCACGTGGCGAGTCAATGTCCTCTCATCTCTCTCCATGTCGGTCTGACATTCGATCCGTCTGTCCGTCCGTCCGTCCGTCCGTGCATTCGACTGTGTCTCTCCCTTTCTTTCACTGTGTGTGTGTGTGTTCTTGTTCGTGTATGTAATTGTTGGTTAGCGTCAGTATTGGTATTGTGATTGACAGGCGAGGGAGTGAGTGAGTGAGTGAGTGTGTGTGTGTGTGAGCCAATATGTGAATGTGTGCGAGTTTGTTGGAGTTGAGCGTGTGTTTCGGATGAATGAATTGTGATGGTGTTGTTGTGTTGCAGATGCTGTTGGGGGTGTAGCTCAGTGGTAGAGCGCTCGCTTTGCATGCGAGAGGCCCCGGGTTCGATACCCGGCATCTCCACGGGAACACGGAAGCAGGGCGACTTTGCATTCCAACAACACCAACACACCGAAATACCACTGCTAAATACACTAACTAAAACACACACATCATCATCTAATACAAAACACCCACAACACCACAAACAACACTCAAGTTAACTATCATCCACTCGCCGAACACAACATTCATTCACCAATCAACCCTCACACACTTCCTTCAAATCCCATCACTCCATAACTCCATCCAACTACACACAATTCTCCCTCATTCTCCTCCTCCACATCCCCATCCTCATAATCCACCTCAACCTGCACCTCTACTTCCACTTACTATACACCAATACCACTCACTCTCTCCATCTCACAATCAATCAATCAACACACCAACCAACCAACCAATCAATCAATCGATCGACCACCGAATCACTCATTCACTCGATAAGGTCTCGCCTCAGAATGCCGACTACATACACATCTCCGAATAAATACACAACACAAACACATATGCATTCACTCAGTCACTCCCTCACCCACTCACTCACTCACTCACTGACTCACACACTCGCCGACTCGCCCACTGCCACACGGACACTCATCACTCGGTGTGCAAATCTCGAAGCTACAGCCCATTTTCACTCACACAGCCGCACACACACACACGCGAGCACACACACACACTCACATACCCTCTCACAGACAGGCAGAAAAGTGAACATGCACACGGAAGGTGGCAAGAAACTACACACCTCATAGCCAACAACTTCCGTACACTCTCCGCTCAGGTGAACACTCTGCAGAACCTCAGAAATAACCTGTCCTCACCGACATTGTCAACCGAAGCGTGTGTTCTCTGGTGTACGGACACAGTTCTCCATCTGACTGTGACCTATCGGACCAAGTCGACCACACGTTCCACTGGATCCCGTTGTCGATCAATCAGCCTCGATCCAACACGTCAACTCTCTGACGTCACGATCGACCTGACACTGACTCTCCTCTTACTCTCCACCACAGCTCGCCTCAACTCTGCTTCACCATCACCAATCACAATGGACACGGTTCTACACACAACCACCCACCCACCCACTCACCGAATTAGCCTTGTCACCTGAACTGGAGACGATGACTGCATTGCACGTGGCGAGTCAATGTCCTCTCATCTCTCTCCATGTCGGTCTGACATTCGATCCGTCTGTCCGTCCGTCCGTCCGTCCGTCCGTGCATTCGACTGTGTCTCTCCCTTTCTTTCACTGTGTGTGTGTGTGTTCTTGTTCGTGTATGTAATTGTTGGTTAGCGTCAGTATTGGTATTGTGATTGACAGGCGAGGGAGTGAGTGAGTGAGTGAGTGTGTGTGTGTGTGAGCCAATATGTGAATGTGTGCGAGTTTGTTGGAGTTGAGCGTGTGTTTCGGATGAATGAATTGTGATGGTGTTGTTGTGTTGCAGATGCTGTTGGGGGTGTAGCTCAGTGGTAGAGCGCTCGCTTTGCATGCGAGAGGCCCCGGGTTCGATACCCGGCATCTCCACGGGAACACGGAAGCAGGGCGACTTTGCATTCCAACAACACCAACACACCGAAATACCACTGCTAAATACACTAACTAAAACACACACATCATCATCTAATACAAAACACCCACAACACCACAAACAACACTCAAGTTAACTATCATCCACTCGCCGAACACAACATTCATTCACCAATCAACCCTCACACACTTCCTTCAAATCCCATCACTCCATAACTCCATCCAACTACACACAATTCTCCCTCATTCTCCTCCTCCACATCCCCATCCTCATAATCCACCTCAACCTGCACCTCTACTTCCACTTACTATACACCAATACCACTCACTCTCTCCATCTCACAATCAATCAATCAACCAACACCAACCAACCAACCAATCAATCAATCGATCGACCACCGAATCACTCATTCACTCGATAAGGTCTCGCCTCAGAATGCCGACTACATACACATCTCCGAATAAATACACAACACAAACACATATGCATTCACTCAGTCACTCCCTCACCCACTCACTCACTCACTCACTCACTGACTCACACACTCGCCGACTCGCCCACTGCCACACGGACACTCATCACTCGGTGTGCAAATCTCGAAGCTACAGCCCATTTTCACTCACACAGCCGCACACACACACACGCGAGCACACACACACTCACATACCCTCTCACAGACAGGCAGAAAAGTGAAACAGGTCATCACCAAAAGGAGAAATGTAAAGCAATAAGTCCCTTTCAATTACTTTGGCAGCATTATTTCAACTACAGGTCGTACAGATAAGATTGTCAAAGTCAGTCAAGATCGGAAAAGCCAGACAGATAGTCATTGATATGAAATCGTTTCAGGGATCTAGAGCACCAATTAAGCACATAAGACAGGCCCGGAATATCCAAAGCTTCTGTCAAGTCAGTGTCTCTATACGGTCGAGAGACTCGTGTGCGCATCACCATTATCAGCGGCTACCTTCGATTTGTTGATAGCAAAGATCGGGTGGCCAGAGAGAATTAGAAGGCAGTAATCAACTCTAGCAATAAACCAACCAAGAACTTAATATCTAGGAAAGATGCGGAAGGAAATGCAGATTGATTGGTCATACTCTAAGGAGACATTCAATTGACACCACACACCGGTTCTTAGAATGGTACCCGAAACGGAAGTGATGGTTAGTTGGGTGTGGGTTCAAGCATTTCATAGTGATCCCGCGAAGACGAAATGAAAGTTTATGGACAATTCTACAATGGGCTTGAAAAACCTGCAGAGGACAATACACTAGAGACATTTTTCCGTGTAGCCCTTGTTTCATTCGGAATTGAAGCAACAAACGATAAAAATAATCTTATAGATCAATTCGTTGCATGTGATCGCACAACATATGGAGTAAAACATTACTACTAGTGTTTTCATCAAATATACTGCTATGTTTAGGCATTCAGAATGATATCATTTACAAGGAAGACGAAAGTCACTTACAGTTCGATTGTCCCTGCACCTGCCCAATTTTGACCGACATATTGAAATGGGGAAACTTTTCTGTCCACAGCTCTGTCATGTCCGGCACGACACTGTTCGGATAATGTTTGTGCCTTCTTTTCCAGTTCCAGATTGTATTTCTGAAATATTTGAAATTGGAATCCATAAGATCCACTTAAATCTTAATGACTGTCTCAGTGAAGTCGTTATACAAAGGTGTGTGGAGATAACTATACCACCCATTTAATAATTGTATCAGTTCAAAAATGTTGTGTCATGAAAACATTTGGGAATTTCAACAATAAATACGCATTTCGTGTTCATATGTACTTCAACCATTTGAAAAATGGGAGTAAAGCCTGCCTACTAGCATGCATCAATCACGGTTGATGAATTCGGTAATGTTCTATTGTTGGCCTCTCAAGTCTTATAAAGGATTGTATTCAACCGTGAAACATGCCAGCACAAAAATCAGCTATTCAGACATCATTGAAAGTACTCAGTAGGGTATATATATATATATATATATATATATATATATATATATATATATATATATATATATATACATTAATTGATACTGATTTATCTTACCATTGGTTCGATAGAAACGGCTGTCGGTTGTCCTTTGAGTTGACCATCCGAACAGTTTGTCTTACATCATTGTGAAGGGTGAGAAATTTGTTTCTCAATGTGTCGTTCATTCTTCCATTGACACGAGAAAGTAGGATGAAGCACATGCATAGTAGAATGAGTGGTGGACGTCGAATGAAATGCATTTCTGTTGATCTTAACCTCATGTTGCATTGGTATAACAATGGGATAGCTCAACTGTTTACCGTCGAATTGAACATTCACATGTACATATATATATCCTCAGGAGAACTAATCTGATCGATTCAAATCTCATAAGCTGCCTGGAGCATTTAAACGTCAATAAGAATTATGTTTTGCTTAATAAATGTAACTCATTTTGGGTCAACCGATTGATCAGTGTTAATCTCCACAGATAAAGAATGACATCTTCTTGAGGAATCATAATTGAAGATGGTGTTATGGCTGTATAACAACCCCCCTTTCATTGTAATAGAGAACACCTGTTCGTTTGAGGTAAAGGCTATAAATCGTTGTACTTAAAGGTGAAGTGTATAATACTGTAATGTATTATTAATCCTGTCAACTGACGCCTGCTACATACGAACTGACCTCAGTAAATGAAAGTCACTAGAGAGACTAAAGAGCTTTTGCACTACTTCAGGCAAATAATCCGTCTCTCTAAATTAACTCATGTTTTATTTCGTTTCTCTCGTACAGTTTTGATTGTTGCATCTCACATCTACTTGTTCAGAAACCTTCAATTAAACTTGACGAGGCTTTTCTAATAAGGAGGCTAATGACTGGATATTTTTTCAAAGAATGTTGATCAAGTCATGATATTAAGTGTTATCACAATAATTTATGATTACAAAGCAGTGGGGCGAATGAGCAACTACTATCCAATAAGTATACAAAGGATATTTAAGACGGCTTGTACATTCCCTGAGTTTGTCTTCACTTACCACGCCCCCAAGAGGAATTTTTAAATGAATCAATGGATTTTTTGAACTTTGGAGGGTAAAATGTTTCGCAGAGGGATGATGCATTTACAAAACATCAAGCTTCAAATTTAAAAGGCTGCAAATCTTGACATTCACATTCTAGGGAGACGTTACTTGCCATCATTGCTTCTATGAGCATGGTACAATTTCAAAATCTTTGATTTCCACCTTTAAAAATCTATAAAGACTATAACACAGTCTGTCATTCGGATGGTGCAGCTTTTCATTGTAACTTGTGAGTTTACAAGCTATTCAATATGAATGTTTTCGTGCACGGATACGACTCTGTTGAAACAATAATGATATTCGTGCAGATATCAGGTATTAATCTTCGCAGATGCTAATTTCCCCTTTACAGGGAGAATCGTATTTAATCGTCAAACACCACGTCAAATCAAAAATACGGGATGAAATTCGGAATATTTAAGACGAAGAAGGTATTGACTGAAAGCTAAGAGCGGGTTGGTAGTAGTGAGTTTCTCTCTGTGAACACATATTCTCAGCGTCACCATTCGAGTCGAGACAGCTTGATCAGTTTGAGGTAGAATTGAGGGAAGGCGGGAGAAATAAGTCAGTATTGCACTAAAGCTGATAGGAGACATTAACATTCATCAGATTAATTGTTGCTCTACGTGTGGTACTAAGTGTTTAGCGACTTCATATTGAACCCCAGTCAAAATGACAAACATTTCAATTGCAGTTCATACTACTATTATTATTTTATGTATTCAAACAAATGATTCGATCCTCTTACCGGATATAATTAAAACACTATATATATATATATATATATATATATATATATATATATATATTTCCATCAGAACATGAAGAAAATCACACCATGTAAATCTGCGAGCAGAAATTTTCAATGAATTTATTATCAAGCTGTGCTTGTATATATATATATATATATATATATAATTGCAGAGCTTCATAATACATTCATTGAAAAAAGTCTGCTCGCAGAGTTACATGGTGTGATTTTCTAAATGTTCCAACGGAAATTTTCCATCTCTCAATATTTCTCCTCCATTTTACTGCTGTCAACATTGATTTTCTCGAAATCAGCTGAGTGGATATTCCAAAGAAGACATTACCACAGTCACAAATACTCGAAATGTAAGCCATTTCTACAATTACTCGGATTTACAGTCATTGAATCAATCAATCAGTCGTGTGTTGTAGCACTGCTCAACCACACGTCAGCTCCACCAATTAATCGGCGTCATCAACTGTCACTAAATACGTGTGTCTCATCAACAAGTACATGAAAAATCCCTCCCAGTTGACTGATGTCGAGTAAACAGAGACTGGTATTCATGGGATTGTTACTTATCATGATTCCAGTAGGAATGATACAAGCAATTCTTAGGTGGTTGTCAGTGATCTCCTTGGAACCCTGGCCAGTATGTGTGTCGGCTTAATCGGGACAAAATCAAACATAAGTAGAGTTGACTGCTTAATTATGCGACGGGCCGTCCAGATGAAGTGAATGGGATCAACGATAGCGAAGATATCAGTAAAGAACTGAGCTGATATGAAGACTAGTGAATGTGAACAGCCTGTTAAATCTCGAAATCTGCAGGAAATTCACAAGAGTTTAAACGAAGGAGACAACACGTTAAGCCTCGATATCTGAACGTAATTCTGAATAGTTCAAACGAAGGACTCATTGACTGAGAGCTACGAATAACTTGGAAATAGTGTATATCTCAGTCAACACAAACACGTAAATTCACTTTTCAAATAGCAAAACCGAATCAATTTGAGGTAGACTTGAGTATGTTAGTCTGTTCTTCAGCTCGACAGAATCTAATGCACTGAGTTAGTGATCTGTATGACATAAGGGGCGAAATATGTCATCGCTAAACGAGGCTGATCCTCTGAAATGCCGTCTCTTCCTCTAAAGTCTACTGTTTTGCTGGTCTCCTCTTTGTCCGTCAGTCTCATGTGCTTTCCACAAAAACTACATATGTGCGCCATTACCAATGAATAAATAAATACACGATTCCTAGAGGTGTAAGTGTCTTCGGATTTGATGTCATCAGATATATGCATGCACTCCTGAATCTAGTGTACATTAGCTAATTCTCCAGTTGATTTCTTATCGATCACTTTACATACTTCGCTTCCAATATTTAATGTTACATTCCATACACCAAGTAACATTGCTGGGCAGAATTACTATGGAACGAAGAATATTGGCCGTTGAGATTTCAGAAGCGTCCGTGAGTTTATTGCTCGATGAGCCTTATATTCTAGGCACACAAAGATCTTCGGGCGTGAGGGCATTAGCCTCGAAACTGGAGAATAATACATTTTAGACAAATGACAATTTTTCACATGATAATTCATATGTGAATCGTGGCAGTGACCGTCGTTTCAGTGAGCAGATTAACTCATGTGTTAGCCAGTTCTTGTAGAGTGCTATACATCCTCGATCATCCTAATCCATCTGAAATGAAGTGAACCATTCTGTGACAATCACACAATGATTTCAATGACGAAAATTACAAATTCACAACTCCTGAGAACTTACGGTGGATCTGGTCAACTGGAGGACACAATCATCACTCAAATACTTCCTCATCCATACCAATCAACTCGTCTTGAAGTTCACAATGTGTCTGGTCGATGATGCATAATATGCGACTACAACTCAACTAAACGTTGACAGCTGATGCTTTTCTTTCATGACAACGGAAGATGTCTAAGTATTTCTGACGCTTCCGACACTTTGGAATAAGAAGACAAAGAGAAATGCGTCCGAAACTCACCACTGTAGGAAGTAGTTCCGTTGACTCGGAAACCATTGAGCATCTGATGAATAGGTTTGCCTTATCTAATTGGTTTCAAGTACACATCTGCACATTTTGCGAATAGCTACTCATACTACTCAGTTGATTTCAGTAGAGACAAGAGATTAGTAGAGAAATGACTTTATCACAACACAAGTTACTTGCTCGAAAATCCGTCTAGAATGATGTCATTACCGAGACATGTGAACACCAGAAATATGACGATGGATGTGTTGGTCTCGTGACTTGATCCTATTGAAAATACGTGAGATGTGTTAATGATTAGTAACGCAGAGCATCAACGTCACTGAATATTTTTGTGTTTGACAATCACACATGTCGAGTGTTTGGACTGCCAGCTGTAATTCATTCTCTGATACACCAATATTCTGGGTATATCGAAATCTACCTATTTACTTTGTATTCGAGGATTTTACCAATATGATTGACTTATGCATGCTTCATAATCACCTTCACACTTAGATATGAAACTTCGGCCTTTCACACGATCACATCGAAACAGCCTCCCCTTTGATTAGGCAGTTGTGTAGCGGTCGTTTAAGATGGTTGGTGGTGAGATGAAAAACTCCTCACAATCAGGCTTACTGGCTCTTTGTTGTCAAAGTATGATTCATGTGGAAGTGCAGAGTGAGTGCTTGACTTAATGGCACTGCTTTAGTTGCTACTGATATTTCTGTATACCACTCCTTTGGTAGTAACCATTCCTGTTTCACTATTTGGTCCTAAGTCTGTATAAAGAGAAAAGTCTAAGCGTTTATCTGGTGACCTTGCGTTGGTAAATCAACCCAATCCAGGGCTATGCTACTACAATCAATGTATAAAATGAGTGTCAGGGAGAATTCTACATACAACTGTAAACAGATACCAAATGGCGACATTAATATGCTAATGGACGATTTGAATACCAGCCAAACATTGAGCTAGCGATAGAAGAAGAGAAAACATGATAAGTCGGGAGACTGTCGGAAAAACGAACGAGACATTGGTGTCTTCACACCAGAAGTCAAGTTCAATACCCAGAAATTGAGGGCCAGTAATACAAATCCCACCTTCATTACAGCCATCACCACAATCACAGAGATATTATGTAGCACCAGGGAGGACACCTGTGTGGAAGAACACTGGAATTCTGTGAAAGTAATGTTGGATGGAACCTATATAAACACTCCGGGAAAAAAGAAGACCCAAGACAAGGATTGGCTGTTTACTCTCACGTGGAATCTAAAGGAGGAGAGAAATGATTAGCGAATCTTAGTTCAGTTTACAACGCATTCACAACATAAGTGAAGAAGAGTGCTACGAAGGACAAAAGACGATGACACAATACACTGAAAACTGGCACATTAAACGGCTGCATGCAATAGAGTCTCTGGAACACTCCGTCGGTTATCTAGGTTGTCAATGTTGATGAAGTATAGTACGGCTGCTCAAGCGTGAGGACTTCGTTTGAACATGGACACATTTCGAATGAACTCAACGTCATTTCCTTCCTTTTCTATTGTGCTGTCCACAAGAAGATCATTTGAGTCAGATATACAGCCACATTCGTTAGATAAGATATTAGTAATTTTCACTGGATAATTTGACGTTGAGTGAGTGAGTGTGTGTGTGTGTGAGCCAATATGTGAATGTGTGCGAGTTTGTTGGAGTTGAGCGTGTGTTTCGGATGAATGAATTGTGATGGTGTTGTTGTGTTGCAGATGCTGTTGGGGGTGTAGCTCAGTGGTAGAGCGCTCGCTTTGCATGCGAGAGGCCCCGGGTTCGATACCCGGCATCTCCACGGGAACATGGAAGCAGGGCGACTTTGCATTCCAACAACACCAACACACCGAAATACCACTGCTAAATACACTAACTAAAACACACACATCATCATCTAATACAAAACACCCACAACACCACAAACAACACTCAAGTTAACTATCATCCACTCGCCGAACACAACATTCATTCACCAATCAACCCTCACACACTTCCTTCAAATCCCATCACTCCATAACTCCATCCAACTACACACAATTCTCCCTCATTCTCCTCCTCCACATCCCCATCCTCATAATCCACCTCAACCTGCACCTCTACTTCCACTTAATATACACCAATACCACTCAATCTCTCCATCTCACAATCAATCAATCAACACACCAACCAACCAACCAATCAATCAATCGATCGACCACCGAATCACTCATTCACTCGATAAGGTCTCGCCTCAGAATGCCGACTACATACACATCTCCGAATAAATACACAACACAAACACATATGCATTCACTCAGTCACTCCATTACCCACTCACTCACACACACAATCACTCACGCATTCACCGACTCGCCCACTGCCACACGGACACTCATCACTCGGTGTGCAAATCTCGAAGCTACAGCCCATTTTCACTCACACAGCCGCACCAACACACACGCGCACACACACACACACACACACACACTCACATGCCTTCTCACAGACAGGCAGAAAAATGAACATGCACACGGAAGGTGGCAAGAAACTACACACCTCATAGCCAACAACTTCCGTACACTCTCCGCTCTGGTGAACACTCTGCAGAACCTCAGAAATAACCTGTCCTCACCGATATTGTCAACCGAAGCGTGTGTTCTCTGGTGCACGGACACAGTTCTCCATCTGACTGTGACCTATCGGACCAAGTCGACCACACGTTCCACTGGATCCCGTTGTCGATCAATCAGCCTCGATCCAACACGTCAACTCTCTGACGTCACGATCGACCTGACACTGACTCTCCTCTTACTCTCCACCACAGCTCGCCTCAACTCTGCTTCACCATCACCAATCACAATGGACACGGTTCTACACACAACCACCCACCCACCCACTCACCGAATTAGCCTTGTCACCTGAACTGGAGACGATGACTGCATTGCACGTGGCGAGTCAATGTCCTCTCATCTCTCTCCATGTCGGTCTGACATTCGATCCGTCTGTGTCCGTCCGTCCGTCCGTCCGTCCGTGCATTCGACTGTGTCTCTCCCTTTCTTTCACTGTGTGTGTGTGTTCTTGTTCGTGTATGTAATTGTTGGTTAGCGTCAGTATTGGTATTGTGATTGACAGGCGAGGGAGTGAGTGAGTGAGTGAGTGAGTGAGTGTGTGTGTGTGAGCCAATATGTGAATGTGTGCGAGTTTGTTGGAGTTGAGCGTGTGTTTCGGATGAATGAATTGTGATGGTGTTGTTGTGTTGCAGATGCTGTTGGGGGTGTAGCTCAGTGGTAGAGCGCTCGCTTTGCATGCGAGAGGCCCCGGGTTCGATACCCGGCATCTCCACGGGAACACGGAAGCAGGGCGACTTTGCATTCCAACAACACCAACACACCGAAATACCACTGCTAAATACACTAACTAAAACACACACATCATCATCTAATACAAAACACCCACAACACCACAAACAACACTCAAGTTAACTATCATCCACTCGCCGAACACAACATTCATTCACCAATCAACCCTCACACACTTCCTTCAAATCCCATCACTCCATAACTCCATCCAACTACACACAATTCTCCCTCATTCTCCTCCTCCACATCCCCATCCTCATAATCCACCTCAACCTGCACCTCTACTTCCACTTACTATACACCAATACCACTCAATCTCTCCATCTCACAATCAATCAACCAACCAACCAACCAATCAATCGATCGATCGATCAATCAATCAATCAGTCAATCACTCAGTCAGCCCTTGAGTCAGTCAGTGACAATCAATCAAACAAACAACCCATCTATCAATCGACCACCGAATCACTCATTCACTCGATAAGGTCTCGCCTCAGAATGCCGACTACATACACATCTCCGAATAAATACACAACACAAACACATATGCATTCACTCAGTCACTCGCTCACCCACTCACTCACACACACAATCACTCACGCATTCACCGACTCGCCCACTGCCACACGGACACTCATCACTCGGTGTGCAAATCTCGAAGCTACAGCCCATTTTCACTCACACATCCGCACACACACACACGCGAGCACACACACACACTCACATACGCTCTCACAGACAGGCAGAAAAGTGAACATGCACACGGAAGGTGGCAAGAAACTACACACCTCACAGCCAACAACTTCCGTACACTCTCCGCTCAGGTGAACACTCTGCAGAACCTCAGAAATAACCTGTCCTCACCGATATTGTCAACCGAAACGTGTGTTCTCTATTGTGTTGCATGTTTTATTTGTCTATTCCTGCGTACACCTATATTCTATTTCTTCTTCACTTTTAATAATATGCGCAGACGTTGTGGCTACTCGACGCCCACAACCTGAATCAAAAGTCACTTCCGAACTTTAGGATTGTGTATTATAGCTGTTGTGAAATTCGGAATTGTGTCATGGTAATGTTCAACAGTAAATTGACAAATATTTGCGAATTACATATAAAATCGTTTTGTATACACATATAATACAAGTATACGTATTAGATTAAAAAGCATGTTTACAGTTGGTATAATGGTACTACATAATTCCCCCACCAGAACACTGAAATATAAAAAAAATACATTTAATTGTTCGAAAATAACGCGCGTCAGCGTATTACATAGTGGCGATAGTACACAGAAGGCGATTTATTAAGCTGAAAAATGAGCAGTGTGATGCGGTTAATAACGTCGATAATAAATGCGATAATCTATGGAAAGTAGGATTGCTGCTCATAATAGAACATATAAGGAACGATAAAATGGGCCGAGGATCTGTAGTCGGTAGACGAAATCGATACGGGAATAATATACGAGATGTGATTAAATGTAATAATGTAGGAAGTATCGATGTTAAAATAATAGTGACGTGATTTATGTATGAAAATATTGATCAGTTAAATGAGTAGTCAAGTGACAATTACGAATAAAGATAATAATAAATGAAAATTCGTAGTTATATTTTTATGACTCCCACGTAACTTTTAGGCCAATGGACTCATCTACCAGATAGTGTTGTTTTCGCAGGTTTCTCTGCCGACGTTGAAGCTTGTCTGCATGTAGGTGTTGGCACGTTGTTCAGCTGGTCCTTATCGTTGACTTCGAAATCGTCGAGGAACGCTGGTTTGACTCTGTCGATACTGATGGCTTCTGTTCTATTCAATCGTTCTATCGTGATAACTTTGGCATTTCTGTTTAAAACTTTGAATGGGCCATCATAAGAGGGTTGAAGGGGTCGTTGTACACCTTCTCTCCTGACGAAGACGTGAGTACAATCTGTCAGTTGTGACGGGATGTATGACGCTCGTTCCTGCTGACGTGGAAGTGATATCTTTAGCTCGTTCGTGTGTCGTTTCAGCTGGTGCACGTAACCAGTCATATCGTGTGGAACTTGCTTACCCGGGGTGAAAGATTCTTCTGGTAATCGTAATGTTGTTCCATAGACTAGTTCGGGAACACAGCAGCCAATATCTTTCTTTATAGTAGCTCGTATACCAAGTAATACTAGTGGAAGTTTGGTTGACCAATCGTTTTGAGTCAAAGAAGCAGCGAGCGCAGCTTTGAGTTGTCGATGAAATCGTTCGACCATACCGTTGGAACTAGGATGATACGCTGTCGTTCGTATTCGTTTAATGCCTAGTAATTCAGTTAGTTGGTCAAAAAGTCTGCTTTCAAACTGGGAACCTCTGTCTGTAGTGATAATTGATGGGACACCAAAGTTGGCTATCCAGTTTTCGACTAAAGCTTTAGCTACCGTTTCAGCTGAGGCGTCGATTAATGGAACTGCTACTGGCCAACGAGTAAATCTGTCGATTCAAGTTGGAATATAGTTGAAACCATTGGAAGGAGGCAGTGGACCAACTATGTCTACATGTATATGGTCAAATCTAGAGTCAGGGTTAGGGAAGCGACCAAGTGGTGCTTTGATGTGCCGGTTGATTTTGACTCTTTGACAGGACAAGCAATTTCGTGTCCATTTCTTAACATCGCTGTTAATGCTCGGCCAGATAAATCTTTCTCTTAGTAGTTTGACAGTAGAGCTCACACCAGGATGCGACAAGTTATGTAACTTCTCGAATACTGTATGTCTCATAGCTATTGGAACGAAAGGTCGGTATTTATCTGTAGAGGTGTCGCAGATAACTTTTGTCGTGCCAAAAGGAATTGCCTCGAGGTTTACAGATGTTGTTCTGGAAGATATGATCTTTTTGAGTTCGGCGTCATCTCGTTGTGAGTTTCAGAGATGTTCGTAGTCGATGTCTGGGCATACAATGTTATCAATGTGCATACGTGATAAAGCGTCTGCCACTTCATTGTTTTTACCCTTTATGTGTCGCAGATCGGAGGTGAACTGGGATATAAACTCGAGATGTCGTAATTCCATATTAGTTTGATTATTAAATGTATCACACAGTGAAACAGTATTGTATACTGGATGACGTTTCGAACACAATTTATTGTTCATAATCATATCACACGACTTCGAGATTTGATTTTTATAGTTTTCTCTGTCTTCTCCTATTTGTTGTATGGGCAGTAGAATTTTCCATATATCTGGGACAGGTGTTGAATCATTCCTATTACACGAATGCGCAGTTGATTCGATAAACAAACCCAGCTAAATCTAGATTGGTTGACCCGAATAAGATAAGAAATCTAGAGAGTAGTTCAGCTATAGCACTACATGCAGTTACACACAATCATACAATAGGATGGGATAGGATGACAGTTTTAAAATCTAATGTCACAGGGTGAATGGAGGGAGAGATTGATAACAGAAGCTTTGTTTATCGAATCAACTGCAAATACATGTAATAGGAATGATTCAGCACCTGTCCCAGATATATGAAAAATTCTACTGCCCATACAACAAATAGGAGAAGACAGAGAAAACTATAAAAATCAAATCTCGAAGTCGTGTGACAAAAATTGATATTCATGAATAATTCCCATTCGAACATTAGTAGACAGAAGACAAGTAGTTCAGCGAAGAGTCTCTTTTCGGCGAATTCATTTTCATAGCTGTACAATCGCAAATATATATGGTTATTTTGTGTGTGTGTGTATACATTAAATTTGTCAAACGGAAATACAATTAGTAGGTTCAGATGAATTGGATGTTGATAAGAGGATAGCAACAAAAGTGATGAGTTGTCATAAATGATTGTTAAATAAGAGTTACGTAATGGCATGAATAGTTTGATGAATGAGTTGTGCTCAAAGGGTGTACATGGAAACAAAATAATATACAGAATTACACAAGGGTTTTAAGTTAGAAAAATAAGCATACAAACAGAAGTAAGGTCAAATCAAACAAACAAAGAAAAGTTAGGTCAAATCAAAGGAGTAGTTACCATGCGAGTAAAAGTGGTTGGATAATTTTCTTTTGTATGCATAGTTCTGATTCCTCCAACTGGATGGCTAGGGCTTCTGCGATGCAAAGAAGACGGAATCGTACTGTCTTTGGAAGGTTGTTCTTCACTTTGTAGATTACTTTGAAGGAGGCGTTCGTTGAGATGGAATGACCAGTATTGACGAGATGTTCGATTATTGATATTGATATGATTATGAAAAATAGATTGTGTTCGAAACGTCATCCAGTATACAATACTGTTTCACTGTGTGATACATTTAATAATCAAACTAATATGGAATTACTTAATACCACAGTGCCCAACTTTTACACATATATTAATCGAGATGTCGTAGTTCGCGCGGAGAGTAGTTGTCCTGTTTCGCTGATAGGGCTATCGTTAGAGCTTTTTGGTCTGTAAAGACAGTAAAAGGTGTACCTTCCAGTATATGTCGAAAGTGCTTGATTGCTAAATAAACAGCTAATAACTCTCTACCAAAGGTGCTATATCGACATTGAGTAGGATTCAGTCGTTTCGAAAATAATGCAAGGGGTTGCTATTCGCCATGTACCTGCTGTTGTAAAACTGCCCCAATGGCAACGTCTGAAGCATCTGTCATGAGAGACAGGGGGGCGTCATTTTGGCGTCTGACTAAGAGCGTCTTGTCATTTAACGATTGTTTAACAGCTTCGAAAGCTTTAACAGCTTCTGCAGGCAAATGGAATGAACGACTATGTCCACGTAAGCAGTTGGTCAACGGTGGCAACACTCTAGCACAGTTTGGGATAAAACGCCGGTAAAAATTTACTAGACCCAAAAATCGCCGTAATTTCTTGAAAGAATCCGGTAATGGATAGTCTTTGATAGCTTGTACGTCGTCGGGGACTGGTTTGATTTCTTGATTGTCAATCAAGTGACCGAGGAATTTCAGTGATTTCTTACCAAATTCGCATTTATCTAAATTGATAGTCATGCCGTATTCGTGAAGTCTTTCAAACACCGTCTTCACATGTTTCACATGCTCGACTTCGTCTGCACTTGCAATCAGTAAGTCGTCAATGTATGCGTAGACGAAGGGTCGATGAGACGTTGAAATGTCTGAGCGGCGTTCATCAACCCGAAGGGCATGCGTACGAATTCGTATAAGCTGAATGGCGTGGTGATATCAGTTTTTGGAACGTCATCCGGGTGGATGGGAATATGATTGTACGCTCTGACAAGGTCGATTTTAGAGAAAATTTTAACCTCTGGCAAGTTGCTGGCGAAATCGTGAATATGCGGTATGGGGTATCGATCAGGTACCGTTTGCTTGTTTAAAGCTCGATAATCCCCCATGGCCGTATCTCACCAGAAGCCTTTTTGGGTACCATGTGCAGCGGTGAAGACCAAGAGCTGTTGGATGGTCGAATAATGCCGAGCTCTAACATTTTATCGAACTCTGTTTTTTGCGATTTTAAGTCGATATGGGTCAAGGCGTCGGGAACGTGCAAAAACTGGTGGGCCAGTGGCTTTAATATGATGAACCACTTGATGCTTTACTTCTATTGTTCGGAAAGAGGGTTGTAGAAGGCCAGGGAACTGATTTACCAAGTCAACATATAGAGATGCTGGTGTGCGTGTGACCATCAAGTTCAACGATGATGCTTGGCTAATCGTAACAGCGATGTACTTTTTATTGAGCGAGTCTATAAGTTTAGGGCTTACCGGATCAACTAACAGTTTGTGTTGCTGTAGAAAATCTATACCAAGGATTGGGGATGGAAAGTCTGCAATTATGAAAGACCAAGTGAAGGTATTCTGCAGACCAAAATCTAAAGTCATTCGTTTACTTCCATATGTAACAATATTAGACTTATTAACGGCTTGGAGCGTAACTGCAGGGTCGGGATGTTGACGTTCCTGCGTAGACGGAGGGAGAACACTCACTTCTGCTCCTGTGTTGACTAAGAATATAGTACCGATATTTCTATCTGTTACATAAAACAAACGACTGCTAGATCGTAGGTTTCCGATAGTAGAAGTTTTCATACATTACGATACATCTTTTGGTTTAGCCTGAAAGTTGCAAGGTGAACGACACCGTCGTGCATTGCCTCCGTAACCACGGTGGTACCAGCAAATAGTATCGTGATGTCGTGACGTGCTGGGTGACCGAGAAAGACGTCAAAGAGACGAGCTTCTAGAACGGCTTGGTCGTGTGTGTGTGGTCAGTGCTGCTAACTGACTCAGCAAGGTGTCGACTTTGTGTCCTGGAGTCTGTATCCTGTCGTGAGTGTCTAGTATTCTGCTAGTGGAAGCAACAGATTGAGGTGTTGACGTCTCGTACATGCGATCCGCGATTTTGGCGAGCTTTTCCGTGTCAATGTCGTCGTCTCCGAAAGCAAGAACTTGCTGAATGTGTGCAGGAAGTCGTCGCAGCCAGATTTGGTAAAAGAGATGTTTATCGATTTCTCTTCCTGCTACTAGGCTTTGCATATGCCTTATGAGTTGCGATGGGGTTTTATCACCTAGCTCTACATTGCTTAACAAACGATCGAGTGCTTGCCTATCAGAAAGCGAACTGCATCGAAAACCTCTTCCTTCAACTTGTCGTAAGGAGCGTCTGTGCTGGGTTGAACGATGTATTGTCGTACCTGCTCGGCAATTTCGTCTGGGAGTACTGTACTCAAAATGC
Source organism: Trichobilharzia regenti (assembly GCA_944472135.2). Classification (NCBI taxonomy): domain Eukaryota; kingdom Metazoa; phylum Platyhelminthes; class Trematoda; order Strigeidida; family Schistosomatidae; genus Trichobilharzia; species Trichobilharzia regenti. The sequence continues at coordinate 57,568,851 of OX235267.1, read as the reverse complement.
CGAATTTAGCCGTCTGTGACGTGAGCTTATTGGCAGTGAAATAATTTTCCAGTCATGCAAACCAAAGATGGGGGTCTCCGGGCTTAAAAACTGGTACAGTAAGAGAAATAGTACTAACAGATCCCAGCTCTAAGTTATCAGAGGTATTGGAAGACATGTTACAATTCGTAGAAAAATGGTTTAACAGTAACAAAATAGCAAAAATTATGCACACTAAGGATATAGCAAAGCAGAAAAACATGCAATGCAGATGCTTACCACAGATTGTTGCAAGTTGTGTGATGAGAAAGCACAAGAATGAGTTCGAAATGTCTATTATATGGATATATATAGATCCGATAAAGTTAGGGTATAAATAATCCATCAAGTGAAATGGTGCGTCGGGGTGAACATGTTTTCGTCGGAGTCAACAAGTTATCGTCGCGGTAAACAAGTCATCGTCGAGGAGAAAAAGTTGTCGTCGCGGTGAACAATTTGTCGTTGGGGTCGAAATTTGTCGTCGGGCTCACCAATTTGTTGCGTGCGTTATTTGACTAAACCTGCGTACACGTATATTCTATTACTTCTTCACATTTATTAATGTGCGCAGACGTTGTGGCTAGTCAACGCCCACAACGTAAAACCAAAAAGCACTTCCGAAGAGTACGACCGTGTATTATAGTAGTAGTCAAATTTCGAAACTGTGTCAAGGTAAGGATCACCAGTAAATTGACAAATGTTTGCGAAATACATATTAAATCGGTCTGTAAACATATATGATACAATACAATTGATGGATGGTGGCTAGCAGTGGAATCCAGGATGCGCATTTCGTCCTAATTGGGACTCGTCATCTGGATGTACCTGCATTTCTCAGTGAGTGATGATGTTCCCACCGAGGCTCGAACCCAGTGCCCATAGTTTCAAACGCCAAAGCTTTATCCACTAGACCACTTGGGCCACGAGAGCCACCTCTTGTGCAACGGGTCATATATTAATTATTGAATTGAATTCTTGATTTTCCCGTCGATTGATTGGACCGAAGTGTTCGGTCTCAGGTTGACATGTCGGCTTCTTGTGTAGACGCTTCGACGATGTCTGGGGATTTCATTTGTATACAGGTACATCCAGCTGACGAGTCCCAATTAGGACGAAATGCGCATCCTGGATTCAACTGCTAGCCACCATACACCAATTGTATACAAATCAAATCCCCAGACATCGTCGAAGCATCTGCACAAGAAGTCGACATGTCAACCTGAGACCGAACACTTCGGTCCAATCAATCGACGGGAAAATCAAGAATTCAATTCAATAATTAATATATGATACAAGTACACAAATTAGATTAAAAAGCATGTTTCAAGTTGGTATAGGGGTATTACAGGTGCACGGACACAGTTCTCCATCTGACTGTGACCTATCGGACCAAGTCGACCACACGTTCCACTGGATCCCGTTGTCGATCAATCAGTCTCGATCCAACACGTCAACTCTCTGACGTCACGATCGACCTGACACTGACTCTCCTCTTACTCTCCACCACAGCTCGCCTCAACTCTGCTTCACCATCACCAATCACAATGGACACGGTTCTACACACAACCACCCACCCACCCACTCACCGAATTAGCCTTG